>OX439474.1:34774955-35415637 GCA_949320105.2 Crepidodera aurea
AAGCTTTTGATAAAGTGTGGCACAACGGACTCCAAGTCAAACTTAAAAAAACTACTTCCCCATCCTCACTATCAACTCCTCAAATCATACATAACTAACACACATTTCACTGTGATACAAGGCAATGAACATACTGATATCCAACCCATACACTCTGACGTTCCACAAGTGAGTGTCTTAGGACCAATTCTTTACCTGATGTACACAGCAGATTTACCGTCTTCAAGATCCACCCTCATAGCAACATATGCTGATGACACTGCTTTACTATCATCTCACACTGATCCAACAATGGCCTCCAACATCTTACAAGCTACCCTAAACAAACTACAGTGCTGGCTGAAAATATGGCGTATCAAAGCCAATGAAGCAAAATCGATTCACTTTACATTCACCCTACGAAGAGAAACATGTCCACCGGTAACGATTAATAATAGTAAACTTCCACAAGCAGAGGAGGCAAAATACCTAGGCATACACTTGGATAGCCGTCTAACCTGGAGGAGACATATATTTACAAAGGGTAAGCAACTAGGCATGAAACTACATCAAATATACTGGCTTATTGGCCGAGAATCAAAACTGTCCGTAGATAACAAAATATTGTTATATAAAACCACCTTAAACCCCATCTGGACATACGGCATACAACTATGGGGTACCGCCATCCTTCAGAGGTTCCAAAACAAAGTGCTACGTGCAATAGTCGACAACAACAAAAAGTGCCAAAAAAAATCTCGCAACATTTCCGGGGTAATTTCTTGAAATGTTCGGACAATATTGCGTCGCAGTTGTTCCAGAGCATTATAACATCATCTTTCATGCCTACACAACAGCATATGCTTAAAAGTCAAATATCTCACTTATTTTTCATCTAAACTTCAACAAATTATACATTTTCGGAAAGGGAAAGAGTTCACATTTGAGAAAAAAAAAATATATTGGGTGTCGTTAAAAAAATCGACGATATTTGCATTTGAAAAAGACCGTTTTTTTAAAACACCCTATATAAGATACTAAAAAAAACTTTATATAAAAAGAAATTGTTTAGTGAAAACCGAGCTTCCCTATCGTTTCTGAGTTCCGACATATTTGCATTTAAAATGGGTCACAAACTTCTGGTATTTTAGAAAACATCGAAGAAAACAGAATTTGCAAGAAAAATTTTTAACACAACTGCAATAATTTGCCCATAATTTAATATATTTATAAAAAATTTTAAAGTTCAACACTCAAATCATTAAATCGACTCCTTTGGTATTCCTTTTGACATCAGTAAAACGCAATAAGCATTATACTCTTACATGTACCATATCGATAATAATAAAATAATTGAAAGACAATATCTTAGAAAAACAAACTTTCCAAGTTTGTTATTCTTAGAATATATGTATCAATATGCAACAACTAATCATATATTATTAATGTTGATCTGTTTAAAAAAAATAACAACCGCAAAATTTCCAAGTTAAAGACAATTATGTAAAAATATGTAACAATTTGATATAAATAGTTGATGTTTGCACTTTTAAATCAGTACACTACCACCTTTGAAACTGATTTAAGTGATTTGTGTCACGAAACGTTAAGTACGAATAACAAGTGCCAACCGCGCAACTAGAACACCAAAAGAAACAGCATCGATCAAAATGAAGGGATATTTGATTTTTACCATCCTACTCTTGCTTACTATTGGTACCGAGATTGCCTTTGGTGATTGTTTGTCTGGAAGATATGGAGGTCCTTGTGCAGTATGGGACAACGATACTTGTCGTAGAGTTTGTAAGGAAGAAGGACGCAGTAGTGGACACTGCAGCCCCAGTCTTAAATGTTGGTGTGAAGGATGTTAACGTTTCCAAATATATTTAATAAACCCACAGTTAATTCTTGTAACATGTAGGTTGTAACTTTATTTCCAACTAAATTTATAATGGTGTTAAGGTGAGAATGTTTAATAAATGTATGATTCTTGTAACAAATTAGTTTTATTATATTTCTTTAATGTGTACATCCCTTTTTAAAAAAAAACTTTTTCAGATTTAACGCTAAAGCTTTAAAATTACCAATGAACAAAGACAAAGGACTGAAGATTTTTTAGACTGTTTGAAATTTTTATTTTGTACAGGGTGGTCTAAAATAACATTCTAAAACTTTACATTGAAGTTTTTTCAGTTTTTTCAAATGGGACATCCTGTATAATTATTATTATACTGAATTTTATCCCCTTCAACTTTGCCATTTAGTCTCCGTACCTATTTTTCGTCGTTTAAAAGTTATTTAGAGAAAACACATTTTTGTAGGGATGTGCAAATTCAAATATTTTTGGGAAAAAGGTTGTTTTCTCCGAGATGGCTGGGAGTTTAACCATAGAATTTTGGGGGTGTGTAGTACTAACTATGAAGGTTATAAAAATGTAAAAATAAGTATGGCATTGCATTTGAAAAAAATTAAGTCACTTGCCTATTTTACTAATGGACCACCCTGTATACATGAAAATAATTTTAAAATGTTTGCTTTTTAACCACCATCAATAGATACCTTTCAAATAAATCTGTAAGAAAATAATAGAAATACGACAGAGGTTTGCCGGTTTGACTTCTGAGCCCCCAATTTCATAGTCTTAGATGGCCAAAGTTGTTAAAGTTGAATAATTGAAAAATAGAAATTTGTACGAAGAAATGAAATATTTTGAAAGATTTTTCTCGCAGATTTTGCTTTTTTCGTAATTGAGTTCGATTGGTGATTTTGAAATTTAATTTTGGGTTTATGAATTTTAAAATTGTGACTTCAGATTTTGAGATCAAAAAGTAAGCTTACTGTTTGATATGCCCCTCCGTACCACTTCGGGAATATCTTTAACATACGATGCAAAATATGAAAATTTTGAAGTTTAAAATGACATTGAATTTAAAATACGCACACAGTGAATGACGATTTTGGTAAAAGTGAGTAGATTGTGGCTGTGTTGATTATAATTAGAACTGTCAATCTAAAATTTTATTAATAATTTCATTACAATTTGTTCGGTCTATGGCAATGCTAGAAGAGCATTCTCAAATGGTTTTTTTTTTAGTGCACCGACTATTTTTTATGCCTCATTTACCCGTTTCTGCGAAACTTCAATTTTCCACACAGATTTTTTTTTGTACTCGAGTTCAACTGATGATTTTGAAATTTCATAAATTTCTACCTGATGTTAGAGCATTAGTAAATTTATGGGCTTTGAAGCAAGAACAGCGATTTTAATATTAATTTTTGGATTCCCCTTGATTTTTTGTCTCTTCTTTCGCCATTATCTCAAAAATCTAAATTTTTCGCTTCAAAATACGCCAAAAAGTGTTTCATCTGATTTTAACTGCACCGACCATTTTGTAAGCATCAATTACTCCTTTTTGCTGAATTTCAACTTTTCAAGATTGTTCTCGCAGATAGAATTCAGTACAAAGAAGTAGAAAAACTATCATCATAATCAAAATGAATTGATTTTGAAAGACAAATTAAGTTTCTGGGAGAAAAATATCACGAATTTAGAAAAATTGTAAGTAAGTAACTTTATTTATCAAAAAGATAATAACATACAAATGTAATAACATGTAAATTTAAAAATAATTCATATAAATATAACACTTCATAATCAATAATAATCAATTCAAAATGAAAATACTAAAATTACATTAATTTTCATAATTATAATAACATAAGTAACAGTAATAAGTACTTAAGCTAAATAAAAGAATAATTATTTTAAATTTTATCTAATAAATAAAAAATTATTTTTGACGTCTTAAAAGGACTAGTAGTACAGTCACTGAAGGTTTTCACCTCTGATTTCGATGAACCTTCATCGATTTTCATGAAAATTGGTGAGTAGTTAGAGGATATCTCAAGAACAAAATTTGTTATATAAAGTTATTAAAATAAATCAATACTTTTTGAGTTATTAAAGATCAAAGATTTTTCGTGAAAAAATGCATGTTTTACAGCGGTTTTTCATAAATAACTCAAAAACTATAAGTTTTTACAAAAAAGTTGTCATTAACAAAATTGAAGCTAATAAAAAATCGAATAAATTGCTTACGTGAAAAACCTTTTGATATTAATTCAAAGTGTAGGAAATTGAATGTATATTTTTTTCGGTGAGTACTCAAATCTAAGTATTCAAGCTTAAATAACGGGAAAACGATGCATTTTATAAAATATACTTAGGTACTGAACACTTTTCAAAGAACTCAGAAATATCAGATGAGCTTTAGAAGAAGTTGATAGCAAAGTTATGATGAAAATGAGAGGACCCTTTCGAATTTTTTAGAAAAAAGTGAAAAATAAAACATACGCCATTTCCACAAAAAAATAAAATTTATAGTAATCCCTATAAGACTTTCTTTATTTTAGCCTAAGTAATGACCTCAAAAATTTTGACCGGTTTAGAATGCATATTTTTGAAAAAAAAAAATGATTTAAAAAATCAAATTTTCGTAAATTTCATTTTCTTTTGATAATAACTCCAAAAATACTGAATATACGTAAGAAATGATAGACAAATAAATTTGAGTTTTTTTTAACAAAGATTTTACTTTTTTTTATTTTTGCACGATAAAAAATAACCGAGATAGAAACGTTTAAATTTAATACGATGTTATAGCCCTTGAAATTACCTTTCAAATGGCTTTTGGATGAACCTGATATCGTAAAAATTAACGGAGTTATTGTAAAAAAACCAATAACATTTTTTTGGAAAAGCAGAGATTTTGTATGTACCAATATATAGGAAAAAAGATAAATAATAAGAAGTAGACGTGTCGATAGGTACATGCTCACAAAATATACATGTGTGGGTGTGTGCATGTATATTTTGAAGATAGAAAAATTGAAAGGAATTCTGTACATCACAAATTTTCCATTATTTTTATGACAAGGGGTAGTTTTTAAGGGTGGAGAATTTTGCAATAAATAAATAAAGATTTTAATACTTAGTAGATGAGATTTTAATTCAGTAATGTATTATTCAAATGATTAAAGTTTTTTGAAACCAATTTTTTCAATGATTCTGCTTTAAGGGGGTGGTTTAAGGGTTGAAATTTCACAGTCAACCAAAAATTATATAATAAACATTAAACAAACTGTTTGTGTAATGTTAATATGCGATTTCATATTTAAGAAATATAAAAAATGATTTTTTCATGATTTTCGATTTAAGGGGTGGTTGCTAAAAGGGTTGAAAAATTAATTAAAATCATAAATCAGGCATATAGATGTCAATCATGCATAAAAATATTTATTTTATTTAATTAAACGAGAGTACTTACGTCAGAATGCTTAAATCTGCTTTTTTTACCATTTTTAAAAAAAGGGTGGATTTTACGCCTAAAATGCAAAGTCGACTATATGTCATTTTTGTCAAATTTTCATTTAAATCGATGGAGGTTTACAGAAATCGAAGGTAAGAGTTGATTTTTACCTTCATTCACTGTAGTATAGTACTGGTAATTCTTTTAATATTGTAAGCACAAACTGAGTAAAGATTTTGACATAAATCTACCCGAAAGGAAAGGAAATAATACAATAAATAAAAGAATACAATTTACAAGACGTCACAATCCGTTATATATTCTAATAAATATGAAATTTCTGTCCGAAGTCAATTTCCATATTTCTCCTGTCTGAGTTAGTCTCAATCCAATAATAAATCTACCCGGGCAGTTCTCGAAAAACGTTAGCAAACATTACAAACGGTCATAAATCTAAATTAGCGGTGAGTTTATTATATACTCCTTTCCTTCCTCTGCTTTCATTTCATACTATGGTAGCTCTATAATTAGTGTTGAACCTTCGTTTTGCAAAAGCGGAACTTTTATAATTTAAAATCTGATGCCGGGATCGGGAAACATGGCGCGGTTAGTAGGATTTCAATGCGGTTTTTGAGTTCAGTCGTATCAATTTTAAACTATTTCAACTTGGATCAAAGCTAACGTGTTAATTGAACTTGAAGAAATGTATGTTTTTCATTTAGTGCTTTGTCAGAAGTTTAATTCTCCTGAAAACTTCAATAATAAAGCGTTTTTAAATTTTATAAGGAAAAACTATGGACTTCTTGCTTCAATCCTACATTATTAAAGAACTTGAAAGGATGTTTGAAGTTGTTGCAATTGTAATCACACTCACAGCTTTAAAATTACTTCAAGTAAAAGTTTCTTTTATTTTTGACCTATGAGTCATGATATTTTGCAAAGTTTTAAGTTTAATTTTATGAATTTTAGTCTTTGGTGAAAGGTTTTCGTTTTTTATTTAATTTCATTTTCTAATGACTTGAGATAGAAATTTCAAATTTGAAATTTGGAGATTTGTAAAAAAAGTTTTAGAATGTTTTCCAGTAGACCAAGTTTTAATATATTAATTGGTTTTCGCGTAGCGAGATGTCAAAATCTAAATATGCATTTTTGAATATTTGACATCTCTGTCTTTAAAATTGCTCTACTTTCCAATGCCTTGAGTGAGATAGAAATAAAAAATGTAGAGGAGATTTATATAAAAGATTTAGAAATATTATCGTTAAGACCGAATTTCAATATCTTGATTAGTTTTTATATGGCGATTTTCAAAATATTCTCTCTTACCAAACTTTTTAATAACTTTCCCTGTATGCACTTTTCCATGACTATGTGTTATTTTAAACGACACAGCTTATGCAAGATTTAAATCAATTTATTCTCTTTATGCAATCAATGTTATCGCTGGTCATGTATAAATTTGCAAAAACAATCCGCCACATTTACACGTACACGCACCAAAATATCATTAAAATAAATCAATTTAAAGCAATTGTTACATTTATTCCAATTATACTCGAAAATAGCTTCGGAAAGCTATAACTAGAGATTCGTAGAGCTACAGCTATGGCCCCTATAGCAAAATATATGCATTCCGCGTTTATGGAGAGGTATAATGGGAAATGGATAGGATATGCCCGTTTGGAATTGAATTATAGAGTATGTGCCTATAGATGATGATTTATCAGTAGAAAATACTAAACATTACCAACAATACATTTTCTTTTTTTAATTTTAATTTTATAACTGCCGGGAAAGTCTTGTGGCAACACAACAGATTTTTATATAAGATTAATAATTCGGAGCCTACTATTAAATTTACAATTGAAATTGAAAATAATAAACAATTACCATTTCTTGATGTACTAATACACAACAATTGTATTAAAACATCAGTTTTTAGAAAATAAACACATACAAATAGAAATCTAAATTTTAATTCAAACCACTCAATTTGTCTTAAACGAGGTATTGTCAAATCTCTTTCCGATAGAGCAAAAACAATTTGTTCAAATGACAATATTTTAAATAATGAATTATCACTTGTTAAATCTGTCTTGATTAAGAACAACTACCCAAGTAAATTTATAAATCGTGAACTTTACCGAGCAATCAAAAATAAAGAACAAAATTTAAATCCCCCAATACTTCATTCAAATATAGTAAAAATCCCTTATATTCCAAAATTATCCGAAAAAATTAGAAGGATTGGCAATAAATTTAATTTAAAAACAGTTTTTCAATTCTAATAATACATTAAATAAAAAACCTTTTAATGAAATTCAAAATACAAAAAATTGTATTTATAAAATAACATGCGAATGTAATAAATTTGATATAGACTTAATGAACACCAATCATACATTAAAAATAAACAATTCGAAAAATCAAAAATATGTGAACATACATGGGATTTTGGTCATAAAATACAATGGAATTCTTCAACTAGATTATTAAAAGAAACTAATAATTATAACCGCAAAGTTAAAGAAGCAGCATTGATATGCTTAAATAATAACGAATGTGTTTCTATTTGTTCGGTTGATATTTCAAAAAGTTGGATGCCTATTTTACAAAAAGAGTTAATTGCAAAAAGGATACCCTCTATATCGGGATAGTATCATAAGTTTTTATCTGGTTTTTTCTTATGATAATATTATTAAGAAAACTTCATTTATGATGAAGTATAAATTCTCTTATAATATGGAAATGCGCTATCCTTTATTAAAATTCGTTCCCAGAGACGTCAAAAAAATATGATGGAAACAGATTTTGACATCTTCAATTTCAAAATCATTCTGTGTCCTATGTTGCTGTCATATTTTTGTAAGATTATCAAGTGTTCTGTTTCTATAGTAATCTTTTATTATATATTTTGTTATGTCATTTTGAAAACGACTTTCGATTAGAAAGTCGAAACGCCAAAATTAAAAAACTTTTTAACAAAATAAGTGGTTTTAATATCCATAAAGAAGAGTATTCAGAATTTTATTTACTTTGTGAATATTTAATAAAAATATATTAAAGCACAAATCTTTAGTTTTTTTTACAAAATCCTTGGTAGATTTCAGCGTAAAAATTTTCAATTTTCTCAAAAATGTGAATTTGATCAAAAATTTGTAGTAAAATTGGGATACTTATTTGTGAGTATGATTATTGACTGTACACCGGCATGTAGTATACATCACAGCAAACGGTCATAAATTATACCAACAAAACAGGACTGGTATCATCAATAGTGTGGATTAGCCCATTGTGAATAACTGAAAATATAAATATCAACTGACGTAGCAGTTGTTTTATGTTTTATATCGCACATGACAAATTGAGTTTTACTCTCAGAAATCTAATAAATTTTTGAAAAGTTTACAAATATTGGGTAATATCAGGTATAACAAAATTTTCTAAATCACGTTGGTATGATCAAATTCAGCTAGGCATTCAAAAATTAACATAAATAAAATAAATAAATCAAAATAAATTTTATTTAAAATAATATAAATATTTATTTTCGTTTATTAATGGAGTAAATCTGGCGAAAAAACGGCTCGAAAACAGACTGATGAAATCGAGAAAAATTATTTTCCCAATCAATTAAGTCAGTTCCCCCCATGGACCTCATTCGACCCAGGCGACGGTGGAGGAGGGAGAAATCCTCTATCTAAAGAACTTGAAAACGGTTTTTACGACAAATCTCAGCCGGGTTTGATCCCACAAAAAAAATGTTCTTACCAAAATTGAAGAGCTTGACAAAACACGTAACATAGTTCCAACCAGAACCCGATAACTCAATCAGTTCGCAAAATATCGCGATTTGAAATTGCAAAAATGAGAAAATTAATTAATTATTTCTCAAGAGGCAGTGGAGATGTGGCCTTAATTTTTTGTGAATAAAAGGGTAATAACGAGTACTTTTATGTGCCGGAGGGTGGGGATGAGATATGGGGGAAAACAAATTTTATTGAAACGCTTCTAACTTCCGTACTAATTAAGCTGACACAACCAGCCATAGCTCAAATTGTTCACTTTTTCATCCGCTAAAAGGTAGCCTACCGAAAAAAAAAAAATTTCGCACTCGGCGCACAAAATAAAAAATGGATAATTTTTTACTCGCGGTTTTAGGAATGAAGAAGTGGGTTGGGGAATTTTTTTTTTCATTGTCGAGGGCATTTTTTTTATATTTCATTTGAGCCTCGCAGTAACTCGATGCGATAATTGGGAAGGGCGCTACGGGCCGGAAAGTCTTTGCTATGTAGTGGGAGAATGGAGAGGAGTAGGGGGTTTTTACCGTACTGAAAGACGAGAAAATTTTCTAACCATTTATTCATTTTAATATTTTGCCATGTCAGTAAAAACGGAACGAAAACCACAGAAAAGCAGCTGTATGATTGTGCCCGGAAAGAGAGAGAGAGAGAAGTGAAGACCATAAGCTCCGCCCCTGGCTGCTTTTCTGTCGACTTCGTTCGGTTTCGTTCCGTTTTTTAATTTGTAACTCGCGTGGGCGGGTAAGATACTAACATGGCAAAATAATAAAATGAATAAATGGTTAGAAAATTTCTTTTGAGCTCGGTTAGAACCCCCTACTCTTCTCCATTCTCCCGCTATATAGCAAAGACTTTTCCGACCCGTAGCGCCCTTCCTAATTATCGCATCGAGTTACTGCGGGGCTCAAATGAAAGATAAAAAAAATGCCGTCAAGAGATGAAAACATTTTTTTTTCATGAACCCTCTTTTTCATGCCTAAAATCGCGAGCAAAAAATTATCCATTTGGCTTGGCGCGCATTTGTGAAAAAACAAATTTTTCCGTATTGCTATCTTTTAGCGGATGAAAAAGTGAACAATTTGAGCCCTGGCTGGTTGCGTCAGCTCAATTAGTTACAAGCGTTTCAATAATATTTGTTTTCCCCAATATCTCCCCCCCCTACTTGTGCACATAAAAGTACTCGTTATTACCCTTTTATTCACAAAAAATTAAGGCGCTATCTCCACTGCCTCTCGAGAAATAATTAATCAATTTTTTTCATTTTTGCAGTTTCAAATCGCGATAATTCGTGAACTAATTGAGTTATCGGGTTCACGTTGGAACGAGTTTACGTGTTTTGTCAAGCTCTTCAATTTTGATAAGATTTTTTTTTGTGGGATTATACCCGGCTGAGATTTGTTGGAAAAACCGTTTTAAAGTTCTTTAGATAGAGGATTTCCTCCTCCTCCGCCGCCGCCTGGGTCAAACATTTCATGCAGAAATGATGGGGGAACTGACTTCATCGATTGGGAAAAAAAATTACTCGATTTTATCAGTCTGTTTTCGAAAGCCAGATCGACTCCACTATATACATAAATCTACAGATAATATACAGTCTGTCTTCTAGACCCTTCGACATTGTTCCTTTTCCATTTTATGCATACGGAGTCCTAAAAATTAAGTTTTCCTTATTACTCTGCCAATTTGTTATTTACTTTTAAGTTATTTTAACACTTAAACCCTTAACGTGTGAGCTCGAGTTAATTCGAGCGGGCTAAATAGGAGAAACTGAACACACTCGAGATAATTAGAGCTGCTGTAATTTTCACACACGAATATAATCGAGAATTGAAAATAACAATATGAAAACTAAGAAAAAAATCGTTTTATTGATATTTATCATTTGCATAGGATCGTAAGCTATAACATTTGTTTATTCAAGAATAAATTATAGCCTATTACCAGAAAACAAAAAACTCACCGACCGACGCTGACAGACGGGGCGACGTCTGCACTCGTTACGACTGGCTACAATCCGTCGTCGTATTTTCGTGAATTTATATAAATGCCACTGTTTCTTTTATCTTACGATTTAGTTGTGAAATATGAAATACTTGCAATGTTGGGCTATGTGCTGCATTTTGCTTCGAAATATATGACACAAAAGAAAATGTTGAATCATTTTTTTAAATAAATACTACTATTTTTAGATGTGCTACCATCTATGGTAAGAAGAGAGTATTGACATTAATTTTTGACTGAATCTAGTCAAGATGTCACTCTCTTCTTTTTTATCCCTTTCAGAGATTAATACAAAGTGAGTAAACCAGTAAGGAATTTTAATTTATTAGATTCGACATCCTAAGACCGGTTTCTGTCTTTCGACTTCATCAGTTAGGCTTTTCGAATCCAATAAATAAAATTCCAAACTCGTACAAGTCAATAGCTATATCTGCTATAAGATAACATTTTTAGATGTGCTACCATCTATGGTAAGAAGAGAGTATCGACATTAATTTTTGACTGAATCTAGTCAAGATGTCACTCTCTTCTTTTTTATCCCTTTCAGAGATTAATACAAAGTGAGTAAACTATATAAGATATAGCTATTGACTTGTACGAGTTTGGAATTTTATTTATTGGATTCGAAAAGCCTAACTGATGAAGTCGAAAGACAGAAACCGGTCTTAGGATGTCGAATCTAATAAATTAAAATTCCTTACTGGTTTACTCACTTTGTATTAATCTCTGAAAGGGATAAAAAAGAAGAGAGTGACATCTTGACTAGATTCAGTCAAAAATTAATGTAAATACTCTCTTCTTACCATAGATGGTAGCACATCTAAAAATGTTATCTTATAGCAGATATAGCTATTGACTGGTACGAGTTTGGAATTTTATTTATTGGATTCGAAAAGCCTAACTGATGAAGTCGAAAGACAGAAACCGGTCTTAGGATGTCGAATCTAATAAATTAAAATTCCTTACTGGTTTAAATACTACTATTATTATAAAATGATGTTTTTTTTGTACGTGCAAGATTGCCATATTCAATATTCAAAATTTTGCATTTTATGAAGTATCTACATTCAATTCTTGAATTCTGTATTAAATTCTATAAACAAAAAATAACCAGAAAAAGAACTTATTTAGATGAGGTTAGAAAAAACGTCACATGAACATGGTACACTCCCTTTTTTTCCAAATAATGATTTAGAAGAAAACATAATTATAAATGCAGACACTGCTAGCGAAATTAGAAATCGGTAAAAACGTTTCTTTCAGTTAAATTTCGTCTGAACTTGATATTACTCAACAAACCATCAGCGGAATTTAAAACCGACTTATCATTTAAGTATCAACAGAAAAATGATTATCAAAGAAGGATGGAAAATTGTAACTGAACTTTAAGACAATAAATATAGGTAAGCAATTATTTTTAAAGAAGAATTTTATTTTCTGAGACAGGAAATTAATCACTTATTCAGACGGAGTCAAAAATTTTTTGGCTTTAATGATTGGTTAGGACCACATAAGGACTCATACGCACTACGCGGTTACCCGCAATGGGGTCAGCCAGTCGCGCTGTGGGACAAAACGCCACTGTCGCATTCAAATTACTTTACACCTCACATAGTTCCACTGTTTGAGGTGGATTTTTTTTTAAATGTTCGTCTTGGATTTTCCTATGGATTAGTTGGTATTTTTGATTTCGGTCTTTATTTTTTCTGAAATTCAACTCCAAAATTTGATTTTTATGAAAAAAAACTTATTTTCGGCGCAAATGTGGTCCTACAAAACTGTCTCGGTGAAGGTAAGGAGAATAATTTTTCTGTTCACCCATTCCTTGGCCATTCAGGGGGGTTGGATCCCAGAACTGGAAGAACGGACGATTTTATTCGTGGGAATACAATTTCAGCCTTCTTTCAGAATTTTTGGATATATTTCAAAATTTTTGAATTTGGCCATTTTTCGAAATTTTTTCACAGGTTGAGGAATTTTTTGAGTTAAAAAATCGCTTCTCCACGAAAATTTTTGGAACATTATGGCCGTTTTTGGGAAATGAAAATTTTTTCTTCTCACTTTCACGCAGACAGTTTTGTAGTATATATCAAAACGAAGATTTTCAGATAAAAAAAAATTCGAAAAACATCATCTTGCACCACGTAGGACCACATTTGCACCGAAAATCAGTTTTTTTTCATAAAAATCAAATTTTGAATTCGAATTTCAGAAAAATAAAGACCGAAATCAAAAATCCCAAATGAAGGATCGATAGGGACATCCAAGACGAACATTTAAAAAAAATCTGGATGTTTTTCTGAATATAAATTTTGAGAATCATGCGCATTTCTCTGATGTTATTCGTGAATTTATCTAAATTATTCCATAACTAACCGTTTTACACCAGCGTTTTCCATCGTCTTAAGATTTGTCGATTTGTCTTCTTCTACAGCAGATTTTTGCTCCCCATCGGTATTATTAATCGGTTTTGAATCTACGATCATATTAAAAACTTCTTTTCCGTATTTTCCTACACAAACTCCAACCACAACCCCTGCGAACAGCGATCCTACGTCTACAAGTAGTTTTGCCATTGGAAATTTTACATAACGGAAATAATAAAACTTAATTTGTGTTTTATAAATTTAAAATTTTTAACAACTGTCTTTTTAACAACTGTCATTTTGTCAAATAGTATAAGTGATTAAAAATCAAGCCTATACAAGATATGACAGGTAATTAAAAGTGGCAAAAGTAAATTAACCGAATACATACAAGTGTAAATAATTAAGTGCGGGTTTCAAAATGTTGATATGAGCGTGTATCGACGAAAAAGTATAAATAAAGGAACGAAAGTTATCATGTCAGTAATGTTAAAGAATAAATTAGAGAAGATAATGGGTTTAGATTGATTTGCAATAATGTTTTGAGGGAAACTCCTGGTGCACAAAGCACAAAGAAACATGAAAACATGTGTCGCCTGTCATAACACAGAACTAATTACTTGCAGGCCGCACCGCAAGATGTCGCATTGAGCGTTGTCGGGTTGGCGTATTTTTAAATGAAGTACGATTCTAGTTTCTAGTAAAATCCTCAATAAAACCAAAATATCACCACTGAATAGAATGCAAAGCATTATTTGAAATAGAACACCGTATCTCTTCCTCTATTTTCCAGCTCTAGTAAGAATTCCACATTTACGACCGCCTGTTTACATGTCCTCAGAGATTATTTATAACCCTCGAGTGCAGTCTCATGCGGTTTCTGAATCCCTAGGATCATATTTCCTGTTCCTTCAAATGCCGATGCCGCCTGCCTGCCTGTTGTTGCAATTCTGCTTGCGTGTTGTGGCTGCTCTCAAACTGAAATAGGGAATCGAATTCCAGAACAAATAAATGTTTTAAAAGTTCACTTTCTGATTTTTCTTTATTGTAAAGAAATGTTTATATGTTTCAAAAGTGGTACGAAGTTAATCTCATTTATTTATAAATAAATAAATGTATTTATGGAGGTATAACATCTGGATCGATTGTGACATTCACGGCAGAAACAAAACGAAATTTATTCAATACCCAACAGGCGTTAGAAACAACAAAAACGAAAATTTAGTAAGAACACTGAATTGAATTGTAAATCAATGAGTGGGATAACATAAACTGATTTATTTCCAAGATATAAGTCAGTCAGTGAAGTGTGCAGTAGAAGGGAGCGGTAGTTTCACTCCAGGGTGAGAAAATGCCGAAGAAACAACGGGATCCACATTTATTGTTTCCAATGACCCATTATTTAACTGAGTACTGATAGTACAGGAAGCCGTTTGGACATAAATAAAAGAAGATTAGGAAAAAAGAAGACCTAGGAAAAGTTGGAACAATAACTTGCAGGCCTATAAAAGAAAAAAAAGAAGAAGAAAGAAAAGCTTATCAGGATTAGAAAAGCGAAATAGTGAAAAGGTTTGGACCTCTACCTATCTATCTATCTGTGATGGGGGTGTCGATACACTGCGACCTATAAGATCTATTGTGTCACCTACTGCTGCCCAATCGTTAAGGATGTCTCAACGATTAGAGCAGTTCCTCCAGTCCTATTGCTTTCAAAAAGTTCAGGATGTCGGTAGGCTTCAGGTTAGGTAGATCTTCCTCTTCTATTTGATATTCTCCGAGGTATGTTACCCTTGGATTTTGCAGGGTAATGCATTCTGAGAGAATGTGGATATAGGTTTCCTCCTCTTCCTCGCAGAATCTGCATTCTTCTTTGTCTACTAATCAGAGTTTCTTTAGGTGGCCTCTCAGCCGGCAGTGCTCTGTTAGGATACCCGTTAATATTCTGAGCTTATTTTTAGTTTTACTGATGCAGTCGTCAGCTCTCTTCTGGTTATATTTCCCAGTAGTGTCTTGGCTTGCCTCATTCCTTGTAGTCCAGTATTTTGTTATTTACTTCTTTTCCAAGTTCATCAAGTATTGTACTGGTGCTTATTCCGCAGAAGGGCCCAGGTCCCAGAAATGGTGTTTCAGCCTCTTTTTTGCGAATACTTCTGCTATTTCATTACCCTCCACTCCAGTGTGTCCCGGAATCCATAGGAGGGTAACAGTGTTGTTCTTGCCTAGTTCGTTTAGATTCTCTAGGTACTCCCAAACCATCTTGGAGTTGATTACGTGGGCATTAATGGCTGCTTGGCTGTCTGACATGATGATGATCTCTTGTCTGCGAAAATTTCTTTCTATGTTGAACTGGACATATTTGCCTAAACTTTCGGAATATTTGGTTCCAGGCCCATATATTCCTATTCCTGTTCCTTCTGTTGTTCTAGAACCATCTGTGTACCATTTCATGGCACTTCTCTTGAGTTTTGGGATGGTATCTTTGTCCCATTCGCTTTTGTTATTTAGCGTTGTGTTGAATTCTTTCACAAAACTAAACTTCTTTGTCATCTCATCTTGGGGCATGTCCCAGGTTGGGTGATTTCCAGGTAGGAGTGGAAACTTGCGTTTGGTTGATCCTTCGCTGGTCATTCTGTAGGTTGTCCTTATCGCTATCTCCACTACTATATGGAGGGGTGTAAGACTTAGGATTACCTCTATGGCGGCCGTTGGGCACGTTCTCATTGCACCTGTTATGCATACGCAGGCTAGTCTTTGGACCTTTGATGCACGCAAGAAAAAAAGAGCGATGAAAAAAAAGGAAAACCAAGAAAATAAACTCAGCTAGATGAGAAAAAAAAAAGACAAAAACAAAACAGATTTAGACTTGTAATAGATTGGAGCATTTTTTTAAAGCGTCGACAGCTGTAAGGTGACGTCATATCGAAATGTTCACCCATTTTAAGAACGTCGATAGTTGAAATCTACAAAATGGCGTTTATTTTCTAATTTTTATTATACTACTATAGTGTTGATTATACATTTTCAGGCTTTTTTGAGGCATATTCGTTATAAATAATTTTTTAAATCTATGTGAGGAAAAAATTCACAACTGCCAATCCTGACCTGCAAATCGACGCCAATTTTTTTAAATAAACTCGTGGATTACTTGAACTTCACCCACTTTAGAGAATTTTACAATAAAAGGCTCTAAAATCGATTGGAGGAATGTTCTAAAATACTCTCATATCCGCTCAATAAGTGCCTTTTCACCTCGCCTTGATATTTTGAAGCTTTTTATAAGATAATAAATCTTTTGAAATGTCGCTGAATTCCTTTAAAAGATTTCCACCGAGATAAACGGGCTTCTCAAACGTTAAATTTTAAAATTTTATTGACGATTAAAGACTAATTTATATTGTGTTGATCGATTGCTTAAACAGTGACGATTTTGGAGCTAAATTGGTGATTTAGTTTTGGACATAAAGTTTATGAATACAGAAATATATATTTATGGGTCCATGCGCAGAAACAACCCGTTACTATACAGTGTGAAAACGAGAACAGAGCCAAAAAAAATTTGTTTCAAATTATAAAATTGCTGCTCACATACTCCATCATAATTTGAGGATGATCCATCGTCCTCTTCCCAACCAGGCGACCGTCACTTCCATTCGTTCTCGTAACCTCTTTTGTTATGTTTACACAGTCGCAGTAAGCTATGAGCCTCGCTTATCCTAATTAGGTAACTAGATTATCCAGCGCGAACTTCCTCTTTTATCTTTTGTTTGTTTCTTTGAGATGTTACAGATGGCCGTGTTTTTGTTTCTCAGAGACCAGGATAAAATAAAATAAATATGTTTCGAACGGTTGGGTTTACGGTTTGGGAAATATTATGTTTTTGTTATAATAAATTATCTAAAACTGCAAAAGCAACAAAACCACTAACTAATCCCATCCCCATTCAGGATCGAGTAAAAAATCCTTAAAAATGTAAAAGTTCGTTATTATTTTAACGAAAGCCAGATAAAGGATTTTTCGTAATCGTCCTGCAGAATGCATCCAACATAATGGCGCTTAACTCTATTGAGTAAAATAAATGTGCAATGTAGAACGTTGCACAGAATATTTGCATACGTTTTGTATTCACTTGAAATGGCGAAAAGTTCATTTCTACGAGTAGTTGTGAGATGATGAAAAGAGTGCAGAATTATGAATATAATTTATTTAAGAGGAAAGGTGCTCTTGCATATTTGATTCATTTGTGAGATTTCATTTATAATCCTCTTCTTGGCACCAACATGGTATTTTAATGAAATATAATATTTTTCTTCACTTTATTTATTTTAAAAAATATCTACAAAAGTTTTTCTTTTATAAACGTAATTTATATGTGGAGAAAACTTCGAGAGATATTTTGATATTATTTCAAATATCAACCGGAACATAAGAATTACCTAACGTTCATTCTGGTAATTTTTGTTCATTTTAAAATCAAGTAGATGGTTAGTTGCCTTTGGAGGTCATCCAGGATTGCAAACAATGATTAATGGAGAAGGTGGTATCTGTATCTGTAAAGCTAGAAGGGTGGGTCACCTCAGAGCACGTAGGCCACATTTGGCCCATTGTGCATCCTTCTGAGGTTGAGCCTTCCTTCTAGCTCTTCAGCCTGCCTACTTGTTTAAAGTAAGTGATGACGTCGCCTGAAGGTAGCTTCCTCATGTTGGCTTGTGTTAACCTCTGCTCGCCGAAAAGAAAATGTCTTGTTTGTGAGAGTGTCGGGCATTCGCAAAGAATGTGTTCGACAGTGTCGTCTTCCTGTTCACATCCTCTGCACAGTGGAGTGTCAGATAACCTCATCCTGTGGAGGTGTTTTCGTAGATAACAGTGGCCAGTCAGGATACCAGTGGCTGTGCGCAGGTTCTATCTGTTCAGTCATGTATTTTTTGGCTGTTTCGCTATTCGGATACTGTAGAAGTTCCTTGGCTAGCTTGCAGTCTGTTTCGTTGTCCCATCTACCCTTAAATTTTTCAAGGGAGTGCTTCTTTAGTAGGTCCGCCACAGCTGATGCCGATAAGCCTATGAAAGTGCCAGGTCCCAAGAGTTTTTGGGAGGCTGCTTTCTTAGCTAACGAGTCAGCTATACGGTTACCTTTTGATTTTCCATGGCCTTTGATCCAAGCTAAAGTGACCACGTTGTTGTTGTTGCAAGCTTCGATCAGGACCTGGTGACATTCTAGAACTAGACCTGATGTAATTCGTGGTATGTTCAGAGCTAGTAATGCCTGTCTGCTATCCGTAAGGATGTAAATATTATTATCAGTAATGTTTCTTCTGGTAGTCTCTTTTGCGGCGATGGAGATAGCAGTGAGCTTTGTTTGAGCTACACTGGCATTTGAACCCATTGCCCATTTTATATTAAGATTCAGGGATCTGGAATAAATGCCACATGCTGCCCCCTCATTTGTTTTAGACCCATCGGTGCAGATGTACAAGGCACCTGCTGCCAATGTAGCCTCTTGTACGTTTTTGATTATTACCCTGTAGGGCCTGTGAAAGGCATATCTTGGTGCAATCGAATCCGTGTTGGCTTGTAGCAGTGGGACCTCCCCAAGGACCTCGTGCCACAAGTCACACGTCGACTTACCAGATCCTACATCAGGTTGTATACAACCTCCTTAATAAATATGTCAAGGGGGGTGAGACCAAGAATCACCTCCATTACTCCAGTTGGTGTGGTTCTCATGCCCCCTGTTATGTTGAGGCATGCTATTCTTTGGATTTGATCCAATTTGCGTACGACTGTCTGCTGGCTAGTTTTGACTCCCCAGGCAATAGCACCATACGTTAGCATATATCTTATGATAGCAGTGTAGATCCAGCCCGTAACCTTAGCATAGAAGGTGGTATGCGCGGCTTCAGAAAAATGGGCCCATTTTTTTAAAGGTGAGTGTAATGTCACGTTGGAAAGGTTTTATCGCCAAAGAAAAATAATAAAACAATTGAGGATTCATCGAGAGTTGAAAAATAATAAAGAATCTCGTATTTTTAGAACAACACGTAATTCTTTTCTGAAATATAAAATTTAAAACAGCTGTCAAATTTTTTGAAAAAATCAAGGATTAGGTAAAACCAGAATTTTACATAATCCTTAGATATTATTTTGAAAGAATCCGAAGGTATAACATACTCAACAATTCACTTTCGTAGTTCATAGTGGTTTCTTAATATCAACCAAACCATCAGAAAAAAAGAATTCCATTGTATTTTATGGCCCAAATCCCAAGCATGTTCACATATTTTTTATTTTTCGAATTGTTTATTTTTGATGTATGATTGGTGTTCATTAAGTCTTATATAAAAAGGTCTTAGACGTTTCTCCTACATAAAATTTATTACATTCGCATGGAAAGGTTTTGTATTTACTATTAAAGATTTTAATGTTTTAATTGTTTGAAAAACTGTTCTTAAATTAAACTTATGCCAATCCTTCTAATTTTTTCTGAGAAATAGTAAGATCCCAGTTGATCTCACTGTATTTCTATTTTTATTAGCAAATGCACATGTTGAGGCAGTAAATTTTTAAAACTACCCCATAAAAACACATTTTATATATAGTCAAAGAAATAAACTTTTCCTAGGTCTTCCAATATTTCATATTTTACAATTTTTATCTAGAGAAATAAAACATACTATGCAGCGATATGAAACGTGTATGGTTATTCGTAGACAGGCTAGTCCAGACGTCCAAATAATGTTCTCAACATGTGCGGAAACTAGCGGGAAAGGATAAATCGATTGTTTAGTGACCTAGTAACCTCTGCGTATGATAAATCTCCACTTCACTACCCACTGCAAGTGTTAAGGTAGTTTTGTTTTAGTTTTTCAATTTTCCATTACTGCGCGCCATCTAGAGAAGATGTAACGCGATATAAGGGAAAATTTATGGGTTAATGAGAGATTGCATGTGGGGGATTCCCGGCCTGGATGACGCATTAGATTTTTTAGAGGAGCATATTTTATTTCACATTTCATTATTTATTTCACTTTAGAGAATGAGTTTTCATCAGTTAAATTGTATATTTTTCACAAAGTTAAGAATACAAATAATACGTGTTAAATAAAAGTTCGGAAAACACGCTGTATAAGCTCTCAAAATTGATTATCTCTGTATGCAAAATAGAGAGCAAGAACCCCGCAGTATCTGCGAGATTACCCCATCATTTTTCCCATTCAGAAGGGTCTGAAGCATTCTCTGACGTAAAGGGAAATTACGAAAATGCCTGCCCAGATTTATATTCATGAATTTCTTTTCTCCTATTGTACAGATAACATTGAAATCTTCACTGATACCCTATTCTCTGGACTACACTAGCATCCCAATGGTGTAATGTTGCACTCACTGAGATTTATGTATATTAATATATATTATTTTGGTAGTTTATTGATATAGATTTTAAAATAAATCGTGATGATAGCTTTAAAATAATAAGAGAGGAAATTTAGCTCATTTAAAAAAAGCGCTTTTCTTCTAGCGTAAATCTCCATAATACTGGATTTAAATTCCTTGTAATAAAATAACTTATACAAGATAATAGAAAATAAAGATAAAAAACTTTTTGAAAAAATTAAAAAGTCTTCGTTTGATATTAAATAAATACTTCTTTCATCTGAATTATTTTGGTACATGTGAACTTGTAAACTTGTTAACTAAAAAACTTTATTTAAAAATTTGTGGGACCAGTCAATCAACTCCAAATACTTTTCCAACCAGTTACCAATTAGCCCGCAAAATTCTGACTTTTCGAGAACACCTTCAAAATGGGGTCCAAAATATGAAAATTTTGAAGTGTAGGCACATAGTGAATGACGATTTTGGTAAAAGTGAGTAGACTGTGGCTGTGTTGATTAGAATAAGAACTGTCAATCTAAAATTTTATTAATACTTTCATTACAATTTGTTCGGCCTATGGCAATATTCTCAACTGGTTTAGTTTGTAGAATAGATTTAGGCATAAGTAATAGATTTCCAGCAGAAAAACTTACTTTGGTATACCTAATATGGCACTTCAATCTTCCGATTTAGGTTTTTTCAAACTGTATGGGCGTCAGGTTAGCTTTAGGTTAGGTTAATTTTAGGTTAGGTTAGCGTTATGTTAGGTCAGGTTAGCTTTAGGTTAGGATAGTTTAGCTTTAGATTACATTAGGTTAGATCTTTGTAATAAATAAAAAAAAGTACGATACGTGTCACATTTTAACAGTTGTTACATTCTGACAGGTGTTTTGACAGTTGTTACATTTTGACAGGTATCAAGTTTTGACAAGTGTCATGTTTTGACAGGTATCACGGTGTTCATTCCGACAGGTTTCATATTTTGACATTTGTTCATTTTGACAATTGTTACATTCTGACAGGTGTCACATTTTAACAGTTGTCACGTTTTCACAAGTGTCACGTTTTGATAAGTGTCCATTTTGACAGTTGTTACATTCTGAGGTGTCAAATTTTAACAGCTGTCACGTTTTCACAAGTGTTACGTTTTGACAGGTGTCACATTTTGACAAGTGTTCATTTTGGCAGTTGTTACAGTTTGACAGGTATCACATTTGGACAGTTGTTACATTTTAACAGTTGTCGCGTTTTGACAGGTGTCCATTTTGACAGTTGTTACATTCTGACAGTTGTTACTCAACGCTCCATTAAATATTTACCTAAATCCATGATTTCTGAAATTGAATTGGCAACGTTGTATTTCCAACTTTGAATTTATGAGATGGTTGTCATTTGTCAAGCAAATTATTTATGACCGTCAAATGAACTTTTTTTTCTTTTTTTATAATTTTCAGGCTTATTCTGGTTATAAATTGCTACTTGTGCATTTGTAGAAAAGTTATGTATGCGTTTGAATTGGAAAAATATGTTAAATAATCGCTTCAACGCACTGAATTTGTTTATCTTGGAAGTAAGTATCCCAACACATATTTCAAAAAAAAATTGTGAAAAATGTCTTTCCGCGGCAAATTTTTTTTATTGTTATTAATTTTATCATGTTTTGTAACATCTGCGAAAATTTCTTGAAAATTCCAGCTGGCCCCATATTATTAACGTTTTCCCAAATCTTTGACTCCCGGCGACCTAACGGAACATCTTGAAATACTAAGGGTTGGAGCAACCCAATCCAAGAAGATGCCCACGGACTTTGTGTGGGCTAGGATTTCGAACTACCCTCAGACGTCGTTGTTATCAACATCAAGGTCCCAATACTAGGATACCAACAGCCCCAGGAAACGCTCTAGCAATTGGCTAGTCTTCTGAGAAAGCCTGTTATACGTTTTGGAGCTAGGTCCGTACCCTGATAAGGCTCTAGGGAAACCTGATCCAGGTATTTAAGGCATTGGCGAACAATTACCTTGCATCAGTTGCAGATAATGTATTCCGCCGTCTCATTTTTGCATCATTTCAGAATCTGCATGTTCCATTGTCCACTTTGCCCATCTTCATGCCCTGGTACCCATAACAAAGTGAGTTTGTTGTAACTTTGTTATGGGTACCAGAGCATGAAGGAATTGTCGTGAATGAGATTACTGACGGTCTCGCAAAAGAAGAAGCTTGTACTCCTTTTACCACACCCGAACCATTTTGTGGTATTCCAAAAAGCCGCATCTTGGAAGAAGTCCGAATATGGGAAAAGAAACTTAGTGCAGCCTACTGGAAAAATATTTCAAGCCAAAGACAGGCAAAAAGGTTAAATGTGATCTAAGAGTAATCACACGAATTCTCACTGGACAGTGCTCACTCAGATACCATCTCTGTAAGATGGGCAAAGTGGACAATGGAACATGCAGATTCTGAAATGATGCAAATGAGACGGCGGAATACATTATCTGCAACTGATGCAGGGTAACTGTTCGCCAACGCCTTAAATACCTGGATCAGAGCCTTATCAGGGTACGGACCTAGCTCTAAAACGTATAACAGGCTTTCTCAGAAGCCTAGATATTTTAGGTTAAAACATAGGTGTAGTGTATATACATAAGATCTCATATCTATAAGGATACAAACTTATCAAGAGGTCGTATTTGAAAAAATCAATGCCTAAATCAATTTTCAAATTTTACGTTGATTTTTTTTAAGTTGTTACGGTAAGACTTCTTCTTCTTTTGGTTCCAGCACTCCTTCATTATCTCACTCTGTGTTAGCTTTCGCTCTTAGCTCTTAGGGGATTTCGAAATACCGCTTTTCGGGTGGTATCTCTGATTCATCAAATCTGTTTAGTTTCATTTGGTTTTTCGGGTAAAAATTTTCACTTATAATATCACAAGAGCTTAAATTATTTCCAGGAATAATTTAAGCTTGCATGTTATTCGGTAAGAAAATTTCACACAATAATTTGGAAAAAAATTATTAATCCAACCTGACATTTTAAATTAATTTCACTGCATGTCAAATTCGTATGTCGGTATATCCACCATATGTCGTTAAATAAAAAAAAATACCAACTTTAGCTACACCAAATGCTACAACTCAGGTGGGTATTAGTTCAGTCTATCGTCCTTTCATAATTTTAGGTCACTAAAGGTGGTAGAAATGTATTTTTTGTTACATTATTTAATGGTTGTAGATCATCATCATCAACTGTCAAAAAATTTCCACTTAAATATCGTGGCGCCTCGAAAAAATTTCCGGAAATTTTTTTATTTGCCATGGTAACTAGTCAAAATTAAGGCATCTTATTGGTTGAAAAGTAGAGGTTTGAAATTTTCTAAAAAATTATTTAAAAAGGAATCAAAAAATTGAAAATTAAATAAAAAAAAATTGAAACTGAAATAATCGCAAACAAAAAAGTCTATTCTTATTTTTACTCGATTTATTAATATAAATTATAAAAAACGTCGCCATGATTTTATGATACCATCAAACGTACTTATTCTAAATTGTAAATTTCAATTATCAACCTTCCAGACTTTTCTAAATTCTAAACGAACAATTTCCAAGTTTAACCCTTAGTCGGGAGATGTTCATTTCTTGGATGAAAGCAGCGCGATCGAAATGAGTAAAATAAATGAAAGGTGAGCCCAAACTCCATCCCTCTAATCGGAGCTATTAATCGTTCTCTGGTTAATGACTTGGTTCTGATCCGATCTGCGCGCAGAGAAAGCCAAAAAGCGTAAAAGCCGATTCTAATTAAAAAATTATCTCTTCGTTCGTTCGTCAACAATTTAAAGAGTGGACAACTGCTGAGCGGGTTACTTTTTTTATTATCTTTGATGCGTATTTCGTCAGTAACAAAAAAGCTATAAACTAAGATTGAATTGGAAGACAGTAGTTGATTTTTGGAGAAAATAAAAAAGAATGATTATCAAATTAGATTTTTTTAGAAGCCCAGTTTACTACAGTGAATGAAGGTAAAAATCAACTTTACCTCCAATTTCGGTGAACCTCCATCGATTTACATGAAAATTTGGGATTGAGTATATTTTACACTCAACTTCAAAAATGACAAATGCTTGCGCTTTTGCATTTTAGGGGTGAAATCCACCCCTTTTGTTAAAAATGGTAAAAAATGCAGATTTAAGCATTCTGGCGTAAGCAATCTCGTTTAGTTAAATAAAATAAACATTTATATGCATGATTTATGATTTTAATTAATTTTTCAACCCTTTTAGCAACCGCCCCTTAAATCGAAAATTAACATTACACAGTTTGTTTAATGTTTATGATATAATTTTTGGTTGATTGCGAAATTCCAACCCTTAAAAACCACTCCCTTAAAGCAGAATCATTGAAAAAATTGGTTTCAAGAAATTTAATCATTTGAATAATACATTACTGAATTGAAATCTCATTTACTGAGTATTAAAATCTTTATTTATTTATTGCGAAATTTTCCACCCTTAAAAACTACCCCTTGTCATAAAAATAATGGAAAATTTGTGATGTACAGAATTCCTTTCACTTTTTCTATCTTCAAAATATATACACACACACCCACACTTGTATATTTTGTGAGCATGTACCTATCGACACTTCTACTTCTTACTTTCTTTTTTTTTTCCTATATATACACACAAAATCTCTGCTCCAAAAATTTTTCCAAAAAAATGTTATTGGTTTTTTTACAATAACTTAATTTTTATGATATCAGGTTCATCCAAAAACCATTTGAAAGGTAATTTCAAGGGCTATAATGTCGTATTAAATTTAATCTTTTAAATCCCTTATTTTTTAAAAGATAAAAGGTTAAAGGGCCCCGGTTACATGGTTCTCGCAGTAAAATTTAGGCTTTAAACGTTTCTCGGTTATTTTTTATCATACAAAAATAAAAAAAAGTAAAATCTTTGTTAAAAAAAAACTCAAATTTTGTTCTTTATCATTTTTTACTTATATATTTTTTTCAAAAATATACAGTCAAAATTGTTGAGGTCATTACTTATGCTAAAATAAAGAAAATCTTATAGGGATTACTATAAATTTTAATTTTTGTGGAAATGGCGTATGTTTTATTTTTCACTTTCTCCTAAAAAATTCGAAAGGGTCCTCTTATTTTCATCATAACTTGCTTAATTTTGATGCTATCAACTTCTTCTATAGCTCATTTGATAGCTATTTCTGAGTACTTTGAAAAGTGTTCAGTAAGTATATTTTATAAAATGCATCGTTTTCCCGTTGAATACTTAAATTTGAGTACTCGCCGAAAAAAAATATACATTCAATTACCTATAATTTGAATTAATATTAAAAGGTTTTTCAAGTAAGGAGTTTATTCGATTTTTTATTAGCTTCAATTTTGGTAATGACAGCTTTTTTGTAAAAATTTATAGTTTTTGAGTTATTTATGAAAAATCGCTTTAAAACATGCATTTTTTTCACGAAAAATCAAAATCTTTGATCTTTAATAACTCAAAAAGTATTGATTTATTTTAATATCCTTATATAACAAATTTTGCTTAGAATTGGTACCTCTATCGATTCCTGGGGTTATTTTTAATAAAATAATTTCCACCCCCAGAGTAAAAGCGCAAGTTGACACCATGTCACTTTTATTTCTTGAGGTATCCTCTAACTACTCACCAATTTTGAAAATCGATGGAGGTTCAACGAAATCGGAGGTGAAAACCTTCAGTGACTGTACTAGTTGTCAGAGACTTTGACCTCGCACAAAATGTGATATCGATGAAACTTGGCACTTAAGTAGGTACTTGAAAGGGTGAAAGGGTGCTAAGTTCACAATTTCGAAAACAAAATCGAAAATTTGGTTTAAAAAAAAGAGCGGAAAATTTTTCTAAAAATTATATTATAATAAATAAAAATTTAAGGGATTTCCGTATAAAATTTTCTTTGGCCTAAATTTTAGGTTAGGAACAAGATATCGAGATGCAGTTTTCGCGATTTATCTACTTTTTCATGAAAAAAAAAAATCATAAATTTTTTTGAGAAAATTAACGATTTCTGTCGTAATGTCGAAAAAAGCCCTGTGAATTTAACAAAACTTCAAATATTATAACATTTGTAACCCAAGAATAGCTCTTTTCAACTAGCTCAAGTTTGTTAAAATACTTTATTTTTAGAGATATAGCAAAAATTGTCAAACAAAAAAGGTTCAGATTATCCTCGAGTTTAAAAAGCAGGTATTTTTTTGTTAGGTTAATATAACGGAATTCACAGGAACATCACTTTTTTAGATTCAAGATTGCAGTTACGCCTCGTAGCGGCCATTTCAGAAACTTGCAAATATTTTCCAGGTTTTTCTCTTGGCCTTTTTAGTAATAACTTTTTGGTCGCATTCTTAGTTGGCCACCCTGTACATTTATCATCGTTATACTTTACTTTTGATGTAAAAATAATTAAAAGAATGAACATTGTCTCTGTTTAATAAAACTTTTTTTACAGCTTTCATTCGCCGCCATTTTTATTTTCAAACTAGTGTTTATATAAATCAGAAGTTATTTTTTTTTAATCCTCAAAATGTTTATTTTTACATACAACTAAAAAAACTAGCGAACATTTTTTTGTCTAAAATATATAATAAAGCATTTTAAAAGTAATACATAAAAAATACAGTTGTTCGTCTCGATTTTTTATCCTTTTTCCTAAAATTGAATCGACCACATGTCCTTTCCTATTGTGATCCTACATTCATACCAGACAACCAACTTTAACCTTACTTTTTTTATTAGTTCTATCGAATCCCTCCAAATAGCTCACCGCTATTGAATTTTCTATGACCAATTCTAGAAACCGTGCACTTGCCAGACCTTGATAAACGCAAAGAACGTAAATTGACATTTCCTTCTCTGTGTCTCTACCGGAATAAACAGGATTTATTTTCCTTAACTTATTAAGTTTACAGTTTATTTTTATGTTTTGACTTTTTTACTGCATAATATACAGTATGTCTCACTAAGTTGGAACCATATGGGAAACTTTAATTATTAATTTTAGGAAAAAAGTTATTCTTTATAAAAATGTTCTAAAAGCTAAAATACAACCATTAGATATTAATTTTTTTCAGTCGTATACGCGGTTTGTCAAAAAATATGAATTTTAATCAATAGTAAAGTACCTTATGTTTGACAATATCCAAAATTGTTATTAAAAAAAGTTGATCAGAACTTAAAACTAGGTTCAAATATGCAATTACATCCATTTACATAAAAATTATGTTTTCTTATTTTTTACTAATTGTGGGGAGGATATAATTTTAAAAACATGCCAGAAAATATTTCCAGGAATGTATTAGGTGAATTTACCAATAGAACTATTAAATGTATTGAACGAGAGGGTGGAATCAGTGAATTTCTATTTATTTCTAATATTAATATTATGTTAAGCTGCGTTTCAACGAAAGAAAATCTGGGAGCCTCGTCAACGCTGTTATGAGAATGGGCAGCAGAAAATCCTGATTCAGGTTTTTGTTGTATATACAAAAATCATTTAAGAATGAGGGAAGACCAATTCCAATATCTTCTCGAAAAAGTAACTCCGTTGATTAAAAAAAGATACTTAGTTTGAGAAACCCATGGATACTTGGTTTCGAGAAACCCAACAGGCATTGAATTACATTGGTTGGGGCATGTAGTCCAAGGAGTAGTTGTTTGAAGCACAGGCGCGGTGCAGTGCGTTTCGACATTTTTTCATGTTGTACTTTGAGAGAAGCACAAAATTGGTAAATTAATTTTATATCAGTTTAGATTTTCTCACGAAAACACTTTGGATTTTAGATTTTTCCAAATAGACCAGTTGTCAGAGAGTTTGACCTCGCACAAAATGTGACACTTGGCAAAGATTTTTTTATCGTTTTCCACCCCCATTCAAGTACTTAAATGCCAAGTTTCATCGAGATCACATTTTGTGCGAGCTTTTGATCAATATCCTTCTCTGGCAACTCGGCTAAAAATATTCCCATATTTTCTTTACTTCGTGTGAGAAAATCATTACTTATTATTTTATTCCTCTTATGATTTAAATTTATACGATCTGATGTTAGTTCATCCGTTTTAAAGGATTTTAGCTTACGGTAAGTCCCCGTAAGAAAAAAATATTCCATGAATATGCTGATTGGTGCAAAGCGAGTGATGAAATGTTTTTGGCCAAAACATCCGCGATGAGAGTGAAATTTGTCTGATAACAAATATTTAAGTTCGTTGATACATCCGCTCAGCAACAAGGGAATGTAAGTTTTTGTTAGGAGTAAAAATATTTTCTCCACGGCCACTACTGAATGTAGTTATTCTGAAACCACTTATAATAACAGAAAAGAAACATTCTCGCTCTTGTGATTGAAAGAAAATTCTGAAACTTTTGTCTCTTATGTATTTTATATGTATTACATTCTATCACTAGAGATAGAATCTGTATTCCGTGATTGTTTACAAAAATAAGGTTTGCCATGAATGTCAAATTAACTGTCAGTATTAATTGGCGTGGTCTAAATATTAGTTTGTAAAAACTTTTAATTTATTAAAAAGGAGAAGAAAATCAAACGATTCAGATGTAGAATTTGAAAATACTTCTCCAGAAATAAAAAAATATGCCGATAATATAACTCAAAATCCAAGCTTGAATATAAAAATACTACCTACACAATGTTGAGAGATTGAGGTTGGCTACGCTAGTGCCTCTCTAGCGGCAGCGCGCAACAACAATTGTCCTCAGATTTAAACCGATCGCGCTGATATCTTTTTTTAGTGTCTCTATGATTCCATTCCTATCAATGTAGATAGTTTTCTCCGTGTGTTTAATCACTCTAAACGGGCCTTCATATGGTGTTTGCAAACTCGTTTTATGACCTTCAATTTTAATGACTTTGAGTTCAAGTTTGACAAGGTTGAAAGTTATTAAACGTTTGTCTTAATTTAGCAAAAATTTCTCCCGGTATCCGAAGCGTTTGACCGTATACCATCTCTCTCAAGAACATTTAAGAGCTTCCTTAAGACTTGTTCTAAACCCTAACAAAAGTACAGGTAGTTCCTCAACCCAGTGAATAGTGTTTTGTCTTGCCATTAACGAAGCTATTAGTTGCCTGCGGATTCTTACCATACCATTACTTTGCGGATGCAAATAATTTGAATGAGTTTTGAAAGTTCCGAAGAAATTTGTAAGTTCAGAAAAAACTTTGAACTGAATTGGGTACCTTGGTTGGTAGTTATACGTAAGGGTACACCAAAACGTGGAATATAATTGTCTACAAAGGTTTTTGCAATTTATTTTAGAGGTATGGACAGAATTAAGTAATTATTTTAACTCATCATCTCTTTCCTGTAATTTGGCTATATTTTCTAAATCTAACGAATGAGAATCAATAACGTTGATGTTATATATCCTTGACAACGTATCCGCTACGACATTTAATTTCCCTGACATATGCCTGTCAGAGTTAAACTGAGAAATATACTGCAAATTTTTATTTGTCTTGGGGAATTTTTCATTTTTACTAAATAACGCTTTTCTGGGAGGTTTATGATCAGTAAATATAGTGAACTCTCTACTGTGATATAGTTAAATGATTAATAATGGACAACCAGAAAAGTAGTTTAGTTTAATATATTTATTTTTGACAACCTCTAATCTGTGATTCTACATGTTCTACTCATGACAATATATCTAAAACCAAACAACAATCAGTTCTTATACCTGATAAATAATAATATATGCTGTAACAAGGTTGGAATGAGAATTCGGTATGAGTGAAGGATTCCGAACACGAGCGTGAGGAACCACGAGTGTCGATTTTTCATTCCAACAGAGTAACAGACTGTACTTTCTCCACGGCCACAGAAAGTAGGAATTGAATATAGTAAAATGAAACCTCAATCTCTCAACATTGTGTAGTATTTTCATATTCAAGCTTGGATTTTTGCGGTAGCAAATTTTGAGTTATGTTATCGGCATATTCTTTTATTTCTGGAGGAGTTTTTACAAACCAATATTAAGGCCACGTCAACTAACAGTTAATTTGACATTCATGGCAAACCTTATTTTTTTAAACAATTACGGAATGAATATTCTGACACTAGAGTACGAATGAAATACGTATAAAATACATAAGAGACAAGTGTTTCAGAATTCTCTTTCAATCTCAAGAGCAAAAATGTTTCGTTTCTGTTATTATAAGTAGTTTCAGAATAACTACACTCAGCAGTGGCCGTGGAGAAACTACATTTACGACTGCAATTTAAAGCAAGTGAGCTTTAATCTATTAAAATTCTATTTTCCGACAACAGCCCTTTTTTAACAAACGCCTGAACTTTGGTTCGCGTAAATCACTGATAAGGCAGCAACCGGTTGATATCGCGGTGCTCTAGACTTGAAATTCCCGTGGCCTAACTCAAATCACTACATCACTAGATTGTGCAATTATTTATGGGGCTGAATGTAACAGACATGATGGCTGAATAAAGCGATTGCATGACGCTGGCTTTCACTTCATATTCGAATAGATAATGGATGGATAACATGGAAATGACAGTCGGAAACTTACCTAACATCAAGCACGCCATCGTGTGATTTAATTGCAAACTAAGTAAGTAAATAAGCAATTAGGTGGAGAGGGAAAATTAATTGGAGCACTATATGTGTTTCGTGGTGAAAAACGGTGACAATTTAAAAAAATCCATGAAGACGAAAGACATTAATTAAGAGGGAATGACACTCCGAAAATATTTTTTATTGTTTATTGTTATTAACCGTACAGGTACCTGGGGAATGTCGCTGATTTGGTTTATTTAATTTTATGTATAGCAGCCTGTTGAAATTCCCTTGCAAAAGAAAATTATTGATCATTAATGATTTACTGTATTTGACAAATTAAAAAAAAATTCCTGGGCGCTTGCAAGATTTTCCCACGACCACTTACACCCCAGATCGATTAATAACTTTCCTACCCTGACTAACTTAAAAAAAATTGATAATCCCCTTATTTAAGTTGAAAACTATCGTCGACCACTCAACCAAAACACAATTTTAACACACTCTACGCGCGTTTCGCCAACTATGTTGGCATCATTAGGAGTTGATGATAGACTAAACAATTAACTAATTCTAACAGCTATTTATACTAAATGACTAACACCCCCTCCCCCCGGCGGTGCTGGGCACCGTCATCCCCGGTGACCTAATCAGCCAAGGGTGACTTATCAGCCGAGGATGACTAACCCGCCCGTACCTAATGGATTAAACTAGAAAGCGGACTAAGAGGAATTGATCCTTTGTTTCTGTTTAAACTAGTTTTACATTTACCTATTTCTATACTTTCAAATGCGTCCAACAATTTATTATTTTTAAGTAATTTTACATTGTCCATACTTATTCTATGATTTTGATTAAAAGCATGTTCGGCTATACTAGATTTTTCCGTACGACCATATTTTAAGTGAGCCATGTGCTCTTTAAATCTGACCTGTACAGAGCGTCTAGTCTGCCCAACATACTTTCTATCGCAATCCCCACAACTAATTTCGTAAATACCACTTTTTTCCAAATTACTGTTTTTATCCTTGGGATTACCTAATAACTGTTTTAAAGTGTTGTTAGACTGAAAAACTAAACTTAAACCAGCTTTTTTGAACACACTGGTAAGTACTTTGGTGTAAGTGGGATTATACGGTATTGAAACGAATTTTTCACTCTGTTTTTCGTGTTGGAAAAACGTAGTGTCACGTAGGTTTTTCCTAAATTTATGTTTGTTGATTAGTTTGTCAACTAAGTCTTCGTCATAACCGTCTATTGCAGCTATATCCTTAATCAAACTCTTTTCCTTATTAAATCTTTCTTTACTTAGTGGGAAGTTAAATAAACGATGTACTAGGAAAGAATCTGATGGGATATACCTGCTTGTGGCGGTATCTTTCGTAAAAATGTCAAATTCTAACTTATTCTCGTCCCTGATAACCAAAGTGTCTAAAAATGGTAGTTGTCCATTGTTTTCTATTTCATAGGTAAACTTTATCCCCTTATTTACTGAAACAAAACATGAGCTGAGTCCTCTTAAAATCAGAGGTGCTTCTTGGCTGCGAGTGCGTAGTATTCTGTCGATTATTATGGAAACTACTTCCTGTTATCTGTTGCTGTGTTTAAGAAAATAATAAGATCTATCTCGTTATATAAGTTTATTTATCAATGATGGTGGAAAAATAAATATAAGGTTAAACAGTGGTTGATGTGGCAACAAAAAAACAAGTAAGTGAAACATTAAATATGGTTTTTCGCGATGGCTTGATAATAATATAATTTAAATTTGTTTGTAGACCAAGAAATGTTATAATTACAATTTCTTTTAATGCTCGATGACCTTGGTCTATCAACAAGTTATTGTTAAATGAAAATCGTAAATAAATAACAAATTTATCTTAAAATTAAATGAAATGTGGTAGTTAAGATACATGTCTATTGATTTAAAAAATGAAATTATTTATAGAAATTAATTTCAGTACGAAGATTTATTAATAATCGAATGTTTTTTTTATCCTGGATCTTTATTTTTTTGACTATAGAATTATTTATCGATTTATTTAATTATTGAGCTCAATATAAAATGTTGGGTACCTTTATTATTATAATTCTGTTTGTAGGATGTCTCACGATTCTGCTTCAATTCTGTATTATCATTCTCGCAGTTGGAAAAAAAATAAACAATTTGACAAACGTCACAGCTATCAATATAAAAATCCACTTGGCAGGAAAAACAGGTACTTCACAACACAACGAATAGATGTTGCTCTTAACAGGTAATAATGGACTGTCCTGGATTTTGTCAAAATTTGGTTTTTATAAACCGGCATCTCACGGCTTGCTGAGATGTGAAATTCTTTGATTTTTGTGTCAAAATCAATGTACATGGTTAAGTTTTTATATTTTGGAAATGTTTTTCACTATTATTTTCACTCTTCATAATATCTTTGACTATTAAACCTTTTTTAAAATACTATAACTACTATTTTACTTAACCTAATTTTCTAAATACAACTTTATTCACAATTTTAATTTTTACACTTCTCATAATTATTGACCTCTTTATTAATGTTATTTCTAGTTTTTTTCATAGAATTAGGGCATTTTTATGTATTGAAAATTTGTATAACTATTCTTCTAACCATAATTAACATTGTGTAGATGATTAATTTCATCCACAAGTTTCACAAATAGATAAATTTTTATGGTTGGTACTGACATTTATAAAATCACTACTAGTGATTCTGATTCTAACTACTAAAGTCCAAATTATATCAGTAACTGACCAAAAGACCCTATTCTAATAAATTATCGTAAAAGTTTTTTAAAAATAACATTTTTATTTATAAAAAAAATACATGAAGTTAAAATTGGCAACTTGACACTTATCCTATTTTTGAAATTTAATTACTTAAATTGTTTAATACTGATAGAAACCTTTATTAATTTTATTTATTCACACCATCTTAAATTGATTGTTAACATCTTCAGGGATGTTATCCGTTACAATATGCATAAAAAACATTTTGATTGATTTTTGACCAATATGTTTTGCTTTAAATCATTTTTATTGATCATTTCTTTGGACGAAATTTTTTTTAATAATTATTTAAGAATTTTTCTTGACAAAAAATACTTTTCATAGATTCCTAAATTTTTTGTAGCTTCAAAATATTTTTATTGACAATCTCTTCTAACAAAATTTTTATTTACATCAAAAAAGTTTTAACTATTATTTTTTCATAAATATTAAATATTAATATAGGCTGAAGGACTCCGGTCGATGGCCTTTTGGTTATTCCAATAAAAACATTATTCTCTCTCTCTAAATATTAATATTAAAAAAATTATTTATCTAAATAGATAGTTTTCCTAACAACGATATTAGATTTTGAGGCCCCATTTCCAAACTCGGTACAATTCATTAAATCTAATGCATGGTGACACAAAATTTCATATCCTGGAAAAAATCTTATCGACGTACTTTATTCCTTGTGATTGATGATGATATTTATCGAGTCAATCTATACGATCCTTTAATATGAGTTTTTTTCTTGGAACGTCTATATTTTCGTTATAAAAATGAAATTTTCACGATAGACTTCTAGCCTTACTGGCATCATATTTCAGGATCAATAGAAAAAGATTTAAAAAAAAACGATTCATTATCCAACCTATATTAAATTTTGATTAAATAGTATTTTTATGTGATTTAAAAGTACAGTAACAAAAAATTTTTAGCCGATATTTTAGAACTAGAATTTTTTCGATTTGAAGTATAAATTTATGTTGGAAAATACTCCAATTTATATTTACAGAAGTTTAGAATCGCAAGTAGGAATTACGTCGTTTCAGAGCACTGCCACTCCTTCACTTTTGGTCCTTGGCACATGCCCATATAGGGTCTTTTTTTATATGGGAATAATAATTATCTACAATTATTGTGCATAATTTTTTGCTACTTAATCACAAGTTCAATGAACATTTTGCCCTTACGTATTTTTTTCTCCCTCTAAATTATTACTTTTTGTTTTCCCTATGTTCCATACAATGTTGTAGAAATTTTGTACCTGATTATGGATCAACAAGTCATCAAGAATAATTTTTTTTTGTGAAATGAAGATAAACTTTTTCTTCATTTGTATAGAACTTTTTGGGACACACTGTATATACAAGTAAACATTTCTTCAAAAAATGGCAGAAGAATCTGAAAACTGGATATTTGGAAAAGCTATGTAAGAATATTTCTTAAAAACGCGATTCAATAGCTATCAGAATTAAAGAGATCTTTTGTTAATATTACATTCTGATCACACAGGAAGACAGTAGAGCTAACTTTTTTTTTCTAAGGTTTTTTTGATGATATTAGTTATTCTCTGGACTTGGTCTATAGTTGAATGGTTTTCTCTAAATCCAAACTGGTGCGATGGAATTAGTTTCTTTTCTTCTATAATAGGTTTAGTCTTTTTAGTAATATTTTTTCATACAGTTTCGAGATTACAGGAAGAAGGGATATAGGCCTGTATGACGTAATTTCATGTGGTTTCCCTGGTTTTGGTATCATGATAACCTTTGATACTTTCCACATCCGTGGAACATATCTCATTCTAAATGATGCATTAAATAGGTATGTAAGTTTTACTATAGCTTTACTCGGAAGTTGTTTTAGTATCTCCCGTAATAAAATCGAACCCAGGCGCTTTCTTAGGGTTTATGTTTTCTTTTATTTCTGTACGTATTTCTTTTGGTGAGGTAATCATGATGTCCCTTTCTTCTAGATAGGATTTTCCTCTTCTATGAGTTCATCTCCTTCGTTAGGCATGAATGTATTTTCTAGATGTTCGGCGAATTTGCTAGCTTTTTTGTCCCAGGCGGCTTGTTGAATCTTTTTTACAAGCAGTTCTACTTCTTTGTCTAGTTGTTCTTTAGTTCTAATAGGTACTGAAAGATTAATACTATCTTCAGGTCATCTTGTGGTCAATCTCCAGTAGGTGTGCTTTGCATTGAAGTCACCTCCTACAATGAACCTGGGTCCTGCCTTTCAAGAAAATATGTATATTGGTCTTTCTTCAAGGTGTACTTGGGTGGGCAGTATACTGCCGTTACTGCAATTTCATAGGTTTTTGTTTTTATGTTTACAGATGTGGCTTGTATTTGTTCTGTTTGGTATTCCGTTTCTTGATTATGCAATATAGATTCTTTTATAATAATCGCACTTCCCCCTTTTGCCGCATTGTCTGGGTGGATTGTATGATATACTTTAAATCATTTAAATTTGATGTATGAGAGATAAAGAGAAAAATTAATTCTTTATCCTACTCACTATACTTCGCACCGTTCTGAAACCAGGTTTAATAATTGGAAATTTAGAGAATATTCAGAAATTTCACTATTAAGACAAACAAGACTTTTGTAAAAAAAATTCAATTTAACTATAAACTCCTATTAGATAATAGATAAAATTTTATTCGGTCTTGAATTTGAACGATTCATTAGACCTCGTCTGGAGGTTTTCTTATATCATTTGATTCTGCTTCAACGTTTCAACTCGACCGAATCTAATTTGTCTACAATGGAATGAAGGCATGTTCAATTCCTACTACCGTATAAAGTAGATAAAGGACGACTTGTAGAGGGCTCTCAAAGCAGGACCGTCTTATCTATAGTCCAACTACAGATTTAGTTTTTATTTTCCTGAATATTTATTTGAAAGTACTTCAAAACAATCATCCATAAATTTCTTTAGAAAACTCATACAAACTCGAGACCATTCTCATAAAATTTAAGGTCTTGTGACGCAAAAAATTCATTGTGAACCTAAGAAAACTCCGAATTCAATAGAATTTTTTTCGGAAATACACAAAACAGCCACTTGTCCATCTATTAACTTTTGCCTCGGATAACGTTTTCTTCATTTACCCAACCCAACTCTGCGTCCCAAAACCCGTTAAAATCGATATCCTGTAGCCTCATTATATAATCGGCCACAATGGCACTCCGATTTTGCTTAATGCCCTTTGTGAGGACATCTCCGGCAAGACATTTAGAGTCACTTTTGCAGGATAAGGGTGAACCGTACCCCCATTCAAAGATGTCGGTCGCAAAGGTCCATTTAACTTAACGAAACTTCCAAGAAATAAAAGGAAAAAGGGAGTTTATGCTTGCCGCAAATGTTTTTCAGAAATTTCGCCATGAATTATATAAGAATGTCTCGCAGAAGAGGAGTAGAGGTGCGATAAGAGTAATTTGTCAAATTATCTTTTCTAAAGATTCGCATATTGCAGTTTTCAAAGAGGTTTTTTTATATACTCTTCTTTATAGATAATAAAACCACTTTTTATTATCATTGACGTTTAGATTTTTAGTAAATGGGTCAAAAAAATAGATTTTGAAATTTAATATGTCAAAATACGTTTTCAACAAATTTTTTTGCGTGACTGGTGCACAAAAAAATAAAAAAAGTCGCGCTTGAGATAAGTTTTGCTGACAAGTTCCGAATAATGATTATTATATTTATTTTTTTGTCGTGGTTTTACCAATTTTTAGATATCTGAAAATTCGCAATTCGCATACACAGTAGGATCAAATAATTAAACGAGCACAGTACGATTTTAGGAAATTAATGATTTGTGTTTTTGAAATTCTGATGAACAACTTTGTAATTTTTATGTTTCGAAACTTTACTGATTTGACGTTTTACGGGTTTGGAAAAATATGTTTCTGTCTTTGGACCGATCGCGACAAACATCAACTTTCCACTTAGATTTGAATGTGCAAAAGCCTACTTTGGTTAATATATTTTGGGTAATATTATCACAAATTCTAATTAATAATTTTCCAAACTCTAAATTAACACAATATATAAAATTATATAAAGTAATTCACCTACAATATAATTGCGAGTACATTTACCTTTATTTCTAACATGAGAATTTTTTAATAAAACATATCGTATTCTAATTAATTAGAAACAATTTTCACTTTTAATTTCACACTTTTATTTCATATACTTCCGTTCATTCTGCATAATATTAAATAGGGTTAAATCAGCAATTTGCTAAAGGTATAAAAATCATCACGTTGAATCAACCTAAAATACCGGGTGTCCCATAAGTTTCTGACCCATTTTAACTGCAAATATCTCGGAAGTAGTAAAATCTGATATGGGGTGTTTTAAAAGAAAGGTCTTTTTCAAATGCAAATAACGTTGATTTTTCTAACAACACATCCTATTTATTTTTATTCTATCTGAAAGTTGAACTCTTTCGCTTTCCGAAAATGTATAATATGTTGAAGTTTAGATGAAAAATAAGTGAGTTATTTGATTTTTAAGGATAGGCAATTATGTAGACATCTATCATTAGATAATTTATATGTTAATTTTTAGTAAAATTTGGTATACATAAGCATAACTACGCGACCCCCTAAAAACGTAACTGACCGTCACGACGTGAAAATATATTTGGGTAATATATTTTTTCTAATCCTATACTTTTAATTAATTATTAAATGTGTGCTATCCGTTTTATATCAAACCTCTTTATCGCACACTTTTCATTATAACACTGATTTTGACCAATAGAAACTCCTGCTTTCTACTATAAAACAGCAACAATAGAACAATAGAAATTTCTCCGTTATAATCAAGTAGGTTTTTGATAGATATTATTGACAGTTCTGTGAAATGTATCAAATAAATAAATATTTTTTAGTTAAAGTACTTATTTATATGTTGTCATAGAAAAAATAGTGTATGCAACTTTCATGTAATGGCTATTAATACACCCGCTTAAGATTTACGACATGAGCCGCCTTAAGCTTAGGTATTAATAGCATAATTACATGATTGTTGCATAATATACTAGTATTAACCCTCGAGCGGGCGCGCCAGCGGCAGATTGCCGCAACTTTTTGTTTTTGTGTTATAATTAAAATGTGACGATTCCTTGTTTATATTATTGACTCCGCTTATCGACACATCTGGTGCAATATAATATTTCTGTTCAATTGGTACAAGCGAAAGTTCCAGACCAGATCAAATTTGCAACGTGTTTGCGGCAGATTGCCGCTGGCGCGCCAGCTCGTGTAAGTTTTATTTATTACTAATTTTAGCTTACCTAGATTGTTTGTTTTGGAAATGTTATATATATATATATATATATTTTTTTTACTATAATAAAATGATTATGAATGGCATATTTGTCTTATTTTACTAAGTAAAATAAATGTTCTTCGTTATTTGTAAACTACAAACCTGAAAAATCAAATGCGGCAGATTGCCGCGGCGCGCCTTCTCGTGTAATTCTAAAAAGCGTGCCCGCTCGAGGGTTAAATCCTTTTTCGCTGGGCAAATTACAGATTGGACGTGTTATGGTAATATAAAATAATAGATACAAACAATTATTGTTTCTTACAAATAAAACATAAATAAAATAACTACGGATTCGAATGAAACATCCCGAAAATAATTGGTGGTTTTATGCTGGAGGTGTTTTGCCTCCTCCCTAGTTAAACAAATAGCTATTTTATAGAGTACAGAGATGGAAAAGTTGTTTTTAGTAACTTCGGAATTACTATTACATTCTGTCAAATTGTGTGTTCACTTCAAGACACCATTGTTTTAGAATAACCGAAACCTTTAATTTCGTATCCCGAACTTCGTTTGCTACGCAGCAGGTACATCAGTCATGAGTAATCTTGCCCGGTTTCTAGTTATCAAGACGTGACACGTATATGAATGAAGGTACTGTGGAAAACTTGCCTGCCTGATTTTCCACGATGTAATTCAGTTTGGTAGACGTGGAAGTGGCGCACTCGTGGGTGAAATTAATGCAACGCGTCAGCGTTTTAATCTGGCAACCCATCAACCGAAGGTGTGTCAAGCACGCTATTTATTTTCTACTTTTAGAAATTCGAACAATTCGTCCCGGAGTCGCAAAGGAATTTTTCGGTTTCGTTTCGAGAACGAAACTATTTAAACACGAATATTAAATTGATTCGCTGTACTTTGATGCTTCTAGTATTTGATCGTAGTTTATTTCGGCCACAGCCTTTTAGATATCGGTTTATAATTAAATATAAATTAATAGTAGGCGATACAGTTATTTTTTATTTAATCTTATTTTTATTTGTAACGACATATACTTCAATCACGCGATTCCTCTTTATCTTGAAAGATTCCGAGAGGGTTTGAACTATCCAAATTTAATTTAGGCGTCGTACACAGGATCGCATCACATCTACCACTTGGTTCGAAAACTTTCAACTTTGGGAATTCAACTCCGCCCACCGCACGCCATACTTCTGTAATAATTACATAAGAAAATACAACTTTTCCTCTTTGGAACTGGGATCTCAAACTTTTAAGACCCAGAGCCCTTTCAAGTGCAATTTTAGTTAAAGTTTCAAGCTGAGGAATAGTTATGAACGAGAAATATGTTGATCTCAAAAAACTCACCCGAATAATATCATCTTAATAGAGCATGACATAAATTTTCAAACACGCCGCAGATGTTTCAACAACAAAGTCTACGTATCTAAGTAGAAAAATATTAAATTAAATTTCAAATAGGTTTGCTTGCGAAAATTCCATGCGAATGTTATTTTGATATAGGAGAAACATCTAGACCTTTTCATATAAGAGTTAATGAACTCCAATCATACATTAAAAATAAACAATACGAAGAATCAAAAATAAGTGAGCATTCTTGGGATTTTTAAGATTATTAAAAAATCCTAATAAAGTAAAAGAAGCGGCATTGATATGCTTGAATGTGTTTCTCATTAGACCTTCTGTTCAACTACTTAACAGAGAGAGTAACAATTGGAAATGAAGTCAGTAACGAGTCAGTAGTGAGAATGGGGATACCACAAGGGACAATGTTGAGACCAATAAGAGAGAATCTGAGCTTGATTAAGAAATATTTTTTAAAATCCCTAATTAACGTCAGATCTCTTACATACGAACTTTTCTAAAAAAAACATATATTTATATTCTTGTACCTATAGTTGGATATACTTCTTTAAAACTAAATGTATAAATCGAATAAAGATTATGTTAAAAAAAAAATCTGAATGCTTTAAACTTTAAACGAAAACCTTTACACAACCTCCGGGTTTCTTAGGATTCCGTTGTTTTGTTTATTTCCATTGATTAAAGAGCTGTTTATATTTTCTTGTTTTGTTTCGTTTATATATCTATATTATATTTATATTACTTTTTATGTGGTAAATTTCTTTGAAATAATAATAAACTCCCTTCAATTCACCCCCTTACGAGTGAATCTCAGAAGCTCTGCAGCTTGTGCGTGGGGGATATTTTAAATTTTATTATTATTATTATTATTATTATGTCGAAACTAATCTACAGAAGTATTTGAATAAACTTACCCTGAACATTGAATGACTAAAGGACCCCGCACCATTCTTGTGGAAACGGGAGCACCGTTAAATTGTCTGAATTTTTAATCAATTGTGTCCAATCCTATCCTATGGCTAGATTTAGATATACAGGGCGTTAAAGAAATTTTAAAATGTGTACCAAAAAGTCTCTGTAAAATATTTTTAAAAGTTTCTGGCGGATATATGTAGTCAAAAGAAATAGATTTTGAAATTTAAGCTGTGTGAAATCTGTTGTCAACATGTTTTTTGTGACGTTTCTGGGAACGATTTTAAATAAATAAAATCAAAATATATGTCCTTACAGGGCGATTCATGTTTCCACGGGCCTTTTTGTTCGAAGTATGTATTTTTAACATGCAGAAATACCCTGAAATATCGATAAAAAAAAGTCACCGTTAAAGTTTCTGAATATTGGATATACTTAATGTAGATCTTGACGTCCTCGTTCAAAATTGTAATAGGTAAAATTGGATCCTATGGGTTGTTTTCGAGAAATTAAACGATTAAACTGTAAAAATATCAATTTTTATCAATAGCAACTTTTAGTAATAAAAAAAAATAACAAAATAAACGAAATATAAAAAAAACGCACCTAGGCTCTACCTCACGGGGGTGTGGAAACGAGCTTAAAATCTGAATTATGGGTTCAATAAAAAGCACAAATATTTGTCAAAGCAACTGACCTGCAATTCTATCTAAACTTTTTTGTACCTAATGGAATAATGAATAACCCTGTATGATCATCATACGTACAACCCGTTCAATAAAATACATTTTAAAAGTAAGATTAACTTATTAAAAAATAAGTAAAAGGTAACAATTAATTATTAATTGTTTGGTAGCTGTTTTAGATTTGTTGATTTTGTCATCTTACAAGCTCAAGTGAGATCACCCTGTAAGTGTGAATTTTTTAGCCTGCCTCCAATTAATATAACGGTGCAATATAATCTAATACAGTGCGTAAAAATAATTAGTTTACAATATTTCGTTTATTTTGTGAATTTTTTTATTACTAAAAGTTGCAATTGATAAAAATTGATAATTTTACAGTTTAATCGTTTAATTTCTCGAAAACAAGCCACAATTTTACCTATTACAATTTTGAACAAGGACGTCAAGATCTACATTGTATCCAATATTCAGAAACTTTCAGGGTTACTTTTTTTATCGATATTTCACTCTATTTCTGCATGTTCTGCTATGATCAAAAATGCCTGTGGAAACATGAATCGCCCTGTAAGGAAATACATTTTGATTTTATTTATTAAGTATGTATTTTGACTACATATATCCGCCAGAAACTTTTAAAAATATTTAACGCCCTCTATATCGAAATCTAGCCATAGGATAGGGCTCATGGATACTATTGATCAGGGCATCAAGTACATTCACATATCAGAAATTCAGACAATTTGACGGTGCTCCCGTTTCCATAAGAATGGTGCGGGGTCCTTTGTTGCGTTTACTCCAACGGTCGTTAATCAATCAAATAATTTATCAATAAAACTACACTCCATTCACTGTCTCATCACAGGATCATTAGTTTTTTCTCTGGGTTTTTTCTTATGGAAATATTATTATTATAACTTTATAATACGCAATTACGCTATCTTTTTAAAATCGTTCCCAGAAACGTCACAAAAAACATGTTGACAACAGATTTCACACAGCTTAAATTTCAAAATCTATTTCTTTGTCCCATGTTGTTACCATATCTTCTGAAATTGTCCAGTGATCCGTTTCTCTATTAAATTGTTATTATATTTTTTATGTCAATTTTTGAAGAACGACTTTAGACTAAAAGTCGAAACGTCAATTAAAAACATTTTAATATAAAAAAGTTGTTTTATTATCCAGACAGAAGAACATTTAAAAGAACAAACCACTATGAACTACACTAACTACAGAAATGAATCTATTGTGGGTTGAGTTTGCTTTGTGGCTTTGATTTGCTTTTGTTGTCGTAATTCTTGAGCCTCATGTTGGATATTTTGCAATATAATCCCGTTTCGCGAGAAACTGGTTTCTTAGTGTGTTGAAAAATCCTTCGGAGTTAGTGTGTTTAGGTGGACAGTAGAGTCGGCATCATAAAGAAAGAATCTGATGAATAATTGAAAAAAATTAAGTCTATTAGATATAAACCATGCTTTTTTTCAGCTTGGTATCTACCAAATGACATCTATTCCATTTATAAAAAAGAGGATACAATGAAACAAAACCTAAATTAGTGTTACGTTATACGAAGAACCAGTCAAAAACTTTATAACTCCCAATGCAAATTGGGAATTTTTGCTTTGTAATGTTGTCAGAACTCACTTCTGAGCTTCATTTATCAGTTTTGCTGATGATAGCACGTTTGCGAATAGAATATATTTGTGTTTGTGTTTCATATTTCATGGATTTTACACTGAATTCCATTTGGGATATTAAAGCACTGATCAATTAAGGAGATAAAAATAAATAACTAGATTGGCTTTAATGAGTAATTTTAGCAGCAAATGCTGACCTGTTTTCAATGTCACTATTTTTCGGATTTTTAACATATTCCAATTTTTTAAGAATCCGTCAGTTATTTCACAAATTTCGCAGACAATTTAATTCATGTATAAAAAATCCCATAAGCCGCGTGATTTTGTCATTGTGACAGCGAAAAAAGTTAGCCCTAAATTTTCCAGCGACAATAACGGAACCTAACTTTTGAAAGCATGAAAACCAGCATTGTATACAAATTTTTGATGACGTTATGTCAATTTTTCTCAAACTTGCGTTGTCAGAAAAGTTTTCATTTGTGGAAATGTCGCGATTTGGAGAGTCTTCGAGTGGAGAAATTGAAAAAGCCATCAATGATAATGTGCCTCGCAATACTGTGAATTCAACTACATCAATTTGGCGACAATTTGCGATATTTTGCTTGGAAAAAAAATATGAACTCATTGCAGAAACTTCCACTGAAGAGTTAGCTTCTATTTTATGTGACTGGACATTCAACATGAAGAAGAATAATGGAGAAGATTATAAAGAGAGTGCAGTCAAGACGATTTGGAACACTTCAGCAAAAATGTTACAAGAGAAGTACTTTAAAGATTATAAAAGAATTTTTAATCCGTTTACGGACATACAGTTTAAGAAAGCGAGAAATGCACGTGACACAAAACGCAAAATTTTACAAGCAATCCCAGAAAAAAGGAAGGTGAGTTCTAATGCTCTCACAAAACGAGAAATTTTTGAAATGGCACTGTCCTGAAGTGAAGAAGAACCTGTAGGCCTCCAAAGAAAATTTTATCACATTGCTGCGTATGAATTGGCTTGGAGAGGTGGAGAAGCAGCAAATTGTAAGGTATTCTATTTTAAAATCGAGACAGACAACCGTGGAAAAGAGACCGGAAGAGTTGAATATAACCCAGTGTTTTCGAAGACAGCACAAGGGGGAAATCAGAAGTTGGCCGACAGTAAATGGTTGGTAGCAAACACTGCAGAAGATTGTGTTTGTCCAGTAAGATTGTTTAAACAAATTATGGGAAGACGGGGAAACCATATCACATGTGAAAAGTTTTTTTAACTCCAAATCCTTTCTGGCAAAAAACAAATTCGAGAGGATGGTATAAGAATTCTCCTATTGGGATAAACGAAATATCTAAATGGACCAAATCTTCGGCGAAAAATATTGGACTTGATATCAAGCGGGTGAAAATTACGAACCATTCTAATCGAGCTGCCGCCGTAACTAAATTGTCCAGGGGTGGTATAGGTGAACAAAAACTTGTAAAAATTACGGGACATAGCAACCCATCGTCATTAAAACCGTACCTTCAGTTAGATGAAGAACATCATAGAGAAATCATTGGTTCTATTCGTACTACCATCCAGGAAACAGTTACTACCACCGCTCAAAATACTAGCATGCAGCAAAATATTAACAAAAGACACGAAAGTTCTGAAAATCAAGCTATTTTTAATAATTGTGTTTTTAACAATTGTACTTTTCCGTTAAATTAAATAAACTAATTTACATCTCATTTTTTAATTTATTGATTTACATATTCATTAAATTGTCTTATCGAATTACACTCTAGCTTTTTTTTTTGAGTCGAAGTAAACTTGTCATTTATAATTCGAATATTGTTGCCTCGTAATTTTTTCAGAGGCAGTTTTTTTCGTTAAATTGCCAGGCAACAATTTTTTTATTTTTTTTTAAGAAAAATATAACTAATATTTTGTATCAAACGTTTTTAAAATATTTAATCGGCATATTTTATATTACAAAATTTTTATCAAGAAAATTTATTGTTTCAATTTTACGTGTTACACGCAAGGATTATATATTTTCTTAAATCTGATAACGGTATACCGCATGTGACATAGCCATTGGCGTAGAGAGCTTAGTAAAAGTAATATATGTCACTTCTGGCACATCCTACAAACTGATCATCTGCATGATATATTATCAGTTGTTTGTATATTCTTATCAGTCGTCAAAAAAGTCATTCATTGAGATTATAGCATAAAAATATAAATACTTTTCCACTTTTCGAAAAAAGAGCTGTTTTAAGAAAAACTAGTGAACTTAACCATAGGGAATACTTGATGAAATTTGTAGAACCTTTGTTGGCGCTTCTTATGGATCGAAAATATACAGGGTATTCCATTTGAAATAAGGAAGATTCTGCAATTTTTTATTGACAATGTGTGGCAAGTTGTTTTTCATACCCTGCATATCACAGGTCGATTTCAGATACATCGTTTGAGAAAGTCACCAATGTACAATATTTGACCAAAAATAAATTTTAATTGGACTTGGCACAACTTTATAATTTCAAATATTCTGAGTGACGAATATTGGAAAAAAATCATGTCATGCTAAAAATCTCGAAAACCGTCAATATTTTCGAAATAAACATTCATAAAGTATCTTTCATGTACCTAGAAACCCAAAAAGTAATAAAAAATACAGGTTGTCATTTAAAAAAACAAAGTTGGGACCCGCCCAGAAAAAATTGAACATCCTGTGTAACTGTTTTTTTTTTTATTTTGTCGAGCTCGGCCAATAAGGCAACATTATAGAAAATTGTATTCCTATCTGTTTCCTAAATAGAGATATGGAACACTGCGCCACTATTGCAGGACCCTGTATATACTGGAAGGAAAACATGTGTACCAAATATTAAAAAATAATGGGTTATAAAGAACATAAGACCTAATAAATATTGTATATAAAACACTCTGTATGATAGAAATAATTCACTTATTTGTTCTTTAACAAGAACTTTAAATATTTGTTAAACTAATTCGTGGTTCCACATACTTTTGTATTCCTTGCGTCCGAAAAAATCTTAGAAAATTAAAATTTTGCAGTAAATGGTAGTCGGGGTATAAAAAACGCCTGGTATTGACCAAATTGACAAAAAAAAATATCATGATCCATTTTGGAAGGAATAAATGAGTTTTTTAGAAAAAAAATGGAGTTATTGATGACATTGAATTACAAAATTAGTATCAAAATTGTATTTTTTACTAAAAATATGCCAGAATAAAAAAAATCAATAAAAGAGCTTGTAACATCTTTTAGAAAAATGTGTTTCAAAAGTGAATGGTCCTGGTCTACCTATGAACTGTGTGGAAGTGGGCCAGTGTCAGGGGTTCAGTGTCGCATTCAAATTACTCTACACTTCACATAGTTCCACTGTTTGAGGTGGATTTTTTTTAAATGTTCGTCTTGGATTTCTCTATCGATCCCTCATTTGGGATTTTTGATTTAGGTCTTTATTTTTCTGAAATTAGACTGCAAAATTTGATTTTTATGAAAAAAAACTGATTTTCGGTGCAAATGTGGTCCTACGTGTCGCAAGATGATGTTTTTCGAAATTTTTTTCGACTGAAAATCTTCGTTTTAATAAATACTACAAAACTGTCTGCGTGAAAGTGAGGAGAAAAATTTTTCATTTCCCAAAAACGACCATAATGTTCCAAAAATTTTGTGGAGAAGCGATTTTTTAACTCAAAAATTCCGCAACCTGGGAAAAAATTAGACGAAACAAAAGTTGTTTAGAATCACTCGAGGAATATCAAAACGAAGATTCTCAGCTGAAAAAAAATTCGAAAAACATCATCTTGCACCACTTAGGACCGCATTTGCGCCGAAAATCAGTTTTTTTCATAAAAATCAAATTTTGCAGTCGAAAAATCCCAAATGAGGGATCGATAGGGAAATCCAAGACGAACATTTAAAAAAAATCCACCTCAAACAGTGGAACTATGTGAGGTGTAGAGTAATTTGAATGCGACAGTGGCGTTTCGTCCCACCGTGGTTCGGTCCAAGAAACGAAGTGTCCCCCTACACATCATTATACTAACCCAATAAATCGTGCAATCTTTGGAAATCAAAATGATATATTTTTCGCTGTCCCATTTTATAAAAATAGTGCGCTACTGCATCCAATTTTAAAATATTCAAGCTTTCGTTGTCTAGTTTCCACTACGAAAATGGTCGAAGATAAGTTAAATTTATGCGCTATATTTTATTAATTAGCGCCATTGTAGACCATTAGTATGGTAATAAAGAACAATAAAGTGGAACTTTTGAATAGTTTTATAACTGAAATTTGAAATTTTAAAACCAAGAGAACGAACGGTTCAAGTTCATAGGATAATAAAAGTCGTTTCGGTTTTCTAAGAGGATTTTAACTTATATTAAAAGTTAATTCGGATAATTACATGAAAGTTTCAAGGTGTGTTCATTAGTGAAATGGTCCATTAAAGGCTGGATTTAGGAGGAGTGCTGACGTTTCGTTTATGTTATTTAAGAGCTGGTGACATCTATTGACGAACAGAATTGCTTATTAAGGATTTAAATATTCGTTTTATTTTTATATACGCTCCTTTAATTCATCATTTAAAAGGTAATCAATTTAATTTTTGAAGTAGTAGGCAGAAGATTGAATGGCGTTCGCAAATGTGCTACCATCTATTAGTAAAATTGATAAATGAAGCTTAGAAGTGAGTTTTGACAACTTGCATTGGGGGTTGCAAACCTAATTTGCATTGGGGGTTGCAACGTTTTTTGAGCGATTCTGATCAAGAACTCTAAGTAATACTAGCAGATGGTAGGATATTTGCAAATTTTATCTTATAGCGGATATAGCACTTAACTAGCGTGTTTGGAATTTGATTTATTAGATTTGAAAGCGTAACTGACGAAGCCGAAAGGCAGAAGCTGGTCTTAGGACGTCGAATCGTATAAATTAAATTCCAAACTCGTGTTTCAAGGCTCTAAATTTTTTTTCCAAATTTCTTTGTCTTCCGAAAAATCAAGAAAATCTTCATTTCTAATGTCAAAGTTTCACAATGGCCAAAAACTCAAAACATCAAACATTTTTTAAACAATTCTTGTTTGTTTTCTATCGAATTTATGGTATAGAAATAATCTGTGAATCCTAGAAAAGTCTTAAAATTAGAATTTTCTGTTTTGTTGTAAAAAAATTGGAAAAATCCTCAAGAAAAATAATTATTAATGGATCTAAGGACTGTAAGACTTTGTACACACTTAGATATAAGTAGGTGAGAAAAATAAAACTTTGTATTTTTGGAGCAAAGTGTAATTTTTTTTATTAAATTATTTAGCCAGGCGTTTTCGACCTGACAAACTGGACAAACTGGGCAAACTGGACAAAATGTCAAAAATGTAACAAATACTCCAGAAAAAGCAAAAAAATTAATAATGATGTCTAGAATCTAAAAGTAAGTTGAAGGGGAACGCCTCTCAAAAAAGTATTTAACTTGACATGATTGCGGTCGTATTTCGTAAACTGATCTGTTTTTATTCGTTTATTTCAATCAATTTGCTTTAACACACATACCTAACTCACTTCAACACTAAACTATTCATCAGTTTTTGAATATCTAAATACTTCAAATTAGCTAAATGAAGAAAGACTTTCCATATCAGTCTATAAATATTACAAATGTACATATTATAGACATTAAAACTTCTTCTTCTTCTTCGCTTCGTTTATGGCTTATACATGTGTGAAATTGATAAATAAAATATTTTAATATTTTAATACAAAATGATTCAAAAAATAATTTTTCAAAATACCATAAAAATTTTACCTCAAAATTAGTTTGTTTGAGTGGTTTTGCCTGAAATAAAGGCGTTTTCGTGAAAACCAAAAATTTAATCTATTAAATTTTTGGATTTCACGAAAACGGCTTTATTTGGAAAAACCACGAAAACAAACTGATTTTATCTCAAAATTAAGAGGACGAGTGGTATTTGGAAAGATTTTTTGAATCATTTCTTATATACTCATACTCATACAAAAGACACTTTACACTCAAATGTTCAATATTTTCAATTTCACACAAATCTATTCGCCTCCAATTTTTAAATTGAAAAGTCAAATATTGAGCTGTTAGAGATTTAAATACAGGGCCACCAAGGCATTCGGGATTGTGTTTGGCTTATTCGTTTAGACTTTGACATTTGTCAGTTTTAAACGGATTTAAGGAGATTTCTGTGTTATAGAATAAAATGGAAAATGTTTTCTTAATTTAGCTAATTTGAAGTGTTTAGGTATTCAAAAACTGATGTTGAGTGTTGAAGTGAGTTGTGTGTGTTAAAGCGATTTAAAATAAACCAATAAAAACAGGTTAGTTTACAGATACATTTTTAAATTTAGGTATTTGAAAAAAATACTATTTTAATGAATTATACAAGAAAAATGAAAATCCAAGTGCTCGAACAAAACGTTTAGTATTAAGTATGTCGGCTGACCTGACCTGACCTTCAAAATATTTGTATGACTACAGTTTATTATGATATACTTTATTTCGGAAGCTCATAGTGGTTTGTCTCTCTTCACTGGATTAAAACCACTTAGTTGTTGAAAAAGTTTTTAATTGACGTTTCGGCTTTCCTATGTCATATTGATAATGGCTTTCGATAGGAAAGCCGAAACGTCAATTAAACACTTTTTTAACAACTAAGTGGCTTTAATCCAGTGAAGAGAGAGAGAGAGAGAGAGAAATGATATACTTTTTCATCGTGTAAAAAAACAATATAAACTCGTGTCTGTCGTAAAACGCTAATATTGTATATACGATTTAATATCGAAGAAAAAAAATTCAATTTAAAAATAAATGTCTTAGTCAAACCTGCTTTATTGCGCATATTTACACAACTATATATTTAAGTTAAAAAAACAAAGATAAACTGAACTAAAAAAACGTCCCCATTATCCGAGACTCTCATTGACTGGAGGCCCCTTTAAAAATGTTATTTTCATTTCTGAGCAATTCTTATTTGTTCTCTAATGAGCCATAAAGCTCGCGACACTCAAGTGATTAGACCGTTTCCAGATATTTAGAATGAGAGATGAAGCAAACGTTTTTAACGCCTGGACGACTTCGTTCTCTTCCTTTGCTCACTTCCACATATTTCTATGCTTTCCATCGCTGAGGTCGGGTTAAGAGTAATCTTCTAAGTGAGGAATTAGCCTGGATATAAAGACCCGATGTTCCGTTTTTATGGAATGGCGCAGTCGGTGGGATCAACGGTTAATTGCGTTTTTAAATAGAGCCGTTTTTGTTATTAGTGATGGTGATTTACATTTGGTAATTTCGCATTTTAATCTCTAAATAAAAAGATCTACAGAAAAATTGCGAACATAAAATATATCTAGTGTCATATTTTCGAGTAATACTGAATTGTTATAGTACTTTCAACACTACACCATTTTACTATAATCTTTTGAGATAAAAAGATATTCTAGGACCTTTTAAAATTCAAAAACAAAGTTTGTTAAAAGTCGAGCCACATACAATTGTTTGAATAGAATTTGAATGAATGCAACCGGGAAACTGTTTAAAAAATTAGAAACTCGTAAATTTGTCCTTACCCGTTACTCCTTGTTTTTAAAATATGAATGAATGAGACTTTATTTTAGCATTTGCTACATATACATCACATAAAATTTTACAACAATATATGTTTTTTAAAATGAAATAAAAATACAAAGGAAAAACGAAAAATTAATATATACAAGAATACTAACCAAAAAAAAACAAAATTAAACAAAAATATAGATAAATACAAAGTACCCCGCACGTTTCTTATGCAAAATAGGTCCCAGTCGAATTGGCTGAAAATCTAGTATAATGTAGTTTATGATGTCCTGATCAAATGTCTCCATGGGCCAAACGAGATCTAATGCACAGTTTTTGGGATACAGGGTGCTAAACATGCGGATGCAGGGTTGTTACTAATCTTTAAAAAATCAATAATGTGTCGATTATTTTGTTACAAAGAGTTAAGGATAATAATTACAATCTTAATATTGTTGACACGCGTTGTAATAAGAAGGTCTAATTTATTTCGGAAGCTCATAGTGGTTTGCTAGTTCAATTTCTCTTTTTATTTGGAATAAAACCATTTTCTTGGAAAAGTTTTAAGTTTTTGACATATAAAAAGAGAAATTGAAGAAGGTCTAAAATTCCCTATATTCTTTTTCTACTAGCCAATGTTAAGATTTTTATGTAACTCTTTGAACAAACTGATTCAAACGCAAAAGCTCGTAGACTTGCAGAATAAGTAAATATCATTTGATTTTAATATTGGGTGATCTGAGTTATACAGGGTCACTCAAAATTTTCAGTTTTAGTTGTATTTATTTTAAAATTTTTAGGGACATATACAAATTAAACATAAAGTAGAAAACTAAATATAATATGATCAATATTTTGTGGCTCTTGTCTATTTGTTGCATCTTGTGCAGATCCTGGTCAACGGCATATAATGGTGCATCAATCAAATGGGAGACTATTACACAGTTTTACTGTTCCCTTAGTCATTCATAATTCTGATACAAAATAAGTATGTATATCCTACATGCTGTATAACATAAAATTGTATAATATATTTGAGCAAAGATCATTCTACCTCCAAAGCTGACGGAAAGCGACACTGATGATGGAGGTAGACCTCCGAAACCGGTCCTATTTTAAGATACTGTCTTAATTTGAGATGAGAGAATGCATATTGTCTCTATTAAGGTTTACTATTTCCTTAATGATTGCCAGTTTTCACACTAAAAATGTAGGTCACATAATAATTATAGTTTTTTGTAATAATGTCACCGCCAAATTTCTCATTTTATGAAGTGTATGCAAGATGAAGAAGAAGAAAATACTCTAGATGATTATTAATGCACTTGGAGACATTTGATCAGGACGTCATACATTATACTAAATTTTCAGCCAATTCGAGTGGGACCCATTTTGCATAAGAAACGTGCGGGGTACTTTAAGACATATATGAATAAAAACATACCAAAATAAGTTGACCTGGTCTATCACCAACTCCTGATGATGCCAACATAGTTGGCGAAACGCGCGTAGAGTGTGTTAAAATTTGTGTTTTGGTTTAGTGGTCGATGATAGTCTTTCAACTTAGTTCATAAACCAAAAGTTCCATTTTCCCAATTTAATGCCAAAATAACACAAAAGAAAAAAGAGAAGTTGAAATATACAAAAATACAAACTTAAGGCATACATAAATAAAAATAAAAACATACTCAAATAATACAAACACAACTTATAAGCAGGGCATGTTTATAAGCTGGACATAAGTAACTACAAAAAGTTTAAGTTATTATTTGTATAATATATTGTGTTATCTATATGAAATCATTTCTTAGCTCAAGGAAATATGTTTTTCTGTTGATAATAATTAATAAAATTTGCAATTGTACATTCAATAAAAATATATAAGTGGATATTTTCGTGACTGTTCAATAGTAATTAAGGCAGATATAATTAGTGGAAAGCAGTCAATAGTAGATAAATTAGTACGATTTCTTCGTTTTTATGTCGAGCTATCGAAAATGTTTATTTTCTTTATCAAGACAAATAACATGAAATTCAGAAAAAGATACATACAAAAAGAAACAAAATTTTGTCATATTAAATTTTAACACTGATGTTTCTTTTTGTATGTAATTTTTTCTGAATTTCATGTTATTTATCTTGATAAAGAAAATAAACATTTTCGAAAGCTAGACATAAAAACGAAGAAATCGTACTAATTTATCTACTATTGACTGCTTCCCACTAATTAGATGTACACAAAAATATATAAGTATTATATATTTTAATTAATGATTTCTTTTACAGCAAAGAATACTAAAAACCATTGAAAAATAAAGTCTTTAAAGATTTAATTAGACTGATAAATAAGTTTGGATATTAGAGAATTCTCGTAATTTTAATTTTCCAACTAAGACTTATGATAATAATTTAATTCGAGTCATTACCTTTCCTTCTTTCTCTTCTATCTGCGTTTAACTTCAGAAAGGGGATAGGATATTCGCACTGTGGCATAAGGTACTAATCTACGTGGACCGATATACAAAAATTTGTAATTAGCTTAATTTTTAATATTTTCTTTTTAAATGCTGTTTTTCTTTCAAATTTCAATAAAAAGTCAAGAGTATCTTGAAACGAGACGTTTTAAAAGATCGTTTCATTCATTTACTCTTTGTTTCTCTAGGAAAATGCAACTTTCACGTTTCAACTACGATTTATTAAGTATTTTTCAGAAGAGATTTTTTAATTCAGATATTCCAACTAGGAGATAAAAAAGATATTTTTTTGTCCATCAATCTTGTAAATGACGACCACCCAACTTGCTATTTAAATTCTAAGTGCAAAACCATCGAAGAAATAGAACGCTCGGAATTTTGTAAGGAAATTGAGAATTTTCTATATAAATGTAATTTTTCTCATAAATGGATGAGTCGTAGATTATCCCGAGTCAAGAATGGGAAAGCTTGTCATAAGAGTAATTTTTCATTTTTCATTTTCGATCCGCATGATCTGTGGCACGGATTGCTTCGATCTAGACTGCTGGTCTGATATATTGTATGTGGTAAGAGGATTATTTTTGTAGTTTTTCTTTCAGTAAAGATATCGAGCATATACAGATTGTTGGTGTTGGTGCTTGAGAAGAATTTTCGTTTGATTTGAAAATACAAATAAAGTTTATTTTTGAGGAGGGAAATAAAATTATAATGAAAATTCATATTTTCACAAGAGCAAAAGAATAGATTTTTTAAGACTTTAAAATCCCATTTAAAGGGCTCCCAACCACCATTCATCTATGCGAGGGTCTTGGATGGCAAATCGAGTATATTGATATAAAATTATTAATCAGAGATACAATTTAAACACACTGTATATAAAAAAGGGTAGGCAAAACTAAAAAATTATCATTTTTAACATAAAAAACGGCTGCAGAAAAAATATTGTACGTAACACGATCCAAAAGTGATCTCACGGAACTCGCGATATCACTTTCGGAACTTGTTACGTAAATTACTATTTATGAATCTTGGTGAAAACGTTCTTTTTTGTGTTTTAAATAAACTATAATTTTTTATGATTTTATACGAATTTAAATTAAAAAAGTTTTCAATCGAAAAAATTCATTGAAAAATTACAATTTGAACCAAAAATGGTTTCTTTTATTAAATCTAGAAGACATTAAACGGACAATCAAAGAACTAAAGAACCACGAAGCTTCTGTTTTATAATCAAGTATAAAAAAATGCGATCAAAAAGCTTTGTAATAACCTTAGTGGACTTCCAGAAGCCTTACGTATCTAATGAGAGCTACCTTTGAAAGGGCGTTTAAAAGACAATAAAGGAAACAAAAACTTAGCCTGTAAGAAACAAAATTAATTATTAGTTTTGAGAAGTATGTTTCACTAAGAATGAAAAATATGTTGCAACCTTATAAAATCATCATAGTTTAAGCATTAGAACACGGAGTTTTTCCGGTAAGAATTAGATAGAAATTTTTTAAATAGACGTTTTAGGTAAAAATATATTGATCGAGGCATCTTAGAAAATAAAAAATAAATAGTTATAAATAAAGTGAGACCCATTAAACATTGTTATTGAGAACGATCTCGATACCAATAAAACCCTTTGTATACAGGGTGTCCCACGATGAACTGTACATAGTCAAACCACAAGTACTAAGGTATTACAAAATGTCTTGTTGCGTTTTTGACGGAAATACAGGGTGATATTTGAAAATATGTAAATTATTCTACGTTAAGTATATCTAAAAGTAGAATATTTCATATATTTTCAAATATCACCCTGTATAGACTCGGTTAGTACTAATATAACAATAAATAAACTACGAGATTTAGGATTTCGGGGCAAATTTCTATCGTGGCTGAAGTCCCTTCCCCAACCTGTAGAAATTGGCGTACCTCAAAGATCAATCTTAGGTCCACTGATATTTTTATTGTACATAAATGATCTCTCTAAATATGTTAGCACTAATCATTTGATACTATATGCAGATGACACCACACTAGCGATTGATGCTGAATCTCCAGATGAGCTAATCTTAAAGATAAATATTTTATCAAAAGAATTTATCAGTTGGTGTGAAGGGAATTCGACAAAAACCATCCTTATGCATTTTTTTACAATGACAGATATTCCTGAAAATAGTAGTATCTCAGTTAAGGATACTGATGTTTCTTTTTCGAGTTCTACCAAATTTTTAGGTACCTACCTTGATAAGAATATGAGTTGGACTACCAATATCAATCAGATTTGTAAAAAATTAAATGGCAGTTACTTTGTAATACTACAGTTAAAAACTATGTTTACAACTAGGCAATTGATTAATGTCTATTATGCAATAGTATACTCCCATATGTCGTATCATGTCATACTCTGGGGAGCTGCGGCCAATGCATCAAGGGTTTTTATTCCCAGAAAAGGATTATCCGTCTAATTTTTAATCTAGATTATAGACAAACATGCAGAAATCATTTTAAAGAATTCAGTATTTTCACTTTTTATTCTATTTACATCTACAAGTGCATATTATACACAAAAAGTAATTTTAATGATTTTAACCTAAATTCTGATTTCCACGATTACAAGCTTATCAGGCCTCCAAAACATGTTTCAATTCCTAAATCATTTGCCTACCTGTATAAGATATGAGAGCAATTTCAATGTGTTCAAACGAAAACTTAAAATTTTTTTAATTGAAGAATGTTTTTATGATGTACCAGAGCTTTTAAACAAATGTTTTTAATTTAACTAGCGTCTATGTAAGTAATATTTCAATGTAATGTAATTTTAATGTAAAATCTGTTTTTGACCTGTCCTATATCATGTATTTGTGTTATGATCAAAAAGGATGAATAAAGTATTATTATTATTATTATCCGTCAAAAACGAACAAGGCATTTTTTAATACCAGATATGAAATGGCCTCGGTCCATAGTACTTATGGTTGGACTATGTACAGTTCGTCGTGGAACACCCTGTATACTTATTATTGTGAATTGTCTAATAGAGGGTTTTCTATAAAAAATTATAAAACCAATTTTTTTTAAATTTACCATCCATTTATCATATTTTAAAATCATCTACAAATAATAAAGAGTCCATTTTACCTGATGCCTACATATAAAACTTCCCCAACTTCAAAACAAAATTACCTCCATAAAAAGCATCCCTAGGCATCCGGCAGTTCCGTATTAGTTTCAACAGCCAAAGTTGCGTCTTTATGCGCTATTCTGGGAGATCATTAGGAATGCCGGGCGAGTTTCTTAATTTGGTCACTGAATAATACCAGGGATTGGCATAGGAATGACGAGGGTGGAGGATTTTCAAAAGAATGTTGTTGCTTGAATCGAGCGTTCGGTTGTAGTTTCTGCCTTTCTGACTTCATCCCGCTTAATTGTTGAAAAGTAATTGTGTTTTATATAATGTAATTCTCTCGGCTGCCCTGGCGCTTGTTTTAGGTCTTTTGTTTCAAGGATTAGGCCTATTTGATGGATTTAGATGGCTTCAAGTCTAATTTTAACTCCAAATAAATACATTAGCGAATAGTATTTTGTACGCAATTTTATAAAGAGCTTTCTAAAATTTGACGTTTGATAAAGTTAGGTATCTCATTCGTTAACTAATTTGTATGACATATGACTGGTGACAGGTGACAGATAACAAGTTATGGTTATGTTTACATAATTACTAAAGCATAAATAAGTATAATGACGGAAATTTCAAATTTTGAAAAAGAAAAATTCTCATTATACTTTAGCTCTAATTGGTTACAAGACATGGATTTTTCAACTGTACATGTGGTTTATTCACTTTCCTCTGGAAGTGCGTAATCATTTTGATGAAACTTTTTCACATTATTGGATTTAAAAGTGGAAGCGAATTTATTGGTGAACATTCAGGAAGTTTTATTAGAGAAAACGTTGAACCATGGTTATTAAAAATTTAAGAGACGTTGAAATGGTTTTAAAAAAAACCAACGATTCCTTAAAAGCCGATAATCTTCTATATGGATTACCAGGTTTAGCGACAGAACATCAAGAAAATCCCGAAAGCCCTCCAGCGTTAACGGAAAGTGGTGAACTTTGTATTTAAATCATAAAAGAAGAAGTGGAAAAGGGAAATATAAATGAAAGTACAGGAAACGTAAAATTATATTGAATAGGAAGTTTATTATAGAGGGTGATTCTAAGCGATTCTACCAAAATGATATTGCAGATATATCTTTAAAATAATAACCCTTATTTTGCCGCACGAAGGTGGAATTTTCTGAACCATAAAAATTCCAAAAAAGGGCCATGGGAGTGACAAAACTGCACAAAGGATGTGAAATAAAATCACACAAGCTCCCAAGACATTAAAAATGTCCTACACTGCAACAGCGTCTGGACTTCAACAACTACTCCTTGAGCTATATGCCCCACCAGGTATTGAATTACGAAAGTCCAGACGTGGTTTGGTGCCCGACCAAGTCAGGGCTTTAACCCAAAAACTTCGATTTTGTCATTTTGCCATTCTTAGACCGGTTTCGGCATTATTGTGCCTCATCAGTAAGAAGCAGGCTAGCTCGACATCCTGTCACTAAAGGTTGTCTGAAAATGAATTCGACTCGCCTCGTTCTTGATAAAAGTGGTTGCGTTATAGCAAGTGTATCACGAACGAGGAGGGCCCAACGCCATCTTCACTTTAATAAAAAAATCAAAGTTTGCAAAACCATCGAAAACTACACGAAGGTGGAATTTTTTGAACCATAAAAATTCCAAAAAAGGACCACGTCTGGACTTTCTGGTGGGGCATATAGCTCAAGGAGTAGTTGTTAAAGTCCAGATGCTGGTGCAGTGTAGGACATTTTTAATGTCCATGTTCTTGGGAGCTTGTGTGATTTTATTTCATATCCTTTGTGTAGACTTATTTTGCTCGTTCGTTATTTTTGTAGGTATATAATTATTAAATTTCTTTATTTTTATTTAACTAGGTATTTAAAATACGATTTCATACAATCAGAATATGCTTGATTTATTATTTTTTGATTGCTTAGGAACGAATTGTTCTAAAATGAATGAATTTAAACTTATTTTAAAATATTTCGCACATATTTGTCTCAAATCGCTTATTTTGAACTTCGGCCCACTCATGCTTATTGTACCTAATACCAGTGAAGCGGCCTTGAATTAGTAAGTACATTTTGATAGGCCTATCGATATACATGTGCCGTATTTGCCACAAAATCCGCTAATTATAATTTACTATATTATCTAAACATATATGTGTGCATTTTGTATATACCGCTGCTACTAGAATCAACATCGTTCCAGAGAAGGATTTATGAAATAACAGGTAAGCGTGTTTGAGACTCGTTGACTTTGATTTTTTTCTGATTGTTTAAAACCATTCCTTTTGGTAGTCTTCCAATCATTCTACTACATTAATATTAATATAGTGGGGAAAAAGTTCAGTTGAAAAAACCAGTTTGGTGTATGAGTAGGTGGTGCCCTCTATTAAAACATAAAAGCTAAGTTGATGGCGCACGCAAAAATTAGACATCACATTCAATTTTTCGCCATTTTTATAAGATCACAATTTACTAATCTAGAAATTAACATTATTATGGATTTAATAGAACTCTCACAACGAGTATGCTTTGATAATGAATAATCCTACTCAAAAAAACATAGTCTCTAGAGTTTCTCAGGGTTCTATCCTTTGCTCTTTATTATTTTTACTGTATACATCAGACCTGCCGAAAATTTTAAACACTTGTGAAATTCAACTTTATGCGGATGATACACAAATATTTCAACATACACAGCTTCTCAATCAATCCTACCAAAACCGTGGTCCTTTTGTTTGCAAGTAAAAACTTTGACCTAACATCGTGAACAAACAGTATAAATATTATACTAAGCACACTAAGCACACTAAACACACATTTAGTTACCTCTGAAAGCGCAAAAAACTTCTTTTCTCAGATTCAAGAATCATCTAAATCTTTTATTAGAGAAATGTTACATGCGCACTCGGGTACTTTTTGCTAATAAACATAAATTAAATTTCAAAACAAGGAAAAAACTTGCACAATCCTTAGATTTATCGCTTCTAAATTTTGCAAAATATTCAATCTGAGAAAATATGATCGTATTTCTCGATACATCCTACAGTTGATGTCCGAAGACTAACATCAAAAAATGTTTCGAAGGATTAATCCTTCATCTTCAGCAAAATAGAAGTTTCAAGTAAATCTGAAGAGAAACAAAAAAGTTACGATTACATGAGGCAAAATATTAAGCTAAAAAATAACCTACCATTTTACTATATTTTTGATGATAGACTTCGGACCTTATCTTTATTTTCAAAATTAAATTATTTCTAGTGGAGTTAGACTGTATGATTTCTTACTTACCTAGTACTATCACATCCACTGTATGTTATGGATCACCCCCGTTGGATAGTTTCTAATGTATATAAACACCATTTCCTCATTTTCTTGCATAATACTATAAGTCCTCCATACCTTTTTGACAAACTAGGTTTCAGAAATAATTTACACAATCTTAACACCAGACATTCACAGTTTTATCCATAATGCAGTCAAACTTTTTAATTCAAACCTGATTTATCATTGCCACTATTAGAAAAGTCGCTGAAAATAAACTGATGAACAAACAAAACTAATTACATTGATACATTTTTAGATTAGAAGATTTACTATTTTTTTTCTTTTTTTGTCTCTACTACTGATGTTATTGTAAAATTTCTCTTATATTCTTTTTTTGTGTTTTTTTTTCCTATTGTAAACTGAAAATGTTAAGAGTTAACTAGCTATTTAGTTAATCTTCGGCTTTTTAGGGCAAATGCATGTACATCAAATAAAGTCGATTTATTATTATTATAATAATTTAAAAACCAACAATAGAAGCATTCGCCATTTTTGTATAACCATTCGCCATTTTTATACGTCCGCCATTTTTTAAAACGTTCGCCATTTTTATGAGAATCCACCATTTTTTTAATTTACCTTTTGAAATGCATTGTGAGAGATTTAAATGACACAAAAAGTTTCTTTAGAAAAAAAATATACAAAAGAAAATCCTAAATTTTTCGATTTTTTATAAAATCTCCCCCACATACAATTTGTCACAAAATCTATTTATCAAAAAATATGAGTGCTGGTTAATCTACACGTAAGAAAGTAAAGAGAAACAAAAGAAAATTACTTAATATATCGCCCACATCAGTTTCGCCCCAAAACTTTTAGATTTAATCAAAAAGTTGTGGGCCAACGTGACGGTGGCTTGCATGCCTTTAACGAGTTTGTTACAAAAATTAATGATGCTGTTTATCGGTTAACTGTAAATAGGCACCAATTTCCCAAAATAGGGGTAATTTAATTTATGTAGAAACTTTAATTTATCAGATTGTAATTAAATTTCACACGATATAAACGCTTTATTTAGTCAATACAAACTAATATATAACAATAAAATACATTTATACAAAACAGCATATTAAATTATTAAAATATGTACAGGGTGATTCATCACTATTGGGACATAGGCAGGTTATTTGGACCAAAATATGGCGATAGAACCAAATATACCTTAATAAAATATTGCTATGGAATAGTTAAAATTCTAATGTTTAAAGTTGAAATTTTTTTTACGTTTTTTATTATGATAATGTCACTGTATATTTATCAATTGTTACCAAAATCAGCACAAAGGAATAACTTTGGACAACGAATATTATTTTATCTATTATTTCACATTTTGTTACAGTGGGCGCCACGTGAATGATTCCTGATGATGAAATTAAGTGGAAGCTTTTTCCGACGAAATTTTTAATGATTTTGATTACAAAATATGACTAAGTTGAAACACTATCGTCGACCACTAAACCAAAACACAAATTTTAATTTACTCTACGTACGTTTCGCCAACTATGTTGGCATCATTAACTCCTGATGATTCCAAAATAGTTGGCGAAACGTACTTAGAGCATAAATATCCCCAAAAAAATATCCCGTGGTTTTGATCCCCAAACAAAATATCCCCGTAAAAAGATATCCCCATACGGGATATCCCTGAACATAATATCTTCCCGTATACAAAATATCCCCTAATTGTAAAATTTATCAATCAATTTTACAGGGATATTTTTTTACGGGGATATTTTGTTTGGGGATCAAATGCACGGGATATTTTCTCGGGGATTTTTTTTCTAGAGCCATAATTAGCACGTTGTTTGAATTTAATCTCCCGATTGATTATAACTCCAAGATATTTTACAATTTTTATTTCAAAATTGCCTTCATGAAATAATCTGAGATGGTGATCATTGCATATTAGCATGTATTTGGTTTTGTAAAATTTACTTCCAACAAATTGGCACAATACCACTAGTAGATAATCTCCAAACTGTTATTAATAACGTTCACCATGTGCTGTATGTTTGCAAAGGAAAAATAAATAAATAAGTCATCAGCATCAAATCAAAATTATTTATATATACGTAAATATCTAGATCTTAGTTTTCCTTTATCTTAACACTCCCTCTGATACCCCTAATTGCTATTTAAAACTTTCTAAAACGAAGTAATAATAACTTACAGAAACGATTTCCAAGTAATGAAATATCCATGATATTACAAGTAGAACTAACATTCAAAGTCATTTTCGTGAGTAGCAACCATAGTTTGAAGTTATCTCTACGAATAATTTCAATGCCTTTAAGACCAATTTAGAGATTTTGTAATTTTATTATTATTATTATAAATTATTTTCATATTAAAATCCAGAAATTGATGGTTATGTCTCATCCGGTGTTTCTCTTATGCGTATTTTTAGAATAAACATCCTGTATTAGTCCTTATCGATCCTTCAAGAATTCCCTCGTTGGTAAAATTGACTTTTCTGTCTTGCGGTGAGTCGACTGATGACATTTTGTAAGAAGGCAGAACGTAGATAGACCGTTCTTGTAAACTGTCAGATATAAAATTAATGAGTCACAATGTCACTTCCCTTTATATTATTCCTGGAGGGTTATCTTTGTTCATCTTCACTTCGAAATTTGACATATTCATGATACAAAATATTTTCAGCAGGGTATGATATAACTGATGTATAGGGTGTCCATAAATAATGTTATTAATATGTACAAATTGGAAGAACGTCACTTTTCTCCCTATTTTTTAGTCTTTAATCTTATTTTTTGTATTTCCCAATAATTTCTAGATAAAAAATGCATAAACTTTATCCATTGTGAGACAACATGCAATTTTGTATATATTTAAGAAGTCTGAGAAAGTTGCTGTAATTAAATGTTTGACTGTTTGGTTTTAAAAAATTATTTCAGCTTATATTAAAAGTCTAAAACAAGTTTTTGTGTATTGTTTAACTCAGTATTTATTTTACTAATTAAATTTCCAAAAATAACTTTTGCCAAACAAATTGTGTCGTGACAATAAAAGCACAATAATCTGTTACGACAATAAAACTCCCAAAATTGTTTCGAATTCGAAATATTCAGCAAACAATGGTAAAAACAATCTCAAACAAGATCGTTTAGATTTGAATAATCTTTATATTTGTCTTTGTAGTCCCTGTGTTGCGGAAAATGGAATTTTCACAATAGTCTGGATGGAAATTTATTTAAGCATTGAATTAAGTCCAAAAATTTCTCTAAATGATTTATCAAAGAATATATAGTACATGCGTAAATTTGAATAAACTTTTCTAGACCCGAAATGATCTACCTTTTGCTAGGTCCTTATATTTTACCACTATTTGGTTAATTTCCACAAATTTTAACGTGAAATCATCCAAAATCACCCAAATTGCTAGTAGGGAGAGGGACAACTAAGATAATTATAAAAATTTAGATAATTTTAAATGATTCTTACTGTAAGAAATAAAAAAAGAATTGAGATAGTAGATACGCTAACATGTTAGCGTATAATGTGTGCCAAAATAATATTTACCAAGCGGTATCCCCAGTGTTTTTTGTAACTATCAGAATGTACTTTCCTTTCTTTGTCGATCTCCAGTCCAGAATTAACTAATTTGGCACAATAATTATTATTTTACTGTCCACAAAACACAAACTGTATCGGAACACCTAACGTCTGCATGTGGTTGCACTTATATGGACTATGAGCGCGGCGCGAAGAGTTAAACATATACGCTAGTTGTTCGTAATATTAATGTTCGTAGCGATTGATTTACTATTAGGTAGCACTACTTTGGCGCGTTTTTAAGCAGTCAATGGTGGCATTCATAGATTTAACGTTTAGTGTTTATCAAAACAATGAAAACCGTTAATTAATTTTCAAAGTGTTCCTGGATTTATAAAAAGTTTTTATGGTTTTAATGGTAAAGTACATAGGTTTATAATCGCAACATTGATTTGATTAATATTTGTATTATATTAAGGATACAGTTAATTAGTTTTTGATGTATTGCGTTTATTGCTTAACGATTTTTCGGTTATTGTTTTAAAGAACTAGTTAATTGTTTTATGACGTGAAATTACTGAAATCACCGAATCATAGCATTAATGTCCAAAAAATATTTTTTCAGTGCAAGTGAGCGATGTTTTAAATCTTGAAGAAAAAACAATACAGTGATCATGTCTATGTCAGCAATGATGCATAATTGGTTTCTCATGATGGACGATATTTTGCCATGAGTTCAGATTTTTGCTCATGGACTATAGTCGAAAAGTTTCTTAAAATAATTAATCATCGGGGTCACAGGGGCGGGCAGGAGTTTCGCCAAAAGTTAAAGTTAATTTTCTTTCAATCTCGCCTGTCCCCTGTTATTAATCATCCAACAGGTAAAAATATCTTAAAATTAAAGTTCAAACGACTTCCAGAGTGAACTAGATTTTTTGTGAGACTCAATTTGAATCACCATAAATTTAAGCGCAACGGGGATTATTCAGAAGATCATTTTCTTTAATTTAATTTAACTTTGTTTGCTTTAAATACTAGCGTACTGAATTTTTTGCTAATGGTTCAAGTGGCGAGCAAGTGGACAACTATCCTGAGCCCCAATTAGCGCTTTAGCACCGTTTTGCTACCACGATCGCGTGAACCCGAACCTTATTTGGTTGTTTTGGATCCATCTCGTGGTGTACTGTTTCCGTAGGCCACTTACTGGATAGATCGGTGAGATCATTAATGAAGTTATTCCCGAGAGAGCAAATCGTGGCCCTGGCCAGCGCTAGGATCTTCACAGCTACGACACGACCGATTAAACGGAATACAAAGCCGAGAAGCGTACTCACCAATTGGCCAGTGTCCTGTGTAAACAGCCTTAGCTCTAGCTATGTCCTTCCTCGAAAACTTCAGAAGGTTATCCGCTTTGCTTTTGACGTACGAGTTACACGTTTGCCTGGCCGTCTTGCACGTTGTTAAGGCTTTCCACCTAGCGTCGGCTAAGGCTAGGAAGTGTAAATAAATATCTCTCATCAGCGCATTCGTTCCCCGGTATGTTCCTATGGCCAGGAACCCAAAGTAACGTCACGCTGTATAGGTTACTAATTAACGTAAGCTCCTCTGAGCATTTGCTAGCTAATTTCGATGATTTGGTAGCAGCATTGAGGGCCAAGATGGCGGCTTAGCTGTCCGTAGCTATCACCACGCTACAGGTCATGTATTTAATATGAAAGTCGGTCGGGAGAAGAAAGAGGAGAGCATTTTTGCTTATATTGTTATAATCTTTAATTTTTAGCAGATTTCATCTACCATAAAAACAACTTTTGTCTAATTTAGATAGGGACAACATTCGTATAAACCTAATACCTCAGGCGGCTGTGTTAGGGGACCATTAGTCATAATTTAAAAGCTATTTTAAAAAGTAAAAATATTCAGGAAATAATATTTTTTTTAAAAAATAAAAAATTTTAGATAAATAAAAAGAATGATGCTTACAAATTTAGCCTATTATTAATTTCCTCAAATTCTTTCTCCATAAAGTTCAAATGATTCAGATTTCTTTTCTCTGAGTTTGGAATCCTTCAAATGCCGTGTAAAAAAAGAGACCAATTTTAGTTGAACTGTGACAGAAATCAAATCTTTCTTATATTTTATGTATATTTAGTATTTGTATTTTATTTTATTTGTATTATATTTGTCTTGTGTTCGTATTCTTAGCCATAAGTTAAAGTAGTAAATTTTATATCAATTGTAAACTTTAAATGTAATGGTTTATCCACAAATAAAAAAAATATTCTCATACAAAAAGGCATAAATAAATATTCGTTAGATTTTGAGAATTTGAAGAAAAAATACTTGATAGCTTTCATATATTGTATCCTTAAACAGACTAAATTAAAATGTAATAATTTCCTTGACCTGCGTCACTGAGGATTTGGGAGTTGAACAGGCCCGGATTGTGCCATCGGGTATTCGCGCAAAACCCGATGGGCCGCCGCCCGGATGAGCTGCTAGGCCGGGTCGTACAAACGTTTTAACAGAGAAATGTTTGACTGTTATACAAGAATCAAAACGATAATATGCTTATACATATGTCTTAACATTGTCATGCATCCAGTTTTCCTGTGAAAGGACGTTTTCAAAGTTGAAATTTGTTCTGAACAGACTAAGGAGTTGCTTTCACAGGAACACTTGGATGCCTTACTCTTGATGTCCATTGAAAAAGATATCATTGTAGATATAGACACCAACGATATTATAAATGATTTAGGGACTAAAGGCCAATCTTTGAAAAAGTTGTTGATTGTTTGAAATATATTATATTCAAATATGTCTCTCGAAAAAATGTTTTTATTGGCGTAGTCTGTAGTCTGACAGTTGATTGACAGCTTTGTATTTAAATAAAACTGTAAGTGTCAAAACTGTCAGTAAAAATTGGTCAATTATTCGATTTTAAATTGCAGACTTTCAGAGTATACCTCCTATTATAATATTTTTAATTGATGTATCTGTACCAAAAAATAGTTGTAGGCTAAGAAGGGCCGGTTTATATTAACACCCGGGCCGAAAATTTCTCCCAATCCGGGCCTGGAGTTGAACAACAACAAAGGATGACGCAACTGCGTGTAACATAATTTTCATAGGATTACCATTATCTACTTTGATAAATGTATCTTTATTAAGATATATCTAAGACATGAATACTACGGAGATTAAATATATTTCGAGCTATTCGTAAAGAAAATAAATTACCTGTCTTCAATCCTAAAATTCGTCACACAGTTCTTTGTGATTTAAATTCAAATTCAGGTCTTTTGTAAAGAATCGTGTAAATATTATTTCTTTAGTGATTGATTATTGAGACCAATCGAAAATGGTGGATTACATAATAAACATTTTGTTTGTTTTTTGTTCATCCAATATCCAAATTGAAATTTAACAATCTTAAAGGTATTTTATAGAAAATGATCTTAATTCTTTTAAAATTGCGTGTAACTTATTTTTTTTTCCAAAAGAGATACTAAAAAAACCCCGAACTAAAAAAGGAATCATACTAGGTCATGTTTTTTTAATTTAAAGAAAGACTACAAGAAGCCGAGAGGTCCTTTTCAACCCTTCGAAGGTTGAAGGACTGGATGAGAACAACCATGAAAAAGCCACTGCTAAACACTCACAGAGGAATTGCGGACAATGTTGATGCAAGAAAAGTTGTTGATAGGTTTACTAAAATGAAGAAAGGGAAGTTGGACTTTGTTGTTTAGGCCAAAATGTGTTTATTCCGAACCGGGCTATTATAAGCTTATATCATCATGGTTACGCTATCAATAAATAGGGTCATAACTCCCTTGGGATATTAGAGGTGCCTTAATTTCCCGTTGTCAGGCTTAATTCCCGTTGTTAGGATATTTTGACGTTTGCTGAATATTGCTGTCACTGTTTCATTCTATTTAGTGAATGTCATTACTGCTTATTTTATTAAAATCGATGAGAAATAAAATAATCTATGTACCTCGGGAATTAATGAGCCTTAATTACCTTAGGCAATTGCAGTCCATCGGGCTAGAGGTCCTCGGGATGCAAACTTTGCCTTCGGGAATTAAGGCCCTTATAATTCTCTTGATACATAAATTACTATTTTGTCACCTCAAACCTAGATAAAATTGTCCAAATATCAATTCTTTTTTATGTTAAATTATCACAGCTTGGACAAAGGGAAAAATGTATTTTACTTTATTAAATGTACCATATGAAATTTTTTTAATAGGTTGAATTAGATTTAGAAACACTGTCTTTAAGCGGCGCGGCGCTCAGACTTTACAAGTTACTTGAATTCAAGTAACTTGAAACGAGTAACCTGAGAATTCAACTGAACAATCATACTATTTCAATATTTGATGCAAAAAATTTCAAATTGAAATTTTTACTTGAATGATTTCTGCTAATTGTGGATGAATTACTAAAAATCAGAGAAAAAATTCTGCAATTAAGCATAACCTCACAATTTGTTTTTTTAATTGATAATTAGGTAGGTGTTAAATGCTCGTTCAGACTTTACAAGTTACTTGAATTCAAGTGCAATAATTGGTGCAACATGAAACAAATTGAAAGGTGTGAACATCATTTCACTTCAATTCAAGTAACTGGAAAGGTGCTTTCAATTTTCAAGTAGAACAAGAGACCAAGTTAACTTTTGCTTTCAAGTTGGGGACTTGATCCCTCCGCTGACCAGGAAATATTCCATAACCTTCCAACCATCACCCCCCCTGATGGAAGACAGCCCCCCCCCTTGAAAATCGGCTGGATCCGCCCATGGTCAGGCGGTACTGAATGCACTATCAAGTTTGAAGGTCCTCCCCCCCATCAGCAGTCATTACTTCATGGTAGTCTTTCGTAGAATTTGAAACAAATTCGAACAAGCCTCTATCAACAAATCCTTTATCTCCTCCAATATGAGGACCTTTACCATTTGGAAATTTTAAGCCCGTAGACAAACCTTCTATAAATGCCTGACGAGAATTTGTAACCTGTTTATCTTGCAAACTTTTTTACAAAATGTCATTCATTTATCCATGTTTCATCTAAATAAAAAATATTTTTGTCTTCTCTTTTTAATTTTCTAATTTCCCTTAAATATTGCCTCCTCCAACAAATAATTTCACCTTTCTCTATGAGCGCAAATTTTCTTTCGTTCTTCTCCCAAACGAAGTCTAATTCATGTAAAGTTTTCCACAATTTGTCTCTTTTAACATTTGGCAAAGTTTCGTCTTCATTAATGTCTACTAAAAGTTTATCCAAAGTAGGTATCTTTTTTTGTAAATAAAACGAATACACTTTTCTTCGGATCAGTTGTTTCATAGTACCGTCTATTTGAGTGGGTTTTCTCCCAGTTGACGTTTAATTTTACATTTAACACTAAAGTTTTCATATGCACGGTTAAATTGCACTTTAATTTCACAGGAGCATAATTAGACGTTGGTGCCATTTTTATTGCACAAATTCACTTGATCAATATCGCTTTTTAACGCCTCTTATTACAGAACTAACAATTATGCGTGTTACAATCACAGGAGTACACAAACAGAAATGTAAATTTTAACTAAAATAATTTACAATCTGCACAACACTTGCTGCCGATTGGAAATTTTAATCCTTTCTAAGAAAGTTGAGGGCTACTTAAATTGATCTTGATTTGTAAATATTTTCTACCTGTAGAGATTACATACTTACCAAGAATTGAAATAAATTGGTATTTTTAAATATTTTAGGAAAAAAACCCAATATTTCATTTTGGAACAAATAATGCTAAACATTTTATTTTAGAAATTATCCGCCACTGTTTCATGATATATTGGGGTTTATCTTCTGGATCATAAAAATTTTGCTATCAATCATTTTCAAACAGAGTATAGACAATGGCCACAAGTGTCACTTTCAATACTTTCAAATAAAATTATTTTAATAGAGTGAAACACATTAATCAAAGTAAGGAAACGCTTGCTTACTTTGTATTTTTCACTTAAAGAGATACGAAGAGAGAGTGACATTTTGCAACTCCCAATGCAAATTGGGTTTGCAACCCCCAATACAAGTTAGGAATTGGTTGCTTTGTAAAGTAAACTGACTTCTAAGCTTCATTTATCAGTTTTACTGATAGCACATTTGCGAACACTGATCAAAAGCGCCATTAAATAAATCTTTATTTTCCGGGTGAAAAATCCTGGAAAATTGACCGATTCCTCTCGATCCTCTTCTTACGGTTATTAATCTGAACATTTATGAAAAATGTGTCGCCTTCATGTAGGAAAAATAAAAACATTTAATAAAAATTTTATATATATTATTTTTGGTAAAACTGATTGAATTGAATCCAGAAAATATCGTTTTACTATAAATGGTGCCGCGGGCTGTTCAAAATAAAATCCGGTATTATTGTGAAAGTGCGCTTACAGGCGACTCAATTTATGAACTTCCCATTCTTTGCAGACAAGAACATTTCATTCTATGCGATTGCGGAAAATCTTTTCAATTGCTTGGAAATAATGCTTGGCATTCTGGAGGCATCATTGCAATTTAGTTTTTTCTATAAAATAAGAAACAATGTCAGGGTCCGAAAGAAAAAATTAAATGGAAAATTGGAATGTTTAACACTTCTAAATTTATTCTCAGTAATAAAATTTTCCTGTAATTTATCTACTTTCATTTTAAACCTTAATATCAAATTTTGTCTTGATAAAAGGAAGTCCTTCAAACTATTTATCCGAACATTTTTGTCCTCTAACGCTGCCCACACAGCACAGGATATTCCCAGAATATCCTCACAAGATACCAATGTTCTTTTTGCAGAATATTCCTAAGCAAATATTCTGAGAACGATCATAGAATGTATTGGATATATTAAAATATTCTATGAATATTTATATATTATATTCCTAGTACATTAATGTAGAATATTCTAAATACATTCTATGTACATACTAATTATCTTTTATTAAAAATAATATTGATGGATTTTTTTATGTTGGTCATTTTCATATTTTCAACAATAAATAAGTGTAAAAACATAAGCGCGTTAATTTGAAGTCATGATATATTTTTTTAGTTGTAAAATTGGAGCCCTACCTGTTGAAAACTAACAACAAAACTATTTATTCTTAGGAAAGAGGCCATGACAAATGTCATGTTATGTGTAGAATAAGAATAAAGTAGTTAGCCTTCAAGTAAGATAGTAAAATGAGGTTGTACTAGTTTGTATGTTAATAAAATAAAAGTTAAATAAAAGTAAACCTGGTTCACGTTATTTGTTTATTCAACAACTTAATTTAACACCAAATCTAACAGGTTATGGGAACCAGACTCGCCTAAAAGGGAGTTAAATTAAAAAGAAAAAGTTGACGGCGGCAAGCAGTTAGGTGACTAAATCACCTATAAAAGAAAATACCCAGTGTTTGGGGTCAGGCAGTCAGTTAGTTAGAATACGACGTTCAACATATATAAAACGATAGACCAGACAGGATTGATAGGCATTGCAAAACTCAATGGAGAAAACTGGACTACATGGAAGTTTCAGGTAGAGATCACGTTAAAGTCCAAAAGATATTTTGAGATAGTAAGTGGAGCAGTACAGAGACCAGCTACAACTACCGAAGAATGGGATAGTAAAGATGCCAAAGCAAAGGAAATTATAGTCTCTAGGTTAGAAGAAAAAGTAGTTACACATATTTTGTCATGCAAAACAGCAGCCGAAATGTGGACAAAGCTTAAAGCAATTTATGAGCATCAATCTCAAGTAAGTGTACATGTATTGACTCAAAGATTCTTTTCATTAGAATATACAGAAGGAAAAGCAGCAGAATTTATGTCATAGATAGAGGAAATAAAAGGCACATTAAAGTCATTAGGAGAAGAGATATGTGACAAAATGATAATTACAGAGGTATTAATGTCATTACCCGAAAATATGAAACACCCACAGATAATCAAACATTAACTGATCTTATGTCAAGATTAATGTTGGAAGAAGAAAGGTAAAAATGTAGAAAGACATAAGGCATTAACATCGATTCGGGGTAGTAGAATAGATCCCAGGTATGGTCTGCCTGTCGTAAGAGGCGACTAAAAGACCCCCAATCTAAGGTGTGAAGCGACCCGTGCCTAAGGATGCATGGCGGTGGGGGAGCACCGTCGTAAACGGAGCCCCGGGATACCGGACGCCCTCCCGGAGTAACAGTCTTAGTCCTGCGCAGGGGGCACCGCAGGACTGAACCACCCCTTCCCCCTCACTCGTGGGATCTAGATGGACCAAAAAAAACAAAAACCAAAAAGACCCGGGGATGAGTCGGAATCTTCCGACTCTGAACCGGAGAATACCACTGTCGTGGACGTAATGGCCACAGACGGTGAGGAAAGCGACTCTGTGACAAGGTCTGCCGGGCAACCGGCAGGTAACAAAGGCACAGAGAAATTGGTAGAGGGGATTGAGAAAATCGACCTCGCCAAGAAAAGACTCTCTGGGGCGCAACGTAAGAAGCTCCTCAGAGAGAAGAAAATGGCAGCCGGGACGTGGACGGCTGAAAATCCGGGCAAAAAGAAAGAACCGGAAAAGAGGCAAGGGGGGGTGGGACCCTCAGGCGAGGACAACAAAAAAAAAAGACCTCGCCCTGATTCCCAGACCCCTCCAAACCTTCCAAACTCCAAAAGGGCCAGGAACACGGCAGTGTCGACTGGCACCTTTAGTGAGGTGACAAGGGGCATCAGGATGGCGGTGATAGACAGACGCCATCCGGATGTTTTATTGAGCCAGGAGCAGTCCGACCTGGTTCAAAACGCGATTGTGGATGCGCTCTACACAACTCCCTCAGGGAGCGGGGGCGCACCACAATTTGAACGCACCTCATTCAGTGCAGGGGTCCTATCGATGACCTGCGCAAATGAGCGCACAGTCCAATGGCTGAGGGAGACAGTCAGCGCTCTGGGACGTCTCTGGGAGGGGGCGGAACTGACTACGGTCAGATTCGCAGACCTCCCGGTACGCCACAGAGTGCTGGTCTTCCTGCCAGGGGACCCAGGAGAAGAACCAGCAGAGTTCAGACGGCGTCTCCAGATCCAAAATCCGGATCTGAGGACGCAGGAATGGACTCTGCTTAACAGAAACACTGTGAGGGAAGGAGGACAACTCCTGGCCTTCTCAGTCGACGATGCTTCGTTCAGGTCCATGGAGAGAACGAACTTCCGAGTATACTACAGACTCGGAAAGTTGCACTTCACGGATCTGAGCAAAAAGCGAAAGGCCAATGGCGGGGATAAGGGTGACCCAGATCAACCTCCAGCACTGTAAGGCGGCCTCGGCAGTCCTTACAGCGGCTGGAGGGACGTTCGACGTTGCCCTTATTCAGGAGCCATGGGTAAGACATGGGGTAATAAGAGGCCTGGGGGGAGGCTGCGGAGAGCTGATATACAGCAGATCCGCAGAAGCCCCTCGGACCTGTATATGTATTAAAAAAAATATTAAGATACTGCCGCTAACGATTTTCTGTACCAGAGATCTTACGGCAGTTATGATCAGGGTAAGGGAAGGGAATGGGACAAGGGAGCTAGTACTCGGATCGGCCTACTTTCCATCGGACTATCCTGAACCACCACCCACCAGGGAGGTAGAAGAACTGGTGAGACACTGCAGGAATAAAGGACTGCAACTGATCATCGGTTGTGATGCTAACGCACACCACACCACCTGGGGAAGCACCAACACCAACGAAAGGGGTGAAAATTTACTACAATTCACAATGGCTAACAGCCTAGACGTGTTAAATGTAGGAAACAAACCTACCTTCATAACAAAAACTAGGAAGGAGGTTCTCGACGTAACGATAGCCACAACGTTTGTGAGTAATTTCGTCACGGAATGGCAGGTATCTGATGAGGTGAGTTGCTCGGATCACAGACACATCAACTTCAAAATAAAAAGCAACATTTACAAAGAGACTTATCGGAATCCAAGGAAAACGAACTGGGGTGCATACAATGAAGACCTAAATCGTAAATTCCAAGGAACGCAGCGAACGATAAGAACAAATAAGGACCTCGAGATGGCTGTGAAAGAATTCAATGACACAGTCACCTCCACGTTCAATGAGCACTGCCCACTCATCTCAAGGAACACCACCAGGAAGGTGCCCTGGTGGCATAGAGAACTTGCAGAACTGAGAAAGCAGGCGAGAAAAGAATTCAATAGAGCCAAAAAAACAGGAAGGTGGGATGATTACAAGAACGCCTTGGCCAGTTACAAAAAAGCTCTGACCAAATCCAAGAGAGACTCATGGAGGAGACACTGTGAGGAAATAGAAGGGACTCAAGAGTGTGCCAGACTCCAAAAAGTACTCTCAAAGGACACACAACAAGTAATATACTCCCTGAAAAATGAGCAAGGTGAGCATACATGTACAGGAGAAGAAACAATCAAAGAACTACTTAGAGTTCACTTCCCTGGAGCACATTTAGAACAGACACCTGCTATGGAACAAACAGACGAACTGGAGATAATTAAAAGAGGCTCCAGGATAAGCTGGGACATAGCTAGAAGGATCGTGACGCACGAAAAAGTTCAATGGGCAATAGGGACATTTGAACCTTTCAAATCACCGGGGCCAGACGGTATATATCCTGCAATGCTGCAGAGGGGTCTCGAAACAATGCAAACCAGACTCTGTAACATATTCAGAGGCAGTCTGGCCCTCGGACACATACCAAAACCTTGGAGACATGTTAGGGTTACCTTTATACCGAAACCTGGAAAAGCAGGACAGGATTCGGCGAAGGCCCTAAGACCTATAAGTCTCATGTCATTTGTACTTAAGACTTTAGAGAAGCTAGTAGACAGACATATTAGGGACGGTGCGCTAGTGGAGAGACCACTGCATCGCGACCAATATGCCTACACTGCTGGCTGTTCAACGGAGACAGCACTCCACCAACTAGTAACAAAGGTGGAAAACACGCTGGAAAATAAAGAAGTGTTGTTAGCGGCCTTTCTAGATATAGAAGGGGCATTTGACAATACTTCTATAAATTCAATCACAAGAGCCCTTAGACATAGAGAAATCGAGGAACCGTGTGTGTCCTGGATAGACTCCATGCTAAGGAACAGGTTGATACACATAACAATTTTAGAAGAGACCTTAGTAGCCAGAACGACTAGAGGATGTCCGCAGGGGGGGGTTCTGTCCCCTCTTTTGTGGAATCTGATAGCGGACGGGCTGCTGGGTACATTAAAAGATGCAGGTCATCGAGCCCTTGGATATGCCGATGACATAGTAGTCCTTGTACAAGGAAAATACAACACGACGGTTAGAGATCGCATGCAGGAGGCTCTCAACCTGGCAATAAGATGGACGGACTCGCAGGGGTTGAATATCAATCCCAGCAAGGCGGACATCATAGCGTTTACCCGAAGACGCAACTTGGATGGTCTTAGACCTATAAGACTTCGAGGGGAAGACATACAGCTCAAGGGAGAAGTCAAATATCTCGGAGTAGTTCTTGACTCCAAGTTGACTTGGAACCAACATCTGGAAAAAACCACCAGAAAGGCGGTGACTTCACTAGTTGTAGCCAGACGTTCTTTTGGGAAAAAATGGGGACTAAGACCACAAATGTTGCACTGGCTGTACAACAAGGTGGTCTTGCCCTCCATTACCTACGCCTCTCTGGTGTGGTGGCCAAAGACGCATCAGAGAGGAGCCATTACAAGACTAAGCAAGGTGCAAAGACTTGCATGTCTTGGAATCACGGGGGCAATAAAGTCAACGTCTACTCTAGCGATGGAGACACTATTGGGATTGCCTTCTCTCCACTTTGTGGTACAAGGGGAGGCAAGGCTTGGTGCCCTCAGACTACAGAACACACAAACCAATATGAACGTTGGGACTGGACATATGAGTATCGTCGGAATAGTGACCGGGGACGTACTAGGGACGAGAACAGATCATATTCCGAAAAGATACGACTTCAACAACCCAATCAAAGTAGTGGTGCCAGATAGAACTGAATGGAACGACTCACAGCTCAGGAACATTCTACAGGGGAAAATCTGGTACACAGATGGATCCAAGACTGAGAATGGAGCGGGCTCGGGTGTGTTCTCTAGGAACCCGCAGACTGGCATCAGCTACTCATTGGGTACTCACACTTCTGTCTTTCAGGCAGAGGTATATGCTATTCTCCAATGCGCGAGGGAGAATAACAGGAGAGATATAGCTAACGCGCGTATTAATATTCTATCAGACAGTCAGGCGGCACTCAAGGCCTTGTGCAGCAAGGAAGTGACGTCGAGACTGGTATGGGACTGCAAAAAGGAACTGAGATCGCTGGCAGACCATAATCACGTCAAACTGATATGGGTGCCAGGACATCAGGGAATTGCAGGTAACGAGAAAGCAGACGAACTCGCAAGAAGAGGCTCGGAAAACCCCCCCAAACCATGGACAGACACTAGAGGTACCAAAGCGTACAGCAAGAGTGTCTGTAATAAACTGGATCTGGGACAAACATAAAAATTACTGGGAAAACGTCCCGGGAAACAAACACGGGAAAGAATACATCAAAGGACCGTGCCACAAAAGAGCGGCAGACCTGTTAAAGATGAACAGGAGCCAGCTGAAAACAGTTACGGGACTCCTTACTGGCCACGCGCCAGTTAAGGGGCACCTCAACAAGATGGGACTGTACAATGGTGACCTTACCTGCAGACTGTGCGGTAAGGAAACAGAAACAGTGACACATATACTGTGTAGATGCGAGGCACTGGACCGCAAAAGACAGCAAATTTTTGGGCAGCCAATAGGTGACCCAGAACTATACAACTCCCACTCAGTACAGGACCTGTACAAGCTTGTACAGGGCACTAAGGTACTGGACTGGGTATTGTAAACAGAGAGGGAAGATACAATGGGCCGACAGGCCTAAGTGTCACCGGAGGCTTCGGTCAGACGGACCCAACCAGGGGGTGAAGTTTTTTTAGTGAGTATGCTTTGAAAGGAGAGTCTCACAGTAGACAACATCGACAACAAAGTTCGTCAAGTCAAGGAAAAACATGAAATGTTTTGAGTGTAATAAAACGGGTCATATGAAGAAAGATTGTCGCAGAACGAGCAAAACAGAGTGTCATTTTTGTAAGAAACCAGGACATCTAATGCAAGATTGTTGGTTCAAGAAGAGAAGAGAAAAGGGATAACAGAAAAGCAGGTGATCAGGCCCTCGTAAGTGAATCAATTCTATTAAATTGTTCTGATAATGTATTAGACAAAGTCAAATTGAAACCAGGCTATTGGTGGATGGACAGCGGAGCTACAGAACACATATGTTTCGACAAAGGACAATTCAGACTAATGGAAAAACTACCAGAAAAAAGGCAAGTTAGAGTAGGAAATGGAACACTAGTAGATGTACAAGGTATAGGTACAGTACAAGTAACAGCTTGGAATAGAAGCGAATGGGTGAGTACAGATTTAAACAATGTATTATATGTACCAGACTTGTCAGTAAATTTGTTTTCATTAAGTACTACACTGGATAAAAATTATGAAATGCATTCAAATAAAAATAAATGTGAATTAATAGATATAAAGGGTAAAGTAAGAGCTATAGCAGAAAGACAAGGAAATTTATATAAAAAGCAGTTTAAAATTAAAAAATTTACCCAAAACATTGATATGCAGCCATTGCAGTGTAATGCAGTCATAAGCATACATGATTGGCATAGAAAATTGGCACATATTAATTTTGATCAGGTAAAGAAGGTTTTACTGATGATCCAAAACCATTTTGTGAAATATGTCTTGCTGGTAAACAGCACAGACTTCCGTTTTCAGTTAGTGAATCAAGAGCAGAGAATACTTGTGAGCTTATCCATAGTGACTTATGTGGTCCTATTGAAGCTGAATCACTCGGTGGAGCAAAATACTTTTTATTATTAAAAGATGATTATTCTGGATATAAATATATCTATTTTTTAAAGAATAAATCGGAAGTTGAAAGAAACGTAGAAAACTTTATAGATATGGCAAAAAATGTTACTGGAAATAAGATAAAAATATTAAGAACAGACAACGGTTTGAAGTTTGTAAATGATAAGATTTCAAAAATATGTAACAAAAAAGGAATAGTTCACCAAAAAACTTGCACATGTACCCCTGAACAGAATGGTAGAGCAGAAAGAGAAAATAGGACAATCGTAGAATCTGTAAGAACATTATTACAGAGTTGTGGCCTGAGTAAATCTTTTTGGGCTGAGGCAGGAAATACTGCAATATTTTCAATAAATCGCGCAGGAAAAAGCCCACAAAAGGATCAAGTTAGATAGTGTTGATGGCAAGAATGTGGATCAGTGACTACCCTTCTACTATATATATTCTTTGTAACTTAATAGAGAATTCTTATGAAAAACCATTTTATCTAATTTGGGCTTTAATTTCCTAAACTAAAATGGTTCAATTTTATTACATATTGTCACTTTAATAAAAAAAATATTAATACTGTGGGAGTCTCATATATACTTTTTATTTTTAGATAGTGTAAGAAAACAATTTGGGACATCCACAGAGTCAGACATGGAAGCTGCCATCAAACTATGGCTAGCGAAGAGCAAAATGCATCAAAAATTTGAAGTTCTAAAACGTTTTTTATAACTTAAGTTTTAAAAATAAAACATAAGAAAATATTTATAATTTTTTTGGTCTATCCTCCTTTTATTTTACAAAATGCTATAAAAGTACCTAAAAGTATGGCATAGAATATTATAAAAACATTCTAATGGATGTCTCAGAACATTCTCAGCACATTCTAACAGATGTTCTCAGAACGTCCTCAGCACTAGATAAGACCCTGGCCTTTGCCACATTCTAGGGACATGCATAGAATAAGTAAGTATATTCATAGAATATTCAAATATACTTTTTAAATATTGTACGCACATTCTAGGAAGGTGATTGTGCTGTGTGGGTGTAGATGCAACTGTAGACAGTCTAAATAATGTTTTTAAGATTATTTAAACTTTTGAAACAGTTCTACCTTCACATTTTACGTTTTTTATAGTACATTATTTTTTATTATTTATTTTTATTAGTAGATAGGCAACAACAGTTCTAGCCCACGTAGGCAGTTTTTTAAAAGTACATCCATAGTTCAAGGTCGTCTGAAAGGACCTTGACCTATGGTATGAAGAATGAGTAAGTAGAGTAAGTATTGTTATCGAATAAAATATTTTGTTACTGGTGTGCCCAAATATCTATAACTTCATTACCTTACAGAAATCAACGAAATGTTATACATATACTATTTTAGACCCAAGTTCGAATATATGCAAATTTTTACGTCAAATATATTTATTATACAGGTTGTCCCGTTCTGTTATTTTTGTAAATATTTATTTTTCAGACAAAATATTTATAAATTATAGAGTTTGGCATTAAAAATGAGTACATTTTTATTAGTCAGTTTCTGAAATTTTTTCTAGATGAAGTACAACTTTACATTTTGCACAATTGTAGGTTGTAGAACCGTAATAATGGATAAATCAATATTTGTTAAAATTCCACCCAAATTACACCTTCCAAACGGAATAAAATATTGGGAGACATGAGTACGGTATAATTTTGAACTTTGAACCAATTTTTAACTATGTGATTAACTGCTACCTATTTAAATCTGGGTATAAACATTTTCAGTTGTCAGAAACTTCTGCCATATTTATTTGTCAACTGTACCAGTTTATGAAAACGATTATTTAACGGTAATAGGCAAAATGTGTCCAATAAAAAGCGTCATATGCAAAGTTCTACAGTATACATAAAATATACAAAATATCGGACGACCTAGATAACTTTGGCGTTAATGTTACTTCGTAGTGCTATAAAACATTAAAACGCGTAGGCTGGGAAAACAATGGGAAACGTGAGGGAAACCGAGGAGTCGCAAATTGGTTTTATGCTTCTATTAATAACTTGGAGACGTGTCACATTTAAATAAATATACTACCGTTTGATTGTTCGATTTAAAAAATATATATATCACGTGGTTTTAGCACGGTTGTTTATCGTACAAGAAAAATCTGTTAAAATAAAATGAGCACATATTTATATTATTATTTATATATACAATTATTTTTTTTTCCCACTATAATTTATTTTTTCGTAAACTTGAATACTGTAAATTAATTTTTTATAAAAGTAAATAACCTTCTTGTTTTGATTTTTATTTTCATACAAATACGATGTGTTTTAAAGACCAGTTATCCACAAATACTTCAGGCTATTTTTTTATTGGTGCACTTTGAAATCATAAATACTGGTATTATTACTACAAAAAATGGGAATAAGAACTAAATTAACTTTAACCAGTTCGCTGAGATTTGTTATTAATAAAATAAATTAGCAATATATCATGTTTGTTTTTTCTTGTTTCTTTTTTTATCTAATTGTCATGGGAACTTGTTAACTTGTCTTATATTTTTAACTATTAATTTTTATTATTTACTAATATTGTAATTGTATTGAAATTTCATAAAAAATGTGTTATAATCTGTTAAAAATTTTGTAAAATTGCACATACAGAAAAAAGAGGCTGCACACAGAAATAAAGAAATAGCTTCAGGAGCATTTCTGGATATGGTGGCTGCATTCGACCACACCTCTTTTAAAACCATGGGTGCAGCTGTAGCAAAGCGTGGCGTAGACGACACCACATGCAGGTGGATACAAACCATGCTGTGGCATCGATCTGCTGAAGCAACATTGTGGGAGAGAACATGGAGGTGTCAATTTCTAAGGGATGCCCACAGGGAGGAGTCTTATCACCTCTACTGTGGGATTTGGTAATTGAGGAGCTCCTGGTACAGCTCAGCAATGCAGGATATTATACCCAGGGGTATGCAGACGATGTACTCATACTTAGTGGGGAATTTTAAGAATATTGTTTCAGACCTTATGCAACAGGTGGTGTCTAAAGGAAAACCTTAAAGTTAATCCTAATAAAACAGCACTAATTGCAAAAGAAGAAGTTGGACAGACTCAGACTACCCAAGCTCTTCAACACTCAACTGCAATTAACCCAGGAAGTGAAGTATTAGGTATAATCCTTGACGCTAAACTAACCTGGAACAAGCAGTTGGAAAAAACCATTAATAAGGGTAAAATGGCACTAAAAGCCGCCAAAAGGGCCATAGGCACTAAATGGGGCTTAAAACCACGTATGGTACACTGGTTGAACACTGCAGTAGTAAGACCCATGTTAACCTATGGCTCTTTAGTATGGTGGCCTAAATTAATACAAAGGAAGGCGATACTGGAGCATAAACTCCAGCAGCAATGGAAACCATACTAAACCTTCCGCCACTTGATATTTATATCAGAACGGAGGCGTTCAGCTGAATTGGGAAGGTGAAGAAACAAACAACTTTCGGGAAGGAATATTGGTTTGGTATACTGATGGGTCAAAAACCGCAAGTGGAACTGGAGCTGGAATATATGGTAAAACACCCAGATGCAAACCTAAACGCACCATTGGGGAATTACGCATCAGTATTTCAAGCAGAAGTACACGCTATAGAGCTTTGTTTGAGGGAGAATATTGAGAGAAAACAATTCTCATTTACTCTGACAGTCAAGCTGTCCTACAGGCCTTATAATGTAACAAAATCAGATCAAAATTGGTCTGGAACTGCCTACAAACCCTGCTCGTTCTGGCCAACCAAAATAAGGTAACACTTAGATTGGTCCCAGGGCATAAAGGGATGAAAGGCAACGAGGAAACAGACGCACTGGCAAGAAAAGCCTCAGCGACCGTTTTTACTGGTTGTTTTGGGAAGTTCCAAATAATGCCAAATTTGGAGACCCAAACTTATTAGGCCACACCCTTTAGATGGGCCTGTCGCAACTTATTGTAGATTTAAGTTGGCTGACAAATTGTATGTGGACTGTATATAGGTTGTAGCGAAATTATACACTGATTACTTGAATTTTATATATTAACGATAACTTCGTAAAAAACAAAACACTTTTCAACAAACATAGAATATAACAAAATTCAAAACTGTGTTTGCAATTGCTCAAAAAATAACTGAATGTGAATACGGGTATGTATGTACTATTATGCAATTTGTATAAGTTAAAAATTGATGAATTTATTACGTATGAAACAGTCCAATGATTGCGACCTGTTCCACACGGAGTCTGATGTTCTACTAGTTTAATTTTGATTTATTTATGGGTATGTATTTTCGGCTTTATTGTTGTGCCTTTTTTTTATCCCTTTGGCAACTTGCAGTCTCGCCAATGTGTCGCGGTGTATGTAAAGGCGGTTGCCGACAAGGGCGGCTTTTAGCATTGATGTTTATCTCGTCGGTGAGTTACTTCCGCGTTGATTATCTGCGCGATGGCCTTGATTCACGAAGCGTGTTCTGTTGCTATGCTGGGCACTTCGGTGTGCGGTTTGGTTATTTTTATTTCCTTTGTCGCCATGGGCGTAAGTAAAAATGTTCGATTTCGAACACTGGTCCTGAACCGGCGTTTGGCATTCCTAAATTCCCGGTACGACTCTCGCTGACTAGGTGGATGTTAAAAGAACACCGGTCACGCTGGGATCTCGTGCCGGGCCAAAAAAACAGTAAACGAATGGTTAAAGCGCCATCAGTACTGGCAGGTGATATTCAGAATCTAAGCAGAAATCAAATGTCACGGGACTAATAACCGGACATTGTCACCTTAGGGAACACCTACATAAAATGGGTATCTTTTAAGATGAACCCATATGTAGACTATGCAATGAGGAGGATGAAACAGCCACTCTCGCATTGTAGGTATAAACTACTGGGGCTGGTAAACCCACAGGAGAACTTTCCAAAAGAAAATCTGGTGAAAAGGCTACTCAGCCTGATAAAGGTACCAATCCTCTTCATCTGAACATAACGATGTAACTTACATAGTACAATAAGTCTTAAGGCTGCAGTATTGTGGCATTTATAAACATCAGTCAGGTACATCGTCTTAATCGATCAATTAACCAATCACCTAGGTGCAAAAAAAATAATTTATGATATATAAAATAATGTATGATTATGATAATGATGAAACATTTTTGGTATTATGTTTTAATTGTGTTTAAATAAATAAATAAATAATGTAAAATGGGTGATGTGACATCAGTATACCTTTCGTTGTCATGGAAATGAGAAAATAAAAGATTAATTGTTGTCACCGCAGTGCTTAAAAATGAATTATAATATCGAGTTTTTAAATAGCAAAGCAGAATCGCGGTTAATACCGCAAACATCTAATGATGCGTATAAAAAAGAATACGACAAGCTCATCAAATGGATGGAAGAGGAAAAGGTAACAGATATAAATGAACGAGTTTGCTTACCTTCAGAAAATGTCGGACTATGTAAGCTATCCATTCGAAATTACAATGTTTATTGAGGATAAACAAAGGAGTCGATATAAAATCATTTGTAAAAGGCAATTAGTAAGAATGACGTAGCCAAGAAGGCATATGTATTCAATGAAGATCATTTACGGAAGTTTTTCATAGATGTACCGGACATTATTATTTGCGGTATCTTTAGGTCTTGTAAAAGATGTAAATTATGCGATTTGCGCTTACATGATATGAAAGAAGAAGGAAGCGTATTGATTATTACTATCCGACCATCTAAGACAGTGAAGTTCTCGACGTTTTACTGTAACCGACAGTGAAGCAATTAGATATGTGCGTTTGGTGAAGCAGTATTTATCATTACGCCCCCAAAATGTAGGTAAGTACAGACTGAGTTTTCTTAAGATATGATAAGGGGAAATGTACGAAACAAGTGGTTGGCATTAATACATTTGGATCGTCTCTTGCACCAATAAAAAATATACTATTTAAATCAGCTTATATTTAATATTTTAAAAATCCAGAATTATTAAAGGCCATCTGCGAGTTTGCCACATTGACCAGTTTTTCTTTGAAACATTAGGTAAGTGTAAATGTAATAATGTTTGTAACTTTTTTATGATTTGATAAAGATGCTGCCCCCTAATTTCTGCCGCCACGTGTAACTACACGTCTGCCAGGAACGGCCATGAATATAACAGTTTTTCTGGATATGTGCCATCCCGGGCAGCACAGTGTAAGCTTCTTCGATTTTGGCATCTATTTTAGGATTTGACGTAATTGTTTACAAATTTTCACTATTTTCCAATATATTTAAAAAAACTTGCGAGCATCTGTCACCTATTATAGGCTAAAATAGTCTTATATCGGACACCTACAAGTTACTGCAATTTATTTCAGTTCATCAACAATTACCGTCCCAAAAATAGTCCAAAACGATAAAGATTTTACATAAAATCCGGAATATGTTTCTATTTTAAATGTCGTAAGCGATCTGCGCTTTTTACTCCACGAATTTATATTATCGAGTGACGGCTGGTGTCCGAAGTCGGCAAGCAAAAACTTTAATGGCATGGTCGGATAAAAGCTGTTCCCTCTCTGATTTCCGGTCGGGAGCACACTATTTTGGCACTTGATATTGATGCACACCCTCGCCCCCGACTCGCCTCGTTTATGTCTCGCCAAGAGAACATAATGTAAATTTGACATAACTAGAAAAAGTTATTTCGGGTTTGGCTGACCTTTACCCTTTTTGAATAAACAGTTATTTGCGCATAGCGCCGGTTAATATACTCTCTTGATAAAATATAAATTAATGGAGAACAGTTTATTTTGGGTCCTGCGTTTTTGCAATTCCAGAACCGATTTGGCATGTGCAGTTGTAAATTTCTCTTTTGGCTTCGTGAGAAACAAATTCCGGAAAAACAAGTTTGTTTTTCTTTTTGGCAAATCTCTATCGTCACTCCTAAATGTTTCTAAATATTATAATATTAATCCTTTTATTCAGCAAAAGCTGATTTACATTGGTAGTCAAATATACATACAGGGTGTTTTATAAGGAATGGTCAATATTTTAATCAACAATTAATTATTTGACAGCTGTACATTTTTATTTTAGTTTCAAAGCCTACTATATTGAAATATATGTTAAAGTAAATTAAATAGATACTGTGAATTATATTGTTTTATTTGAAAATTATTAAAAACATAAAAAGAAAAACATAAAAATTAACCAAGTTTATACAAAATATCTTTCAATTATATAATAATCTTTAAAATTATCAATGCATACTCTTTCACATCTAACTATTCTAATAACACCTATAACTACTTCAAATCTTTAAAGTTTGATTGTCTAAATGTTCACTTATACAAACTTTTTTAATTTTAATACCTTTATTTCAATCAACTCAATTGTCCAGTCTTTGTATTTAATCCAATACAAATTCGTCTATCGTCTATCCTCCTCTTTCTTCATGGGTAAGTATCATCCATTTATCTCATTAGGTTAATTTTTTCTTTGACTACCATACCATCGTTACCTTTTTACTACATAAATTTTAGTATCTACACCATTTACAAATAAGATTTTAAAAGTATTTTGTTTAAAATTTGACTTTTTCTCTTCAAAAAAATTTTTTTAATCAATCATTCATCAACTACTTATTCTTTTTTTTTTCTGCCACTCTCAATTTTTTTTTAAATCAAGTCAACATACTATATTTTGTATTGGCAATACTGTTTATATATTTTTTTAAACTTTAATATAATTCTTTTTGACCTTTCATTATTCTGACAGTAGTTTATTTTCTTGTTAATTAGTTTATAATTTTGACTATTATTTTATTATAAATTTTGATGACGTACCTAGATTTTTTAAATAACTTGTATTAATAACAAATTCCATTTCAATATTATGTATATATGTAATTTTTAAGTTTATAAATAAATATCGAAGTCATGTACAGAATATAAGTCTGAACGGATAGCCACTGTACATCTTTTAACATAGTTGCAATACACTTCCTTCTGTCCTTTATAAATATTATCTGCATTGCTCTGTTTCGAAGTTTTTGCAATCTTCCAATTAATAGGTATAAAATGATAGCACAGTATGTAAAAGACACTTATATAAAAGTGTTACTGACCAACGATTAAGATACTTTGCACACCTATATAAATAGTTAATTTTGAAAGTAATTTAATAATTTGATTAGCAAGACCCTTAAAGTATAACATACTATCCACAATGGCTCCTAAATATTTAATTTTTTTTACTACTTCAACATCATCTTTTCCAACACCAGTTTTTATATTTTTCTCACTAATTTCCCTCTGTAACCTTTCGTTGCCTATTAACATGATTTTTGTTTTTTTAAAGTTTATTTTCAGTGAGTTGAAACACCAATAATTGATTTTTTCAATGCAATATTTATTATTTTAATTTATTCCTTTATATAATTTGAGGAGTAATAAATTAGGGTATCATCTGCAAGCAAATATATTGAACAAATACTCAAGACATGAGAAATATCGTCAACGTATGACAAAAACAATTGTGGCCCTAATACGCTTCCCTGTGGTTCACCAAAATCATTTTTCGCCCAATCAGAAAGAACGTTGTTTAATTTTAATTTTTGTTTTCTATTTTCTAAGTAATTTTGTAACCAACATAGAGCATCTCCCACTATTCCAAAACATTCCAATTTTCGAATAATTAAACTGATAGACAAGCAAAGTGAGCCATATCAAAATCGCAAAATTTTACTTTTCTCTTTGACATCAGGGTCATTTTTTAATACATGCAAATACTAAATTGCGGTTTATTACAAAATAAGTACACATATTTTTTCCTAAATATGCTATAAATGTTTTAAACTGGCAGTAAGCAATATCAAATTTTATTATCATAATATAGCATGACTAAACATTTGCGCCATAAAAATGTTATTTTATGAAAACAACCTTCTCGTTAAGTCTCAATTTTACATAAAACATGACATTCCATATCCCCATTCGATTTCAATAACATCATTTGTGTCTTAGAAGTGTAATTGATATTTTGAAAGCATATCCCCCAATTCCGCCCAAAAACCATCAAGAACAAGGTATCTATTTAAAACACACGCCCCTCCAAGACCTTGATCCACTCCCCCTTTCACTATCCCGATGTTCCAATTCCCGGTAAACCTGTTCCTGTCCCTGTTTCTCTTTCCTGTACCCGGCGGCGGTCAAGGGAAAGCGCCGAGCCCGCGATGTTTGTCGCAACCAGCGGCAGCGGCGTCTGGAGAGGCGCCGCGATGCCTGGCGCCTTCGGCGTCTTTCCCGGATTATCCTCTCCTCTTATGGTCCGATTGCCGAAAACAACTCTGGGATTTCGGTTGATGGGACGCGTTTACCTGTGATTCCATTTTCAAATGGAATGGAAACTGTTCTAATTTAAACGTCAATCAATAAAGAGAATAAAAACCACAACTGCTAGCAAGGGATAAATATTTGTAAAAGCGTTTTTCAAGAAACTTAAATCTCCTTCTACAATCAAGATCTTAATTTCATTTTATTCAAATTAGTTTAATGCAAGTCTTGTAAAATATATGGGTGTACATCAGGGATCTATGCTAGAGCCACAGCTGTGTTTGCTTTCTACTGATGACTTATTACATCAATTATAAAAGGGTCGTAGGAAAAATCATAACGTCGAAAAAAGCTACAATATATTTAACGGCTGTTTTTCGTATATTCTCCTAATACATGAACTGAGGGGAAAAGGTTTAGGGTTTCTCTAACCTTTTGTCTCCTTTCTGTCTGTCTCTGTCTAATCTGGCGCCATATTTTCAAGTAAATCGAAACTTATGTATAAAATAATTAAATCAAGATTTAACTGAGTCACTAGAACAAATTATGGTGGTGAATTAAACTGAATGTAACAAACCTTTCGAATAAACAACAAGCCCAGAACGAAAGTTTTGGAGGACCATTAAAACCAATCCATCTTCCGAATTGTTTTCATTAGGAAACAATGGAGAGACGAATCGACAGCCGACACAGTTAAAGTATCGATAAGCGATGCCAGCGGTTCTTTCTCTCTTTTATTTATCACTTTCTCTCTCTCTGAATTACTGTTAATGGTATTTGGATTGGATTTCGTTTCAAATACAAAGCGTAAAACTGAATGGTATATTTAAAATACTTTTTGAATCAAGAGTGAATGATTACATTTTTTTTAACTCTATTAGTATAACATAAAATTTTGTTTAAAATTTTTTTAAAGATAGATATTATCAAGTGTCAAGTTCGGCAACATCAAACTTTTTACTTTGACAGTTTATTAGTTCTAAATCCACGTAGGTATTAAATTGCGGTTTTTTACAAAATAATTGCTACATGCTTTTCTTAAATACTCTCTAAATTTCAGTTTGTTCAATTAACAGGTTTTGAAATGGCAAGTAAGCTAATCAAATTTTAACTATTCTCTTTCACAGCTCACCAGTTCTAAATAGCTCAACAAGTTGAATTGTTATGAAAAAAGTTTCCAACTTATTTTTTTTTTGTCCATTAAATCTGAGTTTATTAAACATTCTATACTCTGTTTAAAAATGATTGATAGCAAAATTTTTATGGCCCAGAAGACCCCAATATAACATCATAAATCAGTGGTGGATAATTTCTAAAACAAAATGTTTAGCATTATTTGTTCCAAAATGAAATATTGGGTTTTCTTCCTAAAATTTTTAAAAATACCCATTTATTTCAATTCTTGGTAAGTATGTAATCTCTACAGGTAGAAAATATTTACAATTCAAGATCAATTTAGAAAGGATTAAAATTTCTAATCGGCAGAAAGTGTTGTGCAGATTGTAAATTATTTTAGTTAAAATTTACATTTCTGTTTGTGTAGTCCTGTGATTGTAACACGCAGAATGTTAGTTCTGTAATAATAGGCGATAAAAAGCAATATTGATGAAGTGAATTTGGGCAATAAAAATGGCACAAACGTCTAATTATACTCCTGTGAAATTAAAGTGCAATTTAACCGTACATAAAGCTCTTGTACATGAACATTTCAATAGTACTGTTTGGAGTATAGTTTCTAAGTGTTCACATATGACCGGAGTTGGAGAAGCAACCATTTATAGACTTTTGAAGCAACGAAAGGAGGGAAGTATTACAGTAGCACCTAAAACGTCAACTGGGAGAAAACCCACTCAAATAGAGGGTACTATGAAACAACTGATCCGAAGAAAAGTGCATTCGTTTTATTTACAAAAAAAGATACCTAATTTGGATAAACTTTTAGTAGACATTAATGGAGACGAAACTTTGCCAGTCGTTAAAAGAGACAAATTGTGGAAAACTTTATATGATTTAAACTTAGTTTGGGAGAAGAACGATAGAAAATCTGCGCTCATAGAGAAAGATGAAATTATTTGTTGGAGAAGGCAATATTTAAGGGAAATTAGAAAATTAAGAAGAGAAGACAAAAATATTTTTTATTTATATGAAACATGGATAAATGAAGGACATTTTGTAAAATGAAGTTTGGCAAGTTAAACAGGTTACAAATGCTCGTCAGGCATTTATAGAAGGTTTGTCTACTGGCTTAAAATTTCCAAATGGTAAAGGTCCCCGTTTAATGATCACTCATATTGGAGGATATAAAGGATTTTTGATAGAGGCTTATTAGAATTTGATTCAAATTCTACGAAAGTGTAGATGAAATAGCAATAGAACATGGAGTTGAGGTTACCACCTTATTACTGTGAACTTAACCCCTTTGAACTAATCTGGGCTCAAATGAAGGGATATGTCGCGAGAAACTATACAACATTTAAACTTCAAGATGTTCGTCCACTATTATGTGACTCCATATCAAAAATTTCACCGGACAATTGACAAAACGTTATAAGACATGTCATAGCAGAGGAAGAGAAATTCTGGAAACTTGATATGTTAATAAAGGAAACAGTAAAACCAATTATTATTTCTGTGGGAAGTGAGGAAACTGATGATGATGACCCCTTATTGGGAGAAAACGACTTACTTATTTAGGTATGTAGCTCTATATTTATATTAATTATAATAAGTTTATATGAGGACGCTAGTACCCGAAATACAAACAAACAAATGTATATGGAATCACCCCGTATTTCTAAAAACGAAATATGAGTGTTTTATGAGAAAATATTTTTTCGCAAAGATTTTTTTTTAGTATCTATATCATATAAATGGATGTGTGTATATTTATTATTAAATTTTAAGGAAATGTCCTAACCTAATAGAGAGTTATTGCACATCATTTGGGGTATACGGTATGCCTTACAGTGACAGTTACGCGTGCGCAACAGTAAACAACCATTTTTAAGGTATAACGTCGTACGCTATATCTAAGGCATAAGGAGAGCCTTAAACCTTATACCTTATGCATATTTGATGTTCTAAAACCAAAAAGCGGCTTTTTCGCGATCGATTTTAGAATTGAATAACAGAAGAAGAGCAATGTTAAACCGTATTCAATGGTTAACGTAAATAAAGTTACAAAATTGAAAATTTGTAAACAAAATTTTTCGACTGAACATTAGACTTTAATAAAAACGATTATTCTCGATAATTTTGAGTTTATGTTGAAAAGTAATACAAATTAATACAAAAGTTTTAATTATCTACATTTATATTAAACTGTTTACGATATATTTCAGCTACAAATTCTAAAAATCCAATATCCAACCCTCAAAACATAGGGCTTCGGTACCATAAAAGGGTTTGTTAGATGAATTAGTTTATGAGTATTTTGAAAAATAAATTATTGCATTATTTCAAGGAACTTAGTCTGTTTGGATTACAACAGATTGGGAAAAACCTATAATCCAATCGTTATAATGTAAATTTAACTGCTGGCTGGGGATTAAAGAAATCATTTTCCAAAATTCTGTGCTTAATTGTAATGTATTTAAATATATATTATTGAAAAGATGTTAATTATTTAAAATACAAAAAATGAAATTTTCCATTAGTTTTGATATCTGATATTTGCATTTTAGGTTTTAAATAAAACTAAAAAACTATCAGTCTTAATTTATTGCTTAATAAAGGTAAGAAAGTTAAAAATATTTTATTTCAAAGTAATTTAAACTTAATTCTACAACATATTTCTATTTCTTGCTTTGTTTTTTGCTCCGATGGATCTTAAGAGTCTTTTCTTGTATGAACTTCCTGGTTCCCGGTTTTGATTGTTGAAATTTCATCAAAACCCTTCAACCTATTCGTATAATCTAATCTTCTAAGCAAAATGCACAATCCTTCAAGTCCTGTAACACAAAATTAGGGGTAATAGGTTTTTACTTTCATTAGGAGAAAATCAATAGTTTATACCTGATATAACATTACTTCTTCTTGTTCTAATTACAGCTGGTAACATAAGACGTTCTGCTAAGAATACAATGTGTTCTCTTTCAAATCGGAAATTTGATTTTATGTAATGGGTTAACATTAACTCTAAATTGAGGCGATCATTGATATTTCTTCCTCGACCTTCCTTATTATTGATAAGGTGAAATAATATGGCTTCATCTATGTGTTCATCTTCATGTTCTTCCTCAACAAAAATATTCAAAAGTTCTTCCGTAATTTCGGTAATACTTTTCTACCATCAACTCAAGCACAATATCCAATGTTTATATTTCGACACCATTGACACCCCACTTTTAGCATGTCAAACGTCACTACCTTGAGAAAAGCAACTGCAATAACTCACTATTTTACGCATACCTTACATCGTCATAGCGCTAAGGTATAACGTATACGGTATACATTCTGCCAGTTTGCAATAACTCTCTACTATCTAGTAGGTATACTATTTTTATAAAAATAAATGTGGGTACTTACTTACTACTTACTACTTGTCAGTTTACTATTTTTTATATTAAAGTAATTTCGTGTTCCCGTCACTGAGGTATAGAATTATTGGTTAATCTCTTAGGGTTTGCTTATTTACATTTTATGATGTATTGTATTCGAGATTTTTCGGGGTGGTCATACTAAAATCTAGTGGAAATTCAGATAAGAAGGTATCAACATTTACTTTTTTTCTGCATTGAACAATCCGGTATAAAGACCTTTGCCAAAAAAACTGTGCTATCATGCATTTTCAAACAGAGTATAGTTTTAAACTGACAAATAAGGAAATTAAGCAATGTCAAATTTGTCAAAACCAAACTTTTTTTGACGGCTTGTTACTTCTAAATGGAAAAATAATCTTACAAATTGTCTCAAAATATTCTCTAAATTTCAATTTGGTGTACCTTCTGATTTTTAATTGACAGATATGTTAAGTAAGCAATGTTAAATTTGTCAAAGTTTTTCCTTTGACAGCTTCTAATTTCCAAATGGGCCTTGGAATTGACTGCCGAATGTATTAAAAATAATTCTAAATAGTTTTACGTTCTTTCTAATTATTCTAAATTTAATTTTTTAATCTTAAATTGATAGGTAGAAAAATTGAATAATGTTTATTAATATTTTTCCTATATTTAAAAATATCATAAAGGTACGAAATTTTTACCTATGCAACATATGAGTATTTTTATTATATTTACAGTGAACATGTCACCTAATTGTACTATTTAAATCATAGGGGACCTGTAGTTATCATGGCGATGCAAATCTAATTACTTTTGATCAAAGTAATCCGTGAAAAATTTCCATGTTTTTAATTTTTATTATTTATGGCGCAATGTTTTTGTCGCATTCGCATCTACCAAGAATTGTGTCGAGTCTGAAAATGTGATAGACGTTGCATTATTATTATTATTGTGGAATTGTCAAGCTGCATACCCCAACCCAGCAACGCTCGAAGCGACATCATGGGCACGGCCCTTGGGTAATTAGTATTGTGTTATGACAGGTGACACATGAAATACATAGAAAAATGCATTTGTTTACAATAAATTGACCGGTATTTTGACAAAAATGAATGAACGAGCTTCAATTAGAGAAATCGGATGAACGTGCTGTGTGCCAGGGTGTCCAAATGAATAAAAAATCAATCGCGACATTACTTTTTACTCCTTTCCAAATCGTGCTTGGGGAATTGATCGCAAGAATTTATGGATTGCACGAGTACCACGAGCTCCGTAAGTACATACGTCTAATTTATAACATGTATAATATTGATTTACTCTCAAAATATTAATAATGTTGGAACATTTCCTATCCTACGACATGAGATGAATGTTGTATACAGGGTGTTTCGTACTTAAACTGACATACGTTAACTGTGGATAGATAGTCCAGTAAATGAAGGACTGAAAAGATCGAAAGCTGGGAATAAGTCGGGCATGAGTTCCCACATAGCGCAACTTGTAGGTCATCGCAGGTGTTTTAACATGAGAAAATCCTTAACGCGTTGTGGTCAAGGGGAGGGGCTGAAAATGGGTTTCCCGCTAATATCTGGCTAAATATACCAATTAGAGAATTTTTCAGACAAAAAATGGAGATCAGCTCATTCTCTACAAAAATGGCCCTTATCATTTTCTTCGAAAATTCAATAGTTTTCGAGATAATGGCACTCAAAAGTCCCCTCATTTCAGCTGCTGCTCTACCTTCAGGAATTCCGCTTTCTATGAATTGACGCGTAACCGGGCGGACGAATTGTTCAATATCTCAGGAAAAAATTAATATTTATCGATGATTCAAAGTTCATCGGAATGGGAAAACCCGTAGCTACAATTCCATGTGACTTGAAGTCAGTTCGTATTTACCAAAAATATTTAAAAAAAGCGGTCAAAGTTTTTTTCAACAATATTTAGAGGCTGCTTCATTAATTTATTCATATTTTCTTTAAAAATAGGCATTTATTCTAATTTTGCCTTGATAATGGAACCTTAGGGGGTCTTGAATGACCTCAGAAATTTACTTTCATCTAATTATTAATCCTCAAGAAATAAAGATCGGGGAACAAGAAATGGATAAAAAAAAAGGCCGGTTTTGACTCGTGTGACCAATTTTCCTCATTTCTCGAAAATTATTAGACTCTATTAAAAATAAAAAAATATATTCGAAAAGTAGACCATCTAAGCTTTGAAATGATGTGCATTGGAAATCAATATAACGGATCATAAGATTATAATTCGCGCTTGTTCCGAAGATTCTCTGGAACTTCGAAATCGGCTAAAATATGCAAATAAACAAATCAATTGTATATTAGAACGCCAGAAAAGTATTGCAAAAGGTCATTCAAGACCCCCTAAGGTCCCATTATCAAGGCAAAATTAGAATAAATGACTATTTTTAAAGAAAATATGAATAAATTAATGAAGCTGCCTCTAAATATTGTTGAAAAAACTTTGACCACTTTTTTAAATATTTTTGATAAATACGAACTGACTTCAAGTCACATGGAATTGTAGCTACGGGTTTTCCCATTCCGATGAACTTTGAATCATCGAAAAATATTAATTTTTTCCCGAGATATTGAACAATTCGTCCGCCCGTTCCAGGTTTTGGGGCCCATTTTCCAGGTTTTGGGGCCCATTTTCAGCCCCTCCCCTTGACCACAACGCGTTAAGGATTTTCTCATGTTAAAACACCTGCGGTGACCTACAAAATGCGCTATGTGGGAACTCATGCCAGACTTATTCCCAGGTTTGACCCTTCAGTTACTGGACTAAGAGGACACTTAGAGGGTTCAGAAACACCCATATAGTTTGTGTCTATCTCGTTTTATTACCGAGTTACGGGGTGTTTTATCAATGTTGGTCATTTCTTTTAGTCGCTGTATATTCGGAACCACACTGTATATTTCTATGAAATTTGGCATGAATATTCTCCTTTACAAGGAGAATCAATAGCGTAACAAGAAAATTAAAAATCCAGGTCCGTCTTTAAAAAAGTTATCAAAATCATTTTGCTTTAGAACAACATCCTGTATATGGAATTTTAAAAAATGGGTAACATATTTGAAAAGAGAGGAAAAAATTAATTAAGATGAAATATTTTATTTAAATGCACATCCCATTTTACTGCCAAAATTTTAACATCAAACTTAAAATTTATAGAATTTATTATACATTTCTATTGGTATTTTCATCATTTATTCTTACTTTTTGATAATAATGCGAATAGTTATTAACGTAATTATTTGGGGTGTCAAATTACAAATTATTAAGAATTTTTTTATGAAATAGAATTATAATTCATTTTTAAAATGTGGAAAATAATGAAATTTATTTTATTTTCATTCATGCTTTATAATTTGATTAAAAAATAATAATAAAGGTTGGTGTGTAATTAAATTTTATTAAAAAATTAAAATTTACTGAAGAAGTTGTTCAAAATATGAACCATTTTCCTGCCGACAAAGTCTAGTTCTTTTTTCAATATTTAAAATTGACTTTCTAATCATTGCTGGATTGTTTCTCACTTCTTCAGCAGTATTTATTTAGTATACGTTGGAGTAATTTGTCCCTAGAATTAATTTCTGTTGCATAAACTTTAGATTTTAAGTATCCCCATACGAAATAGTCAATAGGCTTGAAGTCTGGAGATCTTGCAGGCTACTCAATTGGGTTACCTCTACCTATCCAATTGTTAGGAAAATTGTTATTTAAAAATTTATCTAAAATAAGGTGAAGCACCGTCGTGCTGAAAATACATACCTCCAATATTTTCATTTTGTAGCAAAATAGGTAGAACATTTTGTATGAAATTTAGATATTCTTCACCGGTTAATCTATTTGGAAGTACATGTGGTCCAATCAAATTATTATTTAAAACTTCACACCAAATATTTATGGAAAATTTATGCTGTGACTGAGACTGTCTAGTAGCGTGGGGGTTTTCGTCCGCCCAAATATGACTATTTCGTAAATTAAAAACACCATCTCTGGTAAGCTGAGCCTCATCCGTAAATAAGCATCTACGAAACACTCTTCTATGCCTAATTATCCAATTACTGAAATTGATTCCAGGCGGTTGACTTCCTGGATGTGATAGGGATGAAGACTAAATTTTTTTAATTTCTTCCACACACTGGTGTGAGGCAAATTTAAGGCGTGTAAGTACTTAATTTCGGATTATTTTCCACTAATTCCAAAATATTATCCTCTATATTTGGTTGCTGCCTTTCAGGCTGGTGATTTAGTGCTGCTGTAGGAAATTTTCCATTTTCACGAAGATAACGAAAAACTTTTGAAAATGTTGCACGAGAAGGAATTCTTCGATCAGGAAATCGTCTTACATATTCTCTCCCCTCGACAGTTTCCATTGCAAAAACCATAGACAAAAACTATATCGGCATATTCCTCATGTTTAAATTTGTAAGGCTTAATTGTTAAACGAGAACTAGACAATAAAATTAAACGGAAAGAACAATAAAAAGGAAAGAAATACAATAATAAACAAGATTTTAACGCAATAATATTTTTCGATTAAAAATGAAGCTCAATGTCACTTTGCTGTCAGCTCTTAATATTTCAAAGCCCACTTGGTATTATTATTGGACATTAGCCTATTTACATATGTATAATAAAAAGATATAGCTTAGATCGAAAAAACTATGTTTAAAAAAGCCAATTAAAACAAATATAGTTTTTAAAATTTATTAATAAACCTATTTTTTAATTTTAAAAATGAATTAAGTTATTAATAAAACAATAAATTAAGTTTTTAATAAAAAGTAATAATAAATGATGAAAATAGCAATAGAAATGTATAATAAATCCTAAAAATTTTAAGTTTGATGTTAAAATTTTGGTAGTAAAATGGGATGTGCATTTAAATAAAATATTTAATCCTAATTAATTTTTTCCCCTCTTTTCGAATATGTTATCCATTTTTTAAAATTCCATATACAGAGTGTTGCTCTAAAGCAAAATGATTTTAATAACTTTTTTAAAGACGGACCTGGATTTTTCATTTTCTTACTACGGTATGTATTCATTGTCCTTGTAAAGGAGAATATTCATGCCAAATTTCATAGAAATGTACAGTGTGGTTCCGAATATAAAGCAACTAAAAGAAATGACCAAAATTGATAAAACTCGGTAACAAAGCGAGATAGACCCAAACTATATGGGTGTTTCTGAACCCTCTAAGTGTCCTCTATCCACAGTTAACATATGTCAGTTTAACCCTCGGCCGATAAAAATTTAAAATATTTGATAACGTCCGTCTATCGGACCGACTTTTTCAATAATTAAAAATAAAATAAAAATTAATTGTAAATGATCATTTTTTGTAAGAACATGATTATTTACTTTATTCTCTATATAAATATATCAAATTTTATATTTTTTTCTTGTTTTAATAATTTAGGTGAGCTAATAAAAAAAGTGTAACTTTTATGAACACGATTTTAATTAAATCAAAATAATAACAAAAAAAAAACAAATATGTGGTTTCACTAAAACATATATCATTAACTTATATATTATAAAATTAGAAAAATAAACCTTTATTCTCTAAGTCTATATGGATTACTGAAACTATTATTTCAAATTTGCAGCATCAAAATCTTCGTAACAATCTCTACATAATCCTGTCATGTGCTCTAAGCACAAATATTTCTTACAATTTGTGCAGGAATATTTTGTTCAATTTCTGGTTCATTAGGAACAAGCAAGTTTTGTTCATTTTCAAACTCCTCTTCAGAGTCTACATCCTCAACTGTTTCTACATGATCGTCTATCAAACTCCCCTCCTCATCCTCTGGCTCAGCGTCTGAATCTGTTAAAACTTCCCCATGAATCCGTAACAACCATTCTTGTTCCCTTTATAAATGTATTGCCCAAAAATATAATATTATTCTTACCTCAAAATATAACACGAGTGATAACGTCGGTTTGTGGGACGGAATCGTAAATAAAATTCAAAATTTATATTCAACGATACACACTACCCGGTTGCATGTCAACTTACGACTGAACAGATACAGGGACTCTGGAAAGGTACTGGGAAGTACAGATTGAAATAAAAATGAGAGACGCTTCAACCGCGAAAATTTGAATCAGTCGGTCTGAGAGACATAACGTTATCAGCCGAGGGTTAAGTACGAAACACCCTGTATAATGTTTAATATTTATTGATCAACAAAATCAATTTGTAATTCATGAAACAAAAATAATTCCCAAATAATAAGTTGAAATTTTATACAATACAATTTCGGTTCAACATATTAGTTATTTTTTAATACATATCCCTCTACTTTAGATGAATACGTGTTTTCATGCTTCCTTGTGCTTTGTGCACCAGGAGTTTCCCTCTAAATATTACCGAAAATCAATCTAAACCCATCATCCTCTCTAATTTCTTCTCTAACATGACTGACATGATAACTTTCGTAAAATTTCGTTCCATTATTTATAATTTTTCGTCGAAAGACGCTCATGCCAACCCGCAGTACTTATTTATTAGTGACATATTAAGTATTCGGTGGTTCATTTACTTTTGCTAATTTTTATTAAGTACCTGTCATAACTTGTACAGGCTTGATTTTCAAACACTTACACTATTTGTTTACCTAAAATGCCGTTATAGCGGCGCTCGTGTCGCCGAAATCGAATCCGGCTCGGCTGGCATAATGACAATATTTTTATTCTATATAAATATGTATTAAACAACGTACGTATACCTACATAGCTTGCTATGGTCTAGGAACTACATAATTACATTGTAAAATACGAAGAAAGAACAGTGTATGTAAGAATTATGCATGTATATCATTGCAATTTATAATTTTTTTAGTAGATTTGAGTTATACAGTAAATATTCAAAAACCCTACAAAACTTACAACTTATCAGAGTCGCTATCGCTGTTGAGACCGAGTTCAGTTGGTAATGCTGTTTACTCGCTGTCGGCGAGCGCGGAACAGTTTTCGTCTCTCTTGCACCCGTTGATTTCAACCTCTCTTTTTAACACACTGCGACTGAGACTGAGAAATATTATTTTTATTTTGCGAATGGTTTCAAGCAAATTCATACAATATTTTAAACGGATATAAGGAAAGCAACATCGAAATTATTATTAAACTTTCAAACATCCAAACATTTATTTTTAAGTTCACTTTCTTTTTTTTCTGCCTTTATCCGTTTTACCGCAGAACAACTCAGGTGCTTTGCATGTTAAATTTCTCGAGACACATTTGCTACCGTGAATATTCAGAAGAAAATTTTCTCAGATTAAAAAAATCCACATAAATTAAGGAACTTTCGTGAAGTGAAATAACCTTTATTATAAAAGTTGCGAGACGGACAAAAAGTAATTACAACGGCTATTAAGATTATTACTTTTTATTATCGTATAATTCAGTTAAGAACGGCCTAAAATGCTAATTTCTGTTATAAATATCTTAAATAAAACACTTACATTAAATTAATAGTAAAAAGACATTTATGTTTCTAATAGCAGGAAATGATAAGTAGATTAGGAATTGTTATTTTCTTACATAACTAAGATTTTTTATCGACTATTTCCCTCGTCTCAATTTCCAATTTTGAATTACAAATGATTTCTAGATGAAAAAACTGTATGACAGCTCCTGTCAGTAGTTTTTTCGAGTTTACCCGCGGCAAAACTTGACAGCTTTTGTCACCAAAAATTACAGTGCCTTTGATAACAAGTAATTATGGTCGCCTAGAACACCAGAAAACGACGCTTAACAATTTTTCTGATTTTATTGTCAATAAATTTTGTAATATTGTTTTTAAATAGTGCTAGTCAGTTTATGTAGTGAAAATGACTCTCTTTGGAAGTGATTCTATGACTAATATTGATCTGGCGATTGAGAAGTGTACCGTACAATACCGTTAAAACCCATACGTCAATATGGAAACAGTTTACGGAATTCTACAATTCAAAGAAATACGAGCTTTTGGAAACTACCAAGTTTAGAGCAACTAAACCTAATCCTGAAAGATTGGGCGTGGAATATGAAGAAAGAAAACGATGAAAATTACAAAGAACTAGTTGTGAAGACAATGTGGAACACAAAAAAATGAAAGAGATGTACCATTTTATGAAGTGGAAAATAATTTTTGATCCATTTAAAGATATTATCTTCAAGTCTAGTAGGGAAGCTCGTAATACAAAACGAAGGAATTTGCAGATGTGCGCCAATTAAAGGAAATCGAGCTCTGCTTCATTAAAATTGGAAGAATACTACGCCATGGTTTTATTATGGGACGAAGACACTCCGGCGGAACTCCAGCGAAAATTTTACCATATCGGTTCAGTAGAACTTGCCTGGAGAGGTGGAGAAGCAGTCAATTGCAGAGTTCATTATTTTAAAGAGGAAGTGGATAATTCTGGGATTAAAATAGGTTGATTACATAGTTACATATTTTTTTAAATAACTGATTTTTAAAATCCTACTTTTTAGAAAGAGTAGAAAATTATCCTCTCCTCTTCAATAAAACGGCCCAAGGTGGAGAAAAAAATGGCTGGTCCCCAACACGAAGAACTGTACCTACCTTTTGTCCAGTCCGTCTTTTTAAAATTCTAACGGTTAAACGTTCATCTAGAATAACAACTAATAGATCATTCTTAACAGTAAACCCATCATGGAACAAAGAACAATCAAGTGGATGGTACAAAAACACTCCAGTGGGAAAAAACGAACTTTCTAAATGGACTAAAGAAGCATCAGAGAAGGCAGGATTAAATACAAAAGAAATCAAACAAACCACTCTATGCGGTCGACAGCAGTCAGTAACCTGGCTAAAGGAGGGGTGGATGAACAACAATTAATTAAAATTACAGGCCAACCAATTCAGCCAACTCAATTAAGCCTTATATGCAAATGCAACGTTATCAATGAGTTAACAAAGATTTCAAACAATACTCCTACTGTGTACCAAAATTGCAATTTATATTTTAATTGTACCATAAATAATTAAGTTTGTAGTATTTTCTGATTAAATAAGTTTTCTGATTAAAACCACATTGTTGACGTACCGATTAACGTTTGTGACCTTTTAACACAGGTTTTTGACGTTTTATCGCAAGTGTTTGATGTTCTGACACCCGCTCTGGTTCTTTAACAAACGTTTTTGACGTTTTAACTGACGTTTAACATATATTAACGTATAGTTCTGACGTATTGAGTATACAACAACGACAAAATTCTAAAAAAAGGGCCTCGAAACATTACAAACATTATTATTAACGTTTTTGACATTTAGACGCATCTTTACGGCGTTTTGAAACTATGATTTGTCGTTTTTAACGTTTAACGTACATTTCCTAGAAGTTATGATGTTCGTTTTTAACGTAAGACGTAAGAGACAAAAAGTGAGTTTGAAGTCAAAAGGTAAAAAACATGTTTTTATTAATAATGTCAATAATACAGATCATATATTTCGCTCATATCAGAAATTTTGTCCAAGTAAACGCGAACATATTTTCCGATTAACTGACTCTCAAACAAACTGGCAATTAAAAGTTTGCAGATATATCGGGATTCATGATATTCATGATTGTACCATTTTACGGTAATGCAGTTCACCATCATCAAAAGGCAATCAGGTCGGAAAAACCGTCTGCATTGCATTCCCGATCTGTTTATCAATGATTAATTAAGCAAATTTCTATTTCACTAACCCCTAAGTGCCTTTTTTTAGAGTCGTTAAGTGAAAAACTGGATAAAACGTTCAGATAGCAAAAACAAAGAGTTTAATGTGAGTAAATTAGTGGAGATTTAAGTATTTCGTTTTTTAAAATAAATTTCACGGCCAAAAATAATGATAAAAAGGAAGATCTTTATAAAAAATTAAGCTTTTTCGACTAAAATAAAACTAGATGTTAAGATTTATTATCCGTGGTCGTTATTTTTCATAAAAAACATTTAGAAAAATGAGGTGTTAATAATACATAAAAAACTTCTCAGTAAACACAAGGATATCCAATGGATGTCCAATGTATATACAAAACGTACAATATGTACATTGGATGTCCTTTGATGGACAAGGGATGTCCAGTGGATATCCGATGGATATCCATTGGCCACCAACTTGGAAGTCCAATGGATGTCCATTTTTTATTTAATATGAACATATTTTGGACGTGAATTGTACCAAAATGGACAATAATTGGATCTTCGATGGACATGTCATGGATGTTATCTGGACCTCTGATGGAGTTTTATTGGACTTATAAATGGACATATTTTGGACGTGAATTGTACCAAAATGGACAATAATTGGATCTTCGATGGACATTTCATGGATGTTATCTGGACATCTGATGGAGGTTTATTGGACTTATAAATGGATATTACCTGGACCAGTGATGGATATCTTATAGACTTCAGTTCCTAGTTTTTGAGAAATGTCTTTCCATCCAAAAAATAATGTAATGTATTAGATTTTCCCAGACGTCTAGCATTATTACTACAATCTACATATAGATAGATCAATCAGTACCATTTTCAATGTATGAACTCATTTACGGAATAAAAATCGATTCACATAAATAACAATATATATATTCAAATATGAACATGTTTTAAACAACACAGAACATGAAATAAAAATATTCTAAAATAAATAATTAATTTCAAAATAAAACTGGAATAAACGTACAGGGTGTCCCAAATTGGTGCGTTTTGCAGGGTATCTCGTAAACTAGAAGAGATAGAAGAAAAGCAGTTAAGATGTTATGACTTCTTTTTTTGTTAAAGTAACGATAGCCTAATTAAATCTTTAGTAACTCCCTGCAGTTGGAAGATACAGGGCGATTATTGAAAACTGTCGAAAACTACAAGGTACTATAACTTCTTAATTAAGAAAAATCTAAAAAAACGTTATAAAAACTTTTGATAGATATAATATTAAAGAGTTCAGTGGCGCACAGATTATTTTTTTTAGGGGGCTCACTAAGGAAATATAATGCAAACTTATGTTTTTTAAATGGGACACCCTGTATATTTTGACGTTTTTCGTTTTCTTTTTTAATTCTCATTCACCTGATATGACATACTATATATCTATTTTCAATGGTTGGAGCTACAGTGCAAATAAACCATTTATGGATGTTATCAGGTGAAACACCCTTAAAAAATTGAACACTCAGTAACGAAATTTAACATTTTATTATAAGGATACTGATGTGTGACAATTTTATTTATCAAAATTATAATTAATAAAAAATAAAACCAGATTAAAAAAATAAAAACAATAAACTTATGAATCAACAAGAAACGTTGTAACAACTAATCTACCTATAACTAATTTTATTAGAATGTAAAAATTACATTAAATGTTCAAAATGCTCTCAGTTTTCATCGATTAAAAAGTTTTTCGTTTAAATAATCTCCAACCAATTCAGCATTACCAAAAATAAAATCATAAAATAATATTTACAAGACTAACTTCGAGAGTAGGGAAGATTTATTACAAAATATTTAGAAAAATAAAGCCAGTGCACACACTCAATTGTGTAAGATCAGTAAGAAAAAGGTGTCAATTATTACTACAACAAAATGGAGGACATTTTGAACATTTAATGTAATTTTCACATTCTAATAAGATTAGTTCTTACAATGTTTCTTGTTGTTTCATAAGTTTATCGTTTTTATTTTTTTAATCTGGTTTTATTTTTTATTAATTATAATTTTGATAAATAAAATTGTCACACATCAGTATCTTACACAATTGAGTGCGTGCACTGGCTTTATTTTTCTAAATATTTTGTAATAAATCTTCCCTACTCTCGAAGTTAGTCTTGTAAATATTATTTTATGATTTTATTTTTGGTAATGCTGAATTGGTTGGAGATTATTTAAACGAACAACTTTTTAATCGATGAAAACTGAGAGCATTTTGAACATTTAATGTAATTTTTACATTCTAATAAAATTAGTTATAGGTAGATTAGTTGTTACAACGTTTCTTGTTGATTCATAAGTTTATTGTTTTTATTTTTTTAATCTGGTTTTATTTTTTATTAATTATAATTTTGATAAATAAAATTGTCACACATCAGTATCCTTATAATAAAATGTTAAATTTCGTTACTGAGTGTTCAATTTTTTAAGGGTGTTTCACCTGATAACATCCATAAATGGTTTATTTGCACTGTAGCTCCAACCATTGAAAATAGATATATAGTATGTCATATCAGGTGAATGAGAATTAAAAAAGAAAACGAAAAACGTCAAAATATACAGGGTGTCCCATTTAAAAAACATAAGTTTGCATTATATCTCCTTAGTGAGCCCCCTAAAAAAATAATCTGTGCGCCACTGAACTCTTTAATATTATATCTATCAAAAGTTTTTATAAGGTTTTTTTATATTTTTCTTAATTAAGAAGTTATAGTACCTTGTAGTTTTCGACAGTTTTCAATAATCGCCCTGTATCTTCCAACTGCAGGGAGTTACTAAAGATTTAATTAGGCTATCGTTACTTTAACAAAAAAAGAAGTCATAACATCCTAACTGCTTTTCTTCTATCTCTTCTAGTTTACGAGATACCCTGCAAAACGCACCAATTTGGGACACCCTGTACAGTTCTGATTGAGTCAGCTTCACTACTATTATGTTGCTGGTCGTTTTCTGTGAATGGAGACTCAACACTACCACTTTTAGGATATTTGTTGACTGTTGAACACAATCCTTACTACTTTCCCCAGAATTACTATTATTGAAATCACATATATTGGGATCAGACTGAAAGCTCGAAGCAGGTGGTGAAACAAAAGCAGAACTTGCTGGAAGGGTTTGTGTATCACTGGTAGAAGATAAGTTTATCTCTCTTCAGTTCGGCTGCTCCATTCCAAAACACAGTATCCAACATTTTCTCAGAAAATCGTGTTTTTGTATCTTTGGATATACTTACTGTGTTTTATCAAAATTACGTAAACTTTAAAGACGCATTAAAGAAGCATTAATCCATTAATATCAAAAGAATTCGTTAAATAGCCTACAGAGGCCAAATAAAAAAACTAAAAGACGTTTTTTTCACAATTTTATTTTTTCCACATACTGTGTTTTGGAATGGAGCAGCCGAGTTCTCTTATAGACTTTGTTTAAGTACTTCTTTCGTACGACGTTTTTCTCAATTCTTACCTGGCGATCAAAACACAAATCTCTTTTCTTTTTTGAAGAACTTATTAACAATGGAAAAGGGAACTGATGAATATTGAATGTATTCTAAATCCATTAGAACTTGGAAACAAATAAATATCCTGTCAATTGCCAGTTGTGAAGTTGAAATTAGTTCCAGGAATGCCAACAATAACAATGCTACCAATTGGTTAAATTTATTTCGAAGTTAATTGGTCCATCAGAGGTCCATAATTGATCCATAAGAACATGGACCGGAAAAGGATATTCATTGGATGTCCATGAATGGTTATCCATTGTATGTCCATAAACGACATCCACTAGACATCCATTGGACGTCCTTTTCTGGTCCATGTCCATATGGACCAATTATGGACTTTTGATGGATGTCCATCGGATATCCTGTGTTTACTGGGGTATTAGAATTATACTTATAGTAATAAATAAATTAATTTTTAATATATATACGAGACTACCATAAGGTTAGAGCCTCTTTCAAATGGCGATACCAATGTAGCGACATTCACTGCCACGGCTGTAGTGTCGCAGTCTGAACAGCTGATGCCATGACACTACACTTCTATCCCATGACATACATCAAAAGTTTTTGATATTATGGCACTGAATGTCACAGAACTGCCATTTTTTACCTTCATTTTTGATAACCTATATTATGTTGTTTTGTCTTGTAGCTATTTTTTTAAGTGTTTCATTTTTTTTATAACTTTTTAACATTAAATATAAAATTCAAAATTTTAAAAATGCCTGCCAAGTTCGACATTTTAGATATCCTTGGAATTTATCAGATCATGACATTCAGTGTCATGACGGCAAGTGTCATGCAATATCGCACCACTCAATGCCGCGACATTGTTGTCGCCGCCTGAACGAGGCTGAAAAATTCTTCTAACTTTCACTGGGTCTCATATTTCAAAATCTCGACGGTAAAAAAGTTGAAGCAACTCATTCATAAACTAAATTAAAAACAATCTCTCCACTTTTGAAGTAGTTTTCACACCACGAAATCCGAAGAAAGATCGCGTCTCGTGCTGCCAAAAATCCTCTCTCATGAATCTCAGATCGGTACAGGGTCGTGAAAAGCGGAGATAAAAAGTTTTGTAAATAAATTCAACATGATATTCTCTCCTACCCCAAGTTCTCGACTTTCAGCGAAAGAATATATCAGGTCTTTCTATGAGTTAAGTGACGTTAAAATTCTGGATGATGGATGAAGTGGCACTTTAGATTTTACGTATTTATGTAGATATAGAATTTTTAATACCTTCCGGCTGTTTGATGCCGATTTTTTTAATGCTTGTTTAAAGTTTCATTATTTGTTTTGTTATCCGGATTGCACGTTTTTCTAAATATATTTGAGTTTCTCTGTCAATATAATCGTCGTATAGAGCAGTGGTTCCCAACCTTTTTCAACTGACGACCCACCTTTCCGTATCAGTCCATGGTGGAGGGATGTAGTGGTTCTATTTCTACCCTAGATGCCAAAAATCAAGAACCAAGAAAACAATCAAAACCCAATTCGATTTGTTTCGATTTCGAACCAATATCCAACCCTCAAAAAGTATATTTAGCTACCCCAGAACTAGATTTTTCTTAATTTACTTGTCGTGTTTTGACACTGAAATTACGACAGGGCCTTACACTGTCGTAATTTCAGTGGTTTACGAAAGCAGCCGTTTGCAAGGACAGCCGATTTCGGTTTGATTACTATGCTGCCTCTTTAAACGCTGTCTGAATTTGATTTGTAAAATGGGCTGTATATATTTTTTGTTGTTGGTGTCCAGAACCCTCCAGTAAAACACATACACGTACGTTTAACACTTTTATTTAAAAAACTTCAACGATTAAAACATGTGTAACAAAAAACAACAATAAAACTGGTTTACATCACTTTATGACTTTAACTAGTTACTCGGAAATTTGTATTCAAAGTATTTGGTTACTTAACTATTAACCATAACTTATTTAGAAAAATGAAATAAAATCTTTAACGTTCGTTGAACGGAGATGTGTCTCGTTCGAGATTGAATAGCACACTGAATTTAAAATAACACTAAACAACCCCTTGGACCTAGCAAGGTGCGAAAGGGAGATGCTTCACCATAGAAGTCATCTAGAATTTGTCAGAGCGAAATATTGACGAGGTTTCGGTACCCCGGAGTGTTCATGTTGAGGGTTCGATGCACACTGATTAAAAATTTGCCAACTTTGAGCTTCTTAGCCGTTAGCGTATGAATTTTTTGTCGACTGTTAAGTCACGCCTACCATATGGCGTACGTGAGAGTATTTGTGTCCGTTATATTGAGCCGGGAGCGTGTGGGATACGTTCTAGCATGCGATAATATAATGGCGTGAGCCGGAAGTACGGTCTACGTGAGACTATTTTGCCTACGCCATACGCGCAGGTGTTCATTAGAGTCGTCAAGCTGAAATTCGCTCATCTCAGTGACGCTGTTGCCGCATCACTTTTCACTTTTCAATGGCGTTGTTGGTTTTTAAATGAAATTAAATAAATTATGTTTAATTTTGTGATTGAAAATTAAACATTACTTGTAATTTACCCTAAATTTTCCGATCGCCCACATACTGCTAAGAATTTTTTTTGTTTTAAAAATTATTGGTCTAATAATAAATTAACAATGAACATATAGGCCATCCGATTAATAATTCGAAACGTATATCTCGACAATTGTTATCTTCGAAACACCTTGCTAACTAATAGCCTGAAACGGAGCCAAATTGTCGTTGCCAAAAGCGCATTCGGCCGCTTTTCAGGTGATAAAGCTCACCCTACCTGGATGCTATCAAATTTTCCTGTAAATTATTGCTTTATTTCATAAAACCATCTGATTTCTGTCCGATTCCCGGTCCGATTGTACCCTCGTCACGATGCCAATGATCCACTGCGAATGATAGTGGCTTATACAACGAAACGACGTGTTCGTAAACATTTTTTAGGTGGTGATTTATTGGTTATAATCTATACAGAGTCGTACTTAGGACAACAAATCGTCAATAGACATTAAATAGTAATATATTGATATAAAATCACTAAGCAGACATACATTTTAAACACTCAATACATGAAAAAGGCATGCCAACATAAAATAATTTTTAATCAAATCAACAATAAATCAAAATGTATAACAGGAAAACATTATAAATTAAAAGAAAATAATATTTAATTAATTTAAAAACAATAAGAAAAGATAAATTTTGTTGAAAAAACAAAGGAGAACGATTTTGAAAAGAAAAAAAGTACATGGTAATACTATGGAGAATACAAAATTGAATTTAAACTAAAAAACTAACAAATTACCTTTCCTAAGTACATTATAAAAAAGTTATACGGTGGTTAGATAGATGTTAAAAATAAAATAAAAGAGATTATTTCCCTTGCCTGTCAAATATCAATTTTTAACCGATTACGTGCTTGGAAACTGATTTGACACAGCCAATCAAAACAAAATAAAGCGACTATTCACCTTGGTGGTAAATAGTCGCCTATTTGATCATCATCCTCAATATTCACCGGAAGGACGGTATCCAACAATAAAGAAGCCGCCCGTAAATTTGAAATTTTTTAAATAAAACATATGCTAATGGTATTATAAAGTTGCTTATAGTTAACAAATTATCGATCTTTAGTAGCAAATACACAAATCCAACTGATTTCGCACTTTTTCTGAAACTATAAATATATTAATTCATTCCTTTCTATGTAATAACGTCCATTTTACGGCAAACATGGTAGGCACGCTACTGTCAATCTGAATTTTGACAGTTTTCCATTAAAGTTTACTACAGAATTAAATTTGACACATTTTGTCAAAAAGTATTAAAAATGAGTAGATTCGGGAGTAAAAACCTTCAAGAAATTGATAATATAATTAAATTAAACGTACCTGCCAACACAGTAAAGAGCAAAACTAGTATAATTTATACGTACGTACAGAATTTTTTGTGACTCGGGAAATAATCTTATTAAATATAACGCGACCTTGACAAATTAGCTACTATTTTTATTGCTACTAAATTTCTCGTATATTTTATAATTTGTCTCGACATAATTGATCCTAAAATAAACTCGAAATTTAGACGCAATAAAAATAGTCGGCTATTTGTCAAGGTCTTGTTATATTACTGTCGAATATCAATGACAAATTTCAACAGGATCACAAAATAATTCCTGTTCTAAACTTGGACACCGACCGCAACAATGAATTAATGAAAGAGTTCAAGATATACAGTGGATAATAAATATTAAAAAGGTATTTGAACTCGATTATAAAATGAACCATTTCTACTTAATTAAAAAAGCTAAATGTTTAGCTAACTGTAGAACACTAAAAGAATAAATTCTTCTTCGTTTTTTTTATTTATTTTGTGCCTTAGACAATAGTAATATTAGTACAGTTGTTATATTTAGTTTCTGTCAAGTAACAGATATCCTTTGCACTTTCTCATCACTAGATGGGGACAGTTATTAAAATTTTTTTAAATAATTAGTATTTATAGTATCTAATTTTTTTTTGAGTTTGAATGAGAGTATAAATGAATAATAATAATAATTTTTTTTAGTGATAGTTTAAAGAAAATACAAGAAAACATATTTTTTGTAAAAGGTTCTTTGTTATTAATTGGTTTTTTCGTTGAATGCATATATAATAAAAACATTATTTAAATAAAAATTTCACACCAACATTTTTTAACCAATAAGAAGCTTTCGTTTCACCTCGTTTCTGTAGCAACCAAAAAACTTGGCGATATTATTTTACTACCCTGGGCTGTACCACAGCGATAGGATTTCTGTCAAGTGTCAAATTATAAGTCTTACGAAAATATCATGTTATAATTTTTTATATTACTTTGGTGTGAAATTTTCTTACCGAATCTCCCATGATCTTGATTTACTATCTGGAAATATCTACTCAAGCATGAATTTTTTAAAAAAATTCATGCTTTCGGAAATATTTCCGATAGTAATTCAAGCTCTAGGGAGATTACAAGTGATAACAATTTTATTTAAATCATCTTAACTCTAAACATTTTTCAACAAACAAAGATAAAAAATTTCAATAATTATTCATTTAGAAACCCACTTTTAAACCCTGAGAAAAGAGTAATGCCATAAAATTTTCATTTTCTAATGTTCACCGAACAAATTGTTCGGTATCTGAATTCGATCTGTGAGTGTAGCTTTTTTGTGTTTATGAATTTTAAAATTCTGATTTCAGATTTTGATAGAGCATCAAAAAGTTAGCTTAGGGTTTGATGTGTCCCTCTGTACCACTTCGGGAACTCCTTCAAAATGGGGTGCAAAATATGAAAATTTTGAAGTTTAAAATGACATAGAATTTAAAGTAGACGCATAGTGAATGACTATTTTGGTAAAAGTGAGTAGACTGTGGCTGTTGGCTGTGTTGATTAGAATGAGAACTGAGAACTGTCAATCTAAAATTTTATTAATAATGTCATTACAATTTGTTCGGTTTATGCTAGAAGAGCATTCTCAACTGGTTTATTATATTATATTATATATATTTGTTATAATTAACAAAACATATAACAATATATTAAATTTTCTGACAATAATTATGTCATCTGCACACAAACTAATGCTTTATCAGAGTGTGCTACCATCTATCAGTAAAACTGATAAGTGAATAAGTGACCAACTTGCATTGGAGGTTGCAAACCCAATTTTCATGGGGGTTGCAAAGTTTTTTTTTACCGATTCTGGTCAAGATGTCGTCATTGTTCCCGATGTTGGTATATAATATTTGTCTGCATTCTATAAAACAAATATCCTATTTGAACAATTATGGGGGCCATCCGTTATACTACAGATACGTATCTATGACATATATGAATTATCTTCACAAACAGCCAATACAAATTTATGAATTCACAAACAATTAATTATTAATAAATTCACAGCAATGAACAGGAATTAATGTTGATTTTCTTTTCCGAACCGTTCAACTATCTGTCAAAAATATTAAATCGCGTTTAACGGTCCGCGTATTTTACATAGCAAAATAAAGTAATGGTTCATGCGAGCTTCCACAAAAAGGATATTTCGCGATAAATCTGCAAGGATCAAGTGATTTATGTTTTTTGTTGGATGCGACATCATGGTTTATTTACGGATTTGTACGAAAAAAATAAACGGGATGATCCCATATTGGATCAGTGGTGGAGTTGACTTTTTTACGTCCTCGGAATTTATAAAAAGGATTGCGGATTCACCCCCATCTTATCTCTCATCTCCACAAGCTTTAAAAAATGCTTCGGTTCGCATTGGTTGCGGCGTTATAATGGCTTTTAGATAAGATATCTGAAATGCCACCAAAAACATTAATAGAAAAAACGGCCCAACTCTACTTGAGCAGTAGTGTATCAAAGCCAGTACTGAGACAATTAGGGATTTCAATGTGTTAGAGAGAGAAGATGTCTTTCTGAATTAGAGGTGCGTGTAAGCTCGAACATAACGAAAACTAGAACTTGTCTTTAATTTTCTAGATTCATTGCGTAGAATTTTCAGAATGTTATTCGCACTCCTGATTTTACAATATACTTCCACTTGAATATCTAACAATGTATTACAAAATGTCATGATATTAGGATGAGGATTATAAAAGTTTTGATTAAATTTAAAATGGAAAGACTCGCAACAGTTTGTAGTTCTGTGCAAAGAACTACTTGCAGCCCAAATTTGCAGAGAAACAATGAGTTAGCTGCTACATAATTATCATTTAAATATTTACGTAAATCAACGAATTATGTAGCATTAAATAGTACAATTCAGTGTTAAAAAAATCTTCAACTTGCGCTATCAAATAACGGATTTTTCTATAACATGCTTGCGCGAGGTGAAATCTACAACTTACTATTTTCAAATATTTCTATAACCAAAATGAATAGCTTGTTCAAAATCTATAACAATCTCTTTATGACTAAAAGTCAAATTGTGATCTCTGCATTGACTAATTATTGAGGGAAACGAATTACAATAAGTGAGAGATACTTTACTAAGTAACAACGCAAATACTAGTGGTATATAATACCCATTTTTAAACGCATAAATTGGCCGGCGCCGGTGGTACCTACCTTCGTTCCTAGAATCGGCTGAACCATAAAGTCCTTAAGCATAATCCACCATGCTCGGCATCCTCGAAAACGGGGGGAAATACATTTTTTTACAGGGAAATGATGCGCTGCCCGTTTAACCCCTTTAGGGGGTAGTTTTTGGCTGTTTTAGGGGGTTCAGCAATCGAAAACAGTAATTCTGATACCGCCATCGTGTTCAGCATCCTCGAAATCGGAGGAGGAGGTACTCTCAATCCTGATAAATTTTGGTCCATTTCTCATGGTTTTTTCCGACTCACAGACGCCACTAAATATTCTTCTTATCAGCTTCCTTTCTATATGACAATAAAAAATTCTTGAAGTTTGAATATTTTCTTGATTGGACGTTGCCAAGTTAAAGGAATATGGCGATAATATTATAGAAAATTATGTTTATAAAAAATGTAGAAATTAAATATTGTACAGGGTGGCCAAATAAGAATGCGAGGTACTGTATCTGGGAAACTATCCATCGTAGAGGCTTGCGGAAAAAAAAGTTATAACTAAAACGGCCAAGAGAAAAACCTGGAAAATATTTTCAAGTTTCTAAAATGGCCGCTAGGGGGCGTAACTGCAATCTTGAATCTAAGAAAGTGATGTTTCTGTGAATTCCGCTATATTAACCTAACAAAAAATACATGATCTTTAAAGTAGAGGATAATCTGAATATTTTTTGTTTGACAATTTTTGCTGCATCTCTAAAAATAAAGTGGTGGGGGGTATTCAAAGGTTTCGGTAAAAAACACCGTTTATTCGAAACGGCTGAGCCGATTTTAACAAACTTGGGCTAGTTGAAAAGAGCTATTCTTGGGCTACAAATGCTATAATATTTGAAGTTTTGTTAGTTTCAGATGTCGCCGCTAGAAGGCTTTTTTCGACATTTCGACAGAAATGGTTAATTTTCTCAAAAAAATTAAATGCATTGGTATGATTTCTTTTTCATGAAAAAGTAGCTAAATGATGCCTAAACAAGCTCGCGAAAACCGCATCTCGGTATCTTGTTCCTAACCTAAAATTTAGGCCAAAGAAAATTTTATTCGGAAATCCCTTAAATTTTTAATTTTTAAACTAATTAATTCCTTTTATTATGTAAGTTGTGGCCCTAAAAAGGACCGAATTAAAAAAGAAAGGTTTTTAATGTCCCCGTAAATGCTCGAAATGCTGAAGCCTCTCATGGGTAGACAAAACTGCAGCTTCAGTTTCGGCTCTCGGTATGTTACGTAATGCATTACGAATCCGGTTTTTCGTATCTCTGTGGTCGTAGGTTGAGTCTGAAAATCAAGACAAGTTAAGTCTGGTGATCGCGCAGGCTATGGAAACAGACTTCCTCTTCCAATCCAACGCTGTTGTAATACTGCATTAATATGCTCTCACACAATAATGGAGAATTTTTATTTCTAATTCTTTGGACCGATGAAGCCACCTTTAAAATCTGCACAATATGCATTATTGGTCTGCAGAAAATCCGCATTGGTTGCGTGAAGTTCAACACCAAGGATGTTGGAGTTTAAATGTGTGGTGTGGCATACTGGGAGGCAGAATTATTTTTTTTAGCAATCCCTAAGTGGCAATATCTTTTTTGACTTTTTGGCCAATAAATTACCGTTGTTGTTGGAAGATGTTTCACCAACAGTGGTAGATTGGAAGAGGAAGTCTGTTTCCAAGGCCTGCGCGATCACCAGACTTAACTTGTTTTGATTTTCAGACTCAACCTACGACCAGATACATATAAAAAACCGGATTCGATAATGCATTACGTAACATACCGAGAGCCGAAATTGAAGGTGTCTATCCATGAGAGGCTTCAGCAATGCATAGAGCGTGATGATCAGCATTTAGAGCATTTACGGGGGCACTAAAAACTTTTCTTTTTTAAATCGGTCCTTTTTAGGACCACAACTTACATAATAAAAGGAATTAATTAGTTTAAAAAATAAAAATTTAATGGATTCCGTATAAAATTTTCTTTGGGCTAAATTTTAGGTTAGGAACAATATATCGAGGTGCGGTTTTCGGGAGCTTGTTTAGGCATCATTTAGCTACTTTTTCATGAAAATGAAATCATACCAATGCGTTTAATTTTTTTGAGAAAATTAACCATTTCTGACGAGATGTCGAAAAAGGCCCTCTAGCGGCGACATCTGAAACTAACAAAACTTCAAATATTATAGCATTTGTAGCCCAAGAATAGCTCTTTTCAACTAGCCCAAGTTTGTTAAAATCGGCTCAGCCGTTTCGAATATACAGGGTGTTTTTTACTGAAACCTTTGAATACCCCCCACCACTTTATTTTTAGAGATATAGCAAAAATTGTTAAACAAAAAAGGTTCAGATTATCCTCTACTTTAAAGATCAGGTATTTTTTTTTGGTAGGTTAATGTAGCGGAATTCGCAGAAACATCACTTTCTTAGCTTTAAGATCGCAGTTACGCCCCCTAGCGGCCATTTCAGAAACTTGAAAATATTTTCCAGGTTTTCCTCTTGGTCGTTTTAGTAATGACTTTTTTTTCCGCAAGCCTCTACGATGGATGGTTTCCAAGATACAGTACTTCGCATTCTTATTTGGCCACCCTGTACACATGTTAATAAAAAATCAAAAATATTGAAATAAAACTTATCCGTTAATATTATTTTATTACAAGATGTTTTATCAAGTTTGTAAATTTATATTGGCATTAAAAATATAGCAGCATTTTTAATAATATAAATACCATCCAAACAACATGTTTCCTCGATAACAAAACCCCTAAAAATATCGTTAACCCGTTTACAAGATTAATTTGACATTATAAAAAGCTCTATAGCCGATAATAAAACCACTCCACTACCCTTACAACGTAACAAAAAACGAAAGTACAGCCATAACGTAAAACATAAAGTATAAATTCTCCCCCGAAAAAAGATAATCATTAAAAAATTACTCCCTCATCAATTCCTACGAAAACAAACATTAGCAAATTCCCATTGCACGAAGGGCATAAAAGGCCCCTCCGCCAAAATTAGGTATCACGTTTTCTTTTCACGCACGTTCCAACTGGGAGAGTTGTGTCGTCAAAAGGGCTTTATTAACATTTAAAATATCTTTCTACGATCTTGGTCAAACGACTTTCTTCCTCCGATGTCTCTCGGTTGGCATAAAGGGAATGCTCAATAGCAAGGGCGTTTATTTTGGGGGAATTGAAGGAAATTTTTTTATATTTTTATTTTTTTCGATCTATTAGGGAAGCAAAACGGAAGATCCTCTTGGCAGTTTCTGCGAACAATGAAGCATGAGTACAGGATTTTAACCAACTTTGTTTTTGGAATGTTCTAAATTTTAAGTGGGAATATATGACCCACTAGACCTAAAATTCATGAGAAATCGAATGAGACTGGTCTCAAAGTCGTATAAATTTTATAAGTTCAAGTCAACAGCCATTAATGCTCTAAACTCCCACGTAATCAACTCCAAGATGGATTGGGAGTGCCTAGAGAAACTAAGAAAGAACACTGTTACCCTCCTATGGGTTCCGGGACACACTGGAGTGGAGGGTAATGAAATAGCAGACGTACTCGAAAAAAAGGGGCTGAAACACCATTTCTGGGACCTGAACCGTTGAACTTGAAAAAGAAGTACATAACAAAAGATCCCATTACTGGATAGGACTACAAGGAATGAGGGCACCTAAAGAAACTCGGATTAGAGAGGAACAAGAATGCAGATTTTGCTAGGAAGAGGACGAAACCTTTATCCACATTCTCTCAGAATGCATAACCCTGCAAAATCCGAGGAAAGAGGGAGATCTTCCTAACCTGAAGCCTACCGACATCCTGAACTTTTTGAAACTGGAAGAACTGCTCTAATCGTTGAGACATTCTTAACGGCTGAGCAGCAGAAGGAGGCACAATAGATCTTACAGGCCGCAGTGTCCTCCATTATTAACATCAAAGGGGAGGGGGACATCTTACAGCAAGAGGGGGGCAGCTTACAGCAAGAGGTAGGGGGCAGCTTACAGCAAGGTGGGGGACAGCCTACAGAAAGGTGGGGGACAGCTAACAGCAAGTGAGAGGGGACAGCTGACAACAAATCAATGCTAATACTCACAAAAGTAAGCAACATATTTGACAGGTTTGCCACAACAGTTTTTACAAAGAATGTACATATATAATAAAAAATGAGCCAGTGGTCCGAATTTCGACATTATTCGGTGATTGCATCATCAGATCTATATAGTTATACAAAGGGCAAGTAAAAGAAATAGAAAGGTTTTAACTTTTTCAATTCTTGCATCTAACACCGGATACGTCTTTGTTTTTGCGGTATCTTATACCGGACCAGTAAAAAGAAGTAACGGCTTTGGTCGAGAAAGCTAATAAAGTGCGCTAATACATTTGGAGCAGGAATGACCATAATTTAGCATTACGAGGCTTAGAAACGCTACAGGGGAACAAGAGACGTCAAGCGACACTAAGTACGCCACAGATAGGAATTCTTGGATGAAGGAAGATTACTTCACTCTCGTAGAGGTATAAAAAATGAGCCAGAAATATTAACGAGTCGCGCAATGTTAAGTAGAGATTGTAGAATGGGAGAGGAAGATAAAAGAATATTGTTAATTTGAAAATACTTTTAATGTAGTAGAAGATTATACGAGAGAAAAGTTATTATTGAGTTAAAGACCTGAATTATAGTCATAAATATTTTTTAAACAAACAATAAAACTTATTTTTGGTAAACTAAAACTATTTTTATAAAGTTTTACAGAATTTATAGTGATAAAGATGCTTTTAAATAAAATTAATAGTATTAATTCTACCTTTGAAGTATAAACAAGTGTACGATACGAAAACAAAAGTTAAGATCGGTATCATGTTACGTGAGTGATGATACCCGGCGGTCAATGACACGGCCGTAAAGTATCGTGTTGCAATAAATAAAGTATGGAAATGCATCAACAATCGCCTGTTTAAAGTTTAAAACTAAGCAACCGCTAAACATGTTTATGCTGTCATTTAAACAAGATGAAGATGTAAATAAAATCTATAGTATTACGGATATACTGGGAATCAGGGTTGAAATTAAACCAATTAAAAAAACAAAATTAGTTCCCCAATGTAAGAGATGCCAGGGCTATGGGCACACACAAGGTTTTTGTGCTAAAGAACCAAGATATGTCAAATGTACTGGAAAACATTATACCAAAGATTTTACAAAGCCAGAAAATGTACAACCAAAATGCATTCATTGCGGCGGTAACCATCCAAGCTGTTGCAGGACCATCAAATGCCAGTAAAAACAATAATGTTAGAACACAAATTAAAGCAACTACTGACCCGACTTTACAATTGATCTTAGAACAACTTAAGAAAAATTTGATGAACGATTAACTCGTTTAGAACATAGTGCCAAAGGAGCTATTCCAAAGCAGAGGAATGGCTAATTTCAAAATAATGGAATGGAACGCTAATGGTCTCTTGCAACACCAACAAGAATTGCAAGCAATCCTAGATGTAAATAAATTAGATGCGTGTCTCATTTCTGAAACGCATTTTAATCAGTCACATATTAAATTTAGAAATTACAAAATTTATCAAACTAACCATCCTGACAATGCAGCGAGAGGTGAAAGTGCCATAATAATTAAGAATAATATCTTACATCCTGAAGAAATAGAATACAAGACCTCCATAGGGATCTGGAAATGGACACTGTTGACCAGGCCATCAAGAAATTAGCCAGGAGTCATGAAGAAAGACTTCATCATCATGTCAATGTCGAGGCTGTCCAGCTCCTTGACAATACTCGGTTAGAAAGAAGACTTAAGAGTATCAAGCATTTTGAGTTAGTTTAGTGTTTTTTAGTGCAAAAGCAGAGCTTGTGTGTACACGTTAAACTTTAATGCAATCCATTCTACAGATCCTAAGGAACACTGATGAGTATACCTTAGTTTTAAGTTTCAAACTCTATTAGATTAAGTGAGAATTAAATTGCTCATTGGTCTCATTTTGGTACCTGTTGGCTTTCCTCTCGAACTCCTTTATTTCTCCATCATATGTTTCTCTTATATTCCATGTTCATGTTCTTAACCATTTTTCTCCGGCCCTTTCGTTATTCTCACTTTGCTTATGTATTTTATTTTCCCATGGTTTCGGGTTTTGAGATTTTTTCATCTGTTGTTCCGTTGTGTCTTGTTCTATTCTTTGGTTCCATTAAATGATTCCTTTTGTCCATTGGCGTTATCGTCCATACCTTTATTTACAAATTTGCATTACCTTTTCTGTCTGTTTTTTCAGGTGATCTTCTTTTGGAGATCTTTCACTAGCTGTTCTTTTGTTTGTGCTATTCAATCCCGTCTTTCTGATTTCTCTTTGTAGCATTTCTGTTCTCTTATTGTATTTTTCAGCTCGTTTTTTGAGTCTTGGATTTAATTGTTCTAAATTCCTCGTCTTCAGTACTACTTGGTTCAGCTTCCTACTCATATTTTGCAATTAATCTATCCGCTGAAACATCGCCTTGATTTTTACATCATTAAGGGATTTCTCCTTAATTACAAAAAATCCAGGTCTGGATTAACAAAAAATTTGTTACTTCAAAACATCACCCTGTATCATTAATCATTAAAACCATATAGGTACATTTTTTTTCTAAAAATAATGAGTAATATCGAAAACTTTTTCATTCCCAACATGTATAATAATAATAAAAAAAACTCAAAATTTAAGACGTTTCAAAAGTTTCTATTTCACTGATTACGAGTAACCGTACTTCAAAAAACATCTAAAGTATAATCTTCAGAACTAGAACTTCCGAGAGAGACCATCAGACGTTTACCGAAACCTGTTTCTATTTATCCACATCCTCGAACTTTTTTGAAAACGTTTTCACCGACCCATTGAATCCGATTTTCCGTTGTGTATATGCATTTTCCCCGTTTTTGTCACAAGGGCGTCTCCAGTTGCCCGTACACTTCAAAAGAATTTCCCTGAAACTTTTTCTCACATGTTCTGACATAACTTTTAACTCAAGTGAGTTTATATTGGAAAAGGAAATCGAGAGGTAGCAAAAAATTTGTTTTGAGTTTCCTTTCCAGGGCTGGATTCAGTAGGAGGTAGTATAGATTGTATAGATTAAGAAACACGTTTTTTGTAAAACATCTACATATATTTTCAATTATTATTTACAAACAATTGTCGTCAACTAAAAGTATTTATAAAGGATAGGTTTTAGGTCAAGTTAGGATAGTTAGGTTATAAGATTTTTCAGAATAAAAAAAAGTGAAAATAAATAGGTCAATACAGGTTAGGTTAGGTTATCTGATTTTTTAAAAGACAAAAAAGTGAAAATACACAGTACACAAATTGTAACGCCATTATTATTTAGGGAGAAAGACAAACTTATAACACACTGAACACAATCCCGAACTGAATAATAACAGCCTGAATTTGAAATGAATACAAAAAAATATTTTGATTTATGACCTTTGCTTTTGAGGTTTACCTGCAGGTATACATCTCTACAATTGTTGGCGAGCAATTGTGGGCGAGCAACTGTGGGCGAGCAACTGTGGGCGAGCAATTGTTGGCAAGCAATTGTTGGCGAGCAACTGTGGACGAGCAATTGTTGGCGAGCAACTGTGGACGAGCAATTGTTGGCGAGCAATTTTCCGGTAATCTGGTAAAAGACCCATTTTATTTCAAAATACTTTCAAAACGCATATAAATTCCCTATTTATTATAATCTTTTAGATTGATTTAATTCGAACGTATTCACACAATTGTTTTAATTTACGACAAAATGTTCCCTTTTTACAATCTGCGATGCATATTGGCTACATCAACCCTGTACATGTGAAAATAAATTCGACAAAAAATTTCTTTTTCTTGGATAAGGAAAACAGTTATTGGTTTTCGGCAATATTTATACTCTATACGGATTTTACTTGTGCCCCAGATCATAAATAGGCGTTTTTTCTGCGTTCCCAAAACTACATAAAAACGTGCATAGGATATCCCGATCATTTGCGATAAGAAAATATTTTTGGTAGTCCATTACAGACGAAATATTTTTATTTTCTCGCCATATCCAACATACTGGCTCAGACGAGAGAGCCAAATTCACTAGAATAACTATATAAAAATTGGCAAAAGGTTTTATATACTCAAAGGTAATACCACGAGTCCTCCAAATTTAATCTATAAAATTTGAGAGGACGTGTGGTATTTAGAAAGGTTATTTTTTGAATCATTTTGTATTAAAAACAGAATATAGTCATTTATGCAAAAGACATTTTACATACAAATGTTCAATATTTAAATTGAAACATCAAAAAATATTGAGCTGTTATAGTTGTAAATACAGGGCCACCAAGGCATACGTGATTGCGTTTGGCTTAATTCGGATATAGAGTTTGACATTTGTCAGTTTTAAAGAGATTTATGGATTTTTAAGTATTTGGGTATTCAAAAACTGATGTTGTGTGTGTGAATAACCGAATAAACAGGTTAGTTTACAAATAAATTTTGAAATTTGTATATTAACATAGACTTGCAATACATTTTAGTACAACAATAATAATTGATAATGCTAAATAAAAGTTGTTAAATGTTTATATTTGACATTTCAAAAAAAACACAGTTTATTTAAAAAACAATTACGAAGAAGCGGTTTTATCAGTATAAAACACAATGATTGGTTAGGATCCTGAGCTGTTATTGGCTGAAACCACAAAATCTGACTGTTGTGACAGATGAAAAAAATAATCAGTATAAAACACAATGATTAGTTAGGATCCTGAGCTGTTATTGGCTGAAACCACAAAATCTGACTGTTTTGACAGATGAAAAAATAATCAATCAAAAATATTTATAAATAATGTTCTGACGTATTTTATTGCCAATCGTGATTTTTGTACAACTTAATGCAGGAGTTGTGAAAAAGTTGCGGCTGAAGCACTTAAAATTTCATAAAAATTAGTACAAAGACTTAAAATTTCTCTTGTTTGAGGAAACACAGTCGAAGAAAGCAAAAAAATTGAACCTTATTTTACGTTTGGTGAACTAAATTTTTTTCTAACCTATTTCATGTGCTACCAGTTGATTTAAACTTAGTACCACGTTCTACCCCGGGTTCCCCTTCATATTAATAGATCAGGGCCAATCATTTTTTAAACAAAAAAAAATCTTAGCAGTATGTGGATAGAGTAAAAGTTCCTAGGTAGCTAAATATTTTGAAGGCTGGATATTGGTTTTTACGATTTGTGGCGGAAATATGCATCCTATCGAAAAAAGTTTAATATAAAAGTTGTAGATAATTAAAAAATCAAAAACTTCATTTTTCAACATAACCTCAAAATTATCGAGAAAAAATCCTAAAAACAGTTTTTTTCGTTTTTCACTTTTATCTCCTTCAAAAATATTTTTTTTACTAAACTTGATGAAAACGTTCTTTGTTGTGTTTTAAATTAGCTGTTAAGAATTTTTCAAGAATTCGGGTATTTAAAATCGGTTTAGCCCTGGTCTATAGCTAAGTTACCAGCTAAATAACAAGACAAGATTGATAATACGCTGTTAATGTTCAGAGTTTCGTATTGTTGTTTGATGTTGAAGCTCGAGTGAAATAAAGCTGTAGTTGAATAAAGCTCGAGATAAATTGTAACGTACCTATTTACTGAGCAGGCTACAAACTACTTTGTAAGCAACACCGAGTCACAAAATTGATTAGAATGTAAAACGCAGGGCAGGTCAGCGAAAAGTTTTGGCTAAATGGGAAACCGAATATAGAAAACTTTGTAGAAAAACAAAATCTGATCTAAACTATTTCCAATTTGGTTTAACTTATAACTAATGTCATTATGTTATTTTAGAAAAAAGTCTCGTATCGTTAGAAGCTTTTTTCTAAGTCTTAAACCTAAGTTTACTGCTCAAAATCCTTCAAAAAATTATTTTTGACCATGTGAATCGTTTTCTCTGTATAGATTTTCCCTTTGTGGTAAATTTCATGGTCTTCAGATTCTTTTGGAGTTTTCGTATAATTCTTGAATTTCTCCTAAAATATTTTTTTCGAAAACTTTCATATTCGCTTTCCATATCTTCATAGCAGTTATAAAACAAAAATCTTCAGTTTTTGTTATAACTCTGTTTTTTAGGTCGCTGAATTCAAATATGATGTTAGTTTTACGAAATTGACAGTTGGCAGCTGTTAACTAGTTGTCAAATAGCGATCAGAAAATAAAAATCTTCAATTTGTTATGACTTAATGATTTTCAGGGTGCTTAAATCAGTTCTGATGACTTATAGACATAGTTTCCAGTTGACAGCTTTCAACTTACTGTCAAATAGTGGTAAGAAAATAAAATACTTAAGTTTTTATTATAACTTTATGTTTTTAAAATCACTAAAGTTAACTCTGATCGTCCGAATTCATTTTTCGTGATCTATTTTATGCTTTAACACGAGGTACTAACGCAATATCACAAAATCAAACAATGTAGCCCAAATCTGTTTTTTGTTACTTTATCAACATAATTTATTACTTTATCAAATAACCATTATGTGAGTAGCAAAGCAGTTAATAAAATAGATTACATTAAAATTCAACTCTGAAACAAAAAAAAATAATATATCAAAGGTATTTTTCTACATAAAAAAGATAGAAGCCTTTTATCAATTAACCTGTTGATGTGCCAATTGTCCTATTATTGTACTCACATCATGTATGAACTGAGTTACCTAAAAAGCATAAACTCATAACATAAAAATAAGATTTGCACTCTGTTAAGGCACTTTGACAGCTAATTGAGAGCTGTCGATTGTCAATTTGGACAATTTGACATCGGATTTGAATTCAGCAACCTCAAAAACATAAACCTAGACATTAAAATCGAAAAAATAAGTTATTTAAAAATCTATAAAGACTGCACGAATAAATAAATCTGTGGCGGAGCTTGGAGCTTTCAAGCTCCGTAGCAGCCAAAGTATTCATTTTCCAGCCTTGTGCCCATTGAGACTTTTGCTTGGGATGACGAAATTCAGACGATTTGACCGAAACTCAATTTCCATAAGATTAACTCGATATCTCCACTAGTTTTATCCTTACAAGCTATTTTCCAAAGGCTTGACATTTTTCTGCCTTAAACCACAATTTTTTTGCTCCAATTCATCAAAAAATTATTTTTTATAAATTTTAACAAATTAAATCGTCTTCTCTGTGTAGATTTTTCCTTTGTAGTAAATTTCATGATCTTCAAATATTTTTTTTTGTTTTTTTTAATTCTTGTTAAAGATCAATTATTTATTTCTTAGAATCGGCTGCCCTTTTACCCCTAAAATATAATAAATCTCCTTCCATGTCAAGTAATCATAAATCAACACGCAATTCTTGCTTATTCTTTATTAAGAATTATAACCACCGGATAAAGAATCACGATATTTATTCAAAATCCGGAAAATTCAGATGATAAACTCGGTTAAGGGATATAAGGGCAACTCTAAAGAGTCCACTGTGAATAGGAATGATTTAAACCCCGGGATTTTCAAGAGTATTTCAGCAGGATTTTCGGCAGGAACTACGTCCTCATTTACATAGGAGACGCACACAATAAAAGAGAAGCAGGTGAGGAGGATACGGAGTCTGAGTTTGTTTTTGTGTCGACGCTATTTTTTTAAGAATTAAAAGACATTTGTTTCGAAAATAATTTGTGAGCTAGACGTAGCATATGTGATGATGAAGAGGAAATAACATCTCGCACAAACTTTAACCTAATAAAATTGTCATTTTTAGAAGAAAAAATTGTTACTGCTTTATAAAAAAAACTTATAACGATAAAACTAGCAAAGATATCTACCGGAAATCGAAAGGGAAGGAAATTTCCAAGAAAATGTAGAGAATCGACCCCTTTTTATAACTATTTTCGAAGATTGAAGGACGAAAATAAAAGCTTACGGAAAAAATCATTTAATGGGAATTGCAAGCTTTAAAAAATTAAAAACTACGAAAAACATGTAAGAAAAATTAAATTTAAGATGTACAAAACGATTACATAGTCAAAATTTATTTAAAAAAAGGGTTATTGGTGAAGAAAAAGTATTCTGGAGGAATGTTGAGCTTTCAAAAATATTAAATAAATTACTAACATTATTTTCCATTTTACAAGTACTGACATTTTGATGTTGGTTGTTTATAAAATTCTTAGAGCCCTAAAATAATTGGGTCTGTCACCCCTAAGGCCTGTCGCTGTAATTACATCCGCCTCCGCGAGATATTCAAGCGTCTGCCGTCTCTCTTGTACTCTTCGAACACATTTAAAAAATCTGTGATAAATGTGAAATTACCTAAGCCAAATCACAAAAAAGCACGTTTAATTCCATACTGAAATGGCATTTTATTTATGTTCTTCTTTCTTTTTTAAATTAAATTATGACGTTTCTGGGAACAATTTTAAAAGGATAGCGCATTTACATAGGTATTATAAGAGAATTTATACTTCGTCATAAATGAAGTTTTCATAATAATATAAGAAAAAACCCAGAGAAAAAACTAAGCATATCAGTGCCGCTTCTTTAACTTTGCGTTTATAATTGTTAGGTTCTTTTAATAATCTAGTTGAAGAATTCCTTTGTATTTTATGGCCAAAATCCCAAGCATGTTCACATATTTTTGATTTTTCGAATTGTTTATTTTTAATTTATGATTGGTGTTCATTAAGTCTAATATGAAAAGGTCTAAATGTTTCTCATATATAAAATTTATTACATTCACATGGAATTTTGTAATAGCTATTTACATAACCAGTTAGGAAATAAGGAATTTTGTTTGACGAACCGCAAATGCGTGAGTCAAACAAAAGTCCTTGTTCCTAACGTGTTATGTACAAGATTTTTTCTAATTTTGTTAAAAATCAAGTATCAAGTTATCAGTCAATAATAAATATTAGAAATCAACAATCACAACAATAAAAGCGAGTCAGATGTACCAAGCGACGTAGAAGAAGCTGCTCAAAGAGCGTTATCAACAGTTATTCCAACAAAATCTAAAGTTAGATATAATATTTGTTATGAAAAATTTGAACATTGGCGAGCACAAAAAAATGTAAAATTTATCAACGAAAAAGTAATGCTGGCCTATTTTGAAAGCAAAAAATCACTAAAGGCCTCTACATTATGGACTACGTACTCCATGTTACGATGTGTAATATCCTTAAAACATAATGTCGACATTAATGCCCGGTTTCTCCGACAAATCTTAAGCTTTAGATGGAGCTTTAGTTCGTCTTAAATTAAAATTTCGTTGCGCCATAACATCTTAGACACACATTCGGCTCAAGTCGATCTTAAAAATCAGGGCGACGTTTTCCTCGACTTAAGCTGAGAAAACTAACCTCAAACGTCAATTAAAAACTAGTTAGAAATTGAAGCGTTTGTTTATTATTGATTGTTGTATTTGAGTGAATAAAATAGATTTTGTGGAATTAGTTAATGATTCCAAGACGAGTTTTTGAAAGAGAAAGTCCTTTTGAACAATATGAAAGCCTCTATGGGATACCTCAAGGAAGTGTGTTGGGTCCCCTTCTCTTTATTATTTACGTCAATGACATTCATAAACGATTAAAAAAATCATTTATTAGCCTATTTGCAGACGACACACTTATCTCTGTACCGGGTAGGGACTTTCAGGAAGTAATGGAAACAATAAATGAAGAATTGTCTATTTTATACAACTGTATGCAAATAAACTCAAACTAAATACATCCAAAACAAAATATATGATCCTAGGATCGAAAGCACAATGTAGACGTCTAGATGAACATGACCAGACCGTTGAAATAAGCGGGGAGAAAATTCAACAAGTGCATACAATTAAATACTTAGGTGTAATTATTGGCCAACAATTAACTTTTAATGATCACGCTAATTACTTATGTAAGAAGTTGGGTAAAAAATTGGATATTTTAGAAGGATTTCATGTAATTTGTCGCAATGGGCAAAAACTCTGATTTATAATACAATAATACGCCCACATTTTAATTATTGCATTGAATTATTGTTAGCATCTACTAAAGAAAACAGAAAAGAGATTACAACTGTTGCAAAATAAATGTTTAAGGATAATATTAAATTGTAACATTTACACGTCAATTAAGGAAATGCATGAACAGCTAAATGTATATACAGTTGAGCAAAGCATTAAAAAGGCGAATTTGATACTAATTTACAAAATGATACATCACCAGACTCCGAATTATCTTAGTACACTACTCGTAAAGAGATCTGATCTACATTTACGTTCACTTAGATCATAGGACAATTTTAATATTGACTTCACGAAAAAATCTTTTTTAATGGGCTCGTTATTACAGGAAGGAATTCGCCTTTTTAATGCTTTGCCTACAGACGTAAAAAATGCTCCAACGTTAGGGATCTTTAAAAATAGGATTAAAAATGTATAGTTAAGTTCAAAATTATAAATCATTGTTATAACTAGCTAAAAGTAAATAAAGAAAATTCATTCATTCATTCAATATGAAGACGGCAGATTGGAGAAACCGGGTATAAGACCTACACCAGTTTAGTAGCCTTTTTAAAGCGTCAATCAGATTCATATAAGGCTAAAAAATCAAATATCTTTTCAAAAAATGATATTACAAAATTTCTTAAAGAAGCTGATAACAAAAAATGTTTAATGCCAAAAATAAATATTTTAGAAATTAGTATTGAGTATATAGTCCTTTTGATATTTTTATCTTTTAAGGTAGCAATGATTATGGGAATTGCCGGTGGATTGCGAAAATCCGAGTTACGTTTTTTACGAATAGAAGAGGTTTTTTTTGAAGAAATCTATTACAGAGTTAAAATTCCAGAAAATAAGACTAAAATTATACGTGAATTTCTAATATCTGAAGGGAACATTGAGAATGTAAATTTTGTGGACATTATTAGAAATTATTTAAATTTAACACCGTCGAATGTAAAACATAACCGTGTTTTTGTAAAATATTGTAATGGAAAATATGATACTCAACCGGTGGGCATTAACTCCATTTGGCAATTTAAAATTAAAAAGACATGGAGGCTGGAAATCCAATACAGTTGCGGAGGGATATGTGGAAAGTTCAATTGAAAATAAAAAAAATATTGCAAATGATATCTCTGCATCTATAAGTACTTCGATTAGTTCAGGAATTTCTTTATCTAATTGTAATAATTGTGTAATTAATATTTATAATTCGTAAGCAAATAAGTTATGTACAGGTAGATATTTGTTATTAAACGTTAATTTTTCTTAATTTTTGTCTTTAATTTTTCATAACTAGTGATGAAATAAAGATTTCATCACTGGTTATGTAATATTTTACTTTTACGCAATCAGTTACGTAAAGTATGCCCTATCAATAACGTCAATTAGTTTAAAAAAATGTCATATTACATGTCAAAATTAGAAAAACACATTTTTTTGTATTACTATTAAAAATTTCAATGTTTTATTTGTTTGAAAAACTGTTCTTAAATTAAATTTATTGACAATCCTAATTTTTTCCGAAAATTTTAGAATAGAAGCGATTTTACTATGTTTGAATGAAATAATGAGCAATTTAAATTTTCTGCTTTAATAATACAGACTCGTTGCACAAACTGCTAAACTAATGACTATTTGCACTTTAAACTCTAAACCCTCAAGTGACTTTTATTTTGTAGATATTCAGAAAGTTTCTTTATTATCAAAATGAAGTTAACGTGCTTAGCAATTAAAGAGAAAATGCAGATTTTAAGTATGCAAGTTACGAAAACGATCATATAAACTGAATTCCTGTAAATGGCGGAAAGTTGTAAGCATAGCGAGGACATAATCATAATACATAAATCTGAATGGTAACAAGATTATTCCACTTCCAAGAATCGCAAATGGTGGTTAGCAGGAAATAATGAATTTATGAAAATAGAGCACTCCCATGTTAACCAAATAATAACTAAAGCGAAACTTGAACACTAACTAGAGCAGGATTGGTTTTAACGTATCTTTGTCTTAAAATATAATTTCAAAACTTTCCTTTTTGCGTTTGGCTTTGAACTTAAATTTAATGTATCTATGAAAAAGAAAATAACAAGGTATTATATATTATAGTCAGTTTTGAGAAGAATTTAAAGACGCAAAAAGTATCAACTTTGAGAAAAAATTATTACAAAAAGTCACTAAAGGAAACGCAACTACAAATGCACTCAGTAAAATTACCCAAACTATACCAGAAAAATGATTGTGTTTTATTGGCCCTTGGCATATTGAAGGCAGTGGCGTGCTTATTGATTTTTGAAAGGGTTAAGGACTATTTTTTTTTGTCTCTTTATACATACCTTTCGTCTAATCTTCCACTTCAGATTCGTCAGATGCACTGTCGCTACCGCTATCGTCAGCAAAGTTGATAATGACTGGTTCAATATTTTGGTCAATCCGTTGGTCTATATCCCACATTTCTTGTTCTTCTTTCAGAACGTGCTTGATGCATTTCTTCCAGTTTTCTGCAGTGACGCTTTAAATGGCTTCTTTAAGGTAATTTTGTACATCCGCCATTTTAAATGTTCTGTTTTCTCGTGCTACTTGTCCTTTTACTTGCGCCCAGATCAATTCTATAGGATTAAATTCGCAGTGGTAAGGAGGTAATCTTAAAACTGTCATTCCACGACTGTAGTAATTCCGCCTTTAGATTATCTTTCTTATAATGGATGTTTTTATCGATTAACCATTGTTGAATTTCAGCTTTTTTCCATGATTGTTTCGGTAATGGTTCTAAATGCCGATATAATAGGGGGCATTATCCATGACGATGACAGACCCAGGTTCCAAAAGTTGAATGATACCTTCAAACCATTTTTCAAACACCTCTGCATTCATCTCCTCATGGTAATCGCCAGTTTCTTTAAATTTAAAGGCTTCCTGTATTTAATTTTTGCTATTCTAATTCTTCCTTATTCTAAATCAACCCCACGCAATGATTCGTTCGTGGAATTAGCAGGTAGAAAACGGATTCCTACTTATTCGCTGGTTAAAATGTACTTATCAGTGAAACGGACAAAGACAGAAATATAGATCTGTACAGCGCTGTCATGAGTTGTATAAAAGAATAAGCAATAAATAAAATAATGATTTATAAGTATTACTCCTTAATGTTTTTTTTTCTAAATAATATTGTTTAATCATACTTTTATTGTGTATTATCCATAATTAGCCACAACCTTCAACTTTACCGTTTATATTTTGATTATGTTAAAAATTGGTAAAACAAGAATGAGATATGACAACGCTATTTTGTTTGTTTTATGGTCTTGTAAATTCCAAATTACTCTCAAACATTATTTGTTATAGTTTAGCATAAAAATGTGAAAGTGAAACATATATTGGTGTCAGATAAAGCATGTCACGAACGGCGCCAAAAAACAAAATCAGTTATCTCTGGTTTGCCACCAAAAGCGACCAATAGAAAATTCCTATAAATTGAGAATGAGAAATATCAATCACAGAAGAACGTCAGCCTTCTCCGTTAGACATAATACATAAACTTCTAGACAGACAAAAGTTAATTATACCAGCAATAGTGCATAATAAAGGCCAGTTGGAATGAAAAGAATTATAAAGTGTATTGTCATTTTGTGTTACTGATAAAATTGTAATGTTCATGTTTCATTGTTTTCTAATATAAAAGAATCAAATTATTTAGATGGGAAGCCCGTTTAAGTGGAGAATCAAATACAATTCCAAGAAAATTGAGCTCCTTTACCTTTTAAAATGACCCCCCCCCCCCCCCCCGCTAAGCATAGATTAACAAAGTTTGTTTTTAGAATTTCTTAAAATATACAAGAATTTTTTCTTACTTCTAACTTGCTAGATGTAAAATTTAATGAAACTAGTTCCAAAGTCGTAAGATTTTTTTTGAGGAAACTTGTGAACGATTTTCTGAAGTCAAATGCCTTCATTTTCACTTTTCTCGATAATCTGCGGCGCGTTTTTTTATATATTTTAAAGAAAAATTGCAGCTACATCTGCCCTTAACAAAGAAAAAAATTTAAAAAAACCTGAGATAAAACTTACAGTAAGTAGCAGTAGTTAGTCTATCTATGGTGTCCTGTTTTAGTTTGGAGTTTTTCTTTCCCATGTCGCAAAAGAGAAACTCGTCAGCGGGCCGCCGCGGAAGACCGTCGGAAAAGCGGGAGCGGGAAAATCGAGAAAAGCCAACCGAAGAGAAACGCGCGCGCTACTGGAGGACTTCACTTTTCGCACAACGAAAGGGCCGAAAATCGCCCGACGTCCTGCTGGAGGCGAACGCACGCGCAAAACGTTTTCTTCGGCAGAACCAAATACATACACGCAACTGCTTTCTTCCAAATATACCAGGAGGATGTTTTAATTTTTGTTTGGTATAACGCTTACTCCTTCCTCAGTACCTCTTTAACATATTTTTAGTCATGAAGTCCCACAAGATTCTGTTCTAGAACCACTTGTATTCGTTATTTATGTTATTAATTTAACTAAATATATTTTAAACTGTTATTTTCGTATTAAACATTTTTATTGGTACATGAAAATGCTTTCTAGAAAAAAGAATATTTATTATTTTTTAACTGGCGAGATGTCATAATCGTAATTTGCATAGATAAATGTAGATAAGTAAAAAAGATGTACTAAAATGTTTTCTTGAAGACCGAATTCTAATATATTGATAAGATTTCAATTGGCAAGGTATCAAAGTTCAAATTTGGATTTGTTTTTGCTCGCCAAATGCCACAGTCAACCAAAGGCGGCTCCAGACCATTGATTTGGGGGGGACAACGTCGGATGTTAGGGTTAACATACACTATGTCTCAGTAAGTTGGAAACATATTGAAAACTTTTTTATTATTAATTTTAGGAAAAAAGTTATTCTTTATAAAAAGTTCTGCAAGTTCCAAATTTAAAATACGATCATCAGATATCAAATTTTTTTAGTCGGAAAAACTTGTTTATAATGACATTTTATGTCAACATACCGATTTTGAACAAGATATTCCAACTTTTAGAAAATTTTCCTTCTCAACATTTTTTGATACACCCTCGTAACTGACAATTTTGAACTCATTGAAAAATTTGAGAATGTTCACAGGGACCTTACAAACTCATACTAGACTTCCGTTTATAAGCAAAAAGTTCCTTTAATTCAGGAGTTGATGATAGACGCGACAGATAATGCCAACATAGTTGGCGAAACGCACGTAGAGTGTGTTAAAATTGTGTTTTGGTTGAGAGGTCGACGATAGTGTTTCAACTTAGTTGATAAACCAAAGGTTCCAATTTCCCAATTTAAATATAGCACACCAAAAACCAACTAAAAATGCAAACTGGCTATTCAAGTCAACATATGTTAGGAACATGTATAATAACATCGAGTACGTATAAAGTAAAATTGGAAAAGGCACCTTTTTTTTGAACAAACCAAATTATAATTAAGAAGAGATGAGTCAAATAGACGTATAAATGTTCTCTTGCAGACTCAATATCTGGATTCGATTTTAAATATCAAGGTACCAAAGTCGAAATTTGAACTTTTAAGGGTTTGAGATATTCAAATATATAACACCGCCATTTTAAAACAGCATAAACTAGAAAATTAATATTCGGAAGGGGTAAGTAGAAAAGATGTATAAATATTTCACTTCAGACCAAAGAACCCCGCAGTTTTTAAAGGGGAATTGGGTTTCACTCAATCTCGCTCAAAGCTCAAAGTATCAGTCATATCGTTCTCATTAAATGAATTCGAATCCTTTTTGAGGATCCGCGGCCGGTGATTCGAATCCTTTAAAAAAAAAGGATTTGTGATCCGGATTCGCCGAAGAAATCCGAAGGATTCGTATTCGAATCACCAATGTTAGGTTCGGATCCTTTTACAGACCATATTACACCGGCGCGACAAGCCGACTCAAGTAGTGATGTGAAAAATTTTTTTTCACTCATTTGGGGGTGCTTTTTGGCTGTTTGGGGGTTAGAATCGGCTTGGGGAGAAGATCCAACATCATGAGAGATGACTAGGGTTTTCTCGTTTATAGCGAAAAATAAATTATTCATCCTTTCGGAGTGATTTTGGCCGTTTGAGGGGTGGGGTCAATTCTCAAAGAATCGTTATGTTAGTTTTACCGGTAATGATTAGGAATCATACAATCTTACATAATACATGATTACATGGTATTACACTGACATGATCCGTGATTCGTGATCCGAAAAATGGATTCGAATCACTTGAATCGACTTAGTCCTACCCCCCAAACGACCTACAGGGTGAAAAGAAATTTTTGAGTAAAGATGAAAACCCGCGAAATTTTTCCGCCTGTAGAGGATTGTTGTTGGCCGTTTGGGGGATGTAGCCTAGTCGGTGTACAGATGTAACATGACCATTGTGCACAGCATCCTCAAAAACGGAAGATGACGCGGTTTTTCTTGTTTATAAAAAAAAATCTCATCCTGTAGAGGGTAATTTTTGGCCGTTTGGGAGGTGGGACTAAGTCGAAAATAATTTTAAATACCGCCGTCATGTTCAGCATCCTCGAAAACGGGTGAGGGGTTATATTTTGTTGGTAGATGACGCGGAATCGGCGATTCCCCCATTTTGGGGCATTCTCGAAAACGGGGGGGGGGGGATGGTTTGGTTGATGCTTAAAATATTTGGGCTCAAATTGGTTTTAGCGGTCCATCGCTAGAGTGTAAAATTATATATCATTCGACTCAATTTTTGATTTTGAGGTGATCCGCATGATTTTCAGCGTTTTGTTGACAAGTGTTACATTTTGACAGTTGTCACGTTTTGAAAGGTATCACGTTTTGATAAGTTTAACATGTGTTACATTTTGACAGTTATCATATATTGGCGTCACGTTTTGAGTGGTGCCACTTTTGACAAGTGTTACATGTTGAGAGTTGTCGCATTTTGAAAGGTTTCACATTTTGACAGGCGTCACATTCTGGCAGGTGTCACATTTTGACAGGTATCAGGTTAGATATATTTTCTCATTGAAAACTGGGCTTTTTTGAGCTTATTTGACCTTTGCGGACGCTGAAAATCATGCGAATCGACTGAAAATCAAAAATCGAGTCGAATGATATATAAATTTGCACTCTAGCGATGGACTGCTAAAACCAATTTTTGCCTAAAACGTATTGAGGTAAAAGTATACACTTTTTGTTCCTTTTCATTATTTTACATATTAAAAAATATCAAAGATTATGTTAAACCACCAAGCAAAGAAGAAAAAAATATTAATACCTCCCGATAGATCACTTGAGATATTCAAGAAAAGATCACAGACCATAACGTTTTCTGTGCACACTTTTCTAGGGCACTTTTGCCAAAGCAAATGAAAAAAATGCCAACGGAGGACAAAGTTTGCATAAAAAAAGGCACGAGGGTGTTGGTGCACGATGTTTTGGCTATTTATTGCCACATTAATGGAGCAGGGCCCGGATCCTTCTTTTATCGAAAATTTGAAATTGAGAGGCCGCTGTTGAATCTCTGCGGAAAATTGTTGAGGGGTTTCATTTTTACTTTCATTTTACATAAAAACCTAATATATTATCTACCTCGTTTACATATAGGTCATAGTTATAAAAAAGGTATAACAAGATACAAGATTGTACATTTTCTAATTCCACCCGTACGATAGTTTATACAATTTACGAGACCAAATATCCATATTTTCCCTAATATAACCCAGAAGAAACTTCACATCAAACATAATACACAGGATGTTTAAAAAAATGTAATGTTAAGGTTCGTGTTTTCAATTTTTGTACCCAAGAGTCAATGACCATTGAACTGGAAACGGGTTTCTGAGATATAGTGCTTTAGAAATAACTTTTTCAAAACTCGTCCCTCATAATTAAATTAAAATTCCGGCGAGTCTCGTTGAAGTTATACGGATTTTTGGGTTATTTTATTCATAAAACCATTATCAGTAGTAATACCCCTAGGGCCTTGATAATACCGAGATAATTTTGTCATAGAGAATGCTGAAAGCGTGTTGCTTGATAATGGCCCGAGGCCGAAGGCCGAGGGCTATTATCATCCTTAAGCAACACGCTTGAAGGATTCTCTATGACAAAATTTTGAGGATTTATCAAGGCCCGAGGGGTATTCGATAAGATAATTTTTTACTTTGTAGATTTAAACATTTTTAAACTAGTTGTCAGTTTGACGTTTAATTAATTTTTAATCAAAAACTTGACTTGCTGAAAACACCAAACTGAAAACACCACATGTAGGGTGTTATCGCTGTAATCCATAGCTGATTGGATGAAATTTGACACATGACTCTAAATTAAGTAATTTGATTGGTTACAATAGTTAGTAAAAAATTATCAGTAGTAATACCCCTAGGGCCTTGATAATACCGAGATAATTTTGTCATAGAGAATGCTGAAAGCGTGTTGCTTGATAATGGCCCGAGGCCGAAGGCCGAGGGCTATTATCCTTAAGCAACACGCTTGAAGGATTCTCTATGACAAAATTTTGAGGATTTATCAAGGCCCGAGGGGTATTCGATAAGATAATTTTTTACTTTGTAGATTTAAACATTTTTAAACTAGTTGTCAGTTTGACGTTTAATTAATTTTTAGTCAAAAACTTGACTTGCTGAAAACACCAAACTGAAAACACCACATGTAGGGTGTTATCGCTGTAATCCATAGCTGATTGGATGAAATTTGACACATGACTCTAAATTAAGTAATTTGATTGGTTACAATAGTTAGTAAAAATTATCAACGTAATACAACAAGTATTTTTCGAGTACAAAATTTCACCACCTCCAATGAATGTGACATCATAACACGGTTGAGTGCAGACATTTATGACAAATGGCCACTTAAATATGACCGTCTCGTTTTCTCTCCATTAGGAATCAACGTATGTTCAATATAAAGGGCACTCCACGGCTCCTACATAATTCCAGCAGCAGAATCGTTCATTCGATCCTAAATCAAACAAGCGGGAGAATTGGAAGTTAAATTGGAAATGTAAAGTCCCATTTGTAGATTTATACTCATCTTTAGTAATTCGGCAACAGATTGCAAATTTACTTTTATTATAAATGAGTAGGAATATCTCATCAACTTGAAACTAATAGTATTTTCTCGATATTTTATTATAATGGTTCAGTTTTTCATCACATGTGTTATACGCCAGCCCGATTCGATTTCGTGCGACACGAGCGCGCTCTAACGGCATTTTAGGTAGACAAATAGTGTAAGTGTTGGAAAATCAAGCCTATACAAGATATGAGAGGTAATTAAAATGACGCAAAAGTAAATGAACCAGCGAATTCATCAGTGTAACGCGGGCTCCACACATGGGTCCAACGTTGGCTCATGTTCGCGGTATCTGTTAAATTCTGTAAGAGCATCCACAAATATGCGACTGCCGTAACATAACCTCACAATATAATAGGAAATAGGAACATGTCTAACCAAGAAATTGCTGTGGGTGCGATTGCTTCACAATCACACAACAATAGAAATAATTTCACGCTGAAAATGCTGAAATGACAGTATTGACAGCAGCCTACCCGCGCCAATGTGTGGTCGGCAACACGAATATTGGGGCTAATCCCTTTGATGTGTTGTCGAAAAACCGACAAGAGACGGCCAACTTCCAACGTTGGCGCGAATCATAAAAATATTGGCTCCAACGCTATTTTGTCGGTACACACACTGGACGAATGCTGTTGGCGCCAACGTTGGGTCCCATGTGTGGAGCCGGCGTAAATAATATGTCACTAATAATTAAGTGCTGCGGGTTTCAAAATGTTGACGTATGTCATATGAGCGTCTTTCGACGAATTGTAGGAAGTATGTCATGACATAATGTTAGAGAAAAAATTAGAAAGGAGGATGGGTTTAGATTGAGTTGCAGTAATGTTTTGAGGGAAACTTCTGGTGCACAAAGCACATGGAAACTATGTACGTTAGAAATTGTTGCAACATTATTAATATTTTGAGAGTAAATCATTTTATATACGTGTTATAAATTAATTGTATGTACTTAAGGAGATCATAGTACTTGTGTAATCCATAATTTCTTGCGATTAACTTCCCAAGCACGATTTGGAAAATAATAAAAGTGAATGTCGCGATTGATATTTTCTTTATTTGTGCATTCAGGCACACAGCACGTTCGTCAGATTCTGGTTTATTCATTTTTGTTAAAATACCGGTCAATTTATTGTAAACAAATGTATTTTTCTATGTATTACATGTGTCAGCTGTCATAACATAACACTAATTACTTACGGGCCGCGCCACATGGTGTCGCTTTGAGCGTTGCCGCGTTGGAGTATAATCTTAAAGTCCCTTTTGTCATTACGTTCCACCAAAAAATGCGCTATCCAAGCTGCCATCAGAAATTAAATTGTTACTACGACATTTTATGTTAAATTAAATACTGTTTCGTCCAATTTGTTCTGTTTTTTAAACTGTATTGTATATTGTACTGACATATCGATCCTATATCATTGAAAAAATAACGAGACCGCAGATCGAGTTATTTTGTCAAAGAGATCGAATTAAATTGCCTATATATGAAAGTAAATACAAGAAATCAAACTTACAAAAAATATCCTGCCCAAAAACTGGGCTCGAGCTGGTATTTGGTAAGACAATTCCATGAATTTAAACTAACTAACAAATAAATAACATAAATAAATAACAAACACACATCGTTAACCGGGCAACGTGGTATAATCGATTTTTTATCCGGTTATATTTTCTCTAAATATCCGATAGCAAACTAAGATTTTTGAAGTTTCATATGACATTTTTTACATATGAGTGGAATTGTCCAAATGAATTATTAATAAAGATTTATTATTATTATTTATTATTTGTGAGTTGGCCATGAAATGGAGTATTTGTCAAAAACTGACAGTGCGAAAACAACAAATTGTATTTATTCAATATTCATTAATAGAATTCACAGAGAAAACGTCGAAAATATTTAAAAAAAATGTGGTTCGTAAGCAATAATGAATAAAGAATATCAGCAACTTTTGATTTTTACCTTACAATACTCTATTAAAAATAAACAAAAATCTGTAAAAAAATGTTTATGATACGTCTTATAGTTTCTGAGATATTTAATTTTTTAGTTAGGGTGCGACGAAGCGGGGTCATCGCCCGCTGTGACGTCACTGTACAACGGTCCGTCAGTGCGTACTTTGTTTCCGTCCTGTATGCAGGAAGTTTTCGTCGAAAATGATAAAAATCTCGTATCCAGAAACTAGAAAATCGTGTGTTGTGCCAAAGTGTTTAAATACAAGTACTAATTCACCCGAAAAGTTGTTTTTTAAGGTTCCTTTCGAACTTAAAAGTCGAAAGAAATGGATGCAAACATTACATATTAAAAAAATACCAAATGTAATGATCATGATCATGATCAAAACTATGTGTGGATAATAACACAGTATTGTTTTTAAAGTCCCACCCTGTTACAAATACCTACGCATTCTTCCTTCTCAGTTCATAGTATCAATATGACATGACGTACATTTATAAAACACCAGTAATGAGAAATATGTACTTATAGGGATCAAAAGATTTATGATAAAAAGTAAAATGTTATTAAGTAATACTTACTTTTGCATTTTTACTTCTCGCATCTCGGAGGCCAAGAAATCTGAGTTATTTGAAAAATAGTGGGCAACCATTAACCCGTCTATTTCAGGCAAGTTATGAGATTGTCCTTTTTCAAAACCGTCATCCATATCTAATATTATACTTATAACACTAATGTAATACTGATTCACATAAAAACTTAAGTTGAAAACGTTATTGTTGTCAAACATAGAGAACATCCCACAGCAAAAGCAATGATGAGTGTACGGTGAAACGATGAAACAAAAACACGCGTATTTCTAAACATTTAGGCTACACGGTTATGTAGTTTCAAGTCATTTAAAAGACCCAGTGATATTCTTCATTAAAGAAATGAATATAACATCCGGTATATTCGGTTATTAAGATTCAAAGGCCCACTAAATATGGTATTATTTGTTAGATATAACGCTAAAAATTCCCTATTACCATCAAAAAATAATGTATTGGCAGCAATGAATATCAATGTCTGTAATATATGTTTTATAGACTATGATAGTGAAAGAAGTTCAGCCATTAATAAAAATAAAACTGTAGCGAAAATCGAAGTTTATTTAAAATTAAAAAAAATATATTTAGAACCACTTTGGCGACATCCAAACCCTGTTGTTCACATCAAGTTTAAAATGACGCCACAGAACAAAATAATCCAATGCTGCTAAGTCGGGGCAAATAAAGTAAACAATTTTAAATAAGTAATTTTTTTTCATTTATTAACAAAATAATGTTGAGAGACAATAAAGACGAAATAAATGTAAATTACAAACTTTTTTTTAATTATACAACCAAATTACAAATAAGAGCAACAAAAAATGATTGTAAACGCTTCAACAAACATCCTAGTAAGAAAAATTTTACATTCCTGGAAAATAAAAAATTAATGAACGAGACGCAGCCGAGTTCAGCAAATACAAAAATCCAGTAATGTATTTTTCAGATAAGAATAAATTTATTTTCGAATACATTTTTTTTAAATGAGGAAACAAGCATGAATAATTAGCTGTTTTTTTAAATATAACCCTAAAATTAACCTTAATTATGAATTAATTACGAAGGTACAAAGATACAATCAGAAAAAGTATATTTTTGGGCCTCTCTAACAATCCTTAATTCGATATAACAAAATTAATTTTAATAACAAACATTTTAGAAAGTTACCTTTAAAATCAGTCTCTTAACCCTACATTAAAAATTATTTTTATAACAAACCACATGCTTAACCCTTTGACTGCCACCTAAAATGTTATGACAATCCCCATGTCGTACTATGCATGATTCATTTTATGGTTGTAATATTCATCTGGCAACAATAACAAAGACTGTTTGTGTGAAGGCACACAATACTAACTCTACTGTGTGCCTTCACACAAACAGTCTTTGTTATTGTTGCCAGATGAATATTACAACCATAAAATGAATCAAGAACATGCGGTAGCCACTTTGTTGGCACATGGGTGAAACCTAACACATCGCGCTAAGGGCATTGCTGGCAGTGAAAGGGTTAATTAAATCAAGGATATATGAATCTTCATTATTCAATTGACGTCAACACAAATCTTCCTATTTTGTTACAATTTCACATTTTGACTCTGCATGCTCTGTTTGTCATTTTGGTGTTGTAACCTTAACTGTCATCGGTCGTTATCGCAGATATTTGACATATCCACTTTAAACTTGTGAGATAACGAAAATCAAAGTTTGAATTATTTTTATAGAAATTATAATTTAAAACCTATGAAATAGAAAAACCATAAACTTAACCTTAGATTTGACAACTTTGTACGCCTTTTGTCATTTAAAAACTTGAAGTTTTGGAGTTATTTCTTAGGAATTAGAAATTAAAATGTTTTAAATGGAAAAACCATAAAGATAACAACATTTGACGAATATGTCGTCGGCTGTATGCAATAGTGGCATAACTCAAAAATAGACAAAATTGATTTAACATCATCAATGTGCTTGAAAAACCACTATTTATTGTATGCATTAGTGGCACAATAATTATTCATTATCTAAAGTTGTAATAAAAAAAAATACGTAAAAATTAATGTCACTGATACCTTTATCAGGATTTCCGAAAATAACCAATTTTTGAGTTGTGCCACTACTGCATACAGCCGACGATGTATCGTGATCTTCAAGAGAAGAATATAACCTCACTTAATTGAAACATAAGTGCACGTAACTTTTTTGGATTTTCACGTCAACATAACCAAAAACAAGTATTCGCCAACCTAAATTGTTAAAAACTCAAAACTACGTTCTAGTGAGAACCCCAAAAAAACGTCACATATTTAATGTTTTTATCGTTTAACACATTTTTAAATGGTTATGAAAAGTTATTTGTGTTGTATTATTTAGCATTCGCTATAACTACTGATAAAAAATATCTTTTTTCTAATATTTTTTTTTACTAGTTTATGTATACAAATATTTTAACGACCTCATCGAAGAGAAAAACTATTTTTAACAACTGTATTTTGTGTGTTAACGTTCCGAAACATTTTATTGAAAACAAATCTGACATAACTGATCACACCTGTCAATTATTTTCTTTTTTTTCTAGGCAGTATAGTCGGCGCAGACGTCGGTTAGAAACTTTACTTCAAAACATTACAGCATATTTCTGTAAAATGGCAACATCGTAAATTACATCGGTACATTTATTCACGAGCTTCTCGGAACATCTGCAAAGTTATGATTCACCCATTTTACGCGATCCAACCAAAGTCTGTGCTGAGTATAATACCAAGATCTTTTTCATATGGAAAAGTAGCAACATTACACAAGTATTAGTTGAATAAATACGCGTAAAAATTATGGTGTTCTTGATTCTCTTCCCCGAAGGAAGAAATGACATATGACCGTCATTTATTTCAGTTATTATTCATGGCTACATAAATTTTGGTAGATATTACCCTCTCTCAATAAATTAGTTTTCTCGAATTCAGGGACAGCCTAAATACAATAGGGAATTTTTAATCTATTTTATTTAATATTTATGATAGAAAAATATTTTCGTAATATTTATTTCAGTCCTTCACTCGCTCACCTGTTTTGTTAGAATTAGTCAGATATATAGGGCGATTCAACAAAAAATTATAATTACAAAAAAAATGTTTTAATGTATTTTACCAAGACGTTTTTACTGAGTAATTACAGTTAATAAATTATAGTATAACGAAAAAACAGAAAAAAAATTACTAAAGTTTAAAATACACAAAAAACAATTAAACACCGGATCACTAATACTTTCCACCTTATATAGTATGTCCCGTTCAAAATAACTTTCTTTGCATATATTACGACTGTCAACAATTATTTTCCGCTTGATTTTAATTTAAATATTTTCTATGAATCTCCGTGACTATTTGCGACTATTTGAACTGCCAAAATAACCGTATGTTGCCCTCCGCTGCTGACTCTATAAACTTTCTTGTCCTGTAATTGTTTGCTTTTAATCAGGGTCGGTACCTCACAATCGTCTTCTCCACCGGTACCTAATTGACCATTCGTACCCATTCCCCAGCCATATAAATCACCTGAAAGGATTTCTTTTAGTGCAAAAATCGAAGCTATTTACAGTTTTTCGGATATGACTAATTTTATAAATCCATCTCGGATCTTCGGACTCATGTTTTTTTAAATTTCAGGATAATACAAGATATATCTATACTATTTGGAAAATTCCATAAAAGAAGAAAATCTCCCGATTTTTCACACATACTGCCCTGTCATATGCTGACTTGTAGCTAAACTAGATGTTCAAAGTTTTATCGTTGCGCAGCGTTCGTGGTTACCCCGGAAACACGTTGCAAAGAAAAACAAAGGTGGCGCGCGTCACTGTATATTACAGAAAGTTTGGTACTGTGTACGTGATAGTCTGTTAGTGATTATTTCCCTTGCCTGTCAAATATCAATTTTTAACCAATCACGTGCTTGGAAACTGATTTTACGCAGTCAATCAAAACAAAATAAAGCGACTATTCACCTTGGTGGTAAATAGTCGGCTATTTGATTATCGTCCTCAATATTCACCTGAAGGATGGTATCCAACAATAAAGAAGCCGCCCGTAAATTTCAAATTTTTCAAATAAAACCAATACTAGTGGTATTATAAAGTTGCTTATAGTTAACAAATTATCGATCTTTAGGGCAACAAAAAGAAGTTTCTGTAAATATAGCAACTAATTCAAATGCCACGCAAATGGCTCAAATTACTCATACCGGCCATGTTACATATAATAACTGTGTTTTTAAGTTTAAATAGAAATTTAATATTGTTCTTTTGTTTTTGTGTAATAAATAAATATAATTTATACATACGTACATAATTTTTTTGACTCAGGAAATAATCTTATTAAATATAACGCGACTTTGACAAATTAGCTACTATTTTTATTGCTACTAAATTTCTCGTACATTTTACAATTGATCCTAAAATAAACTCGAAATTTAGATGCAATAAAAATAGTCGGCTATTTGTCAAGGTCTTGTTATATTACTGTCGATTATCACGATTGTTCGTGTCAAAATAGTTCGTTGTGTGCTAGTTTGTGCTCAAGAATTTTTTGAAAACTGTTATCAGCAATTGATGACTGTGTGAGTCAGTGGAGTGCATTTGCTCAAGGTAATGATAATATTTGTTGTTTATTACTTTGATTTTTATGTTGCTATTTGTTTAGATAATGGCCTTCAGACGTTGAAATATGAAGAGCTGTTGGAAATTATTGATCAAATGTCTGATATAGAGTATGCAAGCGATGATAATGATGAAATTCAGTCCGAAGTTGGGGACATTTCTGAAGGTACACGTTTATTTATTACCATTATTTCTTGAAATATGAGTTAGTGTGTTTGTAGACGTAGAAGAAATGTCCGATTTTGAAAACGAATGTGAAGGATTGTTAAATCTTGAAAATGAATGTGAAGATATGGAAGTAGGTGAACGGGAAGAAATGTGGGACAATGAGAGTGAGAAAATAGAATATGAAAACGGACAGGAGAATGAAAAAACTAATCAGGAAATGCAGGAAAAAGAAGCCCAGGAGAAGGAAGCAAAAAAAAGGAGGAAATGTCCAAAACCAAAAAAGCAGTGATAGAGTACATAAATTGAAAACACATTGCCGCCTCCAAGTGGCCGTTACAAAGATGCCGTTGACTCATACTGTCGTCAATTGACGACATGCCACCACCGCCTTCTGGTGGCAGCTAGAGCAATTTCAAATATCTTAAAAATCATTAAAAAAATTAACAAATAAGCATTGCCATTGACATAATTTTATCTCTATTAACAATAATTCGTGAGTGAAAGGGTTAAGTTAAACAGCTGCAACTTTGAAATTTTTTCTGCCGAAAATTTTTACGAATTTTAAACTGAGAAATTCTGTTATTGTATGAAATTTTCCGTACTTTTTATGTTTTCAAGTCCGAAGTCTGAAATTTTCCATACCAAATTACTAACAAATTTTATGTTTGTACGATTTTCAATTCTTACCTTCTTCCGTGACAGCAAACGACGTAGCAGACCCGCAAGCGATATTTATAACCGTCTTGTTATCTAAGTCTACCTTCTGGATCTCCGAGGCATCCTCACAATCTTTACCCAAACCCAATCGTCCATAATCTTTTCTGCCTATAGCGTACACACAACCATCTAAATCTAAACCTATCGTGTGGTGTTGGCCACTACTAATCGTTTGCCACTTGTATTTGGAGAAATCTTTCGATAGGGTGGGTGTGAAATAGGGTACGAGCTGTTTTAAACCTACAAAAATATTATAATTTGATTTTGAAAAAAAAATTAGATGCCTTGATCTCACGGTCACTGTGAATTGTTTGTTTGCAAATGGCCAGGATCACACGTAATTAAATTTTTATTGGAAATTTAATTATTTTATTTCAATTTGTTCAATTTAATTTTTATTTACTGCACAGAATTGGCTTTTATTATTTAGATTAGTTAAATATGTTAGAATTTTTACAAGGGATACTATTATATAAGTTCCAAAAGGAACATAAATCATTTTTACAGCACAAAAATTTTAGTAATAATGTGTAAATATTTACCTATTTGATTGTAATTATTAAGTCCACAAACGTAAATACTATTACTGTTGGCTACTTTACAGAACGTCCCATAATTCGAGGCCCAAATATTGTCAAAATGAAGTTTTAAGCTGGGTTTTAAACTAAGTGGTAGCGGTTCTAAAAGTTTCGCTAAAAAAGATCAATAACCATCAATTAACAACCACCAAATAATAACGCGAGGTTCTGATTGAGAGGTATCAAAAATAAGTAGAATAATAAATGGTTTGTAAACCCACAAAAAATGTTTCTCATCTTCCTTTTCAAATTGTTGTTTCGAAAAAAAAACATTTTTATCGGTAAAAATATTTATTTATACTTTTTCAACAGAAATAATAGTATTTATTTTTTTTAATTATGTGATATATTTAGAAGCAAGGTGAAGCACGTATCCCAATGTTGCAAGCATTTGATATTTCCCGCCAAAATTTATTAAAAAAAAATTTTTTTTGTCGATATTGGCCTTTCCAATCATTTTTTCTGTAGATTTAAGTATTTTTGCATACTTGGTAAATTTTTCAAAAGTCTATTTCTTTTTGTATTTTATCAAAAATTATTTTTTGTTGATTTTGATGGGAATGAGAATTACATTGGTAAAAATTGCAATTTATTATCTGTTTGACCTCTCGCACAGAACCTCCCAGTAATATTAACAATAAACCTAAATATAGAAACTACATGCACTGAATGAAATAAACATAGTTTTCCATACCTAATTGTCCCTTACCAATGCCACTGCGGGCGTTCCTACTACTCCCTCTTTCAGACGTCCTACCTAACTGACCTTGTTCTGCACAACCACATGTATACACGTCACCATGACTGGTTAAAAACACAATATGATCAGCGCCAGAAGCTATTTTTTTCACTAGAACATCCTTTATAACCTCATAGGGGAATTTTTCGTTCCCATTTAAAGTCATACCCATATTACCATGTGAATCCTAAATAAAACCAAAATAATTATAGGAATTAAATCTATAAACATAATTATTATTTACCCTGAAAGTTCCCCAAGCAAAAACTCTGCCATCATCCAATAGAGCAGCTGTGTGTGAATCTCCGGCCGATATTTGAACGACTTTACTAGGTAATTCTACTTCTCCTGCTTCAAATTCTGCATCCTCTTTACCTTCTGTTACCCTTCCTAGAGCTCCTTCATCGTTGCAACCGAATGTCAGAACCTAAATATATTTAAAAGAATGCAAACTGTTGAAGCTAAAAAAAAGTTACAAAAATAGTTACCTTTCCGTCTTTAGTTAAACACACTGTATGCATCCCTCCCGCACAAATATCAACTATTGCATGTTCTAATTTAACTAAAGCAGCTCGACTTTTTTCCACAACATCTGGTCCTAAACCTAACTGACCTACGTCTCCTGCTCCTGTTACTAATACTACACCCTCCACATCTACTTCTGGTAACAGAACGTTGTCTAAAGTAACTAAAACAATAAAAAATATTTTTTAATTAACAGTAGGTGGTAACCTAACCTATAAATTTCATACAAATTATAACTAGAATTTTACTTACATCTAGCTCGTTTTGACTTTGAAATATCCTTTTTATCGGAAGACTGACGACGTCTTTTATTTGCCATTTTTAATTGTTAACTGTAACAACTAAATTGTATGTATGCATGAGAAAAGTAAGGTTAGTAATTGCAGTTGTATTTTAAAAATACATTATATAAAATAACTGCAGGGTATATTCCATAAGATACTATATTTAGATTTAATTACTTACTTTAAATATTAATAATAATTTTTAGAGAATTATTTATCAACTTTTACATTAACAACCGGTATTTTAAGTAAAACCGTTACGTATTTTGGCTGTTGGCGTTGACAGTTTAAACGTCAATTTCGTCTTCTCTGGATTGGTGAATTTACTAGTTGTGCAATAAGTAGAAGACCTATATGTAAACTATAGTTAAAAAATGCCTATAAATGTAATTTCATTTATTTTTATATTGAAGTGTCACTATTGTCAGTTAGTGACACTGACAAGTTGGAGGTACCATGTCAAAACTTTGTATTTTCAAACAAAAATGTTTAAGAACCACATATTTATAGTGGTATTATTTCAAATTTGTTTCTTTTTACACAATGGACAGTGCACTCATTTAAAAGGGAGTTTAAAATCCACTGAATTCTTTAAATTTTTAATAAAATTCGGGTTCCAAAAAACTGACCAACATCAGTCGGAATCAACTCATGGATATATTTTCGGAAATATCACTTCAAGACAAAAGTTTCCAGTTTCTATTACGTTTGCAGTATTAGATAGGTCTTATTTTTTAGATTATTATAAAAATAGAGTGATATATGACAAAGATGAGGCTTGCAAGAGGATGTTTGCCACCCTTAAAACCAGAGCATATGATAGCAAGTGTAGCACCAGTGGCAAAGACTATTTAAGGAGGATTCCCTGTTCGAGAAATAAGTTGTGCGATGATGAAGACAATCCATGGAATGTTGTTAAAAATCACCAGTTCACATATGTTATACAGGATTTTAAACAACCAAGGCAAGTACAGAATATTGTTTTTTTTTAATTTTTATTCCTGGGAGTAGCTATTAAAAAGGTTTTTTCCATATATTTTTTTAATTCTTACAAATATTTTCATGATCTATTGAGCTGTTTTTATTTTTAATTAGGTACAGATAATGGCAAATAGATTAATCTATTTATTTAAATATTGCGTTAAGTATTTTAAATAAGCTACTGTTACTAATCCTTTTTAAATATACTTTTTTTTAACACTAGTTATATGATAACAGTTTTTGCACACTGGATTGATAAGAATTGAAAATATATATATTTAAAGTGTATTCAATTCAACTTTTTGAAATTTATATAATTTTAAATACCTACCTTCTAGTATAGAAGTAAAAAAATATTAAATTAAAAATAATGAGTCATGGTTTTACTCCGCTCTTAATTGATTTTTAGTTCTAAAAATAAGTGGAAATTAATTTAATTGACTATGAAATGAAAGTATTTTTTCAAATAGGCATTAATTACATAAAAAAATATTAAAATATATTTTGAAATGTAAAGTTTTAAAATTAATATTTTTAAACATTTCTTGAAATCAAACAGTTTTTTATAAAATCAACCTATATTTTAATACACGTTTTCTTGATTTCATTTAAAGTAAGGTTTACAGTTATGTCATTATTTTGAATTACTTTCACTTAGGTAACTGTTCTACATTTCATGTTACTAAATTGTACCGAATCAGCACAATTTGTCCTTGAGATGTTGTCACAGATGTAGTTAAAATAACTGAATTATTATTATAAACTCAAACCGTTTAAAAAATTTAAGTATTTTGTTACTCATTGTTTAACAAATGAATCATAATAAAAAACAAATATTTCAGATTGAAAAATAAAAATGTATTTGATGCATTTACATAGTTAAAAAATTATAGATAACTGTTACTTAAATAGTATTTAAATATTGCGCATATTGTCTTTAGTATTACAAGTATTCATGCAATTAATAGAGCTGATAATCCAGCTATTCACAAAAGTTATAATGTAAAAATTAGAGTTTTATGGTAAAATTTATGTTTCGTGAGAAAAGTAGTTTTTTAATTAGTTTTATGGAAAAATGTATTAAACAAATTTATTAAATCAACCACAATTTTATTGATGCAAAATGTTAGCGCCCAAAAAAACTTTAAATTGGTGTTTCTAAGAACAACGTTTTTTTAAATGGATACTCATTTCATAAAGTTTTTTTTGTGCCAAATAACTCGCTTTGTCCAGGGTTTTATACCTTTTTTTAATTAAAGACAGGGATGACTGGTATAATGGTTAAAAGTTTTGTTTTTGCATTACTTATGCAAGTTGTCCTATTTATAACTATTTAAAAATTATTGTTTTAAATCTTTAGTGATTTTGTCACGTTAAATGTCATTAAAATATTCAAATCGACCTTGACAATTATAAGAGCTACTAGAAATGGCGAATTATTATCTAATACATATTTTGCAAACCTACACAAGGGTAAAAATATTCATGCTCTGTATGTGATGAATGTAGTGTAATGTAGAAAATTTTAGAAATCAGATGAGTCATTACAATGTTTCAAAAATACAACAGTTTCAAGAAAATAAGAAAAACGTACATAGTATTTATTTTGTATGATGGAATTCTTCAAAAGGAAATTGGAAAACTAACCCCTCCAATTGTGTTGTAAATACCCTCTAAGGCCTCGTTCGGACAACAATGTCGCGACATTCACTGTCAGGGCAGTATAATGTCACGGAACTTCAATTTTTTTACCTACATTTTTGGCAACATTACGTTGTTTTGCCTTGTAGTTACTGTTTTAAGGTTTTAGTTTAGTTTAGGCAAATGCAGAATGAAACCACTGTCATAGAAGTATGTGGACGTGTGAACAGCACATGGCATTCAGTCATGACGGACAGTGTCATGCAATGTCTCACCACTCAATGCCGCTACATTGGTGTCGCCGTCTGAACTAGGCTTAATTAATTAAATAATCGAAAATTTTGTTTACATAGTAGAGGTAGTTTTATTTTTTATTTTTGTCATTTTTTCGTGCTTCGCTTTCCCAATATATAAGAAAGCAATCCTTAATTTTTATATAAAACAGTTAATCATATAACAATTGTTAGAATAAAACGTTTTTGAAAACATCTACATTTACGCTGTTGCGATTTTGTGTCTAATTTATAATCTTACATAGTTTGTCTTTTATTTAAGTTGGTTTATTGTTATTTTGGTTTAAAGCATGCTCTAAATGTATGTTATTGTTACAGTTTTTGGTATTTATCAATGGTTGCCTGCTACCACAACACTACTACCTGCGAATGGCACCATTATAAAACCTACACTCCATATGAAATAGACTATGATATTTGGCTGGTCAATGGCAACCCTAATAGTTCCTCTACAAGTACTTTAACCTATCAATTTTCATTCGACAGGCAAAACACACTGGAACTTTACTTGGTATTTTGGTTGTGCTATATGGTATTGGTGCCGTTGCAGTGTCATGCTGTCAAAACTCAAAAACATCCTGTAACGAGGTAAATATTTTTATATACAGTTATTATCTACAAACAGACCAAAATATCAGAATTATGTGTTTTGATTCTTATAAAAAAAAACTTTATTTGTTTACTGTCATTTACTGCCAGTCTATTTTTAACTCCTTAACTCACACATTTTTTGAAAAAAAAAATTTAAGAAAACACATTTTAGAACCTTGTTTGCAATCTTGAACATACATAGACTTTTCTTATCTTTCTTTTGAATTGTTGTTTCGAAAAAAACATTTTTATAAGTAAAAATATTTATTTATACGTTTTTAACAGACAATAATAATAGTAGTATTTGTTTAAAAAAATTATAAAAAAATTTCTTTTGTGTGATAGTGTGCAAAGTGCAGCACATAACCCAACATTGCAAGTATTTGATATTTCAGGATTAAATCGTAAAATATAAGAAACATTGACCTTTATATAAATTCACGAAAATACGACGACGGTTCGCAGTCAGTCGTCAAGAGTGCATACGGCGCGCCGTTGGTGCGTTCTTTTGTTCTCTGGTAAAAAGCTATTTTTTATTCTTGAACAAAAAATTTTATAGCTTACATTATTATTATTAAAGAAATTTATTGTAAACAAACTTACAAAGGGATGTCGACCTAGGTCGTTCTATACAATACAATACAATGCTTTATTTGCTCACAAAAAATAAACCATACAGTTTTTTCTGCTCGAATTATCTCGAGTGTACACAATTTGGCCTTGGTTTCTTGGTTTCATTCTTGTACATACTTTGAGATACGTTTAGGTGAACTTGTAAGATATACCCAGATTTGGGTAATTTTTGCTTAATCTAGAATTTTATTAAATCTGGGAAACTTTGATCCAAATTTCGCTAATATATTAACAAACAACCCTCATCAGCAGACAATGTATTTTCTTTGTTCAAAAATGTTTTAACAGTTTTTTTAACTTTTCGGTCAACAACATCGATACTATGGTCATTAGGCTATGTAAGCTTTGTTACTATTTTCCAGTCCCATTTTAGGAACACCTGGTATATAAAAATCAATTTTTAAATTTTTAATTAGTAAATTGCTTTTGCTTTCGGTCATGAGTCTTGCTCTCTATTTTTAACAGTGATTAATATTATTAATTAAAATTGTAACACTTGAATTTAGAAAAACTTTATATTGAACTTATTTACTGCAAGTGTATATTTGGATATAAATGTTTTTGAGACATGTTCTAGATGGATGCGAAAAAATTCCAAGATCCGGGGAATTTTTGCTTGATCTATGAATTTCCCTGAATTTGGGGAAATATGACAAATGTACTGCAAATATTTTTATAATTCACTTATTAAGTCTCACATAAGCAGATAATTTACTCTCTCTCTCTTTAGACATTTTTTTGTGATGGTTAAAAAATAAATTATGACTGCGACTAAATTTTAGAAAAAATTTAAATTTTAGGTTATTTACTGCTAGTCTACTTCTGGATTTTATAGCTCTTTGTTTCATTCTTGTACACACGTTGAGATACGCCCTAGATGGAGAGGGCTATCCTAAATTGGCTATGACCGGCGATATTTTTGATATATTATCTAGGGTAAGTGGACGAAATAAAAAAATTTAATTTAATTATTTAATTTGCGGTGGGGGGATTCTTTTATTTGTAGACTTCTTTTATGCTGTTACTGCTACTGTTAGCTAAAGGTTGGGCCGTTACTCGCCTTGAACTGTCCTGGAAACCTCTAGTTTTTGCCATTTGGTTATGTTATGGTATAGTTCACATACTTTTGTACGTCTGGAACTTGGTAAGTACTGCTAAAAAATAGGTTGAATTATCACAACAAAATCGACAACAAAACTTTCAATATTTTTTTACAGTTGGATTTTATTCAACAGAAATAATAGTCCGACTCGATTGCCAGATTTAGCTCCGGTAGATTTTTTTACAGCGCACTCTAAATACTTAATGACTGACGTGGCCACGATTTAGTAATTTTGTGTAAAAACATCCTAAAAAATTCGGAAATTATCAAATTTAATAATTTGGCTGTAATTCAGTACATAATTTAGACCGCGTGAATAACCCCTAATTTATCTTAGCTCTCGTAGTAACTATTCTTTAAAAATAACCAGGTATGGAAAATCCTTGCCATAATATCCCTAAATTTGGAGAAATATACCTAAAATTTCGTTGAGATAACGCTAGATTAGATCTTTTTGAATATTAAGAGTCCAGATCTGTAAAATTTTCGCTTCAAATTAATATTCACTCTCCTTTATCTTGTGAAATTTGACTATTGAGCCGTCAATCTCTATAATCGTTTAAAAATAGAATAAAACTATTTTCTAGACTGAAGTGGACATCGTAGAAGACATAGACGAATACCAAACGTGGCCCGGTTGGCTTATAATAGTATTCAGATCTCTAATAATGATTTGGTTCTTGTACGAATTACGAACAACCATGTTGTACGAACACAATACCCAAAAATTGAACTTTTTATTGCATTTTGGGGCATCTAGCTTGGTGTGGTTCATATATTTGCCGATTTTGGCGCTTATAGCATTGCACGTATCGCCATTATGGAGATTCAAACTGTTATTGGGTAAGTGTACACAAAGTGTTTATGTTTGAACGTCCAAAAACGAAATTATTAACGTTTTCAGGCATAACCTACTCGGCGGACTGTTTTGCCTATTGTGTAATGGCCCATTTGCTGTGGCCCACGCGGTCCGAACAATATTTTTTGCTAAAGGGGCCCTCATCTGCTGAACTCGAAGAGCTGGACGAATTCAACGAGGCTCCCCACATCGTCAACAACTCATACACATCGATGTCGAGTATCAATTCGTACGAGATTTGCAAATTCGACGATCCACAAAAGACTAAACTTATTAATGTTAACACGTGAATGAAAGGGTATGCACTTGTTGAATGTTGTTGTTGGGTTTTTTAAAGAAAAATAGTGTGTAAGAGTTGAATTTCTTACAGCTGTACGGTATTTATTATTTTTTTGTAATGGAAAGTCCACGAAGTTTTTTGTTTAAATATCCCCAAAGAAAAAATCCAGTGGTGTAAGATCGGGTGAACGTGCTGGTCCATTTGGTAAAGATAAAACTTTGTAACAGGTTAACTAAAAATGGGGAGTAGCTCCATCCTACTACTGGCACTACAATATAAGTAATTCAGGAAGTGATATAAGATGATCAGGCGAATGTTGTGGCCAACGATCTGGTTCATTTCACACGATTAAGTATTACTGTATAAAAAATGCACCAATAATTCAGTTAAAAGATCACAATACCCTATTTGTATCAACAATTGCGGATTTTCTTTGAAGCAATAATTTCAATACTTGCCGGTTTACCACTCTATGCTATAACAAATAATGTCGAGAGTAATTTAGAATTTACAAGACCATAAAACAAGCAAAATAGCGTTATCATATCTCATTCTTATTTTACCAATTTTTAACGTAATCAAAACATAAACGGTAAAGTTGAAGGTTGTGGCTAATTATGGATAATACACAATAAAAGTATTATTTAGGGAAAAAAACATTAATGAGTAAAGAAATGAGAAGCTTTGTATAACGTGTAGAATTTTTGATTTATTTTATCACAGCATGCTTTCGAGCCTATTCATAGTCTCATCATCAGTGCTTAATTGTCAATTTAATAAATAAGTGTCCTGGCTTCATTGCCTAATTTGGTTAAAATGTTAATGTTACAAATTATTTTAACCAAATTAGGCAATGAAGCCAGGACACTTATTTATTAAATTGACAATTAAGCACTGATGATGAGACTATGAATAGGCTCGAAAGCATGCTATGCTAAAATAAATCAATTCTACACGTTATACAAAGCTTCTCATTTCTTTATCCAGTACGTGTACACCGCCTACCACAACATTGACGTCTTCAATTAATGAGTAATACTTATAAATCATTTCCTTCCCATTTCAAATTACTTATTTTATTTATTGCTTATTCTTTTATACAACTCACGGCAACGCTGTACAGATCTATGTTTCTGTCTTTGTCAGTTTCACTGATAAGTACATTTTAACGAGCGAGTAAGTAGGAATTCCTTTCTTACCTGCTTCTACCAGGAGCATATCATATAGGGTTGATTTAGAATAACGATTATTTAATGGCTAATAAATACATTCAGGGAATTAGCTTTAGACAGATAATAAGTGACAAATAGAAAGTGTCTGGTTAAGAGGCAGTCGTGATTATGTACTGATACAATATAGTCGCTTTCAAAGATTATGATTTATTGTGTGCTTTTTGTGTGTATTTTTAACGTTTATTTCTAAACTATTTATTAATTGTACTCATGAAATGGGAGACATCGCAGTGCCCTCCACGTTCAAAAAGGTAAAACGATCGAAGTCTCGGTCAGTACATGAAAAACAAATTGTACTGTCTTGAAAGGGATCATCCTCGTCCAAAAGGTAAGTTAGTTGACATGTGCTGTGACTATACGGGTGTACCCAAATCATCTATTTACAAAATACTAAGTGAAAGCAGAATTCATGGGAGGTTGTCAACTGGGTTAAAACAGCCGTCTGGAAAAGGTAGCCGCCTGATAGTTACACATATAGGGAGCGACAGCGGATTTCTACCAAACGGTGAACTGATATTTTCATCTAAAAACCCGGCGATTACCATGAGATGAATGCAGAAGTGTTTGAAAAATGGTTTGAAGGTATCATTCCTACTTACTCGCTCGTTAAAACGTACTTATCAGTGAAACGGACAAAGACAGAAACATAGATCTGTACAGCGATGCCATGAGTTGTATAAAAGAATAAGCAATAAATAAAATAAGTTATTTGAAATAGGGAGGAAATGATTTATAAATATTACTCGTTAATGTTTTTTTTTTCTAAATAATATTGTTTAATCATACTCTTATTGTGTATTATCCATAATTAGCCACAACCTTCAACTTTACCGTTTATGTTTTGATTATGTTAAAAATTGGTAAAATAAGAATGAGATATGACATCGCTATTTTGCTTGTTTTATGGTCTTATAAATTCTAAATTACTCTCGAACATTATTTGTTATAGTGTAAGTCAACTTTCGTCACTTCATAAAAATTTATTAGAAACTTCGTGGGCCTCACTTTATAAAAAAAATTATTAGATGTGTAGCACTTTTGGTTAAAAACCGATATAAAACCGTCAAAATTGTCAGAAAATCAATTTTTCCAAAAAGGAGAAAACTTTGTTGAAATGAGACCAAACTTTGGCTAAGCAGTTTTATGAAAAAATTCTGTGAGCAGCAAAACTATTAAAACTAAAGATGTTTGATAGTTTGAGTATCAAGTCACCCAAGTTCATACGTCAACATTGTCAAGTTGTCTGTCTCATAGGCAACATTGCCTCTATATAAAACTGGGAAAAACTTATTGCTTATTAATTATAATATATATTAGTGTATCTATCAGCTTGTTAATATATATAGTATTAGATTCTGTATTGTTCATGGTAATAATGCAATACTTAATATATATTTTAAAAAAGTTTGGTTATCATGTAACTCAGGTTCTTAAGCCATTGTTGCCAAATAATGTCTTTGGTTAAATCTTTAAATAAAAATGTAGGGTTATTATTGGGGTTATAATATAAAGTTGCGACCTTAGAGTGTTAAAAAAACAAATTATTTGTAGAATTAGAATTAGATAGTTTGTTGTATTTCATTTCAATAAAGTTTCGATACGATGATCTTATGAGGTAAAGTGAGTTTTATAGGTTAAGCTGTCAGGATTCTAAGCAAACTTTGTTTAAAAAAGTGAGTGTTTGTACAAAAAATGAACATTTTGTGATATTTTTTTGTTTATTGCACATATTGACTTTGAATGGTGTCGGTAAATAACAAATTTTTGAATCTACATTGGAAGTAAGAAAAATATATGTGATGTTACTATTTAACGCGTAAGGATTTTATCAGTTTTTTTTTGTAAATATTATGATTTATTATTTTATTGTAGTAATTTTTTTTACTTGTCTTACGATTTTGTGACGTAAATTGAATACGTAAAAACTTTTTAGTCTCATTGGAGACATTCGACAGTTATTGTGTCACCTGTCAAAAACCATTACGCCATGTTGAATTCTGTGATTTGACATTCTGAACTAATTAACGTTCTGTGAATGCATTCCTTGTTACACTAACTGTCAATGTCTCCAAATTATATTTTATTAGTTAAGTAGGTAATTTTGTAAGGAAAATCGCAATATGTGCCAAGTTGTAAGTAATAGTGACTTGGGGAAAATTTGTACTTTTTTTACATAACAACTTCTAATCAAATAAACGATCTCTGTGTAATTTAATAAACCATCATTGTCTCAATGCAATAATATCTTCATTTTTGAATTGCAGTATCTTCAATTAATAAAAATAATTGATGTTCCTGCAAATATTTGTAGATAATTTTTACTTCAAAAATTTTGGCACAGTGATTATTGTAAAAAAACGTAGTTATTCATAATCAAATCATGTATAAGTCATTTTTATCTAGAAGTAATGTGAGTGCACATTTTTATCAATATTGTTTGCTCAAAAAAAATCACGTCCATTTTGAACCACTTGTTCAGATTTTATGTAATGTGTTACTGTTTTAACTTTCTTCAAGATAAATCCGAATAGATAATTGGAAAATTAGGTTCAAAGTTCATTTTGTAACCGATATTGTTACATATACAGTGTCATCACGAAAGTACGCACTATATGGGAAAAAGTTATTCCTGATAAAAGTTTGTGCATCCCCTAAAACTAAACATGCACCAACAAAATATAGTAAAACATTCGTAATATACGAGGAGCCTTCAAAAATTTGAATTTGAGACAAGAGTAAAGTACCCTTATTTTAAAAAATTTCGGGAAATGTTATTTAGAAAAGTTGTTCAGCATTAAATAATACATCTAGATTTGAAATCATGGCCATCTAAGTAAAGTTAACTTAATAAAAAGTTTCCCATATGGCGCGTACTTTCGTGATGACACTGTATAAAGAAATTCTTTATTCGTAAAAAAATGCGTTCATTTATCCTTAAAATCAATTTTTATCTGAAACAAATTTAAAATGACAAGACAAGCATCAATGTCCAGGTTTATATAAATCACATTTCCTTTCCGTTGTTGCCCTCTTTAGAAAAAGTATCAAACACGGAAAACCTTAGATTTTCCGTCCATAGAACTTCCTCTTCCTTCATCACCAATTGACTGTCTTTTTTTTGAACTGATTTTCTTATACACGAGCCCAAAAATCATTTGATCTTAATACGCAAACCAATAAGAGAAAATTTAATGGAACTTCTTCTCTTAACCAACGACCGAGTTCCTAACACCTTTACAATTCTGTCGGATCTGCTAACTACAGACAACAACCCTTTCTACCTTTATTTATCGAACGGAAAAATGTCTCACCTGTGTACCTATTTTACTTGGCAAAACCTACGGACAAATATCAGGAACTCTCAGGGTTCACTACTCTCGCCCCTCATAAATGACAGTATTGTTACATATATGAACGTTTTATTGGTAAATCAATTGTTATAAAATATGTCAAAACTGTCATTGGCATATATCAAACTTGTCAATCTATTTAAAGAAGGCCAAAACCAAGACTAGTACTTTAGCGAATTGCTAATGATAAAGAAGATTTTAGATTAATCTGCTGATGTTGGTATATTTACAAATACAAATGGTATAATTGTAACATTAAAGACAAATTCTTCAGTTATTTGGATTAATAAAACAAATCTTAGCGGATTTATTAATCCAAAACCGAAGATAAACCACTGAGATATAAGATATAATATTTTTAATTATCTATTCAGATATATCTTTAATATCTTGATTAGAGTGTGTCTTAGACGGTCAATTTGAAAAAGCCACATCGAGCAACCTAGTGAAAAGTTTTAATGTACAGATATTATTCTTGTAAAACACAATTATATTAATTTAAAATCATTAGTTAGTTTTTCTATAACTTTCCTTTCTCCAGGGCTTTTTGGTAAATGTTACGTTTCATCAATTTGCGTCAACTTTTAACAATATTTTCTATTCTCAACCACAATTTCAAATAAGCGTTAGACGATTGGAAAATTAGATAGAGCATTATTTTTAGTACACCTACTATTACATATACAGTGTGCGGCACTAGTGCAAGGAAGCCCAGTAATGTTATAAAATATTCCGCGGATTAGTTCAAAATTTAAAACGATATAGTAGTAAAAGCTCGGATCAACGTGTTCCGAAGATTTCACAAGTTTCTGCATATAATATTGAAGAAATCATTGGAAAGTGTTTCGTTACTAAAACTGCACCGTAAAATCAATAATTGTCAAATCGTTTCGTAGTCTTCCACAGAATCAGTAGAGTTAATACGTCATCCGGGTTTGGACCGTGTCATTTAGAGAATAGGCCTCCTACGATGGCAGGCGAAACATCGAGACCTATTCAGTATTCAGACCAGTATTTGAAATTAACGACAAATGTCAAAACTTAGTCTGACGTTAATGACAAAGTTTGTCAAACTTCAAAGCTGTCAATTTAATGTTATGACCCAGGATTCTTAATATAACAACCCTGTTATGACCTAGGTAACATTTTCCATTCACAAATATATCTTGAATCTGGATAAGTGTCTTAGGACGGCCAAATTAAAAAAGACGCCAAGCAACCTAATAAAAAGTTTTAATGTACAGATTTTATTCATATAAAACAATTATAATAATTTAAAATCAGTAGTTAGTTTTTCTACGTCTTCCTTCCTATCAGGTCCTATTCCTATTGCAGTTAAAGTTCCTGTATCTACTTGAGTCCTTCCTGCATCTCTAACAATACAAGCATTTAATTTTAAGTCTTTGGCTTTTTGGTAAATGTTATTTAATATTTCATCACAGTTTGCGTCAACTTTCAACACTATTTTTGGTTGTCCTGTTCTCAACCACCATTTTAAATGGGGGTTAGACAATTCTATTGATGATTGATATAGTAAAACAGCTGCATGGGCTGCTTGTGACGCTATTTTGCCTTTACCCATTTTAATATCTGTGCGTATTATGATAACCATTTTTGTCGATTCAAAACCGGTAACTTTACTTATTAAAGTCCTCAACATTTTTATTAAAAACCTCGTTATTAATGTTATGTACATTTATATTAAAAAAAATATTTTTGATTACTTATAACTTTTTCATTTTAGACTCTTGATGTTCTTGCATACACTTTCTAAATTCTGCTACTTTATCTTGACACTTTCTCCAGTCCTTAGATTCGGAAATACAATCCTAAAAACAATTAAAAATCAAGCTATTAAATTTTATTTTCCTAGGTCAACTACTTGAACAATATAATGAAGATTTATACAGCCAGTCTTTTTGAGCATTTCTTCAACTGGATCAGTAATTTCCTGTTTACCATGTCCAGACATAGTTTCATTAAAAATAGTTAAATCAAAGTCTAAACCTAACCCAACATTCTAGAAGTCTCCCAACATGTAACATGTGCACATTCAAAAATCAACCTTACGTACGAACAGAAATGTTGACAAATCGCAAATCGAGTTGAAGGAGGTGTGTTAGACGTCACATGCCGTAATGGCAGATTCCTCGTACACCGATTGGTTGAGAATGATGTACCCACCGACACAAATGACATCACGCAATTCGTAACGTCAATATCTTTATGCAGGGTTGCCGTTATTTCAGCAGTGAATGTTCGGTCAATATTCGGAATTGTAACTTCAAGATTTAAATATTTTGTAAAAACTTATCTATATGGGTAAAGCTGAAACTAAATTTGAATTTAGATATACTAAATTATGAATTTGTTAATTTGCAAAATTATATTACACATAAATATAGATTTTAAGGCGCACATAAAGTTAATGAATATTCCAGCACGTTAATTTTTAGGTTTTATTTATTAATGGGACGCTCTGCGTGCTAAGAAATGTATCACTTCGACGAGGTCACACTATAAAATAATTTTGTAGATCATGACTTTTAATCAAGTTTTGAAGAAATAATCCTGGCGTTTTTTTTTTTATTTATAATGAAAATTTACAATCTGGGAGAGTTTGTCCACTGACATTACTCCGTATTTACAGTTTTTTATTTTATTATTGTTCCTTTAAATCAGATGGTCGTTTCCTGGCGTTTGAAAATATTTTTAGTTATAATTTTAGTGCGATTTTTTGACGGCATCTTTTTTATTAAAAAAATATCTGGATTGTCTCAGCGTTAAATTCATTAAGAGTATGAATTGTCAATCTATATTACTTATTTAACGGATACAAATAATAAATTACCTTTGTATAAAGTGTGTTAACTATATTTCAGACAGGTCAAATGAGCCAATAAGATTTTGACAACGACACCTGTTTCAAACTTTTGAAAATGTTTATTGCAGAGGGAAATTTTATTTTTATTTATTTTTGTAGATTCAGTAAAAAGACATTTGTTTATTTGAGGCTTATAAACCCGGAAGTCGGCCGAGTACCTCCTTCCAAAATTCCAACTGTCAGTACCTACTCTGAACTTGAACTTTGAAATTTGGTTTTTCTGTTTTTTCATCTATTTAAAGGTTCAGATTTGAACACACAACTTTTACATTTATCATTTTATCCTTAAAGTATTTAGACCTTTTAATCTATGAATTAAAATAGTAATAAACGGTGGTGATTCAGTGTTATTGTTAAATATGTTGATAAGAAGATATTAATAAATAGGCAGGAGTGTTTGTAAATTAGTTACTTCCAAAAAAAATATTAAAGCAGACACTACTAAGAAGAAAGTGATATATTCATACAAAGATAAAACTTAGTTCTAAGGTAATTCAGGTTTGTTAACCTTGTAGGTAATACAAATTACATAATTGGCAATTGTAAATATAATTTTATTTTATAAAAATAAAAAACGCAATGAGTTCGAAAGGTAGTGAAGATGAAAAACTCATTGGTGTAATTGATGCTGGTACAAGAACCGTACAGTTTTGTGTGTTTAGATCATCTCATAATAAAGAAATAGCTAAACATACCATAGATATTACCACAGCTGTTCCTCAAGAAGGATGGTCTGAACAGGACCCCAAGGAGATATTAAATGCTATTAGGACATGTATGGAAAATGTAGTTAAAAAGTTAGGAACAGATGGTAAGTAAAGATTATTTATTTTATAATCCCTTGAAGTGATTAAGTAAGTGTATTTATTGACAGTGGATTACAATATTCACATTTGATACTTTTATAAATTGAAATTTCTTTTTTCCATATCCAAAAATATTCTAAAATTGTTGTACTGATATTTAAACATACAGTAGATAATACAAAACATTAATAACCCAGCTAAAATTTAATTACTAATAATTAGCTACATTAATATAAATTAATTCACAATTCGTTTATTAGTCAAAAACCTTGATCAAAAAATGTAGAAATTGAGTGAAAAAATGTATTTTTAATGTTTTAATAATTACAGTTTAACATTTACTCTAAAAATAAAAAGATTTAGCAAAGTAACAATAATTAAAAATAAATAAGAATAATTAAATTATCAAAATTATCTTGGTTATACTTTTTGTATGAAAATTACCTACCAAATCAGTTATTTATTATTTTCGTTAAAGGGTGTTTTTATAGTGGTTTGGTATTGACATTTTAAATCATCATGTATGGAAAGTTAAATATAATTTTGCTTTATTGCCAAGTCAAATATTTGTTTAAAAAGTTGTATATATGTGCGAAGATTTAACATTTTGTCATTACTATAAATCTTAATATATTTTTTCATAAAAAGAAATTGTTGTTTTTTGGTTATTAATACGCACTTTATAACTTTATTAACCATTTAAATATTTTTTACATAATGAAATTTTTATTCACTTATCAATATAATATGTAGGTTTTATTAACTTATTATCAAACAAGATCCCACTTAATATTATATATTAATATACTGTAATAAAATTGTTATCTAAGTCATATCAGTATAAAAGTATACTAAAAATACTATTTCTTTCGCAATTTCATAGTCTATTAGCTATGAAATAGGTCATAAATAATATTTAATGATTATTTTATTATCTTCTTCACTAAATATTACATAACGCATAATTTTTTATTATTAATCTCACCTTGATAAATATTTAATGTTAATAAGAAAAAAATATCTAATAAAATATTCCTAAAAATCTTTTTTTATTTGAAATTTCGCATTAATTGTAGGTACTATTTAGGATGTTTTGTAGCAGAAAATGAAAATAAAACAGACTTTGACAAAAACGTACCAAAATGTTCTGTTCTTATAAAATTGTTTCTTAAATAAGAATTATTACTTTGACATTAATTAACAATGCATTTCCGGGAAATAGTATCACAGTCTACACATAATTAAGGCAATGACCTCAAAAATCGATATTAAAACAAAAAGTCGACAAAAAACCATAGTTTTTTATAATTGCTATTCCATCTACGTATCCAACAAGAAATATATTTATAAAAACATATTAAATAAGTGGAAATGTTCAATAGTAATTTATGTAGATTATTAGTGGGAAGCAGTCAATAGTAAATAAATTACTACGATTTCTTCGTTTTAAGTCGTAAATGTTTATTTTCTTTATCAAGACGAATAACATGAAATTCAGAAAAAATTACATACAAAAATTTTAATAATGATGTTTCTTTTTGTATGTAATTTTTTCCGAATTTCATGTTATTCGTCTTGATAAAAAAAATAAACATTTTAGAAACGAAGAAATCGTACTAATTTATTTACTATTGACTGCTTCCCACTAATTTTATCTATATAAAAATATATTAAAATTTCTACAAAAAATAAAGAAGTTACTTCAAAAGACACACAATCTCTAAACTTATATTTTAACCCCGTCGTAGACCTCGATTATTTTAGGGAGAATACATTACGTTTACAATCTGCAGAAACCAAATGTATAGGCGTGGTCACACAATAATCAAACACATCATGCCAATTCCGGTGGAGCAATAGGCGATTTTCCGTTGGAGCACTATTCAAATTATTAGGAATATGTCTATTATTAATTCATCATGTTTATCCCCTATTAAAAAGAATCAAATTATACTAGATTACATTTTTTTTCAGTGGCAAAAAACATTGTAACCTTAGGTATAACAAATCAGAGAGAAACAACGATATTATGGGACAAAACAACCGGAAAACCATTTTATAATGCAATAGGTATTTATTGTTTTGAAATAATTACTTTGTTATTATCAAGCCTGTGGATTTATTTTAATTAGTTATCGAAACAATCATAAAACGAGTTTTTATTTAATCTGAATTATTTTTTTCTATTTCTCGTGAGTCTTGTTTAAGATAATGACAAAAAAACTATAAAAATAGTATTGTTTATCTTATGTTAATAAATTGATGTTTTTGTACCTTTGCCACTTTTTTTTACTTGTTTTTTAAAATAATTTAAAATAAAAGTTTGCAATGTTCTAATTTTGTTAAAATTTGATATATAAAGCTTTTCTCACTTTTACAAGTTTTATCATATTTTTAGACAATAAAATCATTTCTCTTATTTCTTTTAAATTTTAAACTTCTACCTCAGGCTCTTTTAAAATGCAAATCAAATTTCAATACATTTTAAATATTTCATTCCCACATGTATTTCAGATACAAAATTATCTGTTAAATTAACTCGTTTGCTTACTTTGTATTTTTCCCTTAAAGGGATACGAAGAAGAGATTGACATCTTGACCAGAATCGGCCAAAAAATTTGTTGCAAAGTTGTCAAAACTGGTAACACATTTGCAAAATTCTTAATGTAACAAAATACTTAAAGTTTATAATTAAAGTAAATAAAATCAAATTTCAAAATATGGAGTTGAATAAATAAATAATAAACCTAAAAAAATGTGGAGGTGAAAAGTCGATTTTTATTTTTCTCAACAAAGATTATTATTATGAGTAAAAAATATTTTAGTGTGGAATGACATAAGGACGGATTCAACGGTGGATATAATTTTAGCAAAAGTACCTGACCAAAATACGAACTATTTCAAAAATCATTGCGGTCTTCCTATATCTCCATATTTTAGCGCTTTCAAAATAAAATGGCTTATGCATTACGTGCCTCAAGTAAGAAAAGCCATCAAGCATAAAACTTGCCTTTTTGGTACTGTAGACACTTGGATATTATGGGTAAGAAAAATTAAATTCCTGATACGAGGGTTATACAAAAATCACACAACCTTTGTTCTTTTTTAATTTGACTAATGGATTGTGATGTTTTAATTTTATTTCTCTTTATTGCGGACAGAATCTAACAGGTGGCGTTAATAATGGGCTGCACTATACGGACGTAACGAACGCTTCGAGAACATTCCTTATGAACATAGAACTTTTGAATTGGGACCCGTATCTTTTGAAATATTTCAAAATACCTGAAGAAATTTTGCCTGATATTAAGAGTAGTTCTGAAATATACGGCAAAGTGGGTGGCGATTGGCCGCTTAACGGAGTCCTTATATCGGGGGTAAGAAACAATTTCTCATTTTGTTTTTTTTTTCTTTTTCTTTTTTAACAAATTTTTGACTTATTTCATTTTAGTTTAAGTTTTTGCTTTGCCAACAATAAAGTATTATGATTAACTCATTAAAAAACTAATTGTTATATTAATTTTATTGTTCCACGTCATTTCCCAAATTTTTTCAAATAAAAAACTCATTATTTACCATCAAAATGGCTCAAAAAAATATTTTTTCAATATCAGTTACATTTATATAAGCCGATTTTGAGCTTTCCCAGAATTTTATTTTTATATTTTTTAAAATTCTTAAAAATTGCCATTTATTTTTGAGCTTTTTCAGAATTTTATTGTAAAATTTATTTTTTTGAATCCATAAAAATCGCTATACATTTTAAAACCTTTTAGCTATCATCTTACAGTCCACAAAACAACGTATTTTGACAAAAAAGCACGATTTGGATTTTATAGTTTTACTTTTTTCTTCCTAAAAAACAAATTTTTGAATCGTAAAATATAGGAGAGAATGGCCTTTATATAAATTCACCAAAAAACGACGACGACGACGGATCGTTTCGGGGTTAAACTTACCAGGGGCATACAAAGATTATTTTTTAGTACGTGATATAAAAAACATTCGGAACAAAAATATTTGTAATTTAGTTATAGAATTTGTATTTAAAAGAAAAATACATAAAGAATAAGTCGTTAATTTTATTTTTATTTTTGTTTTTTTAAGATTTTAGGGAATCAACAATCTTCTTTGATAGGCCAGAGGTGTCTAAAAGAAGGGCAAGCAAAAAATACCTACAGAAGCGGCTGTTTCCTGTTGTACAATACAGGAACACAGGTGAGTTTTAAAAATTATTGAAATTTTTTTCTCTTTTAACGGACTCCCGTATCTTTTAACTTCCAAAGTCCATTTAATTATGAATTAAAATAATCCTTGAAACTATATCGTCATAAATACAAATGTATTCACATTTAGAAAAATAATCCTTATCTAGTATGTATTTAACTTTGATAAATAAAAAGAGATGATACAAAATGTTGCCAGTATTTTCAAAAATATTTAGTATATGGTTTGGGTGGCGAACAAAAATATAAACAATCTTTGGTTCTGGGGTTCACTCATACAACGGAAAACTGTAGGGCGCACATTATTATTATTATTGTTTGGTTAAATAAATATTTATCAAAGCAAGTCTTGTTTGTAATAAAAAAACATGTTTTAGAGGGTAATGTCAACGCATGGTCTGGTTACAACTGTAGCTTATCAGTTTGGCAAAAATCCTGCCGTTTATGCACTAGAAGGTAAGTAAAAGTAAGTAATACATTTTAATCTCATCCATTCAATGACAGTTATTTTAGTATAAAAAAATATATGTAAATTTTAACTTTGACACCTCGCAACCTGAAAACTTAAGATATCACAATTATGATTTCAAATACACATTTCTACATCTTTTGTGCACCATCTCTTACAAATTTTAAACTTCTACCTTAGGTCGTTTTAAAATGGTGGGATTTTAAAGACAACTATGACAAATATCAAAAAAATACAAATTTCGTCTTTATCAATTTAAAACCTAATGATGTCTAAAATTTTTAATTTTAGTATAAAGATTGTTTTTTATTTTTTTTATAACTTTTGCTAGTTTGTAATTTATTTGTTCTTAACCAAACCAAATACTTTGACAAAACAAATATCTTACACATATCAATTTATGTTCGCAAATATTTAAAATAAATTGCTCCTACGTTATTTTTTTAATAGACAGCATCATATTTTGGAAATAATCAAAAATGTGTTTTATATTAAACCCCTGCTTTCTATTATAAAACTGACTTTGCAGCAATAGAAATTTCTACGTTGTAATCAAGTAGGTTGTTGATAAATATTATTGACAGTTCTATGAAAGCTAATGTCAAAATTATTCTTATTGTATCAAATGTATGAAATAAATTAATAGTTTTCAGTTAAAGTACTTATTTATATTTTGTCGTAGATAAAATAGTGTATGCAACTGTCATGTAATGGCTATTAATACACTCGCTTACCTTAAGCTGATGCGTAAAATGAACATTACATTTCAGGTAGTGTAGCTGTAGCAGGGACAGCAATTAAATGGCTTAGAGACAACATGGGTTTTTTAAAAGATGTTAGTAAAGACACTGAGTCTCTAGCTAAAGAAGTATTCAACACCGGAGACGTCTATTTCGTACCCGCATTTAAGGGTTTATTCGCCCCCTATTGGAGAAAAGACGCTAGAGGGTGTGTAAATTTGAATATCAAACAAATAACCTTCAAAACGTGCATCATCGCCTGTCTTTTAATTATTAATCGTCTTATGTCAAAATAGTCCTTGTCTGTTTGCAATAAAAGTTCATTTTATCTACTAATCTTCTTTAATTTATATGAGTTGCCAAATATAATGTCACTTGTCTTTTAATTATTAGTCTGTTTGCAAGAAAAATTCATTCAATCTACTAATCTTCTTTAACTTCTGTTAATATGAGATGCAAAGGTGTAAAGTCACTTGTCTTTTAATTATTAAACGGTGTATGTCGAAAATAGTCCTTGTCTGTTTGCAATAAAATTTCATTACTTCTTTAATTTATATTAATATGAGATGCCAAGTATAATGTCGCTTATCTTTTATTTAAACAGAGTAAGTAATCCATTTTTCTCAAATGTGGCCAATGTTTTAGTAAAATAAAACGCCTCTAAGTCAGTACCACAAAATTTTTAATAATAAACAGTGGGAACAACTAGTTTCGGCAGATCTGCCATCATCAGGCCCATAGGGTACTGAATTAAAACATCAAATATAAACAAATTAATTAAAGAACCATTTAAAAATTTGATTACTATTGATTACCATTAGTGAGTAGTTTTAGTTAGAGGCGTTTTATTTTATTATCTTTTATTTATTAAACGTCATGTCAAAATAGTCCTTGTCTGTCTTTAATTTCTGTTAATATGAGATGCAACTTCTTTATTTTAGGATTATTTGCGGTTTAACAGCTTACTCTACCAAGCAACACATCATCAGAGCCGCTTTGGAAGCAGTTTGTTTCCAAACGCGTGATATTTTAGAAGCTATGAACAAAGATTGTGGTATACCTTTGTCCAAATTACGTGTAGACGGGAAAATGTCTGAAAACGATTTGTTAATGCAACTACAAGTAAGTTGACAAGTGACATTTATCTGTCAAAAGCAACTTAATGCTGTCATACGTCATTTTAACTTTCATTATTTAGGCTGATATCAGCGGGATACCTGTGATAAGAGCCGAATCGCAAGATATTACGGCTTTGGGCGCTGCTATGGCAGCTGGTGCTGCTAGTGGCATCGATATTTGGGATATAAATTATTCTAGCGAAACTGAACTGATACCAATTCATACATTCCTCCCAACTTCGACTGGAAACGGTGAGATATATTGCGGAAAATGGCATGAAAGAAAATATTTAAACTCTTTTCAATTTTACAGAAAGAGATGCTAGATATAAAAAATGGAAAATGGCGGTCCAGAGGTCGCTTGGATGGGCAGTACCTAAAAAATCTAATGTTATGACAGGTAATTTTTATTGTGTCTGCCATTTGACGTCAATGGCATTGTTATTAAAAATGACAGTTTAAACATAGTCGATTTGATTGTTGTATTTTTATTTTTTAGAAGAGCGATATAGAATGCTGTCAAGTTTACCGGGATGTGCTTACATACTAACTAGTTTTGCAATGCTTGCATTAGCCGATTATTTGCTAGAACTAGGATTTCCAAGTTGATACTTTACACTTAATTTTATTATTAGTATGACCAAAACGTTTCTCTTCTGCCATTTTTTGTTTTTGTTTTTATTAAAGATAGACAATCGACACTGCGGTTGAACAGTTTACGTTAATTCTTGCATTTACTCACTAAATCATTTACGACGATACTTTACGAAACAAATGCCTTATTTTAGTGACATGAACTGTTAAATCATAGATAGCCTTGTCTACAAATTGTTTTAACCGAAACTATTATGTACTTACCTTTTTATGTTGATCTTTTTTGTTGGTTTGTTTATTTTGGTTTATTGTTATTTTGAGATTCTTATTAAAAAAATCAGTTATAAATGTCTTTTATTCCCATTTCGTGAAATTAGAAACAAAAAAGTATTGTTTAAAGGTCATTAATTGTTATACATTTCTGAGCTGATAAAGTGACAGTGAGTTTTAGGTAAACCTGCTCTGTATAGATTCCTTTTGTTTACAGCACATTTTAATTCCTGAAAAATCTATGTAACTTAAACATGAAGAAAAACCAAATTAAAAAACGGGGTTCATCAAAACTTAAATCGTTTATATTTAAAAGATGGGGTAAATTTTTTTTCACCCAAAATATGTAGGTACTTACTTTATTTGTTATGTTTAAATTAAAAAACGAGTAATAAATGGTTTTATTCCAATATCAAATTAGAATCTTAATATTAGGTTTAGAGCTATTGTCACATTTATGAGCTGATGTCTTATAGAATAAGAGATTTACAAATTTTTTTATCTGAAAAAGAAGAATCATGTGATTTTGACACTAATGATTGTGGAAATATATTGAGTTGTCACTTCCTCAAATTACTGCATTCATGCACTGTTGTTAGGTTATTTTTATTAAGTATTTATGTAGAATTTATTTTATATTAAAAATGAACACAAAAACCAAATTAATAGAAAAAAATGGTTCATCAAAACCGCCTTTACCTTCAGTTTGGTCTAGAGCGTTTACTTCTAATTCAGAATGGCCGGATAAGGTTAGTACAATCTAAACTAGAACAAATTTACAATTATTTTTGGATTATGATTTTTAGGAAGAATTTTTGGACGTTGTATATTGGGCTCGACAAGCTTTAGGTATTATACTTGGAATCTTCTGGGGGCTAATACCTCTTAAAGGATTAATAGGATTGGTGTTGTAAGTTATTAAATATTTTAACTTATACCAGGTTGTTTTTCACTATTCTTGAGATAATTAAATAGTTTTAACAATCGTTTTAGGTTTGCTATAATAAATGCTGGTGTAATTTACATTTACTTCAGCAGTTTTCAAAATGTAGATGAAGATGAATATGGAGGAGCTTGGGAATTAACTAAAGAAGGATTTATGACTTCATTTGCTGGGTTTTTGGTAAGAACTGTTGTGATTACTCCAAGGTAAAGATCATAAACAAATTAATTTATTTTTTAGGTTACCTGGATAATTATTTATTCAGGGCTGTATTATGAAGTAGACAAGTTTTCATAAATGCTGGAAGATTGTGTTTGGACTCTTCATTCCACAAATAAAATAAAATTATTTGGACTCTTGTTTGTGTAAAAAATGCATTTTAATCATCTTCATAGGATGTGTATAGTAATTTTATATTTATAGTTAAAATTTGCGAAATAAAATAATTCGTAGATTTTTACATGTTACATTTGTACAAAAAAAAACTGATATTAAAACGTCTATATGTGTATACAATAATTCAAATTGCAATATATCTGTAGATGGATAAATTAAATTTTTTATTGTTTTGTTTTTAATATAAATTAAATTTGTTTTGACTGATAACTTATTTTATTTAAATAGAATTGTGGGTGAAAAAAGTAAAACGCAAATTTTTATGTAAAAGTGCCAATTGTGAAATTAAAATTTTATTTTCATGGCAATATATCCATATCTTTTTCAAACATTTCTATCAAATTTAAATTTCAATATAAAGGAATGTGTAATAGACTATTAAATTTTCTATCCAGAAATTGAGTTTATTTTATTAATTAAAGGTTAATAAATTGACGGATAGAGTTCCAAGAATTTAACTTAACCCTTAGGTGCTAGGCGATACAAAACTGTCCCACCTTTTCGATATTTGAAGATGTAGGTGGTGACAATTTCTATATCACCTCAGACAATTTAAATTACGTAGCTTATAAAGATTAGTATTTTATCTGATCTAGTGTATAGGTTGCATAAACAGACAAAAATACGGTTTTAAATAATGAAAATCTTTATTTAAAGTATAAAAAAGATTTTACACAAATGGAAGCAGTTTACACTACGAGTGTATCGAATTAATCAATACATAGATAATAATATGATACAGACAAAAAATACAAAATTCATAACAATTCTCTTTTGATCTAAATATAAAAAAAATAAACTAAAAATCATCTGTTACAGTGTACAGGGCGATTAATTTTAATTATTTTAACAATAATAAAATTCACCCCATACAATATATATATTGCGTTTTTTATGGAATATTTACCATAAGGAATGAAGTTATATGAAAAATATCACAAAATAAAATCAATAAAATAAAAATGCCTAAGAAGACGCGTCTTTTTTGTTCTATATATTTTTAATCTAAATGCTCACCCCAGATATCTTTAATAGTTAAGTTTAATATACCGTTTTAAAAATATCAATTCAAACAAAAGTAATTTAAAGATTTTTTTACCAAGTTATTCACGATAGTATGATACAGTATTTGATGTCTCAGTGCAGGGCAAGCTGAGTAAACTACAAAGACTATATAAATCACAAGAACAAAGAGATTTTGCCCAACTACAGCACTGTAGCTGGAGTGCAGCCTCACAGACTACTTACTACGCTCACTAATGTTTAAACCAGCAGATCTTGTAGATCAGTTTCCAATTTGATCCTACATAATTAACAACCTCTGGGCTGGACGTCCACCGTAGTAGCATCTCACTCTTTCCACCGTCAAAGAACCGCCAACCATATGTGATTGTTATTAGAAGTCTCACCAAATGACAGTTAATTTGCAATTGAAACTATCAAGTAACACTAACAATCGTTTGGGTACCCACCCTCTGGGCTAAACTTTGCCGTCGAGGAGGTCATGAAATTCGCATAGTCAGTAAACACATATTTGCCGCCCTCCAAAGAAATAGCATATCCAGAGGAGTAGGAAAATGTTATTTTATTTGTTCAACAAAATAAAGAAAAACATGTGACCATTAAATTTATTTATATGAAAGACTTAACAAATGTACGGATTTTGGAAGAAATAAACAATGTATTGGGCTTTGTTTTACGCGACTATAGAAAAACGGGACGCTCATTTGCAAATTTCCAAAATAAAAACAAAATAAACGACTTACGACTCAAATAAGGAAAATAGGGAGTCCAGTGGACATTTCTAAAGACAGAAAGAGTAATATTATTGCTCAACCGTTCTCAACGAAACGGTACAACAGCCCACGTTAAAACCGACCAGACCTTTTCCATTCAGTTTCGAGGCCAGAGATCGATTTGTGAAAAAATTAATTATAGGAAATAATGGAAGCTGAGAGAAAGGCTAGGGAGTTTTAGCGCGAAACCTATTTCCAAGGCTATTCTGCAGAGAACACTTCATGAATCACAGAAAACTTAAAAAATAAACGAAAAGCGATGAAAACATAAGCACTTCAAAACCAAACCTCCGACGGTACTTTATAAGAAACCGTTCGAACCTAAACTGGAACCGAGACCTCTACTGGAAATCGACGAATTCGTTTTAAACACCGACTTGAGATGAAGAGAGCGAGAACAATTCGAACTAATTATTAAAGAAAAAAAAGAACGCTGAAAGTGTTCAGAGAACGAGAAGAAATTATGAGGAAGCAACCAGAAAGCGAAGAAGTAATGACATCTCGAAAAAACGCGGAGTTTAAAGCACAAGAAATAAAAAAATACAAAGCAATGATCGTTAAGCAGTCCAAAAAAGTCACTCGGGAAACAAAGAAAATACGCCCCTCTAAAGAGCTTTTTTTATAAACATTCAACCAGTTAAATAAATCATGGCCGTAGAAAAAGTATAGTATGTAACATGTATGTTCATTGTTTGCATTTGGTTGGATGATTTTGACGTCTCGTATTTTTTATTTATTTAATGTTCTTTTTATTTTATATTTTTTAATCGACGTTTTATATGTATTTTCAATGTGTTGTTTGTGTGTAAATATAGATTTTTGCAAATATTTTGTATTTTAAAATAATAAAAAAAACATTTATAATCAAGAAGCATGCCCCTCGCTTGGAGATGATAATAGAACAAAAACTAGAATGCGCTTGAATCGCTGTTAGAAAATGATTTGATGTGACGATAAAATGTCAAATGACTGCAAAAAAAATTTTTCGGTTGCCTTACCTTTATCCTCATCCCCACTTTTCAAATAGAGAAAAAGAAAAAATTTTTATACACTTAAAGTGGAAACTTAGCAAAAAAATCTTTAAACCCATCAAATTTGGCAAAACAGGCATTAATCACAAATCTTATTAATTAATTAGATGAAAAGGTGGTTAAAAAAAATTGAACGAAACAAATAATACTGTTATTTACCACAAAAAAAAATAAATAACACACAAATAATGTCATATTTTAGCAATAAATTTGTTCAGAAAATATTGTAAATACGTAATTATTATTTCTACGTATTTATTTATTATAAAAGTCCGAATTAGAAAATCGGTAAATATCAGTCAAAATGGGAATAAATTTTTTTTAACAAAACAAAACCTTTTATAAAACGTCTTTTACCGCAACTATAGTCTTTAATAAAATGGTAACCACACTTATTTTTTTCGTATAATATTTCCAAAATTTGGATAAAACCGTTCAAATTGAAAACGTTTTACGGTAGAGGTCGAACGAAAAAAATAAGTATCTAAGAAAAGGAAACACACAACCAAAAAAAAACACTCTATACCGCAAAATTCCAATTTTCAAACATTCCCTATCATTGGGCTTACAGTTTTAGACGTAAAATCTCCATCCCAGTATACTGGCGTGTCCGCAATGGGAGCGCTTGCGCCAACTTTATCCAAATTTCGATTTTGACACCTCTGTGTTAAATACCAGCAAACTTATTGAAATGCGGTTTGAACAAGTTAATTATACTTATTTTCTGCATAAGTCTTCTGAGTTTTAAACTTTTATATTAGAAATTTTTTAAATTCTGAGAAAGTAAAAGCAACTCCGTCAAATTAAAAAAAACTCGACTTAGACGTGCTATGTGTTAAAAACCAGTAAATTTATTGAATTTCGGTCTCCAACAAATGAATTATCTGCAACTACCTCGACACCCACACCGCTAAAAGATTAAGCAAAAAATACTTTTGAGAAAGGTCGGCATGGCAGTAAAACTGTTGGAAGTTCCCACAGTATGTGGACGTTAAAGGATACTACAAAAGGATAGAGATTTTACGTCATCTTACATTTATTCGAGCACCTAATCTTACAATATTTAAATGGTATGTCATAGTAAAATACACGTGAAAGTCTAAAAAATAACTTTGTCACTGAGATTACAAAATTATGGCAGTCAAAAACATACAGTATCAATGAACGATCAACCACTAATTAATTAGGATTAGAGATTTTCGTATCTCTTTCATATTTTCGAAAATAGATGCCTACTATAAAAGCCAAGGTAACAAAAATACAACAAGGAAGTATTTCGACTCTATAGGGTAATTTTTTTTTATTCTTTTTTCCTCTTTCTTTTCGGATTAATCCTAAAAATTCTGAAAACTATCTACTTATGTGCGCATCCTCCGCTTCTCTACAGTTATAATTGTTGTCCCGCCTAATAGGTCCCACCACGCCCACAGACGTCATTTTGTTAGACGTTGTTTTCTCCTGCAAGAAAAAACATTATGAATCGTAATTAGTTAATAAAATTTCCGAGGATAAAAACTTAATATTAAGAAAGTTTCTACAATAATTATTTTTTTTAATAAAATGGTGCCAATAGTCAATCGTATTGACGATTAGACCACAAATTAAAATTGTTCTTTATGTACAAGATGAAAAAAATGACAAAAAAAATGAAAATGATAGCAAGCAAAAGCTACGTTGACGTAAAAAAATAACGAACTAATAAAAATAAAATAAAAAAGTACCTTATAGCGGGATAAAAAGTTGAAATCACCACGATCTGGAAAATAGTTCTGCAAAATACCTTGTAAAAGGAAAATAAAAATTAAAAATTCGCAAAGAAAATTTTAAAATACCAAATAAAAATATATTTATAGAAAGCGCAATTACTGTAAATAAATAAAATTCTAATAATTTCAAAAGTATTAATAATTGTTAACCTCCACCATGCAAGGCTGAACAAGCTATAGCATGTAATGAAACGATACTTACTAAATATAAACATACATATACGGGGTGATTTATTAATTACTTACCACTTCTCTTCAACTTAATTTCTTTCGTCAACCGTCGATCGATCGACGACGATTCCGAACTATCTAAAGCCTCTGCGGAATCGGGAGTATTGCCCGTCGAGTTATTGGGAGACGAACCATCACTCAACAAGCTGAGATCGCCGCCTGATTTCCCTTCTGAATTAACCATGGACCAGGGTCGAGGTTTCGGCGCTATAGTCGGACAACTTTTCAGTTGCTTCAACTGCGTTTTTACGTTATCGGACTCATCTAAAACACGTTAAAATAATTTTCTCAAACCGCCATGTAGATCGCCGGATTTGGCACACTTGTTTTTTTAAATAGAATCAAAAATCTACCTTTAGAGCAGCCGTCTGATGACATCCCTTTGGACAAAGTACTTCCGGGAGATTGATCAAAGCTGCACTCTGCCGCAATGCTTCCATCACTGCTGTCTCTGGATACAATACTATCACCAGTTAATCTTCTGGTTAAAGGTGAAGCGGAATCGTTGCCTTTTCTCAATGAAGACGGAGAGAATTTTTCCAAATTATCCGATGAACGCGATCTGGGCGTCGGCGTCATTAATCCTAAAAAGAAACGTTGTCTTTCATATTCGCACACAAAATTTTATTAGTTGTTTATCTCCTTCCACCACTGTCTTTTAAAAACACGTTAATGACAACAAACGAGACTGTTCCACACATTTAATGACAGGCCGCTTTGCCCCGTCATCCATTTCTATGACGAATCTTTGGAGGGGTGTGTCCACTACTATTAATGGCGTGTTTACTAAGAGATTAATAAATGGGCGTGTTTACTAAGAGATTACTAAATGGGCGTGTTTACTAAGAGATTACTAAGTGGGCGTGTTTACTAAGAGATCAATGGATGTGTTTACTTGTAGGGACATAAGGAATAAGCAAAGAACTTCACTTACCTCTTAACAATGGCGAATTTCGACTTAATTTCGGCGTTTTTCGATCTTCACTGAGCGTGGGCGATGAAAAATCATGATTTGGACTCCCGGCAGTGTGGAATGAATGACAATCATCGGATGTCGGAGTAACCGAACCTGGACGGAAGAACGAATCTAAGCCCTCTACCAAATCTTGCGATACTGAGTCAGTTGTATCGGGTGGATTAACTACAGGTCGCGTTGGTGCCCTGGTTTTTGCCCTTCTTGGTCGACCTAAAGTGTTTTATATGATTAATTATTCGAACATGTATACAAATGAATTTAAACTGACCTTTGTTAAGGAAAATACCTTTGACTAGGTGTTGTAGCTGATGGCTGGTGTTCGGTAACTCGGTTACTGAGTCTTCTTCTTCCGAGTTACCCGGAAGAGAAGGTAACAAACTCGGTATATCGTCCGCTGATATACCTTCTACGCTATCTACTACAGATTTAGGTCGTAATTTTCGTCCGTGCAAGCTTTTGCGTTTGATTGAAAGGTGGGGAGTTGCCTAAAATTAACAAGATTATATCTAATTGACAACTGACAATGACATAACTATCATTTATCACGACAAGTGACATTTGTGGCATATATTTACCTACTAATCACACATACACGTTTTTTTATACTTACTAAATTTAAATATTCCAATTTCTGTGCATGTTTAAAAAGAAAAACAGCATTATTTATTGAAATCATCAATACAAATTAAATTCGAGATTTTAATACAACCAAAGAAACGTTTTAAATTTCTCCTAACTTACCAAAGGAGACAAATCTGATTGATGGCTGCTATCCGTTATGGAAATATCACTAGCGCCATGGCGGGAGCTGTCGGAACTACTTAACCTAGATCTTCTTGGAGGAGAATCAATTCTTATTGCACTTGCATCACCAACTAATATCTTATAACTTCTCATTAAAGCTTCGTACACCTCATCGGTAACTTGTTCGGACAATTGATTTGCTACCGTTATGTTCAATTCCCTAAAAAATATATAAAATGCAATGAATTGTCAGTTAAAAGCAGCTGCTCGTTCTGCAAAAACATTTTACAATGCTACATCGATGAGATGACGCAACAATCATCTCCGTCAAGTCAAAATGCACCAGACAATTTTAGTGGCGTCTGTGAGTCGGAAAAAACCATGAAAAATGGACCACAATTTACCCGGATCGAGAGTACCTTCTCCCTCCGTTTTTGAGGATGCTGAACACGATGGCGGTATCAGAATTTCTCTTTTCGGCAGCCAAACCGCTAAAACTACCAAAAACTACCCCCTAAAGGGGTTAAACGTGCAGCACATCATTTCCCAGACAGGGGTGTTTTTTTATTTTTCCCCGGTGAGGGTTGGAAGTAATCTTCAACATTACCACCGTGCTCAGCGTCCTCGAAAACGGGGGGAAAGACGTTTTTTTACAGCAAAATGATGTGCTGCCGGTTTAACCCCTTTAGGGGGTAGTTTTTGGCAGTTTTAGGAAGTTCGGCGGGAGAAAAGAGAAATTCTGGTACCGCCATCGTGTTCAGCACCCTCAAAAACGGGGGGAGAAGGTACTCTCGATCCGGGTAAATTTTGGTCCATTTTTCATGGTTTTTTCCGACTCACAGACGCCACTATTTGTCGGAAATTTATTTTTATGGACAACTTCGTATAAGTAATTAAATCGTAATTACACATATTTGTGCAATACATTCACTAGGTTCTTTTATCTATATAAAAAATTTTCGGTACGCCCATGGCACTCGGCCATTTCCGTTAAATTGACTGCTGGATTCGATTCGGAGATGACAATCGATTGGTCATTCGCCCATCCCAGCTGTAATCGATTCCATAATGAGGTTATGTTTACAAAAAATTACAACGTGATTTAAAACAAAATAATAATGTCTCAAATTCCACCGAATATTAAAAGAGATGCACCAAATATACTAGTAACAGGAACTCCTGGTGTAGGAAAATCAACTTTGTGTACAAAATTAGTTGAATTAACAGGTTTACAGTGGTTAGAAATTTCGAAAATAGCAAAAGATCACAACTGCTTAGAGGAATACGACGAGGAGTATCAGTGCCCTGTTTTGGACGAAGATAAACTTCTGGACGGTTTAGAAGAGGTTATGTGCAAAGGTGGAAATATCGTAGATTATCACAGTAACGATTTTTTTCCGGAAAGGTGGTTCGACGTAGTTTTTGTGCTTAGAGCAGATAATACTACACTTTATGATAGATTAACGAGTAGGGGATATAGTGGGAAGAAATTAGAAGATAATGTACAATGCGAGATATTCCAAACTATTTTGGATGAAGCTAAGTCATCGTACAAAGAAAATATTGTGCATGAGTTATATAGTAGGACTCCAGAAGAGCTGCAAGACAATATCAATAGGATATGTTTATGGTTACAGTTGTGGTTTCAAGATAACCAAAGTACTAGCTAATTTAGAATATAAGTAAGTGAACTTGCATAAATGTTGGTAATTTACATTTAAAAATTTATTAAGTTTTATTTTAATAACAGGATTTCATAATTTGTGATTTAAACGTTATTTTTTATAAAAATAAATATTTAAAAGCAGTTTTTTATCTATAAATTACCTTGTTCTGTTCATAATGTCTACACCAGCTTGCTGTTTAACACAGGTAGTGACGAAATCGAAGGGAATTTGTTTTTTTCTTTTGCATTCTCTTTTGATTTCCTGAACAGTTTCGTCATCATGCAAAACATACGGACATTGTTCTTTGCAACATTTCAACATTTTTTCCGTGGTTGCCTAAAAAGAGTGAACAGGTGGTAAGTGTAATTCGTAGTTTCTTTTTTATTATTTTCTTACTTGAACATAATCACAAATGCTGGCATGTATATCATTGGCCGCTTGTTGAAGTTTCTCCTCAACTGGATTTGGGTGTTTATCGTCTCTATGTTGAGCCACTTCTTGCAGCCTAACAAGTAATTGCCTAGCATTTTCTGCATCTTGAATAACACCTGTCGCGTGGTTTATGTCATTTGTAGATGCTATTGACTCGGATGCAAGATTTTTTATGGCGTCTTGGGTTTGTTGGACTAGTCTATCAAGGGCCTAAATTTTAAATGTTTTTTTGTTAACATATTGGGATAAAACTTCAAAAAATTTGATGAAGAACTGTCAAAATTAGAAAATATCATTTGTCCACGGGCCCAAGTCAATCCTATTTCGAGCTAATCGAGTTTAACCTGATTAGAGCGAACTCGATATATGCGCATTTATAGGCAAGTTAGGTGTTCACCGCTTTACGTTTATGGTTTATATGATGGATATATGTCATACACACACATGCATCGTCTTTTAGAAGATTTGATTTTGATTTCTAAACTTTTTTTTAAGAATTTATTTTTTATTGACATTCCATTTTTTATTTTATATCATTTTTCAATCACTTTTTTGTTACCATGAATACAGCTAGACTATGTCCGATATGGGCGTTTCATTAGCAGGGTTAAACATAGCCGGCCACCTTGAAATAAATACAAAACTAGATGTTCAATGGAAAAATACTTTTTGTAAGAGAACGCTTAACAATTATGCCCAGCAAAGGAAAGGGGTAGCTAAGGTAAAATGGTGAAGTAACAAAAATGCAGCATAATCATTATGGTTAGTATTCTTATTTATTTATGGCACATGTGTTATTAATCTAACTACAATTTGGCGTAGTCTTTGGGAGATCATATTTGTTTAAAATGAATGATTAAAAAGGAACATGCGAAAAACCATCTTACCCCGTGCGATTGGGTAAGCTAATTTTTTTCACAACAAACAAATGTGCATTTCTTCGGCGTCTTCATTATCCACAACGGCACCAGCAGTTTGCCCCAATTTCCACAAAGCTGGCAGCTTATCCAACCTTCTAGTGATTTAAGAAAAGTATTTATATGTAGACAAATTGTGTCTTCATCATTGTTCTTTTGCGTTTTGGCTGCAAGTTTAGTCTTTTGTTTGTTTTTAGCAGTTTTTTTGAGGAGTAGATCATTAGGATTTGATACTTTCTTCGGCATTTTTAAATTTTCCAGCTCATTTTGTAGTGCCCCTATACCCATCATACCCCACACAAATTACCCCGTTATGCACCCCTCCCAAACTACAAAGAGTCATACATATATAAAAAAAATGTCAGCATTCTGCATTGAACATATACTATTACTTCACCACTTTCCCTTAGCTACCCCTTCCTCTATGCAAGTCTTAGAACCCTTGTAGGAGTATAAAAGAGTAGGGTTTAGAGGAGATAACGACGAATAACTCTTTTGCTGGACCTAATTGTTAAGTGTCCTCTTACAAAAAGTATTTTTCCATTGAACATTTAGTTTTGTATTTATTTCAAGGTGGCCGGCTATGTTTAACCCTGTTAATGAAACGCCCATGACATAGTCTAGCTGTATTCATGGTAACAAAAAAGTGATTGAAAAATCGAATGTCAATAAAAATAAATTCTTAAAAAAATGTTTAGAAATCAAAATAAAATCTTCTAAAAGACGCTGTATGTGTGCGTGTGTGTGTGTGTGACATATATTCATCATAAACGTAAAGCGGTGAACCCATAACTTGCCCATACATGCGCATATATCGAGTTCACACTAATCACGTTAAACTCGCGCTAGTTCGAAATCTGTACATAGGATTGCCTTAGGCCCGTGGACACTTTTGATAGGGATGAGATGACGAATACCTTTCCGAAGTTTGGGAGAAATCGACCAAAAGCCATTTCCGTATCAAAAACTGCGGGGTACTTTTCAAGATACTAACTTTAACAATGTTTAATGTTTTGTCAATAATAGGATAAAACTACAGAAAATTTGATGATTTAACATTGTAAAAATCTATATTGTATAATTAAAAAAATTAAATAAACAGTAGAGCCAATTTTCAGATAAAAGACTTTCTAATACATTTTCGATATTAAAAGTTGAAATAAGTTCATTTTTTATAAAAAAAATGCAATATGTGTATCGAATGACAAAAAATACTTTAAAAAAATGTGATATGTAACGAATTTTTAAGAATATGATAAATCTACAATAAATTTGATGATTAACTGTCAAAATTGATATATAAGTAAATGTTCATTATTAAAAGTTGAATAAAATTATTTTTTTAGACGAATGTAATATTAAAAACATGCCAAAAAGGTGATTTTTGAAGAGTGAAGAGTATAACAGTAATTTTTAAGAGAATCAAAATTGTAACAAACCACGTTAAAAAAAACTACTTGAAGTCTAAAATAAGAAAAAAATCTTAACTTCAAAAATATAGGTACATGTTAAAACTTCTGAATTTGCCCTTTTTTACCTGTTGCTTAGATGTAAGTAAAAATCCGGGTTGCACTGGGAAAGTTCTAAGACTTTGTTGTTTTTGAGACACATTTCTGTTTAGCAAGTCTTGGATTTTTCTCATAATCAATTCAGTTCTTTCTGCATTGGCTTTCATACAGGGTGTGATGTCGAAAATGGGAAAAGGCATGTATTGAACAGTCATGTTGCTTTCTAAAGCATACGCAATATCATGGTAGCCCTTGAATAAAAGAAAAGTTTAATCACAAAAAAATTGCACGAATTGTATGTCAAATATTCCAAAGGCTAATAGCAAAACAATTGATTAAGATACCTGTCAATTAATACTTGACTATCAGATTTGAATCAAAATAAGACGTACCTGTAAAGTGATGTTATTCCTATCAAAAACAATAGTCTTCAACTTGCTATTAATCTGCAAAGCTTTCGCCAACAATCTTGCTCCAGAATCCCCGATTAGATTCCCGCTAATATCCAACATCTCCAGACTTTTGTTGTCCCCTAACGCATTGAGCAGATTAAAAAGATCCGACCTTAACCTACAATCTGGAATAATCAGAGACTGCAGTAAGCATTCGTCGTCCTGGATTATTTGAACTACCGAATCCATTATCAGCGACATGTGTTTTTTCATTGTACGTGACATGTTCAGGTGTTTTAGTGACTTATTTTTACTTATTGCTATCACAACGTTGCACAAATCTGAATCCATATCTAAAATAAGGAATTACGATGAAATCACGATAATTTTAAATGTTCTTCATTATTATTCAAAATTATTTAAAAAAGTGACTTTTGACAGCCATTAAGCTGGCGGTAACTGTCAATTATTCATGATTTAACTCATACAAGCCTTAAAAGTTATTCTTATTGGTAAAACTATACTTACTGTTTTCAGAGATATCAAGACTAGAAATACACCTAACACCATGCACACAGGACTCCAAAACGTGTGCTCCTTGACTACCGAGCCCACAATTACTAATATCTAATGCCATTTCTTTGGTAAACTCATTACATGCCAATCCTAACACTAAATTCCTAAAAAATAAGACGATAATCAAGTAATTTTAAAATTTTCGAGAGTTAAGTGACATGTGTGACATTTATTAGTCGACAATTGAAGTAAATTTCAAAAACGCCATTTATAAACCTTTTTTTAAAAGTTTTTAATCAATTAAAAGCAGGTGAAATAATACCTTTTTAGTAAGCTTGGATAATTTACTTACTTCAGTGCCTCTTGTGGTAATTTACAGTGCGACATGTTGAGAAATTTGAGGTTAAGCGTAGTGCTAAAAAATTGCTTGAATGAAATAGGAGCCTCTTTGTTCTTTTTGCTACTGTATGGGTTTTTGCTAATATTTAAGTGAACTAGATTTGTCGTACAGCCTTTTAATAAAGCACCAAAAAGCTAAAAAGCATCCAAAAGTTAATTCTATTCGAGATTTTTTCACAGGTAACTTACATTTTCTAGAATTATATCAGTTGAGGAAATATCAATGTATTGAAGAGCGTTGGGTTGAGATAAAAAATTGTGAAAGTTCTAAAACAAAAAATTCCAATTAGTTTTATTATCTACTGAAGATACGGAAAATTAAGTTGGCGAGTGTGACACTATTATCTGACAATTGAAGTACATTTTAAAAATATAATTTACTTACACTAATATCATCTTTCAAGCTATTCCCACACAGATTGAGATACGTGAGTGTGGTAAAAGAGCTCGAATTATTACAGAGAGCAGAAAAAAGATTGTTAATGCCTTTTGAGCTCAAACCACAGTGAGACAGGTTTAAATGGACTAGACCTTTGTTGAGCTTGGGTATACAATTTCCCAAATAACTAGCACCTAGAAAAATAACTACATTAGGAATGCAAGTGATATATTTGTCACTTTTGACATTTGTATAATTAAAAATGACGCAAATGTTAAAATAAAAATAATTACAACTTACCTTTATCTTCTATTGGATTATACGATAAATCTATCGTATGTAAAGCAGTTCCCAAGTTCAACTTGAGAACGCTGGATAATTTGTTGACGAAATCCGCTTTTAAACCTAAATTATCGAGATATAATTCTTCTAAATTTAACGATTTTCGAAGAACGTGTAATATCCTATCGATATTGTCATGTGATAGCTTCACTTGATTTGCTCTTAACTTCGTAAACCACGTGTTGTATTCTAGAGCACTTATTATCGGAATAAGATCCCTAAAAATAATTGTTCTTTTTAATTTGAACAGATTGTCTAAGATATTATTTCTTGCTAACAATTAATTAGCATTTAGAAATCGTTGTCAAAATTCCTCCTTGTGGAAATGTCATTTTACAAAATAAAACGATTTTATAGTGATTCGCACTCACTTTTGATCGAGGTATTCGAAATCCTTAAGGCTAAGTTCCCTAGTGTTAAGCGAAACGTAAATATTATCAATATCCCAAGCGACTTCCTCTCTATAAGTCATGCCGTGGAAGTCGCACATGCAAGCGTATTGGTTTGAAAAGCCCCCACAGGGGCCCACTTCTCTTCTACTGCTCGCTATGGCCTCCAAGTCCCTTAGCTGTTGTAGCCTCGTGTTAGGAATCACTTCAATCTAAAGAAACAATATTTAATTAAATATTCCGCCGGTATAACATTTTATATGTTGACACTAATTTTAATTTAAAATGAAATTCAAGAACTATACTTTCTTTATATTTGTAGTTTGAAATTTAATATATAACTATAGTAGTTTGCACAAAGTCCTCATAATACAATTACAGTGAAACTGAGATTTCCTATAAGTAAATATTAACTTTATTGGTAGTTTTTATTTTGACCTACCTTTCTAATGATGTGTTGTAAGGGCACAGTAGGAAAAATATTCCTAATGGCGTTATTTAAAGCCCCAATCATATTGTCTACTTCGGTGCTACATTTTGAATCTTCCCCTACTAAGAACGAATAAACTTTATCGTTAACTGTAAGGCTTAATTGATTGCCTCTTTTGCTCTCCAAGGCTTGGATTTCCAAGTAGTGGAAATGTGTGTCGATCTAAGAGGAAAAAAAATGGAAATTCAGATGGTTAGTGATATTTTTTGGGAGAGCTCATCAGACAAGTTTGAATAATATATAATTTTTTTTATATGGGAAATAATGGGGTATCCGACGTGGGACTAAAAAATCAATATGAAAATCCTATTTTATGTCGTAAATTACTTCAAAATTTTTGGTTTTCAAGAATAAAAGAATAGTTCTTAAATAAAATTTCTAGGCAGTGAGAACCGAGGTAGAAAAAAATGATTAGTGGAGTCAAAGTCGATGAAACATATATATTTCTTAATGACTGGAGCGAAAAATTAAATATTTTGGGAAATGATTGGTGGAGTCAAAGTCGACAAATAATAGTGCTTAATGACTAAAACAAAATTGATTTTTTTACCGTTTCCTTTTTCAAAAAAATGTGTGCGTTAAGGGGCTAAAGTTGTATAAAAAAAGCTGACAATAACTATTAAAAAAATGCACATAATTGGTTTTGTCTACTTGGAATAAACACTTACCTTCGTTGGCACTTTTGCTGTGAGTAAAAGTATTCGACATGGTGAAAACACCTAAAAATTTATAACCAATAAATAAATATTTATTTAATTATGTCTTATACATGAATACTTATGAGAATTCAATATTAAAAAATGGTCAATAACAAAGTCTTAAAATGTGTATACAAAATTATTAATATTGAAAGGAAAAAAATATAGAAAACGAAATTGTCTAATTTTTTTGACCAAATTTTTCTTTTGAACAAGATTTTTTTACCAATATTTTTTTGTCAAAATTTCTTCCTTTGGAACAAATTTTTCTTTTGAATTTTTTTTAACTTTCCCGGCAAAATTTATAATTGAACAAACACTAGGTGTCAGATTGATTTATGTTAGCCTGATTTTAAATAGCAATAATTAATAGTTAATATTTAGGTATGAATTATAATTTATTTAGATTGATAATTGTAGATTTTTTATTTCTCAAAAAAAATACTGAACAATAGGATAGAAACATATAAACTTATTTTCATATTTTTATTGTAAGCAGAAGGACCATGGTCTACAGCCTTTTGTAAGAAATTACAATAAACAACATTTTCATTTCATTCATATTTTTATTATAAAAAATTAAATTATTCTCTTATGTACATTATTAAAAACTCATTATTGATCATCAAGTTTACAAATATCTTCATACTGAACTCCACTAACTTTCCTTCCTTTTAACAACCCACTGTATATTTCAATGTCCACACAAAAATTTTTCTCATCTACATTTAATAAAGTTGCAGTTTCACCCCTGTAAGCCCCATTTACAACTCTCACTAATTTCCCTAAAGCTGGTATTACAGTTTCTAAATGTTCTTGATCTATTTTAATTTTTTTGCCTGTTTCTAATAGTTTTACTATGGCTATGTATTTGCCTGTTACTTCTCTAACTATTCCTTTCTGTTTATAAAATTCATCTCCTAAACTTCTAGTAACAATCTTAACTATAATGTCTTCAGTCAACCAATAGTCTCTTCTGTTTGTTTTTTCTTTTTTGAGTTCATCTTGTTCTCGAATCTCATCTAAAGCTGATTTTTTTCTATCTTCCAGTTTTGGTTTCTTGGCATCTTTTGATGAACTTACACTAGGAACTTTGAATACATTCAGCTGTACAGGAGCATTTAATTTATCACTTTTTAACTTAAGATCTAATTTTAAAATCTCTTCTTCATTTTCTCGCACTAATTCTGTATAAACAGGCTCTATGGAAGGTCCGGCTTTTTCTTGGGCTAATTTAGCTTGTTTTTCTACAAATTCCATTTGTCGTTCTTCGTCATTTTTATCCATTTTTTGTTTCTTTTTTTTCATTTCTTCCCTTTCTACTGTTTCTGGACTCCTATCAATATAAGTGATGTACCAACCTTTTTCTGTCTCGTCAACTATAGCCTGTCCTGTCTTACCCAGCCATTTAACAAATCCTGTGAGAGTAACCCATCGAGTACCATTCATATGAATGTGATCTCTATCATGAATATATTCTTGGTAGACTCTATTAGCGTTAACCCTTTTTGTACCGAACTGTCTTCTTAATATCTCCACATATCCTTTGGCGAATTCAAACGAAAAGTCGTCGATGTACCTCTTAGAATTATCAGCGAATAAAAGTAATTGTCTTTGGTGAGATTCTGAGGTTGTATGGCATTTAAAACCGTTTTCATCACGACATTGTTTCTGACACATCTGACAATACCAACGTAATTTTTGGAGACCCTTTGCTTTCATTTTGTTGGCCAGGTACTTGGGGGTACCTACTTCTGCCTTTTTTCCCATTTTAAATCAGATTTTTCGTCAAAATATTTATGAAAACAAACTGACGTACTTCAAGCTATTACTTGCCACACCATACTGAAGTTAGTTCCATATTTATGACGCACGTACTAGACTGCATCGTTGCCAAGTGAACAGGAAAACAAATTAACCTAACGCAACTATAATATACGTTTTTGAAAACGTCGACCAAGTCTAAAATTGTACATATATGTGTAAAAATATTTAAACATTTATCAACATGCTCATTGTTTCCTTTTCAAGTTTATTTTCACTATATTTAAATGTGCATATACATTGGAACTTAATCCGTCAAATTTTAAAACTTTAAATAAGAAAAACTTTCATAGGTATTTCCTCTACAGAAATTGTGTTGTTTTAATATGGTTTCTTTAAAATATGATAAATATACAACCAAATAATTTAAATTGGGAAAGATGTGTATTTCTCCACAACAAAAAAATTCATAGGGTCCTGAAGCATTTTGCAAATTTTGATGATGCCTAAAACTTACAATTCCAAAATAATATATTGCGAATGCAAAAATTATGAAATAATCAGATTTATTATTATTATTATATTCACATTGGCAACGTTGTAACCCAGCTACTTTAAGTGTATCTGAAGTTAGCAACGTGTCCGTGACATTGACATACTAAGTCACCAACATTAGTTACAGATCAAAAGTTCCTAGATTAATGAGGCTAATTTAAACGTACTCAATTATTGATTATTTACAGGGAACTAAAAAATGAAAGATTTTATCAAAATTTGCTTACCAAAACTCTATTTTCAGTCTTGTCTCCTTTGGTTTCCAATCGAACCACATTTTTAAAAAGTATTTTCACTTTATTACCAACAGAGGATTTTATACTCTCTGAAATAAAAATAGGATCAAAATCAAGGATTTTTTGCAAATACAAATAGAACAAAAAAGTTTCCAATGTGTTATCAGTAATTAATATTCCTAACAGCGTTTTTAACCTGCTAATTGCATAAAAAATTAGAGTCAGCCGTTTATTATGTAAGCTTTAAGTGAACATAGTAAATTTTATGTTATAAAATTAAATAGTGATGACTAAATGTTCAAAATATTTGTGTGTTTGTTTATTTATTTAAATGTTCAATAGCGACTATAAAAATTTAAATGAAACTAAGGCAAGTTATTAACATAAAGTGGTCGATTTTAGCTTTATTTAGTCATAGGAATTTAAACTAGGAGGTCATTGGGTCATTATATTCGAAGTTAAACATGCAATTTGTTTACTAATTAATTAAATTCTCAGAAACGATAAATCACAGAGGCCGTGGACAAAGCAATTACTGAATGACTCATAGCTTGCATATTATTTATGATTTAATAAAAACAAATATATCTTGTAAGGTGATACTCTAGAAAACAAACAAAATCGGAATTTTCGAATTATTTGTCATTCTGACACTCCCCTTTGCAAATCAGAGGTGAGCAACAAAATCCAAAAATTTGTCAAAGAAAGTCGCAACTCACCATTTAGATCCTTAGTGAGCTGTGATCTGGTAGACATAATTTATATAAAAACACAAACACCTATAATTAATTCATAAAAACATTTTAATTAAAAGAACTCCAAATTTTGCTCTTCTCTAGCTGTCACTGTCATCATTTTTCGTATTAACTTCAGTGTGTTGGTAGTTATTCACGGTTTGAAAAGCGCTTGCATTATTTTTCTGATTGGTCGAAACTAGTGACTTTACTAGTTAATTATTCACGGTTGGTCACAATTATTTTTTCGTTACACGTTCCTATCTTCATTCTGCTATCAAATTAAAGTAACCAATCAATTTAAGGTATAATATCTTTCTGTTACATCATTGGTTGCAAAAAGATTTCGGGGAAGTAACAAGATAAACGAATAGAAGAAGATGTTAACTGATAGCCGTCTATGGTTATCTTTATTTAGCTCGATTAAATGTTATATTTTCCTTCTCTTTTTATAATGAATGTAACGACAAATCTTGGAATAAAAAAAATAATTTGAGTTTCTCTTGTCATTGAAGAAATGATTAGATAAACAATTTATCTTTTAAAATTTCAGCTATTTATTTTAGAAAATGTCTTCTGTAGTTATATCAATATCTAGACGGTGGAATATAAGAAGTAAGTATTAATTTTGTGATACGTAATCGACATAACCTCAAATTTGTAGTTAAATTAAAAAAAAAATTTCAAAGCCTTCGATATTAGTTTCCGAAACAAAAAATCTCTTTACAGACTCTGGAAATTGATTGTGCTCGAAGAAAAATGTCCGGAGAGAGTGACAGTGATTTTGTGAAAAGTGTTGAAGAACTTTTAGAAACTAGCAATACTTCAGACGTTAAGGAAGTTTTTTGTGCCAGCGAAAACGCCGACAAAGTCAAAAATAACTGTTGGGATCTTATCTCCGTTGTTAGTAGATTCCTATCGTCCCAAAATAACGGAAGTAATTTGGAAGTATTTAATAGCAGTAAACTACTTTTGTGTAGAATAGCAGATGTCTCTAATCCAGAAGAGGCCTTGTTGCAGTTTATTGAAGAAATAGAAGAGGCTGACAGTGATTTAAAATTTGTTACTCTACTAGAACCTTTGAGGAGAGCGTTAATAAGAATACCTAAAAAAGTTTCTATTTCTTTAGCATGGGGTTTCAACTCCATACAGTGTTACTTAAATAAATATGAAATTCCTGATAGCAAGAACTTACAGGGAAAAGAAAAGTTGTTATCAGATAATGCAGAAGAAACTTGTAGTATTAATGAGTTATATACAAGTGTGCTGCATTTTTATGAGTTACTAGCGCAAGAAATTTCGTTTAAAGATGAAAGTGATCAAAGATCATCTGTAGTGCTTAAATTTTTAATAAGACTGCTAGGGAATCCGCTAGTGTATCTGGATGTGGAAATATTCGATAATATAAAGGGAAGTGCTAGGATATCTTCAGAATATTTAGTCTCAAAAGTTTTCCAGATATGTTCTGATCCAATATCTCTGCTTATGTTCCGATCAATGGCTGAAAACGATGATGTTTTTAAACTAAACGACTTAGGCTTGGCTTCTTTTTACTACTTAATATTTTCAGAAAATATTTGTATAGAACGAGTACCCAAAGTATACAGTTCTGTATATTTTTTTCAAAATAGTTTATATTTAGTGACAGTCCTTCTTAAAATAAACCATCAAATTGTTGTAGAGAAAGGGCTTAAACTTGCTGGGAGTTTGCTGCAACAAGTAAAATCTTCCAAGTTGCCTTATTTCTTATTGGACTGTTCAGATCATGAGGATTTCTGTAAATCTTTAGCTAACATTATAATTTATAATGAAATGGAAAATTTTAGAAAATTGGGGTTGGAGGTATACCAAACTTACTTGTCTTGCTTTGAGATTAGAGGATTTTATTTAATAGTATACAATTTTATTTCTCAAATAACTCATTCGGGTTTGAAGGCGTACACAATTACATTGTATAAAGATCTTGTTGTTAAGCAATTTGAGAATACTGAAAATATATTTATAAGGGGTTCAAAGCTACTAGGATTGCTAAAAAAATTTTGTTTCCTGCACAAAAGGGAAGAAAGCGATTTAATTGAAATTTCTGATGAAATTATAGCAACTTTGAATCTTCTAAGGTTCCTAACGATCAGAGATAAACTAAACAGTACGAAAATTTGGGATTATATACCTATTTTGGATGATATTTACTTCAAACCTTTGAGGAAAGGTTTGGAATTATCCAGAGCGCACTTTAAATTGAAAATAAAAGAAATTGAAGAAGAAAATCCCGTAAAGAAGACCAAAAATGATATTAATGTACTCGTTAAAGGTGAAAGTTTGTCAAAACTGAGTAAAAATGACAAAGTTGAAGTTTTAAATTACTCATTAACGGTTTTTGACGTTATCGATAGCCTTCTGAGCAGACTTATGGAATGTATCGAATTACAGGAAATATGAAATTATTTTTATATTCAGTTGTAGGAAATTGAAAATGTACACTTTTTATATATGTATTTTGTAATATATACGTATTTTTAATATTGTTTTTTAATAACCCAAATAAATTGTGATTCGAAAAAATTATTAAAAGTGCAATTATTTCAAATAATAATTCAATTTTGTATATCAAAATTGTAAAATTATTGCAATATTAAAATATTTTTAAATTCACAATAATTTTGCTTTTATCTCTGTATCTGTAAATCTAGAAGGGTGGGTCACCCCACAGCACGTAGGCCACATTTGGCCCATTGTGCGTCCTTCTGAGGTTGAGCCTTCCTTCTAGCTCGTCAGCCAGCCTACTTGTTTAAAGTAGGCGATGACGTCGCCTGAAGGTAGCTCCCTCATGTTGGCATGTGTTAGCCACCGCTCGCCGAAAAGAAAATGTCTCATTTGTGAGAGTGTCGGGCATTCGCAAAGAATGTGTTCGACAGTCTCGTCTTCTTGTTCACATCCTCTACACAGTGGAGTGTCAGATAACCCCATCCTGTAGAGGTGTTTTCGTAGATGACAGTGGCCAGTCAGGATACCTGTGGCTGTGCGCAGGTTCTGTCTGTTCATAGTCATGTATTTTTTGGCTGTTTCGCTGTTCGGATACTGTAATAGTTCCTTGGCCTTGCAACCTGTTTCGTCGTCCCATCTACCCTTAAACTTGTCAAGGGAGTGTTTCTTCAGTAGGTCAGCCACAGCTGATGCCGATAAGCTTATGAAAGTGCCAGGTCCCAAAAGTTTTTGGGAGGCTGCTTTCTTAGTTAGAGAGTCAGCTGCACGGTTGCCTTTTGATTTTCCATGACCTTTGATCCAAGCTAACGTGACCACGTTGTTGTTGCAAGCTTCGATCAGGGCCTGGTGACATTCTAGTACTAGACCTGATGTAATCCGTGGTCTATCCAGAGCTAGTAGTGCCTGTCTGCTGTCCGTGAGGATGTAAATATTATTACCAGTAATGTTCCTACTGGTAGTCTCTTTTGCGGCGATTGAGATAGCAGTGAGCTCTGATGTAGTAGGTGCTGTAGGTGTTAAATATTAATCCAAAATTAAAATAAAAAATTTTGATTAATTTTGTATTTTTTTACACGTTAATTGTTAATAAAAGATAAATAAATATTACATGGTATGTGGTTATCAAAGAATATATAGAAAAGAAACAGGTTATGTGTCTCAATTCTCACATATTTTTTGTTTAAATACTGTTTCAACAGGCACAAATATAATATGGTCAAAAACCCGCCTATTTTCGTCCGCCACCTCAACCTCCGACCCCCCAAGTGATAAAACCGGAACCCAAAATGACACTAAATACGAAGATGAAATTAGAAATAAAATTTTGGAAGCCTCCTTACCGTTCGTACCACAACTGGGTTGGTCTAAAGAAGCTATCAGCAAAGGGGCAGAGGTTATTGGATACCCTGGAGTCATACACGGAATGTTTACAAGAGGAGGAGGGGACTTGATCCACTACTTTCAATCAAGTTCAAATTTAAAACTAGTTGAAATTTTAAAAAAGGTAAGTTCTAATATTATATTTTGTGGATTTTGAGGGTCGTTCATAAAAAACGGTAAATATTTTAACTTCTTTTTTATCAAAAAACGTATCTGTACGAACTTTTAAGTACAATTTAGGGTAAATTAAGAAAAATCAAAACTACTTTTCTACCCCCACCCCTCCTTGTGGAACTTTTACACAATCGTCTTGATTTTTCTTAATTTACTCTAAATTTTCCGACCATCCACATACTGCTAAGAATTTTTTTGTTTCAAAAATGATTGGCCCTGGTCTAATGTTATTTAGCGAAATATTAATATTTGAAGACTTTAAATATTTACCGTGTGCGTATTGACAAAAAAAAATTATTTATATATTTCATAAAAGATATTTTTGAAAAAACAAGAACAGAATTTTCAATTAAATTGGGAAATTGGAACCTTTGGTTTATCAACTAAGTTGAAACACTATAGTCGATAGACTCTATCATCAACTCCTGAAGATGCCAACTTAGTTGGCGAAACGCGCGTAGAATGTGTTAAAATTGTGTTTTGGTTGAGTGGTCGACGATAGTGTTTCAACTTAGAATTTTCAAGGAAAAATTTGAATTTTTAAGATTATAGAAGAACCAACAGAAAAACCGCTTCCACCAGCGGATTTTGCTGAAAAGGCAATTCAAGAACGTTTAAAAATGATCGCCCCATACATAAGTAAGTGGCCCCAAGCCATAGCAATTCAATCTTTACCACCAAACGTACCAAAGTCGCTTGCAACTCTGTTAACAATGGTAGACGATATATGTTACTACGCTGGTGATAGATCTGTAGATGTACGTAGTTCTACAACTGTCGTTGACAAGTTCAGAACCCTTTTTATTTTTTTTAGATAAATTGGTACTTACGTAGGTTGGGGATAGCTGGAGTGTACAAAGCGACCGAACTGTATATGATACAGGATAAATCCGTTGAATTTAAAAATACATGGGTATTCTTGAACAAGAGGTTACTAGAAGCTGTTCAATTGCACGATATCCTGATAAAATCAGAAACTGGTAGTCAGATGGCAAAAGATACTGTTCAAGCTGTGTTCGTTACAGTAAGTTGTTTTTGCCAATTTAACACAAATCTTGTTCTGGGGATTTATGACATTAACTATTATTTTATTTATTTACTCACTATTTTTTCTTATTGAGATATTTTATTAACGGGGTAACGCGGCATTTATGATATATTTACCTGGAAACTATTTGAAAATATTTTGAATTTAGTTGACTGGTTAAATTTAAATACTTTTTTGACAGGGGTATTGCGATATTTAATAAACAACTTGATAATTATTTTTGCAAAAATATTAATTAGTTAGACAATGGAAACTTACAATTGTTACCAAAGCGGCGTACTCGAACATCATGACTTCTATATCCGGCGGTGTTGTCAATTTAATACAAATGTACATGTGTGTCGGGAAAATGTGATTTTCCAGCTCTAATAGCCTTAATATTTGGCTAATGACTAGCCAAGACAAAAGTGGACCTACCATTCTTCATTCGTTTAAGCTCATAGGGCAAATAAATTCGTTTTCTGAGCAATTGCGCAAGAATTGTAACTTTCTTAGTCTTTTTACATTATAATTTGTTGTTAACATGTTCAGAGATAATATATGTAGTTTTGTTAAGTGTCGCATTTTATTCCACCTCTTCAAAGTCTACGAGAACAGCAGGAAGCAGCAAATGATTAATAATTATACTTTTGTCTTATCTAGTCATTAGCCAAATATTAAGGCTGGAACATCACAATTCCCGTCTAATCCTCGACATGGTCCTTCTAGCCGGATTTAATCCTTTTAAGCCGCATTTGACAACAAACCAGTTCCCGGCAGCGAGTATACTGCGATATTTACTATACAATTTTTTTAAAATTATGAATCTGTAGGGTTTCGTCAATAATTCATTTTGCATTTATTTTTTTTAGGCACGTAATATACTTGGTCTCAACTGGAATAGATGAGTTAAATTGTTATTTAAAACCAAAGCTATTTAAGGGTTAATATTTTTTTTATTATCTCTTTAAAAACAATGTACCTAAGTTTATTATATCAAAGAATTAAAAAATAAATAAACCAAAAAAAAAGTTTTACGGAGAAACGTTTTTATTTTATCACAAAATGTATAAATACGTAAATATAACAAGTGAAGAAAAACTATTTTTATTCAGAAATTTATGGGAAGAACCAACAAGAAATGCAAAAATGACCGTTTTATGTTCTGAGACTTAACATTTTATTTACTCACCAAACTAAACCTAGTGACAATTGACATTTTTAACCTTATATTTTCTTTTGATAAGCAAATAGAACGTTTTTGTTTCTTTTCTTACATTTACATGTCAAACTTCATACAGATGAACACCAAATAGTTGGGATTGTAAGAGTAGACTAACAAAAAATGGAATCAGATTACTATTCAGTGAGGAAAACACAAAATTTAATCAAATAAGATGTAAACTAACAACACCTGAATGACATAAACGGTAGCCGACAGTTGTTATGACATCTGTCATCTTTCTACGCCAACTTTGGGTTTAGATTTTAACGATTATACTAATTGATGTGGATTTACAAAAAAATACATTTACTGCAAAAACGGCAATTTTTCAAATACTGAGCAACAATTTAAAGAAAACTACCCATTAAATATAAAATTTATATGTACATTAACGATTGATTTCACAATCATATGCTACTTTTATTGTCACGTTTATTTAAAAAATAAGAGTAATTTCAATATATTTGTTTTGTTTTTTAGGCTTCTTTTTGACAATAAAATGTCACGACTTTGACAACTGAACACAAAATTTGACATTCAAACATCAAAAAATACAAAATTATCGAAGACTGTCACGTTTTGTTAATGATTTGTTTGTATTTTGTGATTTATAATAATTTTTCTTCATTAGACTTTAAAATAATATTTAACGCGATATGAAAATAAAGTAAAAACAAATATTCTCTTAATTACTTTCCATAAAGGCACCTTTAGTTGAATATAAAAAGAAATGCTATGTCAAATAAATATGTACATTTATAAAATAATTGATTACTAAAATAAAACAAAAAAAAATGAATATACAAGGTATACTCTTAATAAACTGTATCATATATCATTGATTATTCACCAAAAAGTCTCTTATTAATCAGTCTTTGTTTCATTTGTTCTTTTTTAAGTCTTTAGACTTTTCCTTTAATGGTAAACCTTACGTAGAAATGTTATGTACTGAAAATACTAAAACAACGACACCTTGTATATTAAAATGGTTTTTGGTGGCTACCATTCACTCAAATTTGTAAAATAAACGTTACTGCTGGCAGAACTATTATTTATGTCTCAATTGTCACTAACGTCACGTCATTTATTGCGTCAATTGTCACTAAAACTGTCATTTATTACATTGTCATTAACGCCTCTTTTAGGCAAACAACTGCCATTTTGATAGTAAGCCACCAAAATACCTTTTCCTACATGCAATCGATAAAATTTGAAAACTTAAGAAAAAAAAATAAGTACTCAGCACCTAGTTTCGTGTACCTAGCCTAAAAATAAGGTCCTTCTTCCTGTAAATAGTTTACCAATGATACGGGTAGCGGCAATTTGTCCATATCGCTGATGATGACGTACTGCTTGATAACGAAACGTGACAGATACTTGAGCGAAGCTACTTTCTCGTACCTCGAGAGTGGGAGGGTAAGTCTGACTGGGAAATTTGGGTGGATTTCGTCCTTCGTTTTCGTGTAACAGTAAACGTTCTGTTTCGATTTTGATACTGCATCCTCTACTAGTTCAGCGATACTGCTGTAGCCCAAATGGTCGAAAAGGCTGTAGCGTGATTTGCTGTAATCGATTCTACAGTGTAGGATTTTACCGATGTTGCGAAAACTCAACGTAAATAAGTGCCTGAAAGAAAAGATTCTATGCAGGTATGGTGTTGCCGCCACGTTTGATTTTTTTTTACCTGGTTGATGTGGAATCCCGTACTAGAAAAGCACCATCTGGGGATACTTTGAGTCTCTCTTCAGCCTGCGATCTGGATATCGGCCCCCAATACCAGTAATAGTTCGACAGATTAGCAATTTCATTTTTCGGCACTATGCCGTTTTGGATTTCAGGAGTATTATTTCGTCGGCGTGGAGGTATCACAGGTGCTGCTGTGCTTTGAGGTTGAGGCTCTTCTACCAATGCCTAAAATATTACTCAAAGAAATAAGTTGATCCGGGACGATTTTTTAAATTAGATTTACAAGATGAACCTACCTGGACAGGAATCATAGAAGCGCGAGTAGTATCCTCAAGATTAGATAATGGACCAGTCTTTCTTATTGGTTCAATTGAGTATATATTTTCTTTGTGCTGTATACTTGTGGCTAGAGTAACCTTGAAAAAAAGCTAGTTTAAAAGATATAAAACTATCATCATCAACAAATCTTTATTTATTTACTGTGTTTTGTAATATTATGTGATACTTTACAACTTTTCGTTATCATAGACAATTTTTGAGTTTTCATAGTAATAATTTTTCGATATTAACTCCTTAGAATATTGTTTTGACAAAAATATAAAATGAATCTAAATTTGTTGTCCGTTTGGCTTGTTTTAGTAGTATTTAGGAGTATTTTACGAGGGATGTGAAACAACTGATGTGTACAAGAGAAATGGAGTGATATGTTAATATTTGGTTAATTTAATTGAACAAGGTGCGCTAAGAAAAATTGAATGTGTGGCGAATGGGGGACGAAAGATAAAAATTAAAACTATTTGAATATATTGTGGCGGAGAATGAGTAACATTATTTTTCAACAAATATTACCCAATAAACATTTGTAAAAATTTTAAAAAGTATTAACCAGATCCTATATGCCATTTTTGTTAAGTTTTTATTTTAATTCTTTCTGATTAGTAGTTTCTTGTATTTATAAAAATAAAACGTGTATCATACCTATATGAAATTTTGTCTAATTCAATACTTTACTACGAATTATAATTTAAAAACTGAAATTGTAAATGTAAAATAAAAGTGCATTTAAAAAAAATCATGATAAAAGCTTTGAGTTTTGTTATATTTATAACAAATAGAAAGCATCAAAAGATAATCACATCCTGTAGAAATCATAATATATACTTGTATAATACAAAATGTGACTCAGTATTCACAGCATTATTTTCTAGGAATAAAAATAAAATTATTTATAATAATCTAGTATACTTAAAATATTTTTTAGATTATCTAATTGTTTTATCTACAAAAGAGAGGAATTTACATGAATACTAAGAAATATATTTAAATCATTTCAAATAAAATGACTAAAAAGGGTTTCCCAATATTGGTTGCACATTTTTCTTTAAAAATTGTGGTTAAAAGATTGAAAAACCTCAAAAATCCTCTAAATTATTAATCAAATGCTAAAAAAAGATACCACATATATTACTTTTTTGTTATTCATAAATTATTTAAGTTTATTTAGTGTTAAGTTAATTTTGTGATTTTTTAGATAAACTAAAATAACAATTTAGCAACTGCTGAATATTTCTATTTTTAATAAGTATTTCAAAGTCAACTTTTTATAATTTTAACAGCAAATTTCTCACACTGTTTAGATATCATAATTGTTCGAATTTTTTTTTGAAAGAAAACAGTTTTTGGTGAATTTTTTCTTTTAACATAGCATATGTCATTTGTCAAATCTCAAAATTGATCAATAAGTTTTTACCCAAAAAAAACGTATCTGCACCAACTTTTAAGTAAATTCATAAATTAATAAATATCAGAACCTATGGTTAAAATATTTATTATTCTTTACAAACAGTATTGAGTGGAGTGGTCTAAAACTGTTAAAAAACAAAAGATTTTTTCCTATGTAGTGTTAATTGAAGTCAACATTCTTTTTCCTATTCTTTATTCACGGGCTTTATTTACTTCTATATATTTGTATAAAAAAATGTTCTACTTTTATTAATGTAAGCAATTGTTATGAAGTGTGAATAAATAAGATACAATGTTATGTGATTATTTACTAACCAAAAATTTGAATACAAAGATGAATAAATTTTGAATGTAAACAAAATTTTCAACTTCTAAACATTTCAGACCTTGTTTAATAACCGCTGTGATAAACTAAATAGGCAAAAATTCTCAAAATTTAAAACTCATGTTTGAACATACCCTATTTGATGAATGAGATGAAGTGGGATGAGTTGGTACCCCCAGCCTATTAGAACTACTACTGGCCCCTCTTTGTCTAAATGCATTCTTCACCCTAATATGCATTTTAATAATACTTCTCCTGACACTGTTAGAATTTCTTTGGTTCTGGGACATAGAATCGTTGCTGTAAGAAATTCCTCTCCTGTATACCACCGGATCCTCAGAATCATTGCTATTTTCTATGTTATCAGCGGAACCTCTTCGTATCGTCAACTGCCGTAGGCGTGACAACCAATTCGTAGTTTTATTGTTGGAGTTTGCCATAACTGGGTTATCAAACGTAGGCACTATTTTAAATAAGGATGAGTTAAATTACGGTCATTGCTCGAAGGTTGAATTGTACTAAAACTCCGATTAAATTGCAAAATTAAATAATTATTCTCTTTTAACTTTAATCAAATAAATACGGAAGCAATTTATTTTTCTAGTTGACTTTTCTCTCAACAAGTTTGACGTTTCTAATGACATTTAATACTTCAAAAATATGGGCTGAATAATTTTAGAAGCCTAACTAACCACACGAAAAGAAGATTTTATCATGCAAATGGTACATAACGCGGACAGAAAGAGAGAAAATATAGAAGACTTTTCTAAATGACGCGCTTGTAGAAAGCCAAAATTGTCTCTGTCATTGTCTGTATACAGACATCTCTGTTTACTCGTCTCTAACGTCTTCTATATTTTCTCTCTTTCTGTTAACGTGATGGTTTTTTGGTTTTTTATTCCCAAGAAATTAGTACTGTTGAAAATCTAGAAATGAGATGTGGATACTTTTTTAATTCAATAATCAAATGAAAAAGAGGTTTATATGTTTAAAAGTTGTCAACTTGTGGCATGAAGTAACGACCTTTTCCCATTTTTTTGTTTTTGTCATCTGTCAGTTCTGTCACAATGACGTCTAGTGTTCATGTTTTGTAAACTAATTTTTTGATTAAAATTAATAGTGTAGAATTAATGTAAATACTAACAGAAGAAAGTAATAAATAACACTGCACTCTATTTGCAACCATATTTCATGACCCCTGCTACAATGGAATTGCAAGCGCAAGAATTTTTGAAACAAAAAAACTGGGTGCAAGCAATAGAGCTACTTAACAAACTTTTAACAAATAAGCAAAACACCATTGAACAGATTGTCGCCTATCTCACCGATAGGGCGGAATGCTTTTTAGAATTAAATAATCATCAAGCTGTTATTATAGATTCAAAAAATATTATCAAACTTTGTCCTGATCAAACCAACTACAACGTTTGTCTGGCCAGAAAACGACTCATACATTCACTCTATATGATTAAACGCTATACAGGTAAAAATAGTAATTATATATTTTAAAACCCCAATGTGCTGATTAATTTCCACTAATTGTAGAAGCAGACATGGCTGCAAGAGATTGGTTAATACTAATACAGGAATCTGATGTTAACAAGGAAACTAAAGCAGTATTAGAAGGACTATTGGGTAGTTTCATTAACTGCACAAACTCTAAGCAGAAAACTATTAATCTACTGAAAATATTAGATGCAAATTTTACTAATGGATTCAATAACACAGCTAAGGTATGTGGTAATCAGAATCAAGAAACTTTTTTATACTTTATTAAAAACTAATTTTTTTTATTAGTCATTGGATTTTTGCATATTTATCACAGTTCAATTTTGTTTATTTCATATTATCTATTATTTAAAAAAAAATTGTTTTTCTATTTGTAACTCGTAATCCTGTAGTAACGAATTTTTCACACAAATTAATTGGTTTATATTGAAAAATGGGCCAGTAACAATTTTTTTGAAAATTTAAACAAGCAGGATTTTTTTTTAAGATTCTGTACATCTGTAACCCTTTAAAAAATAATATAATTTAATATTCTACCTCTACAAACAAGTTTTTTATTGCATGAAAAGAAAAAGATTATTTTATAATATGCAAACTAAATAGGTTTATAATGTAACTCGGTTAACTATCACCTATGACAGTATACATTGTTCTTTACTAGATAATTGATAATTAAAAAAATAATGTTTATTGAGTGATAGTTCGATCACGTTTTAAATAAATGAATATGAAATTATGATAACTCTTATCCAACACTTTTAATGTGAAATAACCCTTACAAATAAATTTGTATATTATTACGATTATAATTTCCTAGAAAAAAATACATAATAAAAGTTATTTTGACGATAGTTTTAGGACTTGATTTTATTTTCCAGACATTTTCAGAATGTTTTGGCATTTTTACATACTTTTTCCACTAATAATATTTTTGTTCTGGCAACACTAACAAATTTTCCGTCATACTACTTCCTTTTTTCAGTCCATTCCACCTCCACTAGTTTCGTGTGTCTACTGCAACGTCACCTTTAGTGATAAGAACGAACTGCGCGCCCACTGCCAAACAGAAGCACACGAAATGACGGTGATGTCAGATGACGGGCGGGACTGGCGCTGGCGCCCGCCTCCGAGGGGCGTGACTTACGACGCGTACTTGCCCTGTGACAATTGGCGCGAAGCTAGATGTTGCCGCTACGGGCTGCAGTGCGTTCGCGCCCACGGCGAGGAGGAGTTAGCCGAGTGGAGGGAGAGATTTAGATACAGGGAGATGAGAATGCAGAGGGCCAAGGAGAAGGAATTATTTGGTGAGTAGTAGATGAAAAAAAAAGTGACAGAAAAATCAAATTTTTTTCTTCAGGAAAATCCTACACCGAGGATATTCTAGAAAAATGGGCCCAATCCTCGAATCCTAACGCATTGATGTGTAGCAAAATCGACGAAGTCGAAGACCACTGCAACTGTCCTCTATCAGTAACTGTTTCGTCTAAAAACAGCCTGCATGAGTGGACTTTCCTGTTGAAAACGAAACGGCCGCTCAAAGCGGTCGCTCTATTGCAAGACACCCACAGAAACCACTTCTTCCTAGCGAGTATTTTCATAAAAAATTGCAAAATAGATCTGAAAAACAACCAGGAATGGATATCGCCCCTGTTGAACCAGGAATCCATGTTGGCGGTTGAGTATAGGATTAAAGTCGTTTTTACTACTGGTATCTTTGGAACGTTCAGACAGTCAATAGTGTTTGATTTTTCCTCGGAGCCAGTCCTAGTGAAACACATGTGCGTAGACGTTGTTCCCGATCCGGATTTGGAAAAAATCAACGAGATTCGTAAAGAAATAACCCTTTCTATATCGGAACGTTGGACCTTACACAACTCCGACATAGTCCCGTTCCATTCGACCGTAGAAAACGCGAATCCTAACGAGGAGTGGGAGAAACGATTAAGATCGATGTACCCCTGCCCTCAGGCGGAAACTTTTTTGCTATCGCACGCCACCGTCGCGGAAAAGAAGTTTACTAAGAATAATTATAGGGAGAGGATGCACGAGCTGCTCTTCATCGAAGAAATGGCCAGGTAAGTGTAGCCTAGGCTACATTTTTTTATTAGCGTTTATTAGGAAAATAGTTCAATTGTATAAATGTTTATGTTCTATGTCAAGCAGTTTTAGATTCGCTTCTTAAAATCCAGTCGAGATAACAATATTTTGTTTTCAAGAAACTATTTCTACATGTATTCTTAACATCGTGTCTAAAGTCTAGACTTATATGTCACGTAGTTTTAAATTGATAGGGTTTTAAAGACAAACATGTCAAATGCCAAAAATCTTCCCCAGTTGTATCTTATTTAACCTATTTCATTTTCTGTTGATCTTACCATGCTACTCTTCCGCAGATACGACCTGGTCGCCCAATACAACCTATCAGCCAAACTTCAAATCGCTCACAGCTACATATTATCACCCAACAGCATGGCTGCAAGTACCGCTAAATACTCGAACAATGGCGAGCTATTCGCATCGGTAAATTTAGGCAAAGAACTCTCAGAAGATACATCAGAAGGGAGACTGATTCTCATGCATTGCAACAGTGTCTATTTATGCCTCTCCTTGGAAGATAGCCAAAGAAAACGAAGGGTTTATGAAGGTTGGATTGAAGATAAAGGAAAGAATACGATTTATTTAAGATTAAGCGCTATAACTGTTAAAGAGTTGGGGTTAACCCCGGATTCGGACGTAGAAGTCGATATACAGTTTCAATTAAACAGGATACCGTATTGCGAATGGCATTACACTTTAGATAAAATGACTAATTTCAGGATGATCTTCCCTGAAACTTACTTAGAACCCAGCATCCCTTGGTCACCTTCCAGACAGTGGTCGAGAACTTTAGACGCCCGTCTTAACATCAAGCAAAAGGAAGCTATTAATGCCATAACCACTCCCTTATGCATACAACTGCCCCCCATCTTAGTTATAGGTCCTTTCGGAACGGGAAAAACTTTTACTCTAGCCCAAGCGATAAGGGAGTTGATCAAGGAGTCTAGTAACAGGATTCTGTTGTGTACTCACTCGAATAGCGCTGCCGATCTTTATATTAAAGATTACTTGGATCAGTGGGTAGAGAACGGGGAGGAAGATGCTAGACCTCTGAGGATTTATTACACGAAACGTTGGGTTTCCACTGTACATCCTGTGGTTCAAAAAGTAAGTACATGTTATCTACAATTTCTAGCTTTTTATTTATATTTCACTCTGGTTAATATTGAGTGACAAATATTCCTTTAAAGGGTCCTTATTGTTTGCACAACTATATCCTAGTTTTTGAAATTGTACAAATCTTTTTCTTTCTAATTTCCAGTAAATATTCAAGTATTCATTTGTCATATGTCAAATGTCAACTGCCAACTTTAAAAAAGTGTGGTTAAACAAGAATTTTTGGGCTGTAATGAATTTGTTTTGCGAGCGGAAGTAAGGGTAAAAAATAGGGGGGCTCTGAAGGCTTCTGGATGATTTGATAATTATTTCTGCTTTTATTATTATAATATAATTTGTTTACTTTAAATCACCATATGCTTTTAATGTTTTCTTTCTCGGATTTATCGCCACTGCGCATTGTGTCACCTATCTTCCACATTTTACACACACTAATACTAAGTGTGGTTAAACACGAACTATTTTTGTGTATCGAAATTATTTTTACAGTACTGTCTGATTAAAAACAACGGCAACTACAGAAACTTCGAAATCCCCACACTCGACGACATCATGAGGCACAAAATCGTAGTTGTAACACTCTCTACATCGGTATATTTATCCGCCATGGGACTGCCTCAAGGATTTTTCACGCACATCCTTCTAGACGAAGCCGCTCAAGCTATAGAATGCGAAACGGTCACGCCACTCGCTGTAGCCCATGAAAACACTCGAATAGTCCTGGCTGGTGACCATATGCAGTTAGGACCTGATATTTTCTCGCCGTTTGCCAAAGAAAGGAACCTACATATATCCTTATTGGAGAGATTATATGATCACTATCCTATCCAGTTTCCTTGCAAGATTTTGCTTTGCGAGAACTACAGGGCGCACGAAAGCATCATCCAATTCACTTCCGAATCTTTTTACGACCAGAAATTGGTGTCGAGCAGCAAACAACCGAAACATTCCAAGTTTTTCCCGTTGACTTTCTTTACCACGAGAGGAGAGGACATACAAGATAAAAATTCGACAGCTTTTTATAATAATTCTGAAGTATACGAAGTGGTGGAAAGAGTGACTGAGTTGAAACGTTGCTGGCCAGCAGAATGGGGGGCTTATACGGATCAGTCAATTGGAGTGGTTACGCCTTACGCCGATCAGGTAAGTGTTTGAATACTTGATTTATATACCGATCATTAAATAAATCATTGAAGATGGTCTTTGAGTCAAAACTGCATAATGATCCACATTTTCTTTTATTGTACACTTAACAGCAATCAGAAATAAAGAGTTTATATAGCTATTCTGTTGACTATTAGACCAATAGGTTGGTCTTAGGAATGTCCTGATGAGACTTCTCCAGTGAGGTCAACATTTTTTACATGAATAATATTTTCTACTTACTTAAAAACTGTCATTCTCGTTGAAAATTTGAACAAGCTTTTATTTCAAAATAATACTTTTTTGCATCTATAATGAACTGCGCCAAAACAAAAAATCTCGCTTCCAGTTTCGTTCATCCTACACACTTACCTTTACTCCATTCACAATTTTTCGGCATTCTAGGAGGTTGATCTAGAGCTTCATGTCACTAATAGCATTCCCATGATTGGAAAAGGTAATAGGTAAAAGGCTTCGTCATTTCTAACTCGAAGGAGGGGGTTGCTTGTAGGGGGGTCATCCTGGATGATGATAAAATACCATTTTAAATAAAATTTGATATGGATCTGTGGCCATTTGTTTAGAAACATAATAAGTTATTTATTAATAACGAAGAAATATCCAATCTGAAAAGTGGGTAACATTAAAATAAAGAAAATTAAAATTTTTCTCAAAGTTTTCCACTAGCAACATATAACATAAGTTATATACGGTTGCTAGTGGAAAACTTTGAGAAAGATTTTAATTTTCTTTAAGTTTATTAGATACAACAACCAAAAGTACTGGCCTTTTGGACAGAAGTCCTTCCGCCTGTAAATTATAATAATTTTATAAATTGTTTGCACCTTTTTATTGGGAACTATCTTGTTCTCTTTTACATATTAACAAGGGCTGCACGTTTTAATTTTATTTATTCATTTAGTCAGAAACTTAAGCCTTCTCAACTCTAGAGAGACAATTTTTTGATACAAAAGATTATTGGGATTGTCAGGGTAATAAATACTCTAGACTGAGGCTGAGACACAGGAATGACTGATCTAGCATCCTTTGCGATTCCGCTTAGATTTCGTACTATGTTACAATGAAAAGTTTCAATGTTTGCTTATCTTATAAATGATAAATTAAAGCACATTTAATAAAAATATCATTTCTGGTTTGAAAAGTTTAATCTCATGTTACGTTGAATCCATACTTGCTCTTTCTTGTAACACACTGAATTCCATCTGTCTCAGTAATGGTCCAGACTTCTAGACTATTTATTGTCTTATTTTTTAATTGACTCGGCAATTTGTAGAGTTTTGTTTATTTGTACCCATCGATTTACATATGATGGAAGCTGTTTTGATGTTTATTCCCTGTGGCTTTAATCCATCTTTTCATCAACTATTTATATTGTTTAAAGCTTAGTTTTTTGTCGATTTATCATTCCCCTTGTAACGCAAAATTTTAAAACAGATTACTACTAAACATTTTCCTCCTCTTAGGTATTTCGAATAAGATCTGAACTAAGAAAACGCCGAGTGGACAACGTTTGTGTCGAAAGAGTTCTGAACGTGCAGGGTAAACAGTTTCGCGCCATTATCCTGTCGACGGTGAGAACTAGGAAGACTTGCAGTGCCGATACTGGTAGAACGGAAGTCGACTATGGTTTCTTATCGAATTCAAAACTTCTCAACACCGCTATTACGCGTGCCCAAAGCTTGGTCGCTGTCGTTGGAGATCCTATAGCTTTGTGCTCGCTAGGAAGGTGCAGTAAAGTATGGGAGAGATTTATACAGATCTGTAAGGATAATGATAGTTTGTTTGGAATCACCTGGACGCAACTCAAGGTAAAATATAACTTCTAGATGTATAAAATGCATTTCTCTCACTTTACGCAATTTTTTAGCTACAACTAGACGGCATTGAATTGAAGAAAATTTACACTTTAAATCCTTTAGCGCCAGAATTTATCCCTAGAAAATATAAGGAACTAGGCATCGTGCCTAACGCAGCCAAAGTCGAAGCTAGCATACCCAAAGAAGTAGTAGTACCTCCACCGCCGCCTCCCACCACTCTAGTCTCACAGATCCCACCTCCAGTAATTTCTCCGTTTCCTTTACAAGATTTACGGTTCTTCCCGCAACTCTTATATCCCCAACAACCACGCCCTTTTCTCTTTAACTTGATCCCTCCTCCTCTGACAAACGGTTTCACGCAACCAATTCCTATCGTTAACCCCTCCATCGTCGTCCAGCCACGTCCGCCGGCGGTGGTAACTCAGGTACCGAAGGCGGTGACTGTAGCCGCACCCATGAACGTGCTAAGTCCGAGTATCGTTGGAAAAGCGCAAGCGGGGAGTATCCAGGCGTCTAGTAACAAGTTGATACAATTTATGAACAACGTGCATTTCCCAGAGGCACACGTGTTGAACGACTGCGTCAATTTGCTGCCGCAGAATATGTCGTTGGCTGATATGTTGTTGCAACCGCCTAGTTTGCAGGAAAGATGGTGAGTCGAGCCCCATTAAATTTTTAGTTTTTTTGAGTCAGTACTTGTATCTCGCTAAATGTAAAATTTCATGTGAAACTGAATGAAAATATTCCTAATATCGTAGTTTTTTAGTTATACACGATTATGTTGAGCTGTTCTCTCGGAAATGTAGTTTCCTCGAAAAATGAAAATATAATAAAGAAGCTTCATAAATAACTTTTATATTTAGGTACAATTACTTGAGAGAAACAACAGGAGCCGAAGCCGCGGAAAAATTCAAATACCTCCTCCATACAACCAACCAAAAAGGCTCCAAAGTCTTAGACAAAAACATTTTCGAACGTTCGACGCCTTCCTCCTGTGAATCTCCGACTTTCTGTTGGTACGATAGTCCCACCAACCAAATAAACTTCAACAAACCGGTTTATATGACCGAGAACGTGTCCGGAACGGGATCGGAACATCATAATGGCACGAAGGAGAACGTGAATTTCGAGGTGTTTGAAAACGGATTGAGCGAGCAGGACTTACAGCGTCACATTAATGAGGAATTCGCGAATTTGAGCATGGACAGCGACGTGAGCGAAGTCTTTAAAGCTTTTACGTATAAAACGGATCCGATTCAAATGAACGGAGGAGGCGCCCCTAGCGGCCAACAACAACAGCAGCAGCAGACACAGCAACAGCAGCAGCAAAGCGGCAGCGTTACGGGGCCCAAGTTCTATAAATATTTTCAGTAGGGCATTTTGTTTTGTTTTTCTTTCTACTTGTGTAAACTTTTTTTTTGTATTTGTATATTGTACATAAATTGTATATTATGTGTTATTGTTGTTTAGTATGTAGAATTATGTATTTGCTTTTTTTTACTATTTATAAAATATAAACTTTATATACTGTACTTAAGTTGAAATACATGAGATATGAAGATTGCTGTCTAGGGTCAATTTTTTAGGAACCTTGTCGGGGATTAGACGGGAATTGTGCTGTTCCAGCCCTAATCGCCTTAATAGTTGGCTAATAACTAGCCAAAAAAAACAAAAGTGGACTCTATAATTAGGTTACCTGTACATGCTGCTTCCTGTTCGTTCTCGTAGACTTTGAAGAGGTGGAATAAAATGCGACTCTCAACAAAACTTCATATTAGGTTCTCTAAACAGGTTAACAATGTAAAAAGAGTAAGAAAGTTACAATTCTTGCTTAGCAGTTGCTCAGAAAACAAACTCGTGTAGAATTAATTTGTTATTCGATGAAAAGAATGAAAAATGATAGGTTGCTATCTCTAAGTAAAATATGAATACATGTCTTAAGGGGTTTCATTAACGCGTCATAACTTTATACGATTTTCCTCTTGACCCGCTCAGCAAAAGTAGGCGTGACTAAATATAACTTCCAAACTTTGGCAACACAGCATAATATATTTACCAAATAAATAAATCATTTATGCATTCTTAGTAGCCAGTGGCGTGCAGAACATAAAAATTAGGTAACCAAAACCAATCAATGTTTAAATAGGTAGTGAATTGAGGTATAGAAACTGATCTTTGGTTGGGAGAAGGCTGTGGCCCGCTATTGATCCCGTTAAGAGTTACCAATTCTGGAGTGCAATGGCCTAGGAAAACCACAGAAAACCTAGTGCCAAACTCTTTACAATGGGTTAATAAATGTATAAATTTATCTTAAATCTAGGGGAGCGTTTTGTAATATTTCTTCGTATTCTTCTGGGAGGTCCTATGCTTCTTTTATAATTTTTATCTCCCTACGAACTAAATTTAAAAAAAAAACCTAATTTTATATATTTATTCCATATATTTTTTTCATACTATCTTAAAGTCGAGGTTTCAACGAAGAAACTGAACATTGATAATGTTAAAAAAATTAAAATTTGTAAACCAACTTTCCTATAAAATCGAAAAATAAATATTTTGCTGTGAAAAAAAAATTACAGCTTACTTAAAACACAAAAAGAACGTGTTCACCAAGTTTATAAAAAATATTTTTGCAAAAAAAAAATTAAAGCGATTGTTTCGATAATTTTGAAGTACGTATTATAAATTAAATAAAATCAATGTGTTCGAGACTTTCTCCAACACTCATATTTAATAAAATGTAATTTAAAAACTAATAAATTTCAAATAAGTACTAACTTTAAAAGCTTAAATAAAGTTAAAACAAAAAAATAAGAAAGTTCCACGACACCGATCAATAAAATCAAATATATTAACACAACTCTAATCGCCAAAGTCAAATGAAAAATAATTTGTGAGACGCCCCTGAAAAAGGATTCAAATATTAATCTGAGATACTCTAAGACACACGCCCACGTCAAATATGCGCGTATATTATGCCATAAACAAAGACAGCTACCAATATTGTTCTCGAAACTAGGTTGGGTAGTAATAATGACAATGTGCGCTGTTGCATTTGTGTCGAAGAACGTTTGAATTCTAAAAACTTACGAATGGTGGCAGCGTGAATCAGATAAGGATTTTCAAATCTTGGCTGCGTTTTTATCCATTTTTTAACGTAAAAGGAAATCATTGACTTTCCGGAATTACAAAAAATTAGACTTTTTGTTGTGATAAACGGTTTTCACTGAAAACATTTCTGGGACATGAGAAAGCACAGCCAGTTTCCCCAAGGCAGTGAATGCTCTTAATGAGTGTGTAGGAACGACTGACTATGGCGTCAAAGGACACTTTTCTTTCCTGCCTCGCTCACTCACTTTTTGGCTCGGACGGAAATTAAGTTTTTATTTGTTCCGACGTCGCGGTCTATTCAATTTATCGGTTTTTATTGGTTCAGACATCGCGGTATATTCAAATTACCGGAAACTCTTTGTGTTGACCGGACTTGCAAATTACCATGAGCATGCGTAATGTTTTTAACTTTAATAGAAATTTAATTATTTTATTATTTAGATTTTGGGATTGAGGGTAAAATAAAGCGAACTTTAACATACATAATGATAATAAAATTGAGTAATTTTAGATGAAAAATCGATTGGCATTATTGAAATTTATGAAAAAAAAAAGTTATAAAAATGGTGAAATGTTTGGACAAATACGTAGGAAATATACAGATATCCTATATTCTAAATTGTTTGGAAAAAACAGGACAAAAAAAAGTGTGTGAAAATGCGAAACAGATGTGAAAATATCTGGAAGATTTTTCAGATATCTGAAATATGTCAAATCTTTTTTTCGGACAAAAATAGATACAATGTCAATCGCCTTTTAGTAGTCTTCGTATGACGTCATGTACATGCGGAATTATTGAAGTAATTTTCACAGTTTTGGCATTTTTCTATTAAACCTGCTTCAAAGCATTAAAAATGTCAAAAAAACTGCGTGAAACATCAAGAACGTATTTTTGACAAAAAAAAGATATATTGTATTTTGTATTGAAACAAATAAAACTTTTAAACTTTCTTTATTAAAAAAATTTTTAAATAAAACAATAAAAAATCTAAATGTATAATAATAAAAACATAACTTATATTTTAATACACCTCACAATACCTATATTTACACTTATCTAATCATTACAGGATGTAATGAAAAATCACAGAAAATTGATACAAAAATTAGTCAAAAATAATTTCAAAGAATTTGAGTTGAAAAGTATATGAAATTGCCCCAAAAGAAAATATGTGAAATAAAAATACTTTTCTTTTTCACAATCTCTTGTGCTTTTGCTCAATATGATTTTTCAATTTTTTTTTGGGATAATTTAATGAAATATGGAGACAGACAACTATTTGCTTTCTCTTCTTATATTATTATTTATTATAGAGAATAATAATAATATAAAACATCATTTATCAAAAAAAATTATTCTTAAAATTATGGAATTTAAGATTCTAATTAATACTGCGGCCAGTTTCTTTTAATTTTCTCAATATTCCTTATATAAGAACTTGTTAATATAGCTATCCTATCCATATCGTGTTTAAAATACAAAATAAAAGCCACCCAAGCCATCAGAACCAATACTATACTCATTTTAACCAAAGTTATCTTACAATACTAAAAATGAGGCAGGCATACTTTTCCTGCAAACAGTTCTGAGATAACTGTTATCCAGAGGGATAAGATAAATAGGATATAAGAGATTCCAACTTGATGACTGCCTGGTAATTGGTAGGGTTGTCCACCAATTTCATCTACATGGAATCCCATTGGGAATATGACTGCTGCCAGACAGAACAAAACCACTAAAAAAAATTATATTCTATCTATACAATTATTGTTATTCTACTGGCATCTGTAGTTTAGAACCCCAAAATCAAAAAGTTAACAATTATATACTGAAATATGACTTACTTGCTGTAAACCCTACCCATCTAGCATAGGGTACCACATTTCTATCCCAATGCGAAGAAGCTAGCAAAATTATAGTTGTAGTTATACAAATACAACCAACAAAAATGCATACAAGAGCAAGCAACCATTCAGGTTGTAGATCAGGTGTAAAACAAACTTGTGGCCGATTATATAATGTCATGCAAGTCCACATTAATCCTAACCTAGTGTCTCCTAAAAAAAAAATATTTTAGTGTTTTTTTTTACATTGTTTTGCTTGTCGTACCTCCGACATCTGTAATTATCCAGTCTGGCATAGCCAGACTAACAATTGCAAAAATATCTGCTGCCATAAAAAGTGTGCCTGATATCAAAGTTAGCTTATCCATATTATTTATTATTCTGTAATTCCTTAATTTTTGAAAATAAAATAAAAAAAAATATTTGGGAGCTGTCAAAAGTGACACATGACATTACTGTACACAGATAGAAACTGGCGAATGTACTAGTATGCAAGCCATAAACGAAACAAAGAAGAAGATAAAATAAGAAATATTTATGGTTATTAGCCCTTGACTTTTATGACATTCAACCCATAGTTCTTGTTATCCTCGTACCTCAGCCATAAACAGCCATTTTTTGACGTAAAAATCGTAAAATTGATAAGAAAAGCAGGCCTGTTTGCAATTGCAGGGGGGACATAAAAAGTTTTTTTCTCTTATTTATGACTTCATGCCACAAAAAGATCCGTGCAAACCGTTTGCTTGTAGAATTCAAGCTTGTTTAAGAGGTAAGACAAGCTTATACAACTTATCCCTATTATATAATGAGTTTTTTTAGAACACAACTTCCAGGAAAGTAAATGCAAGCAAGTAATTGAGGAAATGCGAGAGTGTTGTAAAAAGTGGAAGGATTTAAGTTACGTTTGTCAAGGTATGGACAGTACAGTTACATCTGATAGTTTAAAATGAATAAAAATAGGATAAATTACGATATCAACACTAGAATTCGAGCCAAAGATCGAGGTTTAATTTATAAATACCCCAAAACATTCGTTGGAACTACGACCACTATAGCTCTACTTATATTTTTCTCTAAGCCGTTATATGATTCTTTTTTTGGAGAAGTACCTGATATAGAAGAAATAAGGAGGACGCATGTTTCGAGATTCCGAAAGAATTAGATAAAAAATGGAAGCGGTGCAAAAAGCTAAACAAAGATACAGACAATATCCACTTTTGCTGGCTAAATGCGGAAAAGAGGCTACTCAATATGCAACTTGTGTATTGAAACGGGATAATGTTAGTTTGAATGATTGCAACAAGGAATTCGTGGACTTCAAAGGATGCTTGCGAAAGGCTGCTAATTCTTTAAAAACCAAAATTTAATAAACCTAAAAAAATGAGTTCTTTTTGGGAAAAGTTTATAAACATTAATTATAAAAAACACCTCTTCATATCTCTAGTTTTTAGATTAGTTTTAGTAGCTTACGGGATACATCAGGATGAGACATCATCAAAATTGAAATATACAGATATCGATTATAAAGTATTTACAGATGCCTCTAGACATTTACTCGAAGGTAATTCACCTTATGATAGGCATACGTATCGCTATAGTCCTCTGGTGGCTATTATTCTAACTCCTAACATATTTTTACATCATAGTTTCGGGAAAATACTATTCTGTTGCGTAGATTTAATAGTAGCTATTTTAATACGTCTAATAGTTAAAAATACCATTAAAGAATATGACTGCTACAGGCTGCAGAAAGACGATTCCAAGCTGGCTAAAATCGAAGATGTTTTTAATAAAACTAAGAAATTTAACAACAAAAATAAGAAAAAACTACGACAGTCCAACAAACAGCATCTAAATTTAACGAAAGCCGAATTAAATTCGAAGAATTACATCGGTTATAGTTCGGATTTGGCAATGATAGTGTGGCTGTATAACCCTATGACCGTTGCTATCGGTACGAGAGGGAATTGCGATACTTTAGCGGGATTTTTTGTAGTTTTAACTTTGTATTTTCTTCAATGTAAGAGATATTCCTTTATCGCAGGATTAACTCACGGCATTTCCGTACATTTCCGGTTATATCCTATAATATACAGCTTGACTTACTTTATGTTTTTAAGTAAATACTCGTTTTATACTACCGATGATCGTAGAAAAATTAGATCAGCAAACTTTAAGGCTATTAAAGACAATGAAGGCTTAAGAAAGATCAAAAACATAGAGAATAATACTATAGTGCGAAGTTCTTCAATGGGCGGCGGGAATAAATTAGTACCGCATGGTAGTATTAAACCACCGGAAAGAAAAACGATATTCAAAATGGAGTATCTTTTATATTTAATCCCCAATTTTGAACAATTTAAGTTAGTTATCGGTTGTATTCTGTCCTTATCGTTATTAACTTGGATTTTCTATACTTTATATGGTTATAAATTTTTACACGAGACATATCTGTATCATTTTGTTCGTAAAGATCCCAAACATAATTTTTCTTTGTATTTTTACTTGCAGTACTTAACGGCTTGGGTAAAAAACATCGGATACTGGCAAAAAGCCCTAATGATTTTACCTCAATTGGTTCTACTATTAGTTTTCTCCGTCAGATACGGTTTGAATAGATTTTCATTGAATTTCTCGGTACTCACACAAACTATAGTTATGGTCATATACAACAGCGTTCTAACGTCACAATATTTTGTGTGGGTAATGGCGGTATTGCCGTTGTGTTTGTGGCAAATCAGGTTAACCACGAAAGTTGCTTTTATACTATTAGGTGTTTGGTACGTTGCTCAACTGGTGTGGCTATTACCGGCTTATCTGTTGGAATTTCAGGGACAGAACACTTTCTTGTTCATTTGGATACAGAGTGTTTCGTTTTTCTGCGCCAATATAGCCATTTTAGGTAGATTGATTATGTATTTTAAGCCGTTGCATGAAAAAATTGATTAGTTTGTAATTTTTGCATACGAAAATAAGATTTTCTATGAATTTTATTGCGCTATTAGAAAATTGTAGATTTGTAGGTTGTTTGTACCAAAATAAATAAACTTTTATTAAAATAAATTTCGTTTTATTTAATTGAAAAAAAAATTGTTTGATTGGATATAGTACATATAATTAACTTAAATTACAGTAGAAATTAGTTTTTGTAACAAAAAACGTTTTCGGTATTTTTTTTCTTAAGACATGCTGAAATAAAAAAAAATATATTAATCAGGACATCAGAATCTATTAAAACAATAAAATGTCGATTAAATCAAATATTATTTTTATACCTTTCTATGAGACTCGCTCTCATGTCTGATGTTATATTTGAGGGGGCGGATTCATTAAGCCTAAAGACCGATTCAATGACTGTCAGCTCTGTGGATGTAGTATCCATTCCAGCAAAAGCACACCAATCATTAACAACCAAACCTGCACCTACTACTTCACTACCCCTATTCACCGTTCCTGCCTAAAGTAATAAAAATATAAATTTTCACAAATTTTGTGTAATAAAAAAATCACACGAGGTGGAATTTTTTGAACCATAAAAATTCCAAGAAAGGACCATGGGCGTAACAAAACTGCCTAAGGATGTGAAATAAAATCACACATGTTCCCAAGAACAAAGACATTAAAAATGTCCTACACTGCACCAGCGTCTGGACTTCAACAACTACTCCTTGGCCTATATGCCCCACCAGGTATTGAATTACGAAAGTCCAGACGTGGTTTGGTGCCCGACAAAAGTCGAGGCTTTAAACCAAAAGCTTCGATTTTGTTGTTAAAGGAGCTTGCCATTCTTAGACCGGTTTCGGAATTATTGTTCCTCATCAGTAAGAAGCAGGCTAGCTCTACATCCTTTAGGGATAGGATTCTTACTGATGAGGAACAATAATTCCGAAACCGGTCTAAGAATGGCAAGCTCCTTTAATAACAAAATCGAAGTTTTTGGTTTAACGCCCCAACTTGGTCGGGCACCAAACCACGTCTGGACTTTCGTAATTCAATACCTGGTGGGGCATATAGTCCAAGGAGTAGTTCTTGAAGTCCACACGCTGGTGCAGTGTAGGACATTTTTAATGTCTTTGTTCTTGGGAACATGTGTGATTTTATTTCACATCCTTAGGCAGTAATAAAAAAATATCAAAAATTTTGTGAAAATTAAAATTTGCACAAACACTCAAATATCTAAAATATGATAATTTCCCATCCCTGTAAAATAGGGAAATATAACAAATTTAGTTATTTTCGTAACACTTTATTGTAACAAAATTGTTCCTACGAGCTCATATCTTAGCCGCACAGCATGCGGAGAAGTGTAACTTTGTGCGCACTCATAGGAAAATAATTTAATAGTGAAACTTTTAGACATTCGGTAAGTGAACACGCTACATTAAAAACTTACCACTAGAGGGACTTGTAATAAAGAAGACAACTCATCCTGATCTACTGTAGTTGTATTGGGGTGTACTAGACCTCCTTGATTGCTAAGGACACAGTAAGACCCCACTAAAACATTACTGGCTATGGTTTGCCTGAAAACTTCCACTTTTAGGGTATCCGCAATTATTTCTTCTGTTTCCTAGACAAAAAAGGCAATTTAATTTATTTTGTGTTTTGTATAAAATTCGGATAAATTTACTCTGTCTAAATCTGGATGAACCAAAGCAACATAATCGTTGCAAGCAATGACATTTCCTAGTGCTGATAGTCTTTCTTCAACTCTTTGTACTTTAATCGTATCTGGTAGAGCATTACGGATGTGTTGAAGTTCTGTATCTAAAGTAGAATTAGGTACAAGTAAACCATGTTTGTTTCCAACACACATTCTTCCTATAATTCTTAGTCCGGCCAAAGAAGCATGTACTACCGGAATCGTTTCACCCAATTCTCCCTCAAAGATACTATAATTAAAATAGAAAAAAAATGAGTGAACTTAATATTGTGCAATGTTATTTATTTACCTGTAAAAATTTTCAGAACCACCTATTCCAACGAGGCAATAGGCATTTGTTAATTTGGAAAATACACCGATTTCATTGTTGTTTTCAAATTGGGCACGTAAAGCCATTTTCGTAGGTCCTTTGACACAAAAAACAAGAATTTGGTTTAAACTCGAAAGTCAAAAACACGTTCTACCACGAAAAAGTAGAATCTGCTTTATAGAACGGCCTTAAACCATAATGTATATAAGTTCAGAGATGAAGAATTATCGCATGTTCTTTATATATTAAGCATATCAGCCACATTAAAATCTTCTTTCATTTAAGACTATTCTTTTAGGTTACAAGATTGAATTTATTCACGTGACAGACATTTCATTTGACACTGACAACTCGTCAATCTTGGACATTTTAGAAACTATTACATTTATCTCATTTTTAAGCTAAAATTTAAATTAGCCCATTTAAGTGATAAAATTTTTCTTTATCTGCAGTTTTTTCGTTAGGATAAAGATTTAAAATGGTAAATATTTAATAAAATTACCCAATTCCTAGCAAAAAATGCTTTCACTTAGTGCATTGAACTAGAAATAGAGCAGAATTTTAAGGGTTTCAATATTGCATTTCTCTTTATTGCAGTTTGAAGACTGATTATGGAAAAATATCCATTGAAAAGGGCTGGAAATATAACACCTGTGTCTCCCACTTATCAGTCGATGAATAAAAAGGTTAGTTTTGTGTTTATATAAATTTTTACGACTCATTTGTATGTTTATTATAAATTTCAGATTTCAAACGTCATAATCATAATCATTTAGTTACAGTCACTTCTATCTCCCGTATTCGCTAATATCAGTTAACTCAAATCCATTAACAATTTAACCGTACATTTCATAACCGTTTTACGGTTAGTTTTTTTTAACTTTAGGTAATATACCGGGTGTCCCTGAATTAGCCGGAGTGGGTAGAACGGGTCAAAATAACTTTAGTATATTCATATATTTTTTTCCTAAATCGCATAGTTTCAGAAAGTCTGTCGCAAAGGTCAGACCATAAAGTGAATTCATGCTAATAAAATTGAATAAGTGTCCTTGATTCCAAATTATTAGATTTCAATTTTTATTTTAACACAATCGGATACTCTACGGTTTCTACAACTGGGATCAAATATTAATTACAACACAAAAAACAAATACTAAAAATTATATTTTAAACAAAAATTATACTGATCATTTTACACTATTTGTAGATATAGTGTAGCATTCTCATAATCTCCACATTAAAAACCAAAGAACTTGAAGTAAAAAATAAATTAATAAATAAATTTAAGAAAATACAAATGTAGGAAATAGGTAAATATTTAAACCATAGGTACAGCAGTTTAAAATATTAATATTTCGCTAAATAACAAGTATTGTGTGGTGTAAATTGAGATATATTTTGTTTTTTGGCAATATTTTGGTTATTAATTTATGAACGTTTTGTGAGGTATACGCATTATCTCAAAAAAAAATCTTGTGAATATTATAAAATTCCAAAAACAAAAATTTCATAAAATCGTCCATAACATTCTTGAAGAAAATCACACAACTTTGACACCACCCTCATTCGATTAAAAATTTCAAAATCGATAGTGATAAAAAATTATCGCAAAAATCCATTGCCTAAAAAAGCCTAAAAAATGTTGATAAAGCATTCTTTCTAAGAATTTAAGATAATTATAACAATTCCATTATTAGAAAGAATGTTGACAGTTTTACTCAGGATCTCACTTGTTTTGTATGTGTATGTATATAAATAGTCACACGATATTAACTCGTTTTTATGTTTAAAAATATATATACTTTTTACTTCACTTAATTTTTAATATAGCCTTCCAATAGTGTATGAAATAAAAATGCTCCATTTTCTTTATTGTTGATAAATGGCTATACTGAAAAATGTTAATCCATTAGATTTAATAAATAGTTAATAATAGTTAATTCATAGTAAATAACAGTAATATGAAAAAAAAAATCGAAAAATGTGACCTTATTATTTTCACGTGATTATAAATATTTATCTTTTTATTTTCCAATGCGAATGTTTGAAAACAATAAACAAAGTATGTTATTACAATTGCTAAAAAATTATAAATATAAAAATCGTGAATCGACTGTATTCCAAAACAGTATAAAGTGTTCGCAAATGTGCTACCATCTATCAGTAAAACTGATAAATGAATCTTAGAAGTGAGTTTTGACAACTTTACAAGGCACCAAATTCCCAACTTGCATTGGGGATTGGGGGTTGCACAGTTTTTTGACAGATTCTGGTCAAGATGTCACTCTTCTTCGTATTCCTTTAAGGGAAAAATACAAAGTAAGCAAACTGTATTGCTTACTTAGTATAAGTTTATTTACTTTTTGTACCCAGAGAAGCAACATTACTTATGTGTAATATTTTATAATTTCGAATGTGTTTAAGCTATTTCATACCAAAGTTTATTCAATAAAAATGCAGTAAATATAGAGATTATTCGTTTCCCACTTAAAAATAAAACTGATATTATTGCAACTTTGTAAAGCACCCAGTTTAATCGTATTGCATCTAATTGTGTAAAATAGACATTTAAAAATATAATTACAATCAAAATTTGATTACTATTTACTGAGGTACATTATACATATAAAGACAAAAAAAAACCGTTTAAAGTAAAAAAAGTCTGGAGGTAACCTGTGATCTAACATCTCCCTAGAGTCCCTAGAGAGTGTATATTGCATATGAAGTCAAAAACGTTTTTTTATTAATTAATGACAATACTAGGCATCTTTTCACTTGAGCTCTTTTTGAATCGATGAATAATCGATTATTTGAATAAAATAAAAAAAAAAAATGAGTAGAAAATTGAACTTTTTTCAATTCGCTGTCATCTTTGTAATTTTTGAAAATTGAACGTGGAGCTGTTATTGTCATTAATAAGGAAAAAATAGTTTTTTGACTTCAGAGATCGTCCGCTACTCTAGGCGATTTTTTTACTTTAATTGATTATTATTCGAAATGATTGGCTACTGTAAGATAATTTTGTATCCATTTGATTCTAAGAATCTATCAGTTTTATAACCAAACCAATGCCAAATGTATAATAGTCCCTTGTTTTAGAAATTTTAGAGAGTGGTTGATTGTCTCCTCGGTAAAGGCGCTTTTAACCATAGAAGTATCTAATATTTAGATATGTGTAAATTAATGTTATTTAATATTTATTTGGATTTTTTTTATTTATCTATTTTTAACTTAAATTATCTATTTTTCGTTAAAAAGGAATTTTTAACATAACAATATTCCTCTGTAAATAATAAAGTATTTTTATCATTAATTTAATTATAAATATTTTGTTTTAATGTCTATTTTTCAAGGTGGCGATTATACAATATATATATATATATATATATATATATATATATATATATATATATATATATATATATATTTATTGTATGAACTTGACTTTAGGCTAGTTTTTGGATCACCGTTTGACCTCCTCGTTTGTAAAAACTATTCAACTCTACTATTATACTATCATGAGTCACTGATACGCATGACCTTTCTCATTCATAACTCCTAAGGGTTTCGAATTTCTAATGGGTTTGTAGCTGTCGGTGGTAGCGACATACATGGGCAGCCTTACGAACAGAATGAACGTGAATGTACAAAATTATTGCTATTGGGTAAAAACTAGAATTACTTAAAATAGACTTATCGTATGAGGATAATATTACGGGAAGAATTTTCGTATCTATGTGTGTATAATTTATTTTAAAATGTTTGCACAATTCATTCCAAGAAAAATAAACAATTATTAATCGCTGCTGTATTAATAACTATTATTGCTCACAAAAAGCGTCAATATTACAATTTAAAATAACGTAGTTACCTACATAAAAACTGTTTAAATCATCCAAAGGTAAGAAATATTAATAAAAATTATTGATACAAGGAATAATAGGTGATAATAGTAATAATATATTGAATTTTAAAAATAAAAAGCCATTGTTTAAAAAAACTAGGCTTCGGTAGCATTTGATGTATTTTCAGTTACAAGAACGAGGAATATGTCATGTTTATTTTGGACAATGTACCGTTAGGATTTCTCGTGATTTTAAAAAACTATTATTGGAGATCATACAAAAACAATTCATTGTGTTATTAATATATTTTGACATTTGACAGATAAGAGAGAAAATAATAATAATAGTGTTTGATTTAATGATTTAAAACTAAGGAAATCATGGATAGGTATCGTGAAACTTGTACTATAAATAGATAAAATGAGTAAATGAACCGCAAATAATTCACAGTTTGTATGTTATTCGATCAAACGATATTCATATATAAAATAAAACAATTAAATGAATAGTCAATGTAGAACCCATAATTGTCGTTACCCTCCTGGAATTAAAACCCGCAACATATCCCTTATCCCTTGTGACCGATATCAGCCATATATATCGATTCGTATTCTTGCGCATGTCACCTACCTTTTTGCCTCTGTCATTCTTTCGAAGCATTTGGCATACATTGTTTTACTATATCGGAAAATTTAAATAAATTAAATCTACTACAAAAAAATATTCTGATGTAAATGTGATTTTATGTTTTTGTGTTGGTAGCATTTAAACGGTAACAGCAGAGCTACGTTCGTGGCCTCCACAGATGAAGACATGATCGACATACAAACGTCTGGAGCGACGGGGGGCGGAGACCTACACCGTACCACCAGGTTGGGAGACGAAGACGACGATGGAGTGTCACACTGTAAGTATTTTGTAAGAAACTGGTAAAAAAATTAAAAGTTTCAATAAAAATTTATTACTTGTGGAATTGATTTTTTTTACTTAAATATTTAATGAACAAAATAAAATAATGGATAATAATCTTACGAAAATAAATATTTCCAACATGCCTGTTCTGGAGTTGATAATTATTAATTTCTTTTTTTTTTTGGTAGACAATAAAATAAAACAATATTTTTTATAGAAGGTAAAAAGGTAAACATTTAGAAAAATGATTGTCAAGATTGCATTTTCATTGGAAAAATTTAAAATTAATAGGTTTATAAATAATAAAATAATAGTATATTATTCCTGCTGTAAACTTCATTCCCCTGTAATAGATTAGTATACCTTAAAAATATCTATTAAATAAAATCAAGAACGAAACATTTTTAAATGCTAAATAAACTATTATACGAATATAAATACTTATTTATATTAAATTAATTCTTACTTGTTATTAAAATTTAAAGTTATGTTGCTGCAATTCGAGAAATTAATTGTTGTATCTGCAACACCAAAATTCATATTGTGAGTATTTGATATGAAATTACTGGAACTAGCATATATTGTTGGATTAATAGTATTATTTTTATGGATTTGATGTACATTTCTGTTAATAAAATATCCATTTCAACAAATTTAAATATTTTTAGGGAATGACTTTTACTAGCATTAATTTTATTTGACATTGACGTATAAATTAAAGGTCATGCTACATAGTAAATGTAAATGCGTTCTTGATCTTAATTGGTTAAATTTAGTTGCCTTATGATTATTGCTTTTTAACCAATCAAATCAATTTTACAAACACACTATTGAATAATGAAGGTCAAATTTCGGTTTGATTTTTGGTTTATTATTTGACATTAGTAGATAAATTAATTTTATTCACTTTTGGTTATCTGAAAAACAAAATGTTAATATTTTTCTGCACATTTCATATCTCAACAGCCACGTCTTTTAACTCGTAATAGGGTATGTTTTTTCTTCAAAACTAATCAAGCTATTTGTAAAAAAGAACATTTTCAGGTAGGACTATTGACGCAGAAAATTGTGGGTAAAAGTGGCCAGTCGCAGCTCACTGCACGCCACTACATATACTTACCGATTTGGTTTTTTTTATTGCAAAAATTAGTTGTATTTTACCACTAGAACATCTCCGAAAATTTAGAAAACCATTGGGAGAGAGAGAGAGAGAGAAAAATTGCAAATTTTTCTTTTTTTTTCTAATTTCATAAAATCGATTGAATAATTTAAAACTGTTTATATTGTTTATTACAAAAACAACCGCGTTGTGTTTCTAATAATACAAACTGTGGATATAACAAAAAACCTTAGTAAACAGTAAAGCATTAAAGTAATTGACATTTTATCGATTGCTATGATCTGATTAATTCAACATGTCAAATGGTATTACAACAATTTTAATTTATGAATAATAACCTGAAAAATATTTTCTCTTATAACTGCTGGATATCTACAAATAATTTTATTTATTATTTTTCAGATTCGGTATCTTATTCTGGATCACATGGTAAGCTTTAACACTATAAAGGCCATATTGTTGTTTTAGATACAAAAAATTGATTGAAAATGAGGAAAAATAAACTATAAATTTGGTGCGTTACAACTGTCATCTGTCATTATTTCAGTAGATTCTCTCCATCACTTTTGCTGAATAATCTTCAGACATAGACGTAGCGTAATCTTACGGGGCATAATTTAAGCTGGTTAAATAAATATTTTCAAAATATTGCAATAACTGTGGCTGAATAATCTTCAGACACTGACCACCTAACGTAGTGCAGTAGTAGCATCATCTTAGGGGTTGAATTATAATGGTAACCAAAATTACAAACTAATAAAGGGTTTTTAAGTATTTAAAAAAAATTTAACATAAGTCTCTCTTTCAAAAGGGATAGCAGATATACATAAAAATATAGTTAGGCTAATGGATTCCAGTGAATTTCGCAGTCAATACCTTGAAACCCGCCCCATAACCTCAAATATGTTAGAAAAATGGGAATAGACAATTCCAGAACTCGTGACTTTGACAGGTCGGCCATATTTGCTGGGAGGCACACAAACAATTCTGATTGCATACGATTTACATTGGATTGTTGTATTGACTTTTTCAATGTTTTTATGGTTAATTCTTATTAAAATGTTGCGAAGCAGTTACTATTTAGGTCTTAGTGGTGATATAAATTGCCGATATGATTTTAAAATTTGAATTATAGATGATATTGACCTTTATGTGTTAGGTAATGTTATAGTCATCGTTCTTTCGACATAATGAAGTTCCAAATATTACAATTATGGACTTATTATTTAATACTAACTCACAGTTTTTATTCGGGACATCTAACAGTTTAAGGCTTACAAAAGTTTGCAAGCCTATAAGCAGTATGAGGCCGGGGGTGTTCATACTATTTTGCTAAATTGTGAAAATTGTATTTAATATACTGAAATAATACAAATAAAACAAATTGTAAATCTTAGATGTTTATACATTCATAAAATAAAATAAATTATGAAAAAAAAATAATTCAATGATTTTTGCGAGGAACATATATTTATAAATGCAATACACATTACTGCAACTTTGTCCAATCCAGTATATAACCATTTCTCTTTTTAGACAACATACTTGGTATTGTTTTATGAAAAATCTTTTTTTTTAAAGACCAATAATTCGTTCTACATAAATTCGTACCGTGGCAATAATACCTCTATTTTCCAAATCAGTGGGATGCAGTTGATTTTTTTCCCTTTGTAAAGGCTGGTATATTTAAATTGGCACCTAATAGGTGTAGAGAATCTTCTCCTCTGTCGACAAAAACAATATCACCTGGTACACAATTAAAATTAAATTTAAAAAAACCACAGTTTTCTGTCAAAAATTTGTCACTAGTCCTTTAACAGAGCAGATTTACCTAAAAATTTACACAATTAATAATAAAAAAAATATATATAAAAGATCGCCAAAAATACCTGTTATAAAATGCCTAGAACAAATATGTCTATTATTCACTTGGCTTTCAGAAAATGTACCTCGTTTCAAAGCTTTAATCCAAGCATTTCTTCCTTCACTAGACAACGCATTTAAAGTATCCCCTCAGTTTGTCAAAACAGCAGGAAACCGGAAAAATGTTATATTATCTCTTTCAGAACGCATTGAGAATTTAATAACACTACAAAAATCTGGCATTTTCTATTTATTTCTTCCGAATAAATAACTATAAAAAAATCTTTCTGATGTTTACATATGAAACTAACGTTGTGACATAAAATTGTGTTCCTCCCAGCAATTATGGCCGACCTGTCACCTACGTCATCCTGGAATGGTCTATTAGTTAAACTTATTGATTTTGTAAATATTAATTTTTTTCAGAAACCGCAGATATACCAGGGATTGGTCAATATGACGATTTTCACACAATTGATTGGCAAAGAGATATCGCAAGAGATCGTATGCGACATAGGTACATTTAATTTTCATTTTTCATTTAAGCTGTTAGTCGCGCATCATAATTGTCAAAAACTCCTTGACAACTTGACAGATTAACAAAAAATATACGGTGACCAAACTAAACGTCAGTCCATAATTCAGTCAACAATTAAATATTTAGTTGACAAGTCAAATCCGTGATCCTGTGAATAAAATAAGAAAATTCATTTATTCTATAAAATATTTTGATATTATTGGCTCTTTTAGACAATTTATTTCTCTGTGTAAACGTATAAGTAGAAACTAAATTCCATTAATTAATTTCCCTTTTTGAGATGTGTTTTAGCTGGTAATTTTAAAATTTAAAGAAGTAAATAAATTGGATATATGCATATAAATATCAATATTTTTTTAGGTATATCGTAAAAAAGAAACAAGATTCCCTCTGGAACCTGATAGAAGGGGCACATGATGCTTGGTCGGGTTGGCTGTGCGTTTTATTGGTCGGACTGTTCACTGGCGCTGTTGCCGGCGTTATCGACATCGGTGCCAGTTGGATGACCGATCTCAAGTTCGGTATTTGTCCGCAAGCCTTCTGGTTGAACCAAGAACAGTGTTGTTGGTCGTCGAACGAAACCAGTTTCGAATCTGGGAACTGTTCACAGGTAAGAATTAACAGTGTTGCCAAATTTTCCACAACTTTGTCCTTTTTTATACATTTTTTTTGTAGTGGCGGACTTGGCCGGAAATTTTAGGGCAGGCCAGGAGTGGAGCGGGGGCATATATAATATCTTATTTGGTTTATATAATTTGGGCTCTATTGTTTGCAGCTCTATCTGCGTCTCTAGTACGCATGTTTGCGCCTTACGCTTGTGGATCTGGTATTCCTGAGGTACGTAATTTTTTTTTTTCGTTTTAATTACAAATGTTCGTAACGTCAACTATTGTCTCTATGCTGTCATCTGTCAAATTTTGTATTTCAATCCCCTCCTAACCTCAAAATCTAAAAAAGTTCCAACGGAGAAGGGTTTTATTGGGACAAAATCTACTGCATTATTTCCGCAATGATAAAATATGATAACAAAATTCTACTGAGCTTTCCAAAAAGTATCATTAGCAAAAATAATTTTCATAAACTCCATTTCTAATGTCAAATGTTATTTTACCTACGTCATTGGTTTCGTTAGCTAGAAGCGTCTCCCGACACTATGAATTTGGCTGCCAGCTGCAGGCTTCGGCGATTGTACGCAAGCAAAAATTAATAAAAACAAGCCTAAAGTCGAATGACGTAAAATGATATTTGACAACGACGCATGTCAACTGTCACCCCGAGTCTCGATACCAATTTTGATTTTAACCAATCAGAAATAGAGTTTATTAAAATCATTATTTTTCTCAAACGATATATTCTGGAGAGCTCAGTTTTTGTGAACATATTACATCATTATGAAAATAATGAAGTAGATTTTTACAAAAAATAACGCTTCCCAGATGGTAGACCTTTTTCTAGGTTAGCAACTTGGAAGGGACTTCTCCATTCCGTATTGATAAAAAAATCTATTTGGACATTTTTTTTTCAGATTAAAACAATTTTAAGTGGATTTATTATAAGAGGATACCTAGGAAAGTGGACGCTGATAATAAAGTGTGTCGGTTTGATTCTTTCTGTATCAGCAGGTCTTAGTTTAGGTAAAGAAGGACCCATGGTCCACATAGCGTGCGCGATTGGTAAGTTATTTGTAAAAAAATCGATTCAGATAATTCTTTCAACATTTTTATGGTTTTTAGGTAACATTTTTTCATATTTATTTCCTAAATACGGAAGAAACGAAGCGAAAAAGAGAGAGATCTTGTCAGCCTCCGCAGCCGCTGGAGTTTCAGTAGCTTTTGGCGCTCCCATTGGTGGAGTTCTTTTCAGTCTTGAAGAGGTTAGTTTTCGTCCAAAATTTCTGAAGTTAGAAACAAATAGACGAAAAATAAAATATCAACAAAAATTTTACGTAAAAAATATCAATTTAAAAGAATAAAAAATGAACGAAAATAAAATTATTTACTTGGAAAATAAACGTATAAATAACAAAAGAAAAGAATGAAAAAAGTCAATAAAAATAGAAAAATTGTCAAAAAGACGAAAATTGCCGAACAATTTTTTTTAATTGTCGAAAAAATTGCTTATAAAAACTTTCTCAAAACAACAGACAAAATAATTTAAAAATTTTTTAAAACTTTGAAATAAAGAAACTTTTGACAATTTAAAATGTACAAGATAAAATTGTCAAAAAATTGTAGAACAAAAATTTAAAATCGGGTTCCTACTCATCATAGGTATGCAAAATGTCACATTTATAGATTATTCCGTTACATTAGGAGAGCGCGTAAATATAAACATTAAACGATTATTTATAGTGATTCCAAAATTCTTAAAAATTATGACTGTTATTGCAGGTGAGTTACTATTTTCCCCTGAAAACGCTCTGGAGATCATTTTTTTGTGCTTTGATAGCGGCCTTTATTCTAAGATCCATAAATCCTTTTGGAAATGAGCATTCCGTCCTTTTTTTTGTGGAATACAATAAACCTTGGATATTCTTTGAGTTGATTCCATTTATTGGACTTGGCATCATAGGGGTAAGTCAACATAATTTCAAAAATTTAAATAGCTAATAGCGTACGTCATTTGTGAAATGTCAAACGTCGTTTGTCTTACGTCACACGTCAAATTTTGCTTTTTAGGGCGTGATAGCGACTATATTTATTAAAGCGAACTTGTATTGGTGTAAATATCGCAAATCTTCGAAACTTGGACAGTATCCTGTGACCGAAGTGCTTATAGTTACTGTAATGACTGCCATTATAGCATATCCCAATCCTTATACCAGGATGAACACCAGTCAGCTTATTTATTTGCTGTTTAGTCAGTGTGGCATATCGAATGCAGATTATATGTGGTAAGATATTTATTTTTCACATAAGGCCAGGAATTCTATTTAATATTTTTTATATTTTTAGTGATTATAAACGTAATTTCACCGACGTAAAATCTGATATAAAATTTGCTGAAGCCGGACCTGGGGTATCTAAAGCGGTGTGGCTTCTTATTCTAGCTTTGATACTGAAACTTCTTATGACTGTTTTTACGTTCGGTATGAAAGTACCATGCGGGCTTTTTATACCTTCTTTGTGTTTGGGAGCCATAGTTGGACGCATCGTTGGAATTGGTAAGTCCATTTTTTGCTAAAACAAAGTATTAAAAACTATGTCGAGCAATACCAAAAGACTGGAAAGAAAATTCAAGTAGGTGTATGTGCGGGAACGACTTGCCTGAATGGATGTAAAGAAAAAATTTGCTTAATTAACACATGGCGATTCTTTTCAGTCCACGAAATTCTGAAGTAAATGTTCTGGAAAAAAGGAAATACTTAATTGGAAAGAAGATCGGTCAAGGTTCATACAGATGATGATTTACGATGCCTTTCATGACATGCGAAACAAGGGCAGCAGCACTTATCGCTTATCATTCTTTGTATTTATTCAAAAAAATTTAGAAATTAAGTAAAAAAACTCTGTTCCAGGTATGGAACATCTAGCTTTCAATTATCCACAAATCTGGCTTTTCAGCGGTGAATGTTCGACAGCGGATGACTGTATAACCCCCGGTTTGTACGCCATGGTGGGCGCGGCTGCGGTACTGGGGGGCGTGACCCGTATGACGGTCTCGCTTGTAGTCATCATGTTCGAGCTCACGGGAGGCGTGAGATACATCGTGCCTCTAATGGCCGCCGCAATGGCTAGCAAATGGGTGGGTGATGCTCTAGGAAGGCAAGGTATCTACGATGCGCACATTGCCTTAAACGGGTATCCATTTTTGGATTCCAAAGATGAATTTCAGCACACGTCGTTGGCTGCCGACGTTATGCAACCCAAGTAAGTTCCATTCACAAACTAAAACAATTATTTTTATTTGACCATATTAGTTCAAAATTGGGAAATTGGAACCTTTGGTTTATCAACTAAGTTGAAACACTATCGTCGACCACTCAACCAAAACACAATTTTAACACACTCTACGCGCGTTTCGCCAACTATGTTGGCATCATCAGGAGTTGATGATAGACTAGAGTCCTGATGATGCCAACATAGTTGGCGAAACGCGCGTAGTGTGTTAAAATTGTGTTTTGATTGAGTGGTCACGATAGTGTTTCAACATATTAGTTCAAAAACACATCACAATTTCGGTATGTTCAAAGCTATAAAAATGTGGTGGGCGTGACAAACTTAAAAAAATTATAGTAGGCGGAGCTGAAACAAGTTGTACTAAAAATAGAGATAAACAATTGTGGGCGTAAATTAAAAATCAAAAGGCGGAATGAAACAAGGTAATGAACTGGACAAAAAATTGTGGGCGGTACTTTAAAATCATGTTATAGTAGGCGGAGCTGAAACAAGTTGGTCCATTGGACTGAAAATAGGGGTAAAAAATCGTGGGGGTCACAAAATATATGGGGTGGTTACTCAATATGTGCGGAGATTATAAAATGTGGGTGTGATATAATATATAATAGACGGAGCTAAAATATGTCTGTACAAATTATTCAAACGAGATTGTGTTTCTGCTAATGCTTAATTGATTTTTGTTTTTAGACGTAACGAAACCTTAAGTGTCCTAACTCAAGATTCGATGACCGTGGACGACGTCGAGCAGTTACTAAAAGAAACAGAACACAACGGTTACCCTGTAGTGGTATCGAGAGAGTCCCAATATCTAGTCGGTTTCGTAGTTAGGAGAGATTTAAATTTAGCCATAGCCAACGCCAAAAGGATGGTAGACGGTATATGCGGCCAATCCTTAGTCATTTTCACGACGGGAAATACGCCGCAAACTTTGGGCCCGCCTCCACTAAAACTAAAGAAGATTTTAGATATGGCGCCTATCACCATTACCGACCAGACACCCATGGAGACTGTTGTAGATATGTTTAGGAAATTAGGTTTAAGGCAAACGCTCGTCACGCATAATGGGTAAGTCATTTGGTTTTTTTTTTGTTATTTTTTGGTGAAAACATTTTTGCTTGAACGTAGTGGTTTGCTACGTTCTAGCTTTCAGATCATTTGTGATATACCTCCTAAATTACTAATATCCCAATTTTGATTGGACGTAGTGGTCATCATACATTTTGCCACGTTTTAGCTTCAAGATCATATGTGATGTACACTCCCTTTATTACTAATGTTCCAATTTTGGTTGGATGTAGTGGTTACGATACATTTTGCTACGTTTTAGCTTTCACATCATTTGTGATACCTCTTAGATTACTAGTAAGCCAATTTTGGTTGGAAATAGTTCTTATGATACATTTTGCCACGGTCTAGCTTCAAGGTCACTTGTGATATACACTCCCTAAATGACTAATGTCCCAATTTTGGTTGGACGTAGTGGTTATGATACATTTTGCTACGTTTTAGCTCTCAGATGATTTGTGATATAGCTCCTAGATTACTAATATCCCAATTTTGGTTGGACATAGTGCTTATGATACCTTTTGCCACAGTCTAGCTTAAAGATCATTTATAATGGTACACTCCCTGAATTACTAATGTCCCAATTTTGGTTGGACGTAGTGGTTACGATACATTTTGCTACGTTTTAGCTTTCACATCATTTGTGATACCTCTTAGATTACTAAAAACCCAATTTTGGTTAGAAATAGTGCTTATGATACATTTTGCCACGGTATAGCTTCAAAGTCATTTGTGTTATACACTCCCTAAGTGCCTAATGTCCCAATTTTGGTTGGATGTAGTGGTTCGATACATTTTACTACATTTTAGCTCTCAGATCATTTGTGATATAGGTCCTAGATTACTAATATCCCAATTTTGGTTGGACATGGTGCTTACGATAGATTTTGCCACGGTCTAGCTTCAAGGACATATATGATATATACTCCCTAAATGATTAATGTCCCAATTTTGGTTGGACCTAGTGGTTAAGATACATTTTACTACGTTTTAGCTCTCAGATCATATGTGATAAAGCTCATAGATTACTAATATCCCAATTTTGGTTGGAAATAGTGCTGATGATACATTTTGCCATGGTCTAGCTTCAAGATCATTTGTGATATACACTCCCTAAATTACTAATGTCCCAATTTTGGTTGGACGTAGTGGTTATGTTACATTTTGTTATGTTTTAGCTCTCAGATGATTTGTGATATAGCTCCTAGATTACTAATATCCCAATTTTGAGTTTAGCTTCAAGACAATTTGTGATATGCACTCACTAAATTTTTTTGTCACGTTTTAGACCATTTGTTATGTACTACGATTATCCTAATTTTGTTTGGAAAAGTGCTTAAAGAAATAAGCAGTTTATCAATTCGCCAATTCCTTTGGTCCTTCGAGCCGAATCGGTTCACGCATGCTCAAATCAACAAAACAAGAAAATTTACCTGTCAAATAGGTAATTCAAAAAGCCAAAACATATATTTATGTTAAACATACTGATTACATCATACATCACGCCGTACTGCATTTTGGCTGCATTATCATTTGTGATATACATATAAATTTAGGGTAAATTATAAGTAAATTGAAAAATCAAAACGACTGAGTAAAAGTTCCGGAAGGGGGCGCGGGTAGCTAAATATACGATTTGAGGGTTGGATATTGGTCTTTTACGAGTTGTGGCTGAAATATGCATCCTATCGAAAAATGTTTAATGCAAAAGATGTAGACAATTAAAAAATCGAAAACTTTTGTATTGATCATTTTTCAACATAACCTCAAAATTATCTAGAAAAACGTAATAATTATGTTTATATATATAATTTATTTAATCCAGTGGAAAGAGAGAGAAATTAAAATAAAAACCACTATGAGCTTCCGAAATGAAGTAATAATTATGCTACATACATTTTGTACTAGTTCAAATTTAGGGTTTGTTCTAGGTAACTATTTCTCCCCTTCAAAATACGCAGATTTCAAATTATTAGTAACGAATTGAATAAATCGATTGGTCAAATATATAATTCAAACAAATCGAGCAAACGATTAAGACCGGACCAACGTTATTTCTTCTGTGACCCTCCCATCATTTTTCAGTTCAAGATATACATTTTGGTGTTATCAGCTCCTATCAGTCGATATTAAAAAAAAAAAGAAAATAATATTTGATATTTGACCTACTTACTAAAGGATTCTCAGATCTGGAAGTCTTTCGTAATTGTTTATCGTTTATTATATAATTGTTTTGCTTACTAATCTGTACTTTAAAGTCACATAATTTTTGCCAATTGATAGAATGCAAGGTTATCGATCAACTGGTTTTTAATTTGCTTTTTTGGATCTCTTGAAGTAGTAGTTGAATTGTAATTTCGGAATAAAAACAAATTTATTAGTATTACGAAGTAATTAATTATATTTTTACTTTTTTCTGCATAAATTATAAATGACACATGTTAAAACATGTTCAAAATTGGTAAAATTTTAGTTTGTACGTAAAAAATTATTTTAAAAAAATTAATCAAAATTTTAATTTTAATTTTGGATTTTGATCCACATTGCAGAAAAGAACCGCATATTGCAATCTTGCACGTACGTCGACTTTTCTTATCTTTCTTTTCGAAAAAAATATATTATCATTAAAAATATTTATTTATATTTTTTCAACAGAAATAATAATAATAATAGTATTTATTTAAAAAAAATTATTCAAATTTTTTTTTTGTGATATATTTTGAAGCAAAGTGCAGGACATATGGCAAGAATTTGATATTTCACGACTAAAAAAAGTTTAATGTAAAAGTAATATATATATATATATATATATATAAATTCAAGAAAATACGACTATGGATCCCAGTCAGTCGTCACGAGTGCAGACAGCGCGCCGGTATGTTCTTTTGTTGTCTGGCTATATTTTATTTTTGAAAAAAAAAAAAATGTTATAGCCTACAATCGTATATAAATCTTATCAAGAAATATTCGTGAATTTTTTGAACTAAGTGGAAAAATTTCGTTTTTCAAAATTAACTCATAAATTTTAGTATTTTTCTTCTCTTTCATATTTATTTTTGAGTTATTTGAACTAAACAAAAAACAAATTTTAGAAAACCTGCAATCCAATTAAAAATCTGAAAATAAATAGGATTTTATTCAAATTAACCCATAAATTGATTTTTTTTTCGTTTTTCCCATGTACGCTTCTTATTTTTGAGTCATTTGAACTAAAAAAATACCAGGTTTCAGAAAAATCTGTAATCTAAATAAAAATGAGGAAATTACTTATAAATAGACTTTTTGTCAATAAATATATATATAAATTTCAGTCAATTTTAAATTTAAATTTTAAAATTAAACAAAAGAAAAACTGTTTTATAGGTTTTAAATAAAGTTTTTGCAAGTCGTGAACTGTTTTTTTACTTCTAGGCGTCTGCTAGGAGTGATAACGAAAAAGGACGTTCTTCGACACATCAAACAGATGGACAATGAAGATCCTAATTCGGTCCTTTTTAATTAATTTTAACCTTAAAAAAATCACATTGTAAAAAATTAATTTTAAATTGCCAGTGTCACACGAACTCACCGAAAATTTAAGAAACAGATTTAAATTTTTTTTACCATTAAATTAAAAGGAATTGATCTGTCGATGCGTCTTCGGCTACAATTTTTCGGTAAAAAAATATAAAGAATTTTAATTGAAATTGAAATGAAAAATAAAATTGACGGGCCAATTCCTCTTAAGCTGCTTAACTTTGAGGAGAGTTTAGGTAAACCTGGTACAAGAATATTTTTAAATACCGATAATTTTTAAGTTTAAAATAACATTTTTCCTTGTTTATATATTATATTTATTATACTATTAATAATATTATTTTTTGATTGATAACGTTGGTGTAACGTGTAAGTGTCTTCCCCCCGAAACCACGATTTTTGTGACTTGAATTTATTATTATTATTTTTTTTTGTTTATAAAATGAAACCTTGCAAATATGTATATTTATGTTATGTGGTTAATTAATGCTCAGAATAATATATTGTATGTAATAAAATGGATTTTTATAAATATTTAAAGACTTGTTTTATTTTTTGTGTCTCACGTTGATTACAAAAATAATTTTTCAAGTTTTTAATTATTATTGTTTTTTTTAAACTCGTCATTTTTGATCAACGACATTATACAGGGTGACCCTGGGTTAAACCGTCAAACCATAATCATGTGCTTCGTTTTTGAGATAGGGTGTCAATGTTTTTAGAATAATAGAGTTTTTTATGAATTGCTCAAAAACAATTTGGTTGATTTTGATAAAAATTGGCGGCAATAATTAATATCAAATTGATATTAGGACAAAACATTGTACGCCACTGTTTTTTTTTGTATTTTTATTACTTTTCTTGGATTAAGGAATTAATTAAAAACAAATTTTTTACCCCTTCAATTTTATTCGTATCTCGCTTCGTTTTTGAGAAAAAAAAATAATAAATGTTACCCTGCATGTAACAGAAAAAAACTATCAATTGATATTAGGAAAAATTTATTTATTTTATTAGAAAACGTGTAACTTTCATAAATTAATAATTTCACTCTTATTACGTCAAAATCAATCAAAAGGTTTTTGAGTAATTAATAAAAAACTGATTTTGTCTAAAAACTTTGATACCCGGTTTCTTGAAAGGGAAGCGTTAAGACACATGCTTATTGGAAATAAAAATCTTATTTTTTCCTGAAAAACCGGTCCTGAACGTTTGACGGTTTAACCCTGGGTCACCCTGCAGAAAACTAAATTTTTACTTTTGAAATTATTCTTGTTTTTTACTGAAGATGAAAAAAACTATGTCGAAATGATGTAAAAGATAAAAAAAAATTTGAAACTGATCGGATTAGACCTTTATACCGAAAAATAAGAAAACAAACATACATGGTGGCGCAAATTTAATTAAACACTGTTGGGATTTCGGAAACCGTTATAGATACAACGTTGAGCAGATAAACAAAGCAATGTGTTAGAGAGAGAATGCGATATTATGTGACGTATCTCCAATGTTAGGGGTGTGATTTGAATGGGACAAACGGCATTGTAATATAGATGGGTTAAGGATTAGATATGTAAAGAAAAATCATGCGCCGAGACGTTGCCAGATGGGCCGTAACGCCTAACTTCGTCGTTATTGGTCCGATTTTAATGTGACAAACGGTATTGTAATATAGATGGGGCCAAGATTAGATAAAGAAAAATCATGCGCAGAGACGTTGCCAGAAGGGCCGTAACGTCTAACTTCGTTGTTAGTGGTGCGATTTCAATGGGATAAACGGTATTGTAATATAGATGGGGCAAAGATTAGATACGTAAAGAAAAATCATGAGCAGAGACTTTGTCAAAAGAGGACGCGTGGAACCGATTTGAACCAGCATCACTAAAAATGTAAAAACTGTCAGATGTGGGATTCATTCTCGTGAACCAGTTCTACTTCTTCTCAGAAACCGGCGCCATTTACCACTCGGCCAATCTGACTTGGCTAGGTCTCATAAAAAGTTGTCGCGCACATACAAGAGAGAGAGAGACTTCGTTATTATTGGACTGATTTGAATAGGGAAAACAGTAATACTATGGTGATAATACGTAAACAAAGATCAAGCACAACAATGTTTTTCAGAAGTTTGGGTTTTATTCTCAAAATTTTAAATGGGAAAAAAGATGCTTATTTTCAAGACAAATTGATTGGTTTTTTCATAATTAAAATATAAGGTCCGGTTTCAGAGATATTTGGGGAAAACCGAAATTGACTATTTTGGTTTTAATTCACAAAGTTCCTAAAGTACAGTTCGTTGTCAAAACCTAATAACAATATTAAGTGTTCTATATGATTGGATAGAGAGAAAAATGGGGATTTCAAAAATGAAATAAAAAGTACAGGTCCGTATTTAAAAAAAAATTGTTGAGGGTAGCCTTTCAAAGACGAAAAAATTGGATACGTTATGTTAAGCGATATTTGGCCTTCAATAAAAAGATAATACGACTGTGGGACTGTTCTCATTGATGTACATATTTTGCCTAAAAAAATTATTGTGAACGTTAGAAAATTTAAAGACTTTAAAAAATCGTATGGCACTGACTTTTTTCTAAATTTTGCGATTTTAAATCTTTTCTCAACTGTTTTACTTTTTGAACCAAGATAATAATTTGTCAGAGAAATATTAAAAAAAATTATGACCAACTTTATAGCTTTTGTTTAACGCACACTCTATTTTCGAAATCTATTAACCTTGTACGAATGTCTATCTAATTTAGAAAATTATTTATTTACTTAAACGAGCAAAAAATTATTGGCAACTGATCAAACCGATTTTATTGAACTTGAAACTAAAAATAAGACAAATAATGTTATGTCAATACCTCTTAATCGGCAGGCTGAATCTCCTGGAAAATATTTTTATGAGATCAAATTTTTTGTATAAACAGAGGAAAATATATAGATGTTGGAATTTTTTAAAAATGTGTCATTCCTTTATGTTGAAATAATTCCGCCCACAGCTCAATTTCATTGCCAGAAAGTTAACTATTTTCGGTATAAAAGGTCAACTAAGAGATAAAAAAAGTTAAATTTTAATTATAAATTTAATTGCCGCATTTAGTAAGCATTTAATTATTCAATTATCGAATGCATGATCAGCTCACTACTCTGCTAGCTTAAAAGACGTGTTATTGTCTGTAGTATTATAAAAACCTTTTTGAACTTATTTATTGTTTCAAATAAAACGATAAAGACAAAACACAATCGATTACTAAGTTAATTATTTCTCAATATTGCATACTACAGACACTCTCATAGTGGATTGTGTAACGTAGACCAGCTGACCAATAATTATTATTCATATATTTTTCATAATAATAATTTTTTGAACTTCGATCTTCTCGATGTTTTCGTTTTTCCCGTTATCTTCAAATTTAAAGGAACTTAGCAGATCGTTCTAAAAATTTGAAATGTAAACAAAATTTGACCTCCCCCCCTCGTATTGGATCAAAGAGCTACTGATAGCAAGAGGAATGGGTATCAACTGTACCAATAAGGCGAATTTTACAGATTGCTTAAGTTTTTACATGAGTTCTATACTTAATCTTTTTAAAAAAAAACAGTACGTCTTTGGGACAGCTCTTATTAGATTTTACTTCTAGTAAAAATTTCAAAAAACAAAGGAAACATTTTGTGTAGTGTGGAATTTCAGCTGTATTTAGCTTGTTTGTCTACCAAAATCTTAACCTAGTCTTGAGTTGTTCACTGGTATCTTGTGGACTGTATTTGCTTAGTTTGAAAGCTGTCTTTTTAAATTACATTTATGTAGAAATGAATAAAAAAAGCACTCTTCAATATCAGCATATTTTTTTCAAAATATGAGGGCGAATCGCTCAAGCAATTGTGTGTTTAACTTGCAAACATTTTTAAAGGTAATTTCATTGTACATTAAAAGTAAAAATAAAATGTGAATTACTACGACGCTTTGATTGCGAATTCGTAGGAGCATTCTATCTAACAGATAATTAGCTACTAAAAAAAATTATATTTTATCAGGGTATGCGGTTACAAACGCTTTTTGTCTCTCACTTTGCCCGCTGCTTGGGGGTAGATTATTCTGGAAATTAATTCGTTCTGACGAATCAGGTGATCGCTTCACGCTTTAAAATTTACGTGGGAAGTTAAGGAATGCGTTGTTCTAAAATTCTATTGGTTGCTTCAGAAGTGCGTACATGCGTTTTAGGACAGATTAGAGAGTTACAGATAGGAAGGTCAGACAAGACAAACGAAATTAGACAGAGATAGAGTCCCACGCCAATTTAAAACCCACTTTGAAGGCTGTCAGCAGTCTATGTGTCAGATTGTGCAGAAACACAATATTCTTCTTATTTCTTGCATACTAGTGCATTTGACAGTTCATAAAATCATTATATTAACAGTTTACTTTGATTTTAAGTTTCTAATGTTTATTTATGCCAAAAATATTATCTTTCAGAACACTATGACAGCAAAAACACAATATGTTATAAATATATTGAAATGATAATTGAACTTTATAAGGTTTTTACTTTTTAGTAATCTTTATTTAAATTTTTTTAACATCTGCATTTCACAAAACTCAAAACAATCTAATCCCCTATCAACATAAACAAACCTGTCATAACAACCATCCTTCAATTATATTAATTTAACCTATTAAAATAAAGCGTTCTTCTCAAAATTTCTTATTTCTGACTTTAATAGATTTTTTTGATGAATATTTATACGTTACATGAAAAGGCCACACTGTACCTGGGATGTTCCTTTCAGAACTGGCAACATGGGTGCACTCCAATTTAAATGTCCAAGGTCACAGAAACCGACAATCGAAACATCAAAGGAAATGGGCGGAGCTTCATATCTGTATATTGATAATCTGTGGTTTTAGCATGTAATATTTTGTTATTTTTTGTCTCACTTTATTACAATATTTCTCCCTCTAACACACTAAGAGTGAATTAATTGAATCTACATTCGCCCACGTAGGCATTTATTTGGATGAAGTTTATTTTAACTTTATTATTACCCCGTTCAGCAATGGCAGAGTGAAAATATGAAGTGTGAATTGAATTCTATCGGAATTTCAACATATAATTTTATTGTTTGGAAAATTTGTTTTTATTTTTGTACAGCTCGATAATAGCTGTTTATTGCTATTTAAGCTTCCTGTAGAAAATTTTCTCATCTTTCAAATGGTGATCTGTACATTTTCGTTAGATGTGAATTTTCGAACTTTGTTAAAAAAAACCATTTTTTTTACAATTACCATCATCGGGTAAAATTAATATAAGATTGCGTTTAAAAAAGAAGACGACTACAATATATAATGAAGATACGTGCAGTTGATCCGCGCCCAGTAAAAGAGCAATGTGATAACACGGTGGTACAATTCTTAAAAAATGTCCGATTATCACCATCAGCGGTCATTGGCAATACAGATATCTTCTAGAACAGATTCTAACATTTTTTGACAAAGAAATTGTGATTGTGATTTCATTCAGTTCTTTTGTACGTGATCAGTTTATTTTAATCCGAGTTGATGTGTACTTAAATACTGTGATAGTGGGTTTCTTCGTTTTTTTTAGTGTGATGTTGGTAAGTACCTAAAGAATTTTTGTTTTGGAAAAGTGTTATTTGTGAGACTTGATGATTTTGGAAATTTTATATCTGTTACTCTACTTCCTTTTTTGTTTAACTAATAATTTTTCTCATTTAGAGATATTTGGAATAGCCAGAGACAAATTCAGACCAAAATCTCTCATAAATGTGATGTCACTGAAACTAATAGGCTTTTTGGGTGTAGAAAAATATTTTCTGCTCTAAAGTTCGCGTTATATCTCGAAGAATAAAAAAATATCGAAAAACTAATAGCACCACGTGAAATAGCGGGAAATTCGACTAACATTTATATTAAAAATGAGAAAGCGAATTCGAAAACTCTACGCGCGCCAAGTCGCTGAATACAAATATTCAAGCGAGGTGTTCGGAAAAAACTAAAGTATCTTTGTCTAAAATGTACGCACAAAAAGCATTTTAACGACTTTTAAAGACTAAGCTTTCTCAGGAAGCCATTTTTTTCTCAGAAAATTTGACCGGAAGTTATAATTTCTAAAATTCTCTCTTATTTTTATAAAACTAAAGATATATAGAGGCATAACAAAAAAAATCCTTGTACATTTATATCATTATGCTTTTACTTTTGATGTAAAAATAATTAAAATGATGAACATTGTCTCTGTTTAGTAACCCTTATGTTTTAAAATAATCATTTTTTTACATCAGTCATTTGACGCTATTTTTATTTTCAAAATAGTGTTTATTTTTTGATATAAATCAGACATTATTTTTTTTAAATAAAGTTAAAAATTCAGAAATTGATTTATATAAATAAATATACACTATTTAAAAAATGATTATTTTAAAACAAGTTTTATTAAACAGAGACAAGGTTCATCATTTTAATTATTTTTACATCAAAAGTAAATGTAAAATGATGATAAATGTACAACGATTTTTTTTTATGCCTCTATTAATATATATTGAAACGGTAATGAAAATTCTAAGATTTTTTACTTTTTGCCATAAACAAACATGTCACTTTTTTTTAAGACCCCTTTACATAATTTTTAAATCTTTTAAAATAAACTTCCCATGATTTTGTGCCACTTTTTAAACCATAACAACATTCCCAAAATATGAATTTCTATTTTTCCCACTAATATCTTGTATTTTTCTTTGATTTCTTTTCGTATTCTTAAATTCTCTTCCTCTGCTATTTCAAAATTCATTTTTATTTCTTCATTTACATTTTCTTCCAATATTTGGATATTTTATTAAATTAAAATTTAGGCAATTAACAAATGAATTAATTTAATTGCCCCACGTTGGGCGCCAATTGAAATGGTAATGAAAATTCTAAGATTTCTTTACTTTTTAAATATTCTTTATTTTTGTCACATCTGACATCTCTTTAATCTCAAAACAAAACATCTCATAAACAAACATGTCACTTCTTTTTTTTTTAAGACTCATTTACATCATTTTTTTTAATTCTTTTATAATAAACTTCCCATACCTAATTTTGTCTCACTTTTTAAAAAATCTGAGAATTTTAGAAATTATAACTTCCGGTCAAATTTTCTATGAGAAAAAAAATTAAACACTAATGGCTTCCTTAGAAAGCTTATAGTCTCCTCTTTAAAATGCTTTTTTTGTTTTTTTTTGCATACATCTTAGGCAAAGATACTTTAGTTTTTTCACGAACGTCTCGCTTGAATATTTTTATTCAGCGTCTTGGCGCGCGTAGTCGAATTAATAACTGTTTATAGTAATACATTTTTTTAATAACATAATATAAATTTTAGTAAAATTTTCCGGCCTTTCACGTGGTGCTATTAGTTTTTCGACATTTTTTTATTTTTCGAGATATAACGCAAAAACCAAATTATTAAATCTATCGGTAGAAGTTTGTAGATTGGCTCTGCTTTTTTTAACCTAATAATTTTTCTTAATATATTTGTCACAGCTGAAAAAACAAAGATTCCGGAATCCCTCTCAACGTATTTTGTTCTAGAACATTCTGCAAAGTTTTCTTAAGTGATTAACATCAAAATCATCAAGTTTCTAGTATTTATTTAATACATAGTTGCGAATTTTGAATCATAGTACCGCACAATATTTTTTCTAACATTGTTACCATATTATAAATTTTTTTAAAAGATTTACATTAACGTAAAATAATTTTAAAAAATGCATTGCATACCTTATTAAATTAAATCGTATGAAAAAAGTAATCTTTGATTCGAAGTTCAAATTATACAAAAAACGTGATTGTAGGTAAGCCTTATCTTTTAATTATGCATTATTTCTTTTAATGCTATCGTGTTATAATAATTATTAGAAAATAGTATTTTTTTTTCCCAATAAAATAATTTCAACTTTAAACGTAATTTTCCATTAAAAGCTGTAGTACAATTTTGTCGGTTTTATTTTTCTAACACCCTATCGCGCCATTTGGCCAAAATATTGACCATAAAAGATTTTGTTCAAAGATTATTGGAAAAAAAATTGAAAATTAAATAAAAAATTGTGGAAATAAAAATTTCGTCAAAGAAAAGATTGTTGGATAAAAATTGACAAAAAAACCCACTTTGTTAGACAAGTAAAATAAAAGTTGTAAAGCCCAAGACTATATTATGCCTTACAATTTTTTTTTGCGGAAAATTGTTAATCTAGATCGATAGATATCAAATCTTTTATTAGTATTCAGAATTATGGCTATTTAAATTTGTTCGCCTTGAAAATTCGATAAGTTTAACAGTTCTCTTCCTTCCGAGAAAAGAAAGGACTTCAAACCGGAACATCGACGGTTTTATCAGTTGATATTTTCTTCTGAATCACATAACAAGCGAATCGATGTGATCGAAAATACGAAGTTGAGGTCAGCCGCTAAAACAACTTCCTATTGTGACTAATAAAAATTATCTACAAACTACTACCATACTATAACAACCAATAATTACAAAAACATACGTGAAATTTACTTTAATGTGTTTGGTACAACAAAGAACAGGGAGGGATTTAAGATTTTCTGGGACGTATGGAAAATTCGTATTAAAACGATTTTTTTTTATCATACATCTTACTAAATAAAAGTAATAGATCAGGGCCAATCATTTTTGAAACAACAAAAATTCTTATCAGTATACAGGGTGTTTCATAAGGAATGGTCAATATTTTAATCATAGGTTGAGGACCTCCAAATATTATTATTTTACTAAATAACTCTGGGTCAAATGTTATCTACTACTAAGATACAGCGTGTTGAAGATAAAATTTATTTTTCGTTTTTTGCAATAATTTCTTTATTATTTAATATATTGACTTGAAATTTGGTATGGTTATATTTTTAAGTTAGTAAATCATAAGAGTGATATAAATTTTGAGTTTGAATAAAGAGGGCTCCACCTACACTCTACTTGATGAAGAAAAGTATCATTTTTTTTTATTCCTGGCCTTTTTTGAATTTTTTCCAAGTCTTTATGATATACCCTGTAAATTTGAACAAAAAAGGTATACTTGTTTTAATAGCATACATTCAGCTCATTTCGAGATATTTGCATTTAAAATATTCTAGCCACAGTATCTATTTAATTTACTCTAACATATTTCTTGAAACTAAAATGGAAATGTACAGCTGTCAAATAATTAATTGTTAGATGTAATTTAATGACTGCAGTCTTAATTTTGTTCACTACCATCTAAGTAGGTAGTGAAAATGCGCCACCACAACCATTTTTCTAATTCAGAAATGAGAGGTATTGATTTGTGTTTATGCACAAATACATTTTTCTTTAATATTAATTATTTGACAGCTGTACATTACCATTTTAGTTTCAAGAAATATGTTAGAGTAAATTAAATAGATACTGTGGCTAGAATATTTTAAATGCAAATATCTCGAAATGAGCTGAATGTATGCTATTAAAACAAGTAAACCTTTTTTGTTCAAATTTACAGGGTATCATAAAGACTTGAAAAAAATTGATACTTTTCTTCATCCAGTAGAGTGTAGGTGGCGCCCCCTTTATCTAATCTCAAAATTGATAACACGCTTATCATTTACTAACTTAAAAATATAACCATACCAAATTTCAAGTCAATATGTTAAATAATGAAGAAATTATTGCAAAAAAAGGAAAAATAAATTTTATCTTCAACACCCTGTAATCTTAGTAGTATATAACATTTGACCCAGAGTTATTCAGTAAAATATTAATATTTGGAGGTCCTGAACCTATGATTAAAATATTGACCATTCCTTATGAAAGACCCTGTATATAAATATACGTATTGAGGGTTGGATATTGATTTTTTTACGATTTATGGCTGAAATAGGCATCCTATCGAAAACAGTTTAATGTAAAAGTTGTAGATAATTAAAAAATCTAAAACTTTTGTATTAGTCATTTTTCACCATAACCTCAAAATTATCAAGAAAAACGCTAAAAACAGTTTTTTCGTTTTTTCCATGCGAACAATATATTTGTTCAAACCCATCTTAAAGTCGAGGTTTCGACGAAGAAAATGAGCACTAATAAGTTAAAAAATTGAAAATTTAATAAACCAATTTTTTCGATTTCAATTTTTTAATTAAATTGGTATAAAGTCGAAAAATAAATATTTTGCTTTGAAAAAAATGACAGCTTAACAAGGCGCCGGGAATGAAACAGGCCAAAGAGTTCATTAAAAAACCATCGCCAAAATTTACGGAGTACCTACTAAGCCAGAATAGGGATTCAGACCTGGAAAATCCTGTACTGGCTAAGTGCTCAACCTCGCAGAACACACAGGAGTAGTCCTTATCGACCTAACCGCAGCATACGATACTGTAAATCACAAAAAACTGCACTACAAGGGACTTCAGGTTGAGGCAGGTTATAGAATCACTTCTTCAGAACAGACGGTTTTATGTAGAACCCAACCCAGCAAAAACACAAGTTTGCGCCTTCCACCTTAACACACACAAGGCAAACAAAAAACTTAAAATATCATGGGAAGGTGAAGAACTCGCCCACGTTGACACACCGAAGTACCTGGGCGTTACTATGGACAGAACGCTATCCTTCAAACAGCACTGCCATAATAGTTGGCAAAAAGTGACAGCCAGGAACAACCTAATAAAAAAACTTGCTGGAAGTAAATGGGGCGCTAAATCTCCTGAGAACATCTGCACAAGCACTTTGCTTCTCTACAGGAAAGTATGCTGCCCCAGTATGCTGCCGATCCAAACATGCAAAATAGGTTGACGTTGCTGTCAATCAAACCTGTAGAATTATCACTGGGTGCATGAAAGGAAAAACTCTATAGAGCGGCAGGTTTCGCAACACCAACCGAACGCAGAAAATGCATTGAACATGTTGAGAAGTTTAAGCAAGTGTTTGATGAGCGCCATATCCTACACGGACATCAAGAACCAATGAGGAGACTAAAATCCAGAAATAGTTTCTTTCAGTCTGCTCCACTGGACCCACCAGATAATTTTCCCCAGTCGGAACTTCCCTCATCAGGCTCTACCCTGGACTGGAAAACCTGGAAAACATTAAACCGAATCGAAACAGGAGTGGCACCGGTGACAAAGTAAATGATCAGATGGGGAATACAGGAAGACCAATCAAACCTTTGCGACTGTGGCTAAGTGCAGGATGAGGACCATATCCTGAGAGCCATACTGTATCCTGCGGCATGTTCCACAGATGCTATGTGGATTGCCAACGACAACGCTATTAACGTAGCCCGCTACTGGACTGAAAGATTTTAGAAGATTCGGACTCGAAAAAGTAAAAGTAAATCAGATTCATGGTTGGTCTCCTGACAGGGCACTGTAGACTCAACAAACACATGAATAATATCGGATTGGCAGACACAACCATATGTAGGTTCTGTCAAGAAGATGAGGAAACCCCAGTACACATTCTGTGCCACTGTGAAGGTCTGATAAGGCTAAGGTTTTCGACGACAGGGGAGGAAAAACCACAACCCTCCCAATATATGGAGGACCTAAGGTCTGGCCTATGGAGTCTAATAACAAGGACGGGTCTAGACAGGGTACTCTAACATAACATGAGGGCATGCACAATAGATCTGCAACTAATCTAATCTACCCCCACCTCCTTCCGGAACTTTTACTAAGTCGTCTTGATTTTTGTTAATTTACTTACACTTTACCAAAACACCCTCATACTGGTAATAATTTTCCATAAGTTACAAAATTATGGAGGAAAGTAATATTGCCAAATCGTAATACCTAGTCTTGAAGAGCTGATTAAGTTTTGCGAAATTCATAAATTTTTAGGAGGCTCTCTAACTCTCCAGAAAATTCTGATTAACAGATTTCTTCTTAAAACAATTTGAAAGATAACGTCAAGGACTGATAAAACTTTTGAGTTCATTTTAATATCAATATTTTTTTATCTAAAATATTTTATAAAATCATGTGTCAAGTTTTAACAAAAATATTCATAATTCCTTTATAACCATAAAAGTTTCAAATGATTTTATCTTTTTCGGTATTTGTTTATTTCTTATTTCGAATTTGCTGTAATTATTTGATTAATTTTAATTGAGGTTTTCATGACCGGATCAAAAGACAGAAATTGAAGAGACAAAAGAAAATTCATTTATATATTAAATTAAAGATAAAAATATATAAATCTAATTATTAAAAAACATTAGGTAAACATTATCCATTTTGGACATAAAAATTTTGTTTATCACTCAAAGGTTATCAACAACAAGTAAATTATTTGTAGAAAAATAATTTTTTTGGCAATATTTGTAAACAAACATGGTTTATATTTAATCCATCTAAGAAATGGGTTGGTTGAGTGACATTGTTTTTGGATTATAATATAAAAAATTGTTTATTCAGAACAATGTCAGATTAGGACTTAAAATGGAAGAAATTAAATTATTCACTATATGTATCTATACATTTCCATCTCTTACGAGTGAACTAACTTTCAAGAATATTTCTAGATATTAAAAATATTTTTAGGTTTATCGTTATTAAAATTCTAGTAATTTTTAAAATGAAAATATATTTTTTTCGGTTCATGAGAAATAATTTTGAAGAAAGTTATGGACGTTTTTTTGAAGTCTTGACAATTTTTTTCATTGGATATTCAGTTTTTTTTATTTTCGCGATATGACATCTGATCTAAATTTTTTGTTAAATTCATAGATATGTCATAAACTCTTAGGTTAAGAATTCTGTCTCAGAAGTTAAAAATATTACGAAACATTTAGTTTAGTAAATTAAATAAATAAATTAAATAAAAGTAAATTTGGTAAATACCCTATAAAATAAAGAAATTTTTCAAGAACTATTTTTGCACGGTTTCTAGAGAGTTTTAAATGTTTCCATGACCGTTCATTTAAATAATGAAACAATATTTGATTTAAGAGTGTTGGTAAAGTAAGTTGATTGGGTTAATTTTTATAAGCAAATTTTATAATATTTTAAAATTAAATCACAGCTAAAATTACCATTAGTAGGACGATAAATCAGAGAGAAAATAATAAATATTCTTAATGAACTGTAATTAATCTTACGAGAACACAAATCATATAGATAAGATAACGAAGATCAATTTATTTGAAATAACATTTTGTCCAACGAAGAAAATGTAAATATGAAGATAAAGAATTTGCAATTAACTGCCCTGTACTCTAATTTAATCAGCCAATAATCGAATATATCAGGGCAAAAACTGATTAATCTTTGACTCGAGGTAACTTTTTTAATTCTTGACCAATCCGGGTCAGCAAAATGGCAAACTCTTTCATGAGGACACTGCTACAGGATGTATTAAGGAGATGATGGTTTTCGCGAAAACGGACAAATGGTGACCGAATTTCGGATTTTGCAAATTTTATTTTTCGATTTTAGAGTAAAGTGGGGAAAATTTTTTATGCGTCATCGGTTGCGGAATTTTTTTCTCTTTGATATGAGCCCTACAAGGACTCGATCCGATAATCAGAAAGGAAGGGAGGAGGGTGAACGCGTTTTGACCTGAACGCAAAGAATAGGGTTAGTGACTTCGTGCTAGGCTCATTTTTAAGGGCAATCAATTCTCTTTCAAAAGTTTTTTACTCCAAAGCTGTATCTATATTAAGGCCTGCAGGAGTTCGTGATATATTTATAAAAGCGAGTGCGCTCGCTCAGCCGCCGTGAACTTAGATGCCGGAATAGTATTTGTGAGAGAGTAGAGGGATGATGTGAGAGAGACGAAAGATGAAAGGGAGCGCTTAGCTCCTATCCCGGCATCTAATTTTCCGGCGGCTCAGCGACCGCACTCGCTTTGATAAATATATCACGCACATCTGCAGTGCTCTATATACTTAGAGCTTTGTGGTAAAAAAATCTTGAAAGAGAACTGATTGCCCTTAAAAATGAGCCTAGCACGAAGTCACTAACCCTTTCGCTTGCCCCTGTACAGAGCAAAATGCTTTTACCCCCGTCCCCCTCCCTCCAAAATTAAACTAGCTAGTTGTAATTTGGACATAATGCTTGGGTCATGACTATCTATCGGAGGAAAAAAATCAAGTCTCGAAGTCACTTTCTTCCACGCGAAAAACGCAAACACGGCTCTATGCGTGTTCTTGCCGCGGCGAAAATCCATATACTTTCAAATCGCAATATCTCGAGAACCGCTAGACCGATTTGGACGGGTTAAAATTCAGTTTAAGCGTTTTCGCGAGCACTTTATTTTATATATATAGAAGTTGTTTCGACCAGAATAATACTCAGCGAGTTACGTGCGGAAAACCGATTTTCCATATCTTTACATGTTAATTTACCCCCTCCACACCTCCCTTAGGTTTCATATAGTGATAACTTGAAAGAGGGACCTCGAATCTACGAAATCACAAATTTATTTTTTCGAAAAGAGCGACTTCGTTTATCGTTTTTTTTTTCGCCAGATCGACTCCACTATCTGTATTATTTGACTATTGTAGTATTTATGTTTGGCAAAGCCGCGTAAAAGCAAAAAAGACAGAAACAGAAGTATGTTTTCAGTAACACACAAATGTGCTTCTATGACATTAGGTTATAAATGACTCAAGTACTCCGAAAATTGGGGCGACACCTCATTTAAAATAAGTATTCAGATTACAAAGCATTAATGATAAAATGTGGAAACATCATTAATAATTATTTTTATTCAAAACTTTAAATACGATAACGAGCAAATTTTAATATACTAAGAGCTTCATATGACAAAAAATACTTAATCTCTAATAACCTCTTTGACGGCGTTGCCAGATGTAATTAACATAATTAATTTTTTTAATTATTTGCTAATTACTCTTATCACAGGCTCTTTTCGTAATAATAAAATCTGTGATTTCTCATAAGAATCAATGGTAAAGGCAAAACATTTTTTATATTAATATATTTTTTCTAGTTCTCTGCAGCTATTTAAAAATTTTACTGGTTCATTACCTTATTATAATGTACCAATATGCCAAGTTTCATTAAATTCTGAACAGTAATTCTAAAACCGATTACTACCTTAAATCGTTCGATACAAAACTTTTTTCACGAGTCCGGTCCTGCGACAGGTAAACAAGTCGGGGTTGCATTGGATTTATAGCAAAGTGATTTGAGATAAAAAGCAAATGACAGCCTGAGCGCTTCCAGTTCACTTAGTACTTTTCCAAATAACCTTTTTTTTGGCTCGACAAGACGAGTTTTAAACTTTTAATACTTATTGTAAACACCGTGTACCTACGCGGCTATAAAGACATTAACATAACAAACGGCGAAAATTTCAATTTTGAACAGATCGATCAGTGAAGTTTTCAGTTTCTAAGAGAATACGTGTGTTTTTTTGTGTTGAGTGAAGACAAAAATTTGCACATACAAATTGGCGCGTTTATCTGTGACGATTCGCTGAACAATCTTTAGTGAATAATTCTTAAAAAACACTATCTAGTGAACAATTTATTTTGAACGTTTATCTGTGAACAATTTCTTTTGAACGTTTATCTCTAACGATTCTCTGAACAATATTTAGTGAACAATTCTTAAAAAGCACATCTGGTGAACAATTTCTTTCAAACGTTTATCTCTGACGATTCTCTGAACAATATTTTGTGAACAATTCTTAAAAAGCACTATTTGGTGAACAATTTCTTTCTAACGTTTATCTGTGACAATTCTCTGAACAATATTTAGTGAACATTTTTCAACGAGCACTATTCAGTTCACGATTTTTGTGAACATTTATTTCTGACGATTAAGCGAACAATTTCGTGTGAACATTTTTATTGTTTGACCATGTGGGATATAGCGATGGAAGAAACGGGTATAGATTTGAAAAATTTTCGGGAAAAAATGGCTTTGGCGGAATCTTTGTCTAAGATAAATTTATGTACAACCCCTAATACTAGGAGGAAGATGGTGAGGAAGAACGTTCAGCCGAAATTTGGGTTCTACGATGAAGTTACGGGCGATTTTGTACCTCCTAGACAGTTGCTTATGATTTTAGTAAGGTAAAAATAAGTTTTTATTTTTCTATTTTATGAAAAAATATTTCTTATTTTCTATTAAAACTTTGCATAATTTTATTCAATTTTTAGGTCGGGAATATACAAATTTAGTTGACGTTAGTTTTGCAAAACATTTATTTTAAGGAACAATGGTTTTAAAAAGAAATTTTCTTACTAAAAATAAGTTTACAGTTGCGCGGCATTAGTGCGAGAAATTCCAATTAATTACACCTTTATAGTAAAAGGTAGAAAAAATACTAAGATAAAAGTTGAAGAATATACAGGGTGAGCCACGGTAGACGCGACGGTCCATTGTGGCTAAACGGTTAATATTTTGAAAATTTTGTTTATTCATGGATATTTGGGTTGATAAAGACTACATTTTAAAATTATTTTGAATTATACAGGTTGTCCCAAAAAAGTGTGGCGTATCAGTTATGTTATTTCTTATGGAAGACCCTATATTTTTAGATGTGCTGCCATCTAGATTAAAAGAGAGTATTGACAATTATTAAAAGCAAAAAATTCCCGGTGTATTGGGGTTGCATACACAATTTGCATTGTGTGTTGCAAAGCTTTTATTTGACTGATTCTAGTCAAAATGTCACTCTCTTCTTTCGTATCCCTTTCAGAGATTATTTTGTTGCATTTATAGACTACGTTAAAAATAAGATAAATTTTCTTAAGTATTCCCTATACCTAAGCTTTTTACTTTACGAGATAACGAGAAAACCAATAACTTGGAAACCTATGGAATCAGCCAAATCCAATTTTAACTGAAAATGACTAATAATTGAAAGCAATAATGTATTTAGAGTTGTTTAAAATTATACAGGGCGTCCAAAATGGGGCGATTCTCTAATGACATATTCAAACGACAATATCGTTCTTATTTTAAATAGGACACTCTGTATTTTATAATCCTATTATGAAGCAAATTCCATTACCTTTTAAAATTATAAAGGTCTACTATGCCTAAATCTATTAATTTTGAAGTTATTTTTATTTTTGTTAAATTTTACATTATTTTTCCACCGTAATGCCTAAATATAACACCCTGTATTTGATCAGCTTAGACTATGATCCGAAAAAATTACAGATGAATCCACTTTTCATAATAATGGATTAGTTAACCGTCATAACTTTAATTATTATGATACTCAAAACCGGTGGAACATTAATGTAGGTATATGGTGGAATTATAGGCTACCAAGTTTCTTTGATAGCCATTTAAATGGGAGGAACTTTTTGCAATTTTTAAGAAAAAGTTTCTGGGAACTGTTGGAAAATGTATCATTAGATATTAGACAAAAAATGAGGTTGCAATAATCTAAGCTGATAAAATACAGGGTGTTATATTTAGGCATTACGGTGGAAAAATAATGTAAAATTTAACAAAAATAAAAATAACTCAAAAATTAATAGATTTAGGCATAGCAGACCTTTATCATTTTTAAAAGGTAATGGAATTTGCTTCATAATAGGATTATAAAATACAGGGTGTCCTATTTAAAATAAGAGCGATGTTGTCGTTTGAATATGTCATTAGAGAATCGCCCCATTTTGGACGCCCTGTATAATTTTAAACCACTCTAAATACATTATTGCTTTCAATTATTGGTCTATTTTTTTTTAGTTAAAATTGGAGTTTCCACGTTATTGGTTTTAGAAATATCAAAATATCTTGAAAAGTAAAAAGCTTAGGTATAGGGAATACGTAAGAAAGTTTATCTTATTTTTAACGTATACTCTATAAATGCAACAAAATATAGGGTCTTCCATAAGAAATAAAACTTTGATACGCCACATTTTTTTGGGACAATCTGTATAATTCAAAATAATTTTAAAATGTAGCCTTTATTAACCCACATATCCATGAACAAACAAAATTTTCAAAATATTAAACGTTTAGCCACAATGGATCGTCGTGTCTACCGTGACTCACCCTGTATATTGGCATATTTTCAAAATAGTTGAAATATCTTTATATGCGGTTTGCTATTTTAAAAGTTCTTTTTTTATATTAAAACCACTTTTTTAAAGTAAAAATGTTTTTATTTTTATATAGTAAATTATTATTATATTTTTTGTTATGTCAATTTTTGAAAAACGACTTAGAGTCAAGGTCGAAACGTTAAATTAAAAAACATTTTTACTTTAAAAAAGTGGTTTTAATATTCAAAAAGAAAAACATCTTTTTATGTCTCCATAAAGAAGTTTTTTTACGATTATTTTTCTATGATCATTTAAATACTTGATTTATATTTATAAAATTCTCGGATTTCGACCAGTTAATTAATTCAGACTGTTTGTCTGTTCTAAATAAAACTATTTTTAGGCCAGTTTATTTCATCAAAACAAACAAACCGGTAACCTGTTTCCGCACTCCAAACGTTGTTGTCAACAGACTTTTATCTCACATTTTTGAATAAATGTTATAAACATAATACTACAAAAATTGCGCAGTCTAAACATAGGTTAATAGCATCCAAGGTACTCAAAATCTTTTTACAGTGAGAAATATTTATATGTCATAAATTTAACGAGATCTGTGTAGAGTTATTTTGTCAAACATATCGAGTTAAATTGCCTTTATGAAAGTAAATACGAGAAATGAAACTTACAAAATATATCCTGCCCAAAATCTCAGCTTGAGCTGGTATTTGGTAAGACAATTCCATGAATTTAAAGTATTTAAACTGACGTGACACATAAATAAATAACAAACACAAGTCGTTAACCGGTCAACGTGGTATTATCGATTTTTTATCCAGTTATATTTTCTCTTCCTTCCTCATAGGCTAAATATCCGATAGCAAACTACGATTTTTGAAGTTTCATATGACATTTTTTACATATGAAGTCTATGAAATGTTATATAATGCAAAACATAAGGACTCTAAAAATAGAAATAGAGAAATGGCAAGTTCCTTTAATAACAGCATCAAAGGGTTGTGTTGTCCCGACAAAGTTTGGGTTCTGTTAGTATATAAAAAAACAAAGCCTATATGAACATGTACTATGTTCTGCCATCTATATATATTTGTATGTCAGTGGCAGACTTCTCGTTGGTGGCTCCACCTATATTAGTGTGTAACTTGAATGTACCTCCATAAAAATAAAAAAAAATCAAACAAATCATTCTAGCCGTATATTTATTATTTAATTAAATATATAAAAATTGTCAATGTGTAGCTACTAGCTAGGTAAAAATTAAAAGATCCCCTTCAGATATATGATCAAATAATGTGCCATATGTTCTAGTAAACAGAACATATTATCATAGATGATGAAAGGTTTGTTCGTAGAGCATTTCCAACTGAACAACGCATGCATAAAATATCAGCCTTTAACTTCAAAACAGTTAATAAAAGTAAAATAAATTGATAAAACGGGGTATGTTTACTAAATCTGTATCTAATTCATGAGAATAGTTAAAGAAGAATCCACAACCGTACAAAATGCGTTCGTAGAGCATATATAAAAATGACAATAATGCATTATACAGGGTGAGTCACGGTAGACGCGACGGTCCATTGTGGCTAAACGGTTAATATTTTAAATTTTGTTTATTCATGGATATGTGGGTGGATGAAGGCTACATTTTACCAAGTTATTGGCTCATATATCTTTGATGGCCATTTAAATGGGAGGAAATTTTTGCAATTTTTAAGAAAAAGTTTCTGGGAACTGTTGGAAAATGTATCATTAGATATTAGACAAAAAATCATGTTGCAATAGTATAAGCTGATGACAGGGTGTTATATTTAGGCATTACGGTGGAAAAATAATGTAAAATTTAACAAAAATAAAAATATTAACCGTTTAGCCGCAATGGACCGTCGCGTCTACCTTGACTCACCCTGTATAAGAATCACCAACAGTCGGAAATTGTCTCTACGAACAAACCTAATAGATTAACTTCATAATTTTTATATGCCATAGATCTATCACCACACATACGATATATCTAATGACATATAAATATTACCGTGAAATCCCAGCCTTGAAGTTATTTTTCACATAAAAAATGAATATTTTTTAGGAATTTTACGTACACATTCCGGAATAATCAAGTTTCGAAAAAATTTAAAAAATAAACTTTATTTAAACCCTTCCCTTGATGGTCCCACCTAAGGGGGTTGTACCTAGTTGGGATCGGAAAAACTACATAATTTTCATGAATGTTATTGTTCGGTTTAATAAATATTTATTAAAAAAACTATTAATGACATTGGAAAATGTTTCTTCTAACACCTCATTTGAAAATTAACTTTTCCTCCCTATTTACAGGGTTGAAAGGGGCACTTTTCCTCCCTATTCGTCCATATTTATATAAAAATTTATTAAACTTAGTATCAGATGGATATAGACGTCAAAATTACTGTCAAAATGTTTAATGTTTATTATACGGATTCAAATTAAACGTCCTGAAAATAATTGGTGGTTTTATGCTGGAGGTGTTAGAAAAAATGTTTTACACTGGATTAAAGTGTCTTTTCCTTCCTTTGTGTTTGCTTACATGGGGAAGGAAAGTGACAATTTTCTCCCTAGTTAAACAAATAGCTATTGAGGTACTTATAAACGGTTTTTCATTGAAAAATAATAAACATTCGAGGAAATATGACTCTTATTTACTTAAAATGGCTACAAGATTGTAAATAAAATAAACTCTATTATTGCTGAATCCCCAAAAATTTCCCAGGTACACAAAATATAAATCTGCCAGGAAAAATAAAACCGATTAAAATTACGTAATACCGCTTTCACTAAAATCCACTTATTATCTAATAACCACGAGGAAAACAAATGAAACAAGCAGTTTCCAGTTCTATTAATAAATCTTCCTAAATTTATCGACAAGGTAACAACACATACGCAGTTCAGTTTAAAACCGATTCCCGTACTTGCAACAATCACGTTTGTGCATAAAAAAAATTCGATTTTATAAAAAAAATTTCTATTGTCCAAACAGCCTATTGTGATGAACCAATCGTCTAGACAGTACCGCAGCAGTACGAAAATCCAAATTTTCTGCGTTTACAGTCATCAAAATTGTAAAGTGAGGACTCACCAGTGACTTAGGAACTATTACCTACAGTGAAGTGATTAGAATTTAATAAGCTATTTAATCGTTTTTAAAAATGACGACCAGGAACGTGATCAGGGCTGTCAGAAGGTTCAGTCGTTTGAATATATTGCCAAGGTAAGAAAAGAAAACGGAAATATAACAATTCTGCGACCTTTAACTTGACCTTTAAGTGTCGCTTTTATCGAACAGATGGTGTACGCTTTAGTGTTTGGCATAGATAATAAATTATATTATAGGTATATCTAGTTTTATGTGTGATAATTGTTATATAAATATAGTACAGGTAATTTTCAAAATTATTTCATTTAAGGCATTTGCAGTTAATTTATAAAGATATTACCATTGTATGATATATACAATGATATTCCTAATGTTTATAGACATTGTATTAATGGGTAAAACATTTAAGTACACATATAAGATACCACGTGTCACAAATGATTATGCCAGGCACACATGGCTGCCAATTTCTAAAAACAAAATTTAATTGGAAGAGAAATGCTGAGCGCTTAAGGCTGATTTAGACGTATCCAGTAGCTGGAGACAGTCTCACTGGCCATAAGTGTCCGAAAAAGAAACTTCTCGTCCGCGTTATCTTACAATATTTTCTATTCGAATATACAAACGTGAAAATCTATTCTGTTGGTCTTATTTCCCAGAATAATTATGAATTTTCATCGAGTAAAGGCCGAAACAATCAAGGCAGTTTTATAGTGTAAGAAGTACTATAAATAAATAAAATATACACAATACTTTTCGAAGCAAATTAGCATGTAGAATTTATTAAACGCAAAGTTTTGAATTATGATAAACTAAACCAGTGTTATTAGAACTTTTTCATTGAATTTGAGGGTTGAGAATAGCTGATTGGTTCTGTCAGTGTAATATGGAGTACACTAAAAAGCAACGGAGCACAAGTTTAAGAAATGTCAAATTTCAAACAAAAATTATAACAATTTCGACATTTTAACATAACCTACAAATGTTACTTAGTTTAAAAAAAACACATACCAGAGCAAGTCAATATGTTATTTCCTAAAGAAAATACAGCAAATATTACTGAACACAACTATTAATTTAAAGCTAAAAGAAAAAGGTAAAACCAAATATCTACATTTTACTAGTCTTAGGACAGAGAAAAGTTCTTCTTCTTGTTATTTAACGTTTTCTGACATATTCGAATAAAAAAGTGTTTACAGGGGGCCAACTACCACGCCAGCGCTGGCGTCCAGTGAGACTGTCGCCAGCTACTGGATACGTCTAAATCAGCCTTTAATCTTAATATGTAAACTGGTTAATGCTACGTTGACACGATGCGAGTTGACTCTGAGCAGTGAACTGAAAATAATTTTTGGTTTTTTATGACCTCGTCGGGCCCACAATATGAGAGCAGAATTCGCGTCACGTGACTTATGGCTTGCACCCTGCGAATGTTTAGGAAAATAAAAATAAAAAATTTGTCATTTTTTCAGAATATTTGGCATTCTATCGTATTATTTTACGTCAAACTGTATTTTTATTAACAAAAATTCAATATAATGTATTTAACGACGAACAAATGTCACATATTTTTGAGGTTATGCCTGCTAGTATTTTTGCTTTAAAATAATTTCAAGGTCATAGCGTATTCAATCGGTTTGACATTTGAGTCCGCCTTCTTGGGTATAGTTCTTCCATTTTCAATTGCAGAAATATAAAAACAAAATTCCCAGATGTGTCGGTAAGTTGCTTTGATCGGCTTTGGCGGCTTGTAGATGTGCCGACAAGCCGCCAATGCCGACAAAGGAACTTGTTTTTATATTTCTGCAATTGAAAATGGAAAAACTATACCTTTATTCTTTGACTGGAGTGAAAGTACTCGGATGCTCTCCTACTTTTTGCCACGCGAGTAGTGATTCAAGATGGCGCCGACTAAGTAGAATTCTTCAAATTGAGGTACATTTAGTATAAAATGATTTCTGTATGTATCTGAATATTAAAATTGTAAAATGGACATTCTCGAAAAGCAATTGTTGATAATATTTATAAATTTTTTAAAGGACTAGGACAACAAAATTGCATGAGTTGACTCGTAGCTGTCATTCCAGTCATCTCGCATCGTGTCAACGCACCATAACGTTGGAAACAAATGGTATCCAGCAACACGTTGTCATAGATATTTCGTGCCAAAACTAAAATTAGAACTAGAGAGTGTCAACGACTCCTAGAACTTTCTTGCATTAATGCTGCACTTTACACATATACCGGGTGATTCAGATAAGTGTTCGCGGCCCTGTAATTTTTTTATTTCAACGAAAAACTGTTATAAACCTTATATATTTATTGATTGGTTTACTGTAAGGAACTAAATAACGAACCAAAATTTTTTGTAATGTGACATATGTCAAAGTGACATATAGCAATTTTTTTTTTCAAATGGTGCGTTACATTTTTTGTTTTAAATTAGGATAAAGGGTCATGTTATTAGTACAACCCTGTAATATTATACTATTTTGTTCACAATGAGAATTACATAATCTAAAATTAATTAAAATTTAATAATGTATAAAATATTTTAATATTATAGTAGTCGGTGCATTTGACATTTGTTACAGTTTTTATCTGTCAGCAGTCTAAATTCAATCTCCGTTAATACGAAAAGATAAAACTACTAAAAAAATTATTTGCTAGTTTGTAAAGACTACCTAGTTTCATATTTTTCTAAATAGTCACAGAATTCCTGAACAGAGTATTTCCACATCGTTGGGTTGGAAACAACAGCCCATATGTTAAATGGCCTGCCAGGTCGCCAGATCTGACCTCAGTCTACTGTTTTCTTTAGAGCGTGTGTATAGCAGACCATTAGAAAATATAGAAGATCTTAAAAACAGAATTCTAATCGAGTGTCAGAGATTAAACAGAGATACTCTTTTGAGGATATGTACCCAAATTGTTCTACAAAGGGCACATGTTTGTTTCGAAAACAACGGGCGTCATTTTGAACACTTAATAATTTAGATAATATTCAAGAAATTGTTCTTTCTATATGTTTTAGACTATATATTTTATATGGAATCTTAAGTTATTTTTTTAACACAGATTTCTATTTCTTTACATATGTGTAGCATTTCATTTGAAAAAAAAGTTGCTATATATCACTTTGACATATATGTCACATTACAAAAAAAAATTAGTTTGTTATTCAGTTCCTCACAGTAAAGGTTTTCGTTGAAATAAAAAAGTTACAGGGCCGCGAACACTTATCTGAATCACCCGGTATAATCGAGGAAAACTCTGAAACGCATATTTTTTCAAAAATGGGTTATCTGAAATGTACAAAATTGCCAGATTCGCCATATAGGTTGACAAATAAAACTTTTAAAAGATTAACAAAGTCTTAAAAGGATTTAAAAAAAAATAATACCTATAAATAATGTAAACATTTCATTGTCTCAATTCTGCAAGATTAGTTTTTTAAACTTTACTTTTTAGGTGTCCCCAATAAAAAAAATCTGTTGTGTCGCCACAAGACTTTCCCGGCAGTTATAAAATAAAAATTAAAAAAATTAATTTGTCCAAATCAAATGATATTTGGTATCCCTAAAAAAAACTCGTTTCGAATTTTTTTAAAGTAAAAATGACATTTAAAATATTATAAAAGGAAAGACATTTCACATGTCAAAAAAAGTAAAACAATTTTTTAGGGTAGCAATTTTGTTTACTTTTTCTTTGTCATTTGGATTTTAAATTTTAAATTTTTTTTCCATAGTTTTAAAATTAAGGAATGAAAATTTCAGCTTAATCGGATCAAGCGTTTAGACGCTACGGGTTGCGATTTTTTAGTTTAAATTTTTTTTTTAGGTTAGGTTCAAAATTAAGGAATGAAAATTTCAGGATGTATTGATAAGCCAGTGAGGCACCTAAATATCAAATAAAAACTTTAAGTCTTATATTTTTTTGCGATGTATTTAGGGCTCCTGCGCCCCCTGGTGGGGCGATTTCAACCAAAAACTAATGGGTTCAATCCCCGATCACCCGAAACCAAATTTTAGCTCAATCGGATTTATCGTGGAAGAATACAGATCTGGAAATCGTTTTAATCATCTTAGGGGATATCAAAATGGATATATCCGTCGTTATCTAAATTTCTTTTTAGCGCGTTCACAATATTTTCCCTTAATAGTCTTCAGATTAAGATCCGGTGAATGTGCAGGTCATTCAATACTTCCTCGGCTACCAATCCATCGTGGGGAAAATACCCCTTCTCAACAAATTCTGTTTTCAATTGTGTATAATGTTTCTCTAATTACTTGTAATCTCATCGTTGCAATGGTATAAAAGGGTAAAATAAAAAATTTAACAATACACAGGTTAATGCATTTAAAAATTAGTGACGGAAAACATTGCAAACAAACAGGAATCGGCATATCACATGTCAAATTTTGTACTTTTCTGATTTTTCAAGAAAATTAGGCGTTTCCAGACTTCTCCTCCACTTTGTATAATTATGCATGAATGTATTTTATAAAAAAAAATCCGCTGACACCTCTACAGAAAAATGGAGTATTTTTCAAGATTTTATAAAAATATATGCAAAGCATTCATGGAATATTTTCTAGAATGTTTAATGGAAATATTTTTCAGAATATTTCGCAATATGATTTTGATTCGCAAGTAAATTAGAAACAGAAATGAATTTCATCATTTCTACCCTAGCAGTGGCGGCGATTGGACATTAGAAGTAGGGGGGGCGAAGACTTTGTACAAATAATTTTTGCATAACTCCTACCCTGAAATGTTTAAAACGGAATAAACATAACATTTATTTATGGATACATCCCTCTAAAAGTGCTAACTTTTAAATTGACATAAGAGTTTTGGACAACGTTGCCAATCCTACAGATTTATCTCCAGATATACGTATTTTTAGTGAGCTGTACGCCATGTTGAATTGTCACATTCCGAGCTAAATATTACAATATTTGTCAAAATCATGTTTTAAATTAAATTGATCATTTGTAAAGAAATCATGACCATTTTCATTCGATTCCTCGTTAAATTTTACTTACAAGTAAATATGTATTGACCCAAAAATAAAAATTTTTGTGAATCCTAGTAAATCCTAAAAACAAAGTTTGCAAAATCCTGTGTATACTGTATACCGACATGACGTTGGAAATTTAAAAATTTCTCAAAACGTGTCATACATTATTAACGTTAACCGCAAATATTTATAATATTTTAATTGTGATAAAAACGTCAGTAATTTAATTCTTCCTAGTAACCATTTGTTACATCGATATCACTTTAAAAATAGTTTTTAGGTGGCGACATTCTTTGTCACTCCAATAATTTGCCATTTGTAAACGGTTTTACTTCTATAATAGATAATATATCTAAAGATTAGTGATTTTAACTTTCTGTGAATTTAGTAATATTGGGCTAAATTGTTTTTAAATAGATATGATTTCTTGGGGAAAGTTCAGCGACGAAAGATTATCCTTCGAAAAGGCCGGATACGATAGTGAAGAAAAATATATAGAAGCCATAAAAAAATGGATAATAAGATCGAAATTAAAGTAAGTTGTCTAATTTAACCCGTTAACGTGTGCGCTCGAGTTAATTCGAGCGTGCTAATCAGGCCATAATGTGCACACTCGAGATAATTCGAGCGACGTCGAAATTTATGCTGTTGTAATTTTTACACTTGAATATAATCGAATACGCTGTCATATTTTCGTGAATTTATATAAAGGCAATATCAAATACTTGCAATGTTGGGCTATGTGCTGCACATCGCTTCGAAATATATCACCCAAAAGAAAATTTTGAATAATTTTTGAAGTAAATACTATTATTAGTATTATTATTATTATTATTATTTCTATTGCAAAAGTACAAATAAATATTTTTACTGATAAAAATGTTATTGTCGAAACAGCAATTCGAAAAGAAAGATAAGAAAAGTCGATGTACGTGCAATGTGGCATGTTCGGTTATTTTCTACAATCCAAAATTAAAATTAAAATTTTGATTTTTTAACTTTGCTCGAAACAAGGGGCTACGATGTATTTTTTATTCGAATATGTCAAAAAACGTCAAATTCGATACAGTATACAATAACAAGAAGAACAACTTTTCGGCCTAGGCCTTTTTTCGTACTTTTTCGGACGGTGAATTGTGAACTGCCCGGAAAAGTAAAATATAGGTATTTGACTTACCTTTTTCTTTTAGCTTTAAATTAATAGTTGTGTTCAATAATATTTGGTGTATTTTATTATCGGAATAACATATTTACTTGCTGTGATATGTGTTTTCTAAAAAAACCAAGTGATATTTGTTGGTTATGTTAAAATGTCAAAATAGTTATAATTTTTGTATGAAATTTGACATTTCTTACACTTGTTGTTTTTAGTGTAGTCTATATTACACTGACAGAACCGATCAGCTATTCGCATCCTTTAAATTCAATGAAAAAAGTTCTAATAGCACTGATTTAGATTATCATAGGTAACTCAAAACTTTGTGTTTATAAATTCTACACGCTATTTTGCTTCGAAAAGTATTGTGTATATTTTATTTATTTTAGTACTTCTTACACTATACAAATGCAATGAAACGCATTTTTTAAAAATTGTGTAGCTCCGTACTACACTTTCTAACACAAGCTCCATTGACATTGGCAAATTACAAAACTATAAGTAGAACTGTGTAGAATGTTTCTTTATTTTATTATTTTTTATAGTCGAATAAAAAATATTGTATGATAACGCGGACGAGAAGTTTCTTCTTCGGACTAACGTCTCAGCCGGCAAACTCCATAATCGTCCGAAAAAGTAACACTTCTCCTCCTCCAAACCACTATTCTTAAATAAAACAAAATTGATTTTTTTTTTTTCAAAAAATATGTGCGTCAAGTTGTTAATCAGGACCTTGTTCGATATATTTTTTTATGTGAAAAATTCCGTATAAAGAGCAGGTATAAATATATTTTGTTTTTCTAGATTCGTTATCAGTACAAAAGCGAAAGACGTAGTTATGACGATTTTATAAATAATTTATGAAAAGCGAGATTTTTATCGCGCTTATTTACCACTTATTCTGTGATCTTTATGTTTTTCAGAGAACTATTTACTACAATAATAAGGTCATAAGGCTAGCAAAGTTTTTGCTCCTTGAATGTAACGAAATGGAAACTAAAAAAAATATCTAATCTAAGATTCACAATAATTTTCCATTAAAACAAAAATTAAACCGTACTTATTTATTGATGAAGTTATAGTTTACCTATTTTCAATTGGAGAACAAAATTTATCTCGCTTTATACCAGATGTCCGCGCGGAAACTTTAAATGGAATTATATCTGGTGTTTTATTAGATAGACTTGAAATTTTGGAATGTCATTAAGACAGTAGGGGGAAAATTAATAGTATATGAGATGACACCCTGTATTTTTTTTGAATATTCTGCAAGAGCATAGTTTTTTTAACATCTCTATGTGAAAAAATAACTTAATTAGTTAATGAACTTTGTAAGATATTTAAAGCTGAAGGTTCAGATACCAGATATTCAATATCGAAAGCAAAAAATAATAGCAAGCCATGAAAGCAGCTTCGTTGTATGAACTGTCAAATAATATTGCTGTCACATTTTGTTTACTAGTTAGTACAAAAGATTTCGAAAAATTTTGACTTGGTTTAAATTAAAATTAATGTATGGGCTGGAAATCTTAATAACCAAATAATTGATCTAATTTTCTACCAGGAAAATTTATATGGACCTAGATTTTTTGGAAGAATTAATACATCCTCTTATCATTCAGTGCTTGGAAGAAAACTTCGAATGCAGAAGGGTCAGTTATAATTTCAGCAAGATGAAGCTTTCCCTCATTTCAGTTAAGAAGTATGGAAATATTTGGATACCGTTATTCCAGGACATTGGATAGTTCGTAGGGGTGCTATTGAATGGCCAGCTCGCTCCCCAGACTTTTTATGGGGACATTTGAACACCACCACTATCCGTTGATGATTTGCGTAATAGAATCATAGAGGAATGTATAGAAATTTAATACCACAAGTGTTTGAAAATGTTAGGAACGCTTTCGAGAATAGACTGGATTATTGTTTAAATGTAAACGGTGAACATTTGAGTTAATTAAAATAATAGAAAGAGTCCTTGTTTTATTATTTCGACATTTGTCTACTGTCCAAGGTTACCAGTTATTTTTCTTATCATCTGTAAATATCTTACAAAGTTCATTATGTAATTAAGTCATTTTCTCACATAAAGGTACTAAAAAGACTACGCTTTTGCAGAATAGGTCAAAAAAGGTGGCTGGGGCGGCGAATATCACGTTGGGGTGGTATCTCATATACAATTAATTTTCCTTAATGACATTCCAAAATTTCAAGTCGATATCTTTTAAAACACCAGATATAATTCCATTTAAAGTTTTCGCGCGGATCATTTAAAAAATTATGAATATGCAGGGTGGTCCTTAAGTAATTGTACATAGAAGTATGGTAGATTTCTCATTTTAAAATATTATGATTTGAACCAACTTGCTCTAATAAAATGTTGCTAATAAGGAATATACAGTGTGTTAAAGGTTAAATTTTAAGATTTATTTTTTGCAATAACTTTAGCGTTTTTAGATATGTATACATAAAAATTTGGAACTGGGGGTTTTTGGGCACGAGAAATCAGAATCTGGTTCCTACTTCGATGTAATTTATAGAGGGCGCTGGTTAGGCCACATTTGTGGCATAAATGTGCGATAAACTTTTTTGCTCTTTTTGTAAAGAATATTAAATCCACGTTATTTTAGTAGAAAAAAGCATACTTGTTATTAACCTTAAAACTTAATCGCATTTTAGGGATCAGTTTATCGCATATTTACGTATACATATCCAAAAACGCTAAAGTTATTGCAAAAAATAAATCTTAAAATTTAACCTTTAACACCCTGTATATTCCTTATTAGCAACATTTTATTAGAGTAAGTTGGTTCAAATCGTAATATTTTAAAGTGAGGAATCTACCATACTTCTATGTACAATTACTTAAAGACCATCCTGTATATAAATAAAGTACAGAGCTAATGCGAAATTATCGGACAAAATATAATGATCTCTTCCTATATACATTTATTCAACATTTTATAAAATAATATAGCACGCCATTGTGTCAATATGCCGATCAAACCAACTTGTCGGCACACCTGGGAATTTTGTTTTTATATGTCTGCAATTGAAACTGGACAAACTATACACGTTCTTTTTAAATAAACATGATAAAAAATAATCAAGCGTTAAGGGGTTAAAGAAAACAAATGTTCAGCAATTTCAGCCATTTTCGAAATATCATAGAGCAATTTTATAAAACAATCTTTTGAAAATCCCATTTCGTAAAATGGAGAAAAAAGAAATTTTAAACATTTTTTTTTTTACATTTTCACTAATCATTATCGTCGTTAATACAGTGGCGGATCCAGAGACAAGCTCGGGGGGGCATCGTTCCTGGGGAAGGGGCATCGTCTAACATGGATCCGCCACTGCGTTAATACGATGTCAAAAAACTGTTCAGAAGAGACCAAAAACTGGATATTTTACAAACCAACATTTTACACTTGTTTTTATTGGCACTGAACGTATTAAATTTATTCAAACCGCTACTGAGTTTTGAGACAAGTAAATCGAAACATTGATTTTCATTAAACATTTTTATTTCCAGAATGGGCAGTTTTTCTTCGGCACCGAAAATTCTAAACGCCGACATTTTAGACCATGATGTCGATCTTCCCAGAAATATTAGCAGAACCGAATTGATCCAACATTGCCAGAGGCAACCAAAAATTCATCCTATGGTGAAACGAGCGTTTCGGAAGCTAAAGTCGTCTTCGGAGTTGGAATGCGGGTTGAAAGTTAGGAAACTGAATCGAGTGTCTAGAGGTGAGCAATGCATAAGAATTTTTGTTATATTTTATCCTTATTTATTTTTTTAGAGAAACCTTTACTATATATTCTAGTAAAGTTACCGAGTTAATTCATTTTTCATCCAATTTTTTTTTTTAAGAAATTGTTTCTTGAAAAGATTCTTAAAAATCCACTGTAATGATTTTTGAACATCTATATTATTTAAATTTAAAAATTTCTATGTATTTTTGTCAATAAAAACGATTTTTTTGCATATTTTTGTTGTAAGATTTTCAATATTCTTGCAACAAATGGATAGTTTCAAATCCACTTTTTAGATTTTTGTATTATTTGTCTCACTATTAGGACATCCTGTATGTATGCAAAATTTGAAGTTCCTAGATTATTTATTTATTTCAGAAGAGGGCGAAAACACAGAATTATTAGACAATTATCTACAGTGATATTTAATATAATTTACGAAAATATAAAAAAGTAAAGGCCCCAATACAGAACCCTGTGGGACAACGGACGTTTGCGAAAAAAAAATCTTGTACTTATACAGGGAGAGTGACGGTAGACGCGACGGTCTATTGTGGCTAAACGGTTAATATTTTCAAAATTTTGTTTATTCATGGATATGTGGGTCGATAAAGGCTACATTTTAAAATTATTTTGAATTATACAGGTTGTCCCAAAAAAGTGTCGCGTATCAAAGTTATATTATTTCTTATGGAAGACCCTATATTTTGTTGCATTTATAGATTATGCGATAAAAATAAGATAAACTTAAGTATTCCCGATACCTAAGCTTTTTACTTTTCGAGATATTTTGATATTTCTAAAAATGGAAGCACTTACAAGAAAACCAATAACTTCGAAACCGATGGAATCAACCAAATGCGATTTTAACTGAAAAAATTAGACTAATAATAGAAGGAATTATGTATTTAGAGTTGCTTAAAATTATACAGGGCGTCCAAAATGGGGCGATTCTATAATGACATTCAAACGACAATATCGTTCTTATTTTAAATAGGACACCCTGTATATTATAATCCTATTATGTAGCAAATTCTATTACCTTTTAAAAATTATAAAGGTCTACTATACCTAAATCTATTAATTTTGGAGTTATTTTTATATTTGTTAAATTTTACATTATTTTTCCACCGAAATGCCTAAATATGACACTCTGTATTTGATCATCTTAGACTATTGCAACATCATTTTTTGTCTAATATCTAATGATACATTTTCCAACAGTTCCCAGAAACTTGTTCTTAAAAATTGCAAAAATTTCCTCCCATTTAAATGGCCATCAAAGATATATGAGCCAATAACTTGGTCGCCTATAATTCCACAATATACAATATACAATAATGTTCCACCGGTTCTGATGATCTATTGTGTGGAACAAATGCTGGTTTTGAGTATCATAATAATGAAAGTTATGACGGTTAACTAATCCATTATTATGAAAAGTGGATTCATCTGTAATTCTTTCGGATCATAGTCTAAGCTGATCAAATACAGGGTGTTATATTTAGGCATTACGGCGGAAAAATAATGTAAAATTTAACAAAAATAAACATAACTCCAAAATTAATAGATTTAGGCATAGTAGACCTTTATAATTTTTAAAAGGTAATTGAATCTACTACATAATAGGATTATAAAATACAAGATGCCCTATTTAAAATAAAAACGATATTGTCGTTTGATAATGTCATTAGGGAATCGCCCTATTTTGGACGCCCTGTATAATTTTAAACAACTCTAAATACATTATTGCTTTCAATTATTAGTCTAATTTTTTTCAGTTAATATTGGATTTGGCTGATTCCATAGGTTTTCATGTTATTGGTTTTCTTGTAAATGCTTCCATTTTTAGAAATATCAAAATATCTCGAAAAGTAAAAAGCCTAGGTATAGGGAATATTTAAGAAAGTTTATCTTATTTTTAACGTATAATCTATAAATGCAACAAAATATAGGGTCTTCCATAAGAAATAATATAACTTTGATACGCCAAACTTTTTTTGGGACAACCTGTATAATTCAAAATAATTTTAAAATGTAGCCTTTATCAACCCACATATCCATGAATAAACAAAATTTTCAAAATATTAACCGTTTAGCCACAATGAACCGTCGCGTCTACCGTGACTCACCCTGTACATAAGTTTTAATTAAATTTTATTTTTTGTCGTCTGTCACTTTTTTTTTAAATCATTTATCTTGTTTTAGCATGCAGTGAATATACTACGGGCCCTAACAACATAAGAGTGTTGCAATGGAATATTCTATCGCAAGGTATGTAGTTTAAATGGAAATTATTTATTATTAACATAAAAATATAATTTTTTTAAAAATTTTGTAGCACTAGGACAAATGAACGATAATTTTTCAAAATGTCCCGATGAGGCGCTAGAATGGAACCATAGAAGATTCCTAATTATAGAAGAACTAGTGGAATACTGTCCAGACATCATTTGTTTGCAGGTACAATAAAAAAATCATACAAATTAATTTGAATTTAAAAACAAAAATTACTGAAACAATTTTTTAAATCGGGTATTTTTTTGTTTTTTTCAGGAAGTAGACCATTTCAACTTTTTAAGCCATATTCTTGAAACTCAAGGATATACTGGTGTATTTTTTCCTAAACCTGACTCACCCTGTATATACATTGACGGAAACAATGGTCCTGACGGATGCACCATCTTTTACAGGAAGGATAAATTCGATTTGTCGAGCGTGGAAACTAAAATCTTGGAAATATGGAAAGTGCAAAGTAACCAGGTAAGAAATAGATTTTTTTTTTATAAATTCAAAATATCGGTTATTTAATAATTTTTCTAAATTAGGTATGAAAATTAAGAGAAAGGAAAAATTCAAAAAATGGTAATTTTTGTTATTGTCATATAGCATATATTTAAAAAATACATTTTTAAGGTATTTTAATAATCAAAAACGGAATTCTACAACATGGAAAAACAAAAAAATATGAAATTTCTAATTATTGGAACAAATGTTACATTTGAAATACCAAAAAATGCGTGAATTTGGAGTAATCTATATTAGGGGCAAATTTCAAAATGTATCTGTAAACTAACCTGTTTTTATTTGTTTGTTTTAAATCGCTTTAACACACATTAAACATCAGTTTTTGAACACCTAAACACCTCAAATTAGCTAAATTAAGAAAGACTTTTTCCATTTCAGTCTTTAAACACGGAAATCTCCATACATCCGTTTAAAATTGACAAATAATGTCAAACACTAAACGAATAAGCCTGAAAGATAACAAAAGACGATGTACGTGCAAGATTGAAATATTCGATTCTTTTCTGCAATGTGGATCAAAACTTAAAATTTAAATTAAAAATTGTGTAAAAAGTACAGATTCTCAGTAGTGAAAAGCGAAATACCGTAATAAAAATCCATACAATGGATGAAAACCCAATTACCATTTTCGAAATTAAGAGAAAAAGTGTGTAAAATAATTACTAAATTAAATACGTCAATAAGACTTATTTAATTCTTTTTCCAGGTATCCATACTAGCCATTCTAAAAATAAAAGAAACAGGCCAAGAAATCTGCGTCACCACAACCCACCTCAAAGCCAAAAAAGGAGCCCTTTTATCCACCCTCCGTAACGAACAAGGCAAAGATCTCCTCAATTTCGTCCAATCCAACTCCAAGGGCTTACCACTGATTTTAGCGGGGGACTTTAACGCGGAACCCATAGAACCGATATACAGTACAATCTTGGAGAACCCATTAGGTCTGGGAAGCGCATACGCTGACTGCGATAGTAATCATACAAGCGTACAATCGGCGTACAGAGAACCATCGTATACCACTTGGAAAATACGAGGAGAGGGCGAAGTTTGCCATACGATAGATTACGTGTTTTACACCAAAGATAAACTAGAATTAGAGGCGGTTTTGGAGTTTCCTACAGGCGAGGAAATTGGTGAAAATCGCGTACCCAGTTTGGCCTATCCCTCTGATCACTTTTCGTTAGTTTGTGATTTTAAAATCGGTCATAGTTAGTTAGGGGTTGAAACGACTGATTTAATTTATTAGATATATACAATTTTAGGTTTTAGGGTGCTTATTTTATATTAAAATAATTATTAAGTTGTATTTTTGATTAAGGCAATGATTTTGTCTTTAGGAATAATATTGTCGATATATGGAAATATTGTAATAAAATATTAAGTCATTGAAAATCGGTGTTTTATTTAATCGTAATCTATTAAAAATAATTCAAGTTGGGTATGAATTAGAAATAGAAATATTGAGTAGCTGAAAAATAACTATTTGAGAATTCCACTCATATGTAAAAAATGTCATATGAAACTTCAAAAAACCTAGTTTGCTATCGGATATTTAGCCTATGAGGAAGGAAGAGAAAATATAACTGGATAAAAAATCCTTCCAACCGTTTAAATCAGCAGGAGCTGACGGAATATTCCCCGCCTTACTCCAGCGCGGGAAAGAAGAAATTCTACCACACCTAGTGAGTATGTGTCGTAGCAGTCTAGAACTGGGATATATACCGGAAGTATGAAGAAGGACCAGAGTCACCTTCATTCCTAAAACAGGGAAAAGGGATCCTAAATCCCTTACATCGTTCGTTCTGAAAACAGTGGAGAAAGCAACTGATAACTATATCAGAACAGAAATCCTGGAACGGGTGCCTCTGCGTACCGAACGGGCAAATCCACGGAGACCGCATTGGTGCAATTGACAGATGAAATCCAGGACGCACTAGAGAACAAAGAATCTGTAGTGTGTACCTTTCTAGACATAGAAGGGGCTTTTGACAACACACCACACGAAGCTCAAAAGAGCACTAGAAGAAAGAGGGGTAGACAACACGACTAAAATGGGACAAGACACTGTTTCCATCTGCACAACCAGAGGATATCCACAAGGAGGAGTTGCCTCCCCTCTTATGTGGAGCCTAACAGTGGATCGACTCCTCTGCGATTTGACCGAGATTGGTATATCGTGTCAAGGCTATGCAGATGACATAGTCATAATCGCAAGAGGAAAATTCGAGAATACCCTCTGCGATATAGTTCAAAGAGGGCTGGACTATACCAAATAATGGTGTCAATCGATGGGACTTAGCGTGAACCCCACCAAGACTACCTTAGTTGCCTTTACACGGAAAAGAAACATTAACCTCAAAACCATCGAATTGGACGGGAAAGTTATTGAATGGAAGCCAGATGTCAAATATCTGGGACTAACACTAGATAATAAACTCATCTGGAATAAGCATGAAAAAGAAGTAACCAGCAAAGCCACGAAAGCTCTAATGGTGTGCAGAAATTTTGCGGGAAAAAACTGGGGATGTAACCCAAAGATCCTGCAGTGGATGTACACGTCAATAGTGAGACCGGCCATCACTTATGGAGCAGTGGTCTGGGGCAGCAGAACTAAGCTGGCCAGTACAAAGGCAAATCTAGCGAAAATCCAAAGACTAGCCTGCGTATGCATAACAGGTGCAATGAGAACGTGCCCAACGGCCGCCATGGAGGTAATCCTAAGCCTTACACCCCTCCAAATAGTAGTGGAGAGTATAGCGATAAGGACAACCTACAGAATTACCAGAGAAGGATCAACTAAACGCAAGTTTCGACTCCTTCCTGGAAATCATCAAACCTGGGACATGCCCCAAGATGAGATGACAAAGAAGTTTAGCTTTGTGAAAGAATTCAACACAAAGCTAAGTAACAAAAGCGAATGGGACAAAGTACTGATTTTATTGTCAATAAATTTTGTAATATTGTTTTTAAACAGTGCTAGTCAGCTTATGTAGTGAAAATGATTCGCTTTGGAAGTGATTCTATGACTAATATTGATTTGGTGATTGAGAAAAGTGTACCGTACAATACAGTTAAAACCCATACGTCAATATGGAAACAGTTTACGGAATTCTGCCAGTCAAATAAATACGAGCTTTTGGAAACTACAAGTTTAGAGCAACTAAACCTAATCCTGAAAGATTGAGCGTGAAATATGAAGAAAGAAAACGGTGAAAATTACAAAGAACTAGTTGTGAAGATAATGTGGAACACCGTTGCAAAAAAAATGGAAGAGATATATTTTATGAAGTGGAAAATAATTTTTGATCCATTTAAAGATAGTTTCTTCAAGTCTAGTAGGGAAGCTTGTAATGCGAAACGAAGAAATTTGCAGATGTGCGCCAATAAAAGGAAATCGAGCTATGCTTCATTAAAATTGGAAGAATACTATACAATGGTTTTATTATGGGACGAAGACACTCCGGAGGGACTCCAGCGAAAATTTTACCATATCGCTTCAATAGAACTTGCCTGGAGAGGTGGAAAAGCAATCAATTACAGAGTTCATTATTTTAAAGAGGAAGTGGATAATTCTGGGATTAAAACAGGTAGATAACATAGTTACATATTTTTTAAAATAACTGATTTTCAAAAATCCTACTTTTTAGGAAGAGTAGAATATAATCCTCTCTTCAATAAAACGACCCAGGGTGGAGAAAAAAATGGCCGATATTAAATGGCTGATCCACAACACGAAGAACCCTATCTTTTGTCCAGTCCGTCTTTTTAAAATTCTAATGGTTAAACGTTTATCTAGAATAACAACCGATAGATTATTCTTAACAGTAAACCCATCATGGAACAAAGAACAATCAAGTGGATGGTACAAAAACACTCCAGTGGGAAAAAATGAACTTTCGAAATGGACTAAAGAAGCAGCAGAGGAGGCAGGTAGGTGAACAACAATTAATTAAAATTACTGGCCACAGTTCAGCCAACTCAATTAAGCCTTATTTGCAAATGGATAATGAGCATTATTACAACATCATAAACACCCTTAAAAGTGACGCCTCAGAACCTCCAGCTAAAAAACAGAAAACAGAAGATCCTGCAGCCGCTCCTCGAGCTTCTCACTCTATAGCTGGACCCATCAACAACATTAATGATTTACCTACACCCAACGTTATCAATGAGTTAACGAAGATTTCAAACAATACTCCTACTGAGTACCAAAATTGCAATTTACATTTTAATTGTACCATAAATAATTAAGTTTGTAATATTTTGAGATTAAATAATACCTGTTTTTCAATTTTCAAATTAATACCTACATATTTATTATGTATGCATATATATAATAGGTAGTATGTTTTGTATCTGTTACTCATGAAATAGTCTTGTCAAATACCATTCGGGCATCTAATTTTTCCTGTGAAAAAAATCGAAAAAACACAATGCAATATTTTTGTTGCCACCAGCACTCATGCTTCTTGTTAAAATATTACTTAACAACGTGTTTTTTCGATTATTTTCGGAAAAATTAGATGCCCTTATGATATTACTCACATACTTACGATAAAATTTGAAAAAAAATTAGAAAAACTTGCCGAAAAATTATACGAAAACGGAAAAATTTTCGAAAAAAAGGCAAATATTAAACAAGTTTTACTATTAAAATTTTTGAAAAAACCGAATGAAGATAGAAACAATAAATTTTTTGAAAAAATTATAGATAAAAACGACAAATTTCAAAAATAATTTTGTGGAATAGTTTTGTCAAAAAAATTATGACGATAACGAATACTTTTTTAAAGCTAATTTTAACTAATAAATAAAAATGAAAAAAAAACTATTAACCTAAAACGGTTTTCGCGAATATTTTGCTAATTTTAAATCCACCTCAACAAAAGGTTTGGGAAAAATTGGACTAAATAACAGAATTTTACAATTTTTATACAGAAATAAGATAATTTTTCTTTAAAAATCATACAAAATTAAAAATCTACACAAAGGGATAATTTTGAAAAGTCCAAATATAAAAAAAAGTTTAGCTGCAAATTCGAGTGTGTAAAAAGTGTGGAAAGTCAGGAAAATACTGTAAAAACGTGGAAAATTACATCAAATAAAGTTTAAGTGAATAAAAATACAATTTTAAGTTTAAGTATTTTTGAATATATTATTTGATTTTTCAAGGTAAATGACAAGTTTTTAATTTACTTACGATGCAGAAGTAAATAATTAAACTAATGGAAATCTAATTACTTAAAACTCAATAATGTTTATCCACGTTTGTTCTTTATTAGAATAAATGTTTGTTTTTAAAAGACGAACTAATAAAATTGAACTTGAATATTAATGATCAATATACCACTTCATTTGAAGGTATAACGTCATTCAAAAGATGCTCCTTAGATATTATTTTATCCTAATAATATATTTTAGCCAAGTTGACTCAAATCCATTAATATTAGTTAAAAAAAGTTTAGTCGAACAAGAATTGTATAAATTTTTTAAAAAAATTACCAAATGCGAACAAGATTTCGTTCAAACCTGTTTTTTTGATAGGAAAGTACCGGTCGAGTTTAAAAATGTAACAAATTGGTTTATTTCTCAAAATACTTGCGCTTATCTTCAACATAGAAAGTTTAATAAAGCATCGAATTACATTTTCAAAATTAACAGGCTTTATAAATTTTGTGACTCTCCAGAAGATATTTATAAATATGTCGACAAAATTTCAGTTGATTCGATGTACGAACCTGATATGGAAATATGTTTTATAATTTTCAACAAAGTTGAAAATAAAGAATTTTTGGAAAATCTCCTGCCATACATTTGGTCGAAAAATATATCCAAATATATTGTAGTTCTCGTGTATTTCGAATTGGAAGTGTATACGTATTATCCGTTCGAAAAAAATAAAATCAAGAAAATAAAAAAAGCCGGAAAATCGTGCAATAAACTTTTTGAAGATAAGGTAAGTATTTTATTTAAAGGAAGAGTCTCGGGGTCCGCAAATTGTGGACCCCTATTACCAATTAATATACAGGTCCGCAAATTGCGGACCTCTATTACAAACAATAAAGATCCGCAATTTGCGGACTCCTATGATGAACAATAAAGATCTGCAAATTTCGGATCTTTATGTACCTATACAAAATAGGGATCCGTAAATTGTGTTATTTATAGGATCATGTGTCTTAATATCTGTCATGTTCTACTTATACTGCATGTATACTTACTATAAGCATTTTACTATGAATGAAAAATGAAAGATCAGTCCATAAAATTGCCCAAATATCAAAAATAACATTTATAAAAAAAATAATTGGCACAGCACAGTTACAGGTAATATAAAATCAACATTTTATAAGGGAAGTTGACTTCCAAGGAGAAGTGAAAATCCTTGTAGTAAAACTAACAACATGAATTTGTATTTCATGTTGTTAGCATTTGAACAGGGTAGTTTAGAGAGCCCAGAACAACTTTTATGTACCAACATCAGACACCTCAACTTCTTTTTCGTAAATCATACAATTCATGAGTTCACAACTTTTAGGTAAATCGCCAGACTGAACTATGTAGTTTCGAAATAAAATTCCAACCACCAATTCATGTTTGTTAAAAATTGCCAATATTTTGTTTTGTCACATACCAAATAATCAGGGTCTAAAAAAATTTCTTTTAGGTAAAAAATCTCAACGGCGCACCTTTGAGGGCTGCAGTATTTGAAAGAATACCGTACAGTGTACTAATAGATGGTATATGGATTGGACAAGATATAGACAACTTTAAACATATTGCCAAAGAATTAAATGCTACAGTTAAAATTATAGGTACCGGTGCTTACTATTTAAAAAACGGCACTTCTTCTTACTTGTATACGAATCAAGTTGACGTTATTATGGTTAGACTTTTTGAGGTACGTACATAAAAATCATACAGGAAGGAAATACTTTCTCCAAATATAAAGACGATGCCAATCATTTTCGAGATAGAATGAAAAAACCAAATTTTCGATTTTGTTTTCGAAATTGTGAACTTAGCATACACTTTAGAGCAGAACAAATTTGCACTGCATTTGGACAGTGGAGATGAAAAATATTTTTGAGTAGTCTGGCTTGATTCGCAGCCAAAGTCTTACTCATTTAATTTGCTGCACTAGGGAGCACTGATTTGAAAAATGATTGAACAAAATGAAAGTTTACGAGGTATTTTATAAAACACTGGAGCAGTGTGCTTTTGATGGAAGCGACAATCTAACTAACTAAAAATTATTAAACTGTTCAGGAACCTTCTTGTTTTAGCCATGCCCACTGAGTGGTGTACGTGCGAATATTTGCATACGTTATACGAAGGACAGGAAATGTGTCTACGTGTGACTATGTGATTGTACAATGGCTAGTCGGAAGTCCGTTTCGATTCTTCCGTCTCAAAAGTAACAATTCTGTCCCACTCGAAAAATATTTCTGGTTCGAAATTTGGCGTAGTTGCCAATTTGTTTATTAATGAATGAAATGAATTACGTTTCATTGGAAATTAAACAAGTACCTAAGAGCCTAGTTTCAGCGATATCAAATTTTATGAGAGCTTTTGATCTAAATGTAGCTCTGGAAACTGGGCTAATATGGATTACAACCGCTTTTATATCTATTTCCGCTACTATAACTACAAATATTTTACTAATTTTATGATTTTTTTCCAGACTTTCTACTTCAAAAACTCGACATCGTCATACCCTTTCGGAATAGACCACAAAGTCGTTATGTTACCCAGCCCTAAAAAATTATCACAATACCAACATTTCCTGGAAATTTTAAATAAAAAAATATCATTTCTTTCTCTAATAGTACTACTCTGCCTACTAATAGTTTTTTATCTCTTTAACAAAAACAGCGAAATGGATTTGGTCCAATACATCATTACTCTATGGGCCGTTGCTTGTATAACTCCAGTTTATAACTTTAAAAAATTTAAAGGTAAATTCAAAGCGTTGTTACTGCTGTTGATTTTTAGTTTCACAATTATTTCTTGCAACTGTGGTCCTACTTTAATCAGTATACTAGTTACTAGTAAATCAAAGAAGCCGATAAAAACCTTAGAAGAATTAAGAAGCAGCAATTTTAAAATCTACATATCTGATTATTTCATAAATAATAAATTCATACCAGATTCAATAGGACTAAATGATAAATTTATACTCGTATTGCAACCTGAATACCTTCTAAATAATAATAATGATACTAACGCGGGTTTTGTAGTACGAAAAGACGCCGCTATGTACTTTTGCAATGAGTATTTGGATAGCGATGGTAAATCTAAATATGCTATAGTAGATGAGTCGTTACTACCTGGTGTAAACGTATATGCTCTGCAAAAAAATTCACCGTTTTATGGACAGTTTAATAGAGGACTTTTGCTTATACAACAGTTCGGATTTTCGATTTTTCGGAAGTATAATCGTCGATCTAAATATGAATCTAATGAAATTTCATCTTTGAGTTTGAAGCAATTTGGGGTTACGTTTATGATACTTTATGTAGGAAATTGTATAGCTGGATTGGTTTTTTTATTAGAATTGGTTTGGTTTAAGCATCGGGAATTGTTTATGAAAAAGATGGAGAATTTTTCGTTTAAGATTAATTGCAAGAGTATATTTTTAAGAATAAATCGTTAGTATATACATCGTATAATTATAAAGATCAAAAATGTATTAAAATGCAAAAATAAATACATACATATATTATCTATTCAATCATATCGTGTGTTTTTGACCTTCCTCTCACCCACTATGTTAGGGGTTGTCGCGACATTCAATTTTGAGGTAGAACTTTGTGATTTTTGTTTTTTATTTCTAAATTACTAGAAGATATTGGCTGTTATCACCAACAGGATATTTGCCAATATAAAAATTGGCAAAAAGGGGAAACAAGCCAAACTCTAAACTGCAAACCATTTTGTAACCGCCCCACAGTGGGCTGGATGCTGATAAAAAACGGCAAAATTAAACCAGGGTGCGCACGCAAAAATTAGAAAGTGTTTCTTATGTTTTTGAACTCGCTGATTCCAAATTTCGAATTTAATTTTCGAAAAAACAAAATGGCGGACCGGAAATGACTAGTTGTGTCAATAAAATGCATATGATTTCGGTGGGAATCGGTAAATTTATGTGTTTGAACTCGCTGATTTCAAATTTGGAATTTAATTTGCGGAAAAACAAAATGGCGGACCGGAAGTATTCCTTTCTACTACTCACAAGCAACATCAAAATTTGATATTTGTGTGCTGCGAAAATTTTAAATCCAAATTTTGAATGAGAATCTAGAAAAACAAAAATGGTTGATTTAAACCGAAGGGAAAATTGGTGATAATCATGGAAAAAAAATACACAATGCATTAATACGAATTTAATTACTGTATGAAATGGAAATACAAACAATGTATGTATAATTTTTTCAAAGCAAATTTCCATCATCGTGATCATCATCTTCAGAAGTTGTGAAATCTGATTCGTCAGCAGAGCTTCCTATCGATTTATTTAAACCATACTTATCACGAGAATTATCAGAAGGCTTCTGGTGACAAACTTTTTCCTTTTTTCGGATACTTCCTGCCCATACTAGATATGTATGGATCTGAAGTTAAAAAGAGTCGATTGAAAATGTCTTGTATGGTCGCAATCATTGCACTCCTCTCAACATCCGTTACATCACTACAGAAGTCATTATAAAAAGACCACCAGGTACAAAATTCTTTCATACTCCCCGGAGAAGGGCTAGTGTAATACCTGCTTGGGGCTATGCGCAGGAAAAAATGTTCTGGGTGTGACCAAAACCCAGAATTTTATACATGATGAAGAAGTTGTAATTGATAAATAATTTTTCCTACGACCACATAGGAAAGTAACAGATATCACACTCTCTACTCTCTTATAAGCTCCATTTATAGATGGTAGTACATTTAAGAATTCATAGTTATGGTTTTGTTTTCAAATAAATGTTAATTATCAATATTTGTATTTATTCTACTACCAAAGTGATTGTAAATAAAACAGCATTATTTATAATACAAATTAAATACAAACAAACATAGAACCTGTCACAAATAAAACCATCACATTTCACAATATTTGGTAAAATTATCGCGTGGTCGTAGGAAAAATAGTGTACATTACTTGTGCGAAAGCGATTTTTCAGACTCGTGTGAAAAGTGTCACTTTCCGCACTCGTTAAGTAATATACTATAAGTTAATACTAATTTGTATGGATCTGTAGCAGGAATTTGAATACAGGGTGGTTCATAACTATTGGGACATAGGCTAGGGCAAGTTATTGGGACCAAAATATTGCGATAGGACTAAATCTACCTTAATAAAATATTGCTGTGGAATAAGATACTGGGCGTTAAAGTTGAATTTTTTTTGTCATTTTTTTCTGATAATGTCCCTGTATATTTATCAATTGTTATCAAAATCGGCACAGAGGCGTAACTTTGGACAAGGAATATTATGTTATGTATTATTTCACATTTTGTTATAGGGGGCGCCACGTGAATGATTCCCGGTGATGAAATTAAGTGGTATCTTTTTTTGACGAAACTTTTTAGTGATTTTGATTAGAAAATATGACGTAAACATCATTTCTACGTAATATTGATACTCTTGTTTATACACGATAATTTCACCCGTTTTCGAGAAAAACGCAAGTGAACAGGTAATTTTATAATGTTTTCTTTGATATCCTTTATTACAAGAATTAGAAAGGACATAGAGGTCGGAGGAGGCCACATAGAACATTTAATTTAAGTTTGCTCTTTTTATGTTAAATTATTTTTAATTCTGCTTTATTGAAATAGAAGCCTTATGTCAGTAAGTTTTTTATTGTCTGTTGTTTGAAATCTCCTGATAGTGATTATATAGTATTAGTTCATTTTGTTGTTTTTTATTTGTTACATATTATAAGATAGGAGAGAATGAGGTTGTATGAATGTTTTCCTATTAATTAGATTTTGCAACTTTCAACAACGTGTTAACATTCTGAATTTATTAAATAAAATTTGTAATATTTTGACATTTCGTTTCAATATTTTTCTAACAAATGGCTCATATTGACACTTTTAATCGATATTTAGTTTTGAAATACCATCACGCATACCATTGTATAAGGATAATAAGGATATTATCCTTATACAATGCTCATACCTATCTGGTTTAAATGTAAATGTTCTTAAGATTATACCTTTCGCGACATCTGTTAGAAAATCCTACGAGTTTTATATGGAAATATTAATTTTAGTTCTAGCTTTCGCAAAATAGATGGCCATATAGGTATTAAAGTAAAACAAATTAAGTCTCAATAAATAACATTAAAAATATTGTAAATAATTAATTATTACAAAAAAGTTTAATAGAAAATTTGTTAACAAAATAAAATTTGCTAAACCCGATTTTTTTGTTGCTTTTGTTCGTTTAAATATTTTTCAAAATTTAGATCCGCTTGTTTTTGTAATAATACGATAAACTAAGTACATATAAAACCGCAAATATTAAGATGATTGGGGCACTTAGAGAGAATAGACAGGGAAATATCTGCAACCGAATCGACCAGTGCCAAACCGACTTTAAATGCATAAAAAGGATGGAAAATTCTTAGCAGTATATGGGTGATCGGAAAATTTGGGGTAAATTAATAAAAATCAAGACGTCTGAGTAAAAGTTCCGTTTTGAGAGTTCGTTATTTTAAGAAGATTCTTAAATTGGAAAAATGTCTAATTACCGAACATTATTTAAAGAAGCTTGTTAAAGTTTTAGTTTAATTCGTTCCTTCATCCAAAGCGGTTCGACTATCAATTCTTGTTATTCTCATGATATGTATAAAGTGAAAAGGCGGTTTACGCAAATGTTAAGTGAAAGGGGCAACCCTTTCATTATTTCCGAAAAATTCAAGTTTCGTAAATTTCGCGAACTTAAAACTACTGGTAGATGGCTGTGGTGTTGTAAAAATAAATTGCAAAAGTATATACCATGGGTGAAAACCTGGTCTTTTTCCTTTACAAATATTTTGTTGTCCGCAGTTCGGGTGTCGGATCATAGGACCCCCAGGTCAAAATATTTTGTTGTCCGCAGTTCGAGTGTCGAATTATAGGATCAGATTACCTTGTCCACAGTTCAATTATTAGAAAAAAAGTTAGCAGCATTCAATTGCTAAAAAATAGCTATTTTTTAAAAATTTTACTTTCAAATAGCAAAAAATAAATAAAAAAAATTGAAAAAAAAACTTAAAGTCACATGGAAACTAGAAGTATTTAAATTAATTTAGCTCTGGGGGCTTTGTTCCAGATTGCTTCATGACAGCTGTGGAGGGTACGGAGGGCAAAGAATTTTTTAACCAGCTGATATATAGGCTCTTATGGGGTCTAATTTTTTTTTTGAAATTGTCAAAATCTTCTTGAAAGTTCTATTTAAACTACAGTATTTTTTTAAAAAATCCCAAAAAACAGGTTTTTTTGGGGGCTCTAGAGTAGTTAACCCCCTTAAGATGGTATGAAAAAATATATTGTTCGTATAGAAAACATATGGAAAAATTAGACTTTTTTTAATTTAAATTTGTATAAAAAAAATTACAGCTTATTTAAAACACAAAAAAGAACGTTTTCACCAAGTTTCATAAAAAAATTCATTTTTACGGGAGATTTAGAACCGGAACTGTTTTTAGCGATTTTCTCGATAATTTTGAGGTTATATTGAAAAATGATCCATATAAAAGTTTTACATTTTTCAATGTTCTACAATTTTTACATTAGGATGCATATTTCACAAATCGTAAAAAACCAATATCCAACCCTCAAAACCTATACTTACCTACCCCCACCCCCCTTCGGGAACTTTTACTCAGTTGACTTGATTTTTCTTAATTTATTTATAATTTACCTCGACTATTCACATACTGCTAAGAATTTTTTTGTTTGAAAAATGACTAGCCTTGGTCTAAAAGGCCAATAGGCCAAATAAAATTGGACGCCCAGAAAAACAGCACAAAAATTTAAAAGAGGAATTAAAAGCATGAAAATTACGGATTGGAACACAGACATTAAATAAACGGAAAAATGTACTGGAAGTTTATGAACCTTCCAAAAACATTCTGACGCCAATGGCAACGAACGTGTTCGTGCTGCGTTTCTTCGTGAAGGACGCATACTTCGATTCAAAAAGTCATGAAAATTTAACATTTTAAATATAATTATTCGTTTTCAAAAAAAATAACAGGATTTATTTTTAATACAGAAACGATTCCAAATAAATCGACTAATTGTAAAACCCCGTTTTCTAAATTAGTTTTCGATTGAACTCCACGAAGCGAATTTATTTAATTGCGATTTAACGGAGCAATTATTTTTTAATATTTATATCGTTTCCCCTTTTATAATAAATTCCCAACCCCACGCCCAGCATCGTACCGAGTTTCACCAACCAACGCAAAAAAAGTCATATAATCTCAAGTCCTGGGGCCGCGGCCGATGAGAACCGAGCAAGCCAGAACATGAGGCATCATTGCTGTACAAAAAGGGATTTTTTGTACCCTCCCAATTCTTAAAAAATTCGAAAGTATAAAATAAAAAATGGTACCTATATACAAAAAGTAGGAATTTCTTCAAAAATATCTAAAAATTCTGATGTTTTTTTTTCGTAGAAAACACTCTGTAATAAGCAATTTTGTTCTAACCTAACTTAACTAGAATTCTTAAAGATTAAGGTCCTACACACGAGTGTACCTTGGGGTCTGATAATTCTAGTAACACTACCGGTAACGTGAACACAAAATCCACACAATACTCTGTTTGTAACTAGCAGTCACTGAACTAATTCAAAACCTCTTGAATCTTCTTACTAAATTGGTATTATCGAGGAGCTGGATGAACTCAACGTTCCCATGTTGGGGCATCCGTTGTTCATGTCTGCTGGCAGATTTGGATATAGTCTTGTCAACAGTTTCTACATCAAGGTCCCTATAAAGATCACTGTTGCGACAGTATCAGGGTGCATCGACGATGTTCATTAATACATTATTTTGAAAACGTTGGATAACTTGAATGTTACTTTTACTGGCGCAGCCCCAAAGCTGGCTACCATGCGTCCAAACGGGTTTCAATATCTGCTTGTAGAGGAGCAGTTCGTTATGTATGGACAACTTGGAGTTTCTTCCTAATAGCCAATACCTCTTTTTATATTTTATACCAAGCTCTTCACGTTTCTTTTTAATGTGGACTTACCAGATATTTTTCTGTATTAGCATAGGGAATCTGAGCGTTATTTATTCTTATGGGAATGCGTTGGTTTAGTTTATTAGTAAAGTTAACATGAACAGATTTATTTTCATTTAACTTAATACGCCATTTTTTGGTCCAGATGCTAATCTGGTCTACAGATGTTTGTAATTTTCGGTTAGCTTCTTCATGGTCTTTTCCAGCAGCCAAAATGACAGTATCATCAGCAAATGTTGCAATAGTATCGTGCTCAAGGTTAGGAATATCACTGGTATACAATAAGTAGAGTACTGGACCTAGTAGACTATCTTGGGGTACTCCTGCCTTTATTTCTCTTACATCAGAATATACATCTTCCTGTTTTATTCTGAAATATCTGTTTGATAAATAGGATTTTGAGAGATCTGAATAGTGACGTGGTAGTAACAAATTTAACTTGTGGTTAAGGCCCTCATGCCTGGGCCCAACAAATTTAACTTGTGGTTAAGGCCCTCATGCCTGGGCCACCTCTAAAAAGACGGTAGAACAGACTTTCTTTTCCCTCTTAAGAATTTTCAATTATGTCTGTGATTCTATGCACCTAGTCGATCGTTGACCAAATTGATGGGAGGGAAATCAGGTCCTTTTCTTCTATTATAGGTTTTAATCTCTTAAGAAGCAATTTTTCGTAGTTTCGAAATAACAGGCAACAAAGAGATGGGTCGGTATGATGTTATTTCTTGGGGAGGTTTACCTGTCTTAGGTATCATTATAACCTCTGCTGCTTTCCATAGCTGAGGTACGTATCTCATCCTAAATGATGCATTGATAAGGTTGGTCAGTTTGACAACAGCTTTACGTGGCAGTTGTTTCAAGATTTCCCCGGTAAAGAGATCAAATCCAGGGGCTTTGTTAGAATTTATTTTTGTTTCGATTTCCACAGAAACTTCTTTTGGAGAAGTAGGTCTAACGACTGAATCTTCCTGTTCTGGTTCATTCCAGTCTTGGGTCTCTTCACCATCGTTGGTCTGGAAAGCCATGTTTAAGTGTTCTGCGAATCTGTTTGCTTTTTGTATATTATTTCGTGCCCAACTCCCGTCTTCCTTTCTAATTGTTGAGTTATGTATAATAGGCCTTTTTAATCGTTTGGATGCTTTCTAGAGTGAATAATCCGTACTGCTGTCATGAGATATGGTTAATGTTATTTTTTCTACAAACATGTTAAAAATGTAATTTTTAACACCCCCTTATAGCATTAAGTGCCTAAAGTAAATGTCAAATTTTGAGTGTAAATTTCCAATACATTTAATTTGCATTTTCTTTATTAACATGAATACTTATGTTACAATTCACACAATATCAAAAAATGCACCAACAATCTCAATATACCTTAAATGTTTCAGTTATTCTAAACGAACGAAAATCTTTTAAAATATTTATTAAATATTCTACAACTAAATTCTTCAAGTTAAAATACGGCCTAAATAATCCAACCCTACTGTTCACTCAGGTGATCTTCTGCGGTAAAATAGAATATAAAATCATTAGGCTCAAACGCTATATCCATAAATAAACTATAAAATATATCTACGGCACTGTCCGATTCAAACAGCAAGCGAGAGAGAAGGCAGAGAGACAGAATAATTTTAACATTATACAAACAGCGTGGCCGCCTGCGGCAGTAGGCGAGCTGCCCTAGGGCCCATTGGGCGCGCTGTAAAATATGCTGCCCCCGGGCCGTCCTTGTGTGTTGCGTCGGTTTTGAATGCCTACGGCTAACTTCACGAATTCCACGCTGTCTGTCTCTCTTCTTCTCTTTTCTGCGGCATGGTAACCGCCGCCGGGGCTTCGGGCACCGGAGAGCGGTAAGGGGTGACGTAGGGGACCATGGAGATGGTGTCCAGAAAAATTTTTTTCTCGGGTTATTTCTGCAGTGGGATAAGTTAAGAAATTAAATTCAGCGTTCCTATGTTTTAAGTTTCAAATTATTTAAGTTGAAATTTGTTACAAGATCTCTGAACAGCTTCAAAAACAATTGCGCCTAAATATTAGTCAGTGTAACATCGGTTATGGGGTCTGCAGAGAAAATTTACTTTGTGTTTGTTTTTAATTTTAAGCCGTTTTTTTAATATAAAATTTACTAAATGCATTACACGAATATCTACAAATGTTTGTATTAAATCACGTTTAAACTATTATGATTAAAAAAATTGTTTTGAAAATATCCCTACATCGAAGAAATATGTTAATTTCGTATAAATTATTCCTATTTAAGTATGTCTACCTACCCGATGAAACAATAAAATTCTTGAACGAACAAGAAATGTTTTTGTGTGTATCGGAGAGGTATAATTAGAGTTGGATATGAAAAATGTGTACCCGAATGGCCCGGAGTGAATCACAGAATCAGTTTCGTGTGATTATTATTTCAAAAATGGATGGAATCGCCCGCGGGAGAACAGTTGTGTTATTATAACCTTCAGAAACGTTCATTTCTATATGAAATATTTGAGGATTCGAAAAATTATCTAATTCAAATATAAATATGGCAACTCCGCCTTATTTTGAAGCCTGGCAACCTCTCGCTCTTATGTCAACTAGTACATTTGTTGTACATTATTGAAATATAGAAAACACCACACAGTACAGCATCAAAAAATGTCGAAAAGCACTGCACCGCGTCTGGACCTCAAACAACTACTCCTTGGGCTACATGCCCCAAGAGGCATTGAATTACGTTGATCCAGACGCGTGTGGGACCCGAACCCTGTCGGGACTTAAAATCTAAATTAGTAGAAAAGGTGGTGGGAGATGTGGAAAATTAGATTTTACTTTATGTTTCTAACTTCTCCTTCTATTCTTTCTTCGTATAATGTCATACCTAATTATTGTTTTATTAGTGGTAATTTCCATTTGAACATTCTCTATTTCTTCTTGCATATTTGTGTGTGTTGTTAGAACGTAAAAAACGAAAATAAAGCTTGTAATTTACATTATAATAAAAAAAAATTTACAGATATTTTTTCGCGGGTGGTATTTTTTAAACTTACGTTGTATACGTAGAATAACGTCGGATCTCATAAACTAAAAGCTGCCAAAACTTCACCTGTCCCCTTTTCGATACATACACTATGCAAATCATCAAACCTGCCATATCTCTTTATGCCCACAAGACCCATCCTCCCACACGTCTGCACACACTTTTTGTATAGAGCGTCCCAAAAGTAGTCAAGAAAAAAGTGAATTAAATGTAAAAATATTAAAGTTGAATTGGTAAATTTTATAAGAATAACAGATCAGAGAAAAATATTTACAAAATCGTTTACAGTTTTATTGAGATGGTCCCGGGCAGTGCCGTAACTGGGCAGGGGCAACAGGGGCACTTGCCCGGGGCCCAGAAAGGACTTTCACATGTTGAAATAAATTATTGACTGAAAAATGTGCTAAATTACAAATTTGTGAGCACTCTTTTTGTAACGAATAAGATATTACAATGCGTTGACCGAACAAATAAAGCATTACAACAAACAATACATCTATAGACCATGCCACAAAATTAATTGCACAAGGTCTACGGGATACAGGGTTTGAATACATTTTTGCGGATACAAAAAAAGTAGGAAATTAATATAAAATCTGAATTTTCCAAACAACGAATTAGTTAAAAAAGAAAATAGTACAAATATATGTCCAGAAAATGTGTGTGCAAAGCAAATGTGCAACGTTTTCGCAGGTTTACTTAATGAAACAGAGGGGCGTTATAAACAAAGGGAAAGGATGCTGAACACGATGGCGGTATCAGAATTTCTCTTTAGACCAGCCCAACCCCTAAAACGGCCAAAAGCTATCCCCTAAACGGACAGCACATCCTTTCCCTGTAAAAACGTCTTTCCCCCCCATTTTAGAGGATCCTGAGCACGGTGGTGGTATTGTAGATTACTTCCGGCTCTTACCAACCCCTCCACCGGCCAAAACTCACCCCCGAAAGGAGTGACTTTCTTTTTAATATCAGCGGCTTCGGAGGTGCGTTTTTACCTGTGGAGGGGTTGGTGAAGTAATCTTCAACACCCCCATCGTGTTCACCATCATCGAAAACGGGGGGAAAGACGGTTTTTACAGGGAAATGACGTGCTGCCCGTTTAACCCTTTTAGGGGGTAGTTTCTGGCCATTCTAGGGGTTCAGCTGGCGAAAAGAGAAATTCTAATACCGCCATCGTGTTCAGCAACCTCGAAAACCAGGGGGGGGCTAAATTTTGGTCAATTTTTCGTGGTTTTTTCCGACTCACACACGCTACTAATTCATTTCTTTCGACTGTTAGGTTCGAAAGAAACAATAAAAAACAACTTTTCACAGGTTGGGATCAGAGAACGCACTGACCGACCGTTGTAAAGTGACGTCACACATCGCGTCGTCGCACGCCTAGCTAAAAAATTAAATATCTCGGAAACTATAAGACGTATCAAAAAAATTTTTTTGCGGTATTTTTTTATTTTTAATAGCGTGTATTGTAGGGTAAAAATAAAAAATTGGTGATATTCTTCATTTCAAAAGGCGGCAGCCGATTTTTCAAGCAGATAGGATAAAGATTTGAAGTTATGAATTCAGTTGTGAGATTGAAAGTTTCAAGTATGTGGACTGATGCAAAATATGAAAGATGCAACTCCTTTAAATTTATCAGTTAAAAATATTTCTAACCCTGCCAGTGACCACCGCTTCTTGTGAGAGGGATTTCAGTAAACTGAAGTTAATAAAAAATTTCTTAATATCGACCCTCTCACAAGAGCGTTTATCTAATCTGTCAATTATATCTATTGAACATGATATAGTGGAACAAATAGATTTTAATAATAAAAAACAAGAAAAATACAATTTAAATAAATTTATGTTTAAAATCAATATTTTTTCGAAAATATACAATGAAATTAAAATTACAGACATAAATAATTGAAAGAACAATTATTTTGTGTAAACAAAGTTTTTTTGTTTTATTTTATTTTTTTTATTAAAAGCCCCAATTTGAAAGTCTTGCTCAGGGCCCACAAAAAGCTAGCTACGGTCCTGGTCACAGGAGTCCGAGGAATACACGATAAGCAAAATTTAACTTTGTGAAAGTAGCATATTTATATAACGAGAAAAATAATGGGCCCAGAACTGATCCCGGTGGTACACTAGTAATTGGTTCACTATTTATAACTGGTGAATTCTTACGACTTACCTTTGGTAGGTGTTGCATTATTATAAAGACAATTTAATTATTTGAAATTATAGAATTTTTGTCAAAAAATGAAGTTAGAACTTAATTAACAACTGTTTCTTATATTTTACGATTTAGTGTTGCACTTTGCTTCGAAATATATCACACGAAAGAAAATTCCTAACAATAAAAGTATAAATAAATATGTTTTGTTTTGTATTTTTTAAATTTTTGCCAAAACAAGGTTTTAATATGTGTTTTCTTTGATTCTTTTGCCGGGTTTTTTCAAAAAATGTGTGTGTTAAGGGATTAAGAGAATATTTTAGACAATGTATTATGAGCAAAATTAATTTTACCGCCTTATTTTTATAAAAGCATCACCACTACTTGTTTAAAATCATTCGGTATTGTAAAGAGAAGAGTTTCTTTCGGAAAATTCTTTCTAATATTAGGAAAATGATCTTTTTTTTGCATTTGTCGTTTTTTATTTATTATTTCAATTGGAGGTGGTTTATTTTTTGGTCCATTTCTTGTGTTGCTAATATTTTTATTAATTTAATTTTGAAAAAATAACGGACGTTTTTGAGAAATCAAAACATTTGTGACATCCTATACAGATCCCATCCCAACCCATATCAGCGCATTTTTTCAACTCGGCTGTTTGTTATTTACCGGGAACGTATCGGCCCGGGGCGCTTTTCGAAATTATGGGGCTCGGGCCTCGATCCGAAAGGTCGACCGGATCAGCCTCGGGGCGACTCCAATAGCGACCCTGGAGCCCCCCGGGCGATTCTCCGTCTTCTCGCAACCCCATATAATAGTAGAGAGAAACCGTCAAGGCTTATCTCGGGTTATATCAGGTCTGGAATGGCGTTAACCTGGAAAATCGTAAATATAGATTAATGAGGGACGCAGGTTTTGGTGATAAAGTTGTTTCTAATGATGTCGAGTGTTTTTATTCGGGATTATTCAGTGGGTTGCCGTGGGAAGTTGGATTACTGGAATTTGAAGTTCATTTTTATTTTGGATATTTTTTTTTCACAAAAACCCTCTAAAAATCCGTTATTTACTTTACTGTATCTTTTAAATACAAATTAATTGATAGGATAAATGGTGGGGTGTAGTATTTGCAAATGACTTAGACCAAAGAATACCCTGTATAAGCCAAATTCTATTTTTTTTTAAATTTAAGTAAACAAAAATTTGTCGAAAAAATTAATTTATTTCAATTTCGTTGCCAATTTTGGATTTTGATCAACATTGCAGAAAAAAGCCGAATATTGCAATCTTGCACGTATATCGACTTTTCATATTTTTCTTCTCGAATTGCTGTATTTTAACCAAATTTTATGTATAAAATTTAAGCTTATTAAAGCTTATAAAAAAAAAGCTTATTTTTTGAATCATTTTGTATTAAAAACAGAGAATATAATAATTTATGCAAAAGACACTTTACACACAAATGTTCAATATTTTCTTTATCAATTTCAAAAAATCTATTCGCCTTCATTTTTAAAATTTAAACGTCAAATATTGAGGTGTTACATTATTGCAGTGTAGGACATTTTTAATGTAGTTTTCTATTTAAAACCAATTTTAAACGTTACAGTGCCAATTGATTTTTTAGAAAAATATTTAATAACTTATTTCTTCGGTCAATATAGCGATTGTTTTATGACATTTAAAAAAGTTTATTCTTTTTCAATCTTCCTACCTTATTCCCTCTAATCTACCAGCAATTTTTTTTTGTTATTTTCAAACACACGAATACTAAATAAACGTCAATTTTCTGAAAAAGTCCGTAATGGATGAGCGTCGTGAGAATTTTCATCGGCGTTCGTCTCTCATACTAACAGAGCAGAAAGTGAACTACGGCAAATTAAAGAGACGTTTAGGCAACCATCAATCACAGTTATTGAAGCGACGCGTTCACGCAGAATATTTGTTCCTCTTGCATTTGAGCAAATTAGATTCTTTGTACCGTTTTAATGGTTTAAAGGTGCATTAGGAGAGGAAATCGACACCTACCGTTATCTGTCTATCATGCGAAAAATCTTACGATTTGCTTGGCCATCTGTGAGAACCGTTTTTCTAATCATGATCAGCGGTTCCCAAAGGATGATTAGAAAAATAAAAAAACACGCATTATATTATGTAACCTTAACTTAAACTTTACCAAGCAAACTACAAAATAGGAAAATAATGTGGCGCATTTTGTTTAAACTGACTTGCATTCCTAGAAAAAAACTTTCCCAGAATTTGTCGTTTTATTCTTGACTAAATATTTTATCTGTGGCTGTTATTCAAAAAGTATAGCGGTCTTGCAAATTGCCATTGAAAATATTGAAGTGAAAATATCAGCAAGAAAAGACAACCACGAAGCCAAAGATAATAATCGCTGCTTATACAGGGAGCGCCAATTATTTCCTCTCGATCTCTAGCACCGAAACTAAAAGAGATATCAACAAGATTTTTTGTAGGGGTAGACAGTGTCACTCGGACTACAATTTTAAAATATTTAGATGTATACAGGGTGGCTAATTTTTGTGGAATGAAAATTAATTTGGTTTTTTTTAAATTGAACACCCTGTATACGATTATGTCTTCTGATTCTACTTAATATTAGATTTACGGTAGTTTTTTGTATTTGTAAATCCGACGCGGCGCTGACAAGTTATTCCTATTTTAAGCAGATTTAATGAAAAAACAGCACTTCAGAAATATTAGCACAAAAACCACATTTTTTAAAAAATTCCTCAAAAAAGCTACTATGGTGTAAATGAAACATGCACCTATCACAATAATCACACAACATCTTCACCTGTTGCACAGGGTGTTTGCCGATGGCGTGCCAATAGTCTAGTTTTCAAATACAAGTACAAAATTTTACAAAGTTTAATCGTAAGAAAACTACAATAATAATGAAAGTTAAAATTTATAGTAGGTGTTCAAAATGTCTTCCATTTTCATTTATACATTTTCTTGCCCTTTTTTTCATTGATTTACGCACATCTCTTAGCATTGCAAGGGTCACCTGTCTAAATGCTGCAGTAATTCTTTCTTTCATATTTTCTTTTGTGGTAACCTCTTCTTCGTAAACAATATTTTTAATAAAACCCCACAAAAAAAAATCGCAAGGTGTAAGGCAAGGCGATCTAGTAGGCCAATTTATAGGTCCTCCCCTTCCTAACCAATGATCCTGAAATTCCCTATTTAACCAATTGCGAACATCTAATAGGTAATGTGGTGTGGCACCATCTAATTGAAACCACATTCCGTTGCGATAATTTTGAGGCACATTTTGCAATAAGTTGCGAAAATCATGTTCTAAAAAATCTAAAAATATAGCTCCATTTACAGTCCCATCAAAGAAATAGGGGCCAATTACATAATCACATATTATTCCCGCCCACACTGTGGTTCTAAATAAATGTTCATTGTGGTCCGAATAATAATGGAAGTTGTGTCTATTTACACAACCGTTCTTATGAAACGTGGCTTCGTCGGAGAATAAAACTTTGTTTAAAAAGTTACGCTCTGTATTTATCTTGTTTATTAACCACCTACAGTATTCCACTCTACGCGCGAAAGCACGTGGTAACAATTCTTGGCGAAGCTGGATATGATAGGGTTGATATTTATTCTTTTTTATTATGCGTCTAATTGTGGTATTGGAAATATCTAACTGATTGCTTAATTGCCTTGTGCTTACATTGGGATCTTCAACTATACTGATCATTACCTTATATTCGTTGTCAATAGTAACAGCTGTAGTTTCACGTGAATGTTTTTCATACTTGACGGTTTGTTTCTGTTATATCAAATCTATTCTTTAAATTCTCAAAAGTATCCTTTTGTGGATGACGTCTTTCTGGGTATCTTTGACGATAGACCCTACTAGCAAGAAACGCATTTTTTTGACATTCACCCAGAATCCATATCATATCAATATTTTCTTGAACACTATAATTCTTATTAAAATCCATTTTTTATACACAATACCGATTAAATATAGTAGACGTGATACAATACAAAATTTTATGTTGACAATTAATGCCATAACAAAATATACCTACTGTCATTTTCATAGGTAACTTGATTTCTTATTACTTATTACACTTAACGTCAATTATTGCAAAATGTGCCTCAAAATTATTGCAACGGAATGTGGTTTCAATTAGATGGTGCCACACCACATTACCTATTAGATGTTCGCAATTGGTTAAATAGGGAATTTCAGGATCGTTGGATAGGAAGGGGAGGACCTATAAATTGGCCTACTAGATCGCCTTGCCTTACACCTTGCGATTTTTTCTTGTGGGGTTTTATTAAAAATATTGTTTACAAAGAAGAGGTTACCACAAAAGAAAATATGAAAGAAAGAATTACTGCAGCATTTAGACAGGTGACCCTTGCAATGCTAAGAGATGTGCGTAAATCAATGAAAAAAAGGGCAAGAAAATGTATAAATGAAAATGGAAGACATTTTGAACACCTACTATAAATTTTAACTTTCACTATTGTAGTTTTCTTACGATTAAACTGTGTAAAATTTTGTACTCATTAAAAATTGTGTAAAATATGTTGTTTGTCACTTAACGTCAATTATTAAAGTAAATAGTAAAGTTAGATGTGCAAAACCCTATATGTTTTTAATGCGTATTAGGGAGAGCTTCTATTAAAAATTAAGTTATTGCCATTTGAAAACTAGACTATTGGCACGCCATCGGCAAACACCCTGTGCAACAGGTGAAGATGTTGTGTGATTATTGTGATATGTGCATGTTCCATTTACATCGTAGCAGCTTTTTTGAGGAATTTTTAAAAAATGTGGTTTTTGTGCTAATATTTCTGAAGTGCTGTTTTTTCATTAAATCTGCTTAAAATAGGAATAACTTGTCAGCGCCGCGTCGGATTTACAAATACAAAAAACTACCGTAAATCTAATATTAAGTAGAATCAGAAGACATAATCGTATACAGGGTGTTCAATTTAAAAAAAACCAAATTAATTTTCATTCCACAAAAATTAGCCACCCTGTATACATCTAAATATTTTAAAATTGTAGTCCGAGTGACACTGTCTACCCCTACAAAAAATCTTGTTGATATCTCTTTTAGTTTCGGTGCTAGAGATCGAGTGGAAATAATTGGCGCACCCTGTATGAAGCCTAACTTCAATTTCTAGAAGTCTCCAGCGCCGTCTAACGGCCTAGCAGAAATATGATGGAAACAAATTTCTCTACTTGGTGATAGGTGGCGCCACTTACTTGGTTACAGACAGGCGCGAAATGGTCAGAATTGACCATGATTTATAGGATCATTTTTTTAAACAAACTAACCAAATAAATTATCTGACAGAAAAATATTTTATTCCTGACCGGGCTATTATAAGCTTATATCATCATGGTTAGGCTATCAATAAACAGGGTCATAACTCCCTTGGGATATTAGAGGTGCCTTAATTTCCCGTTGTCAGGCTTAATTCCCGTTGTTAGGACAAAAATCATTTTCTGATTAACAGTGCTTTCTTAAAGTGGCGCTGGGAAATATTACAAAGCCTACACAGAACACAAGGCTAATGACTAGAGTAATTGATGCCGTTGACACAAGAAAAAAAAATACGTTAGTAAACCGAGAAATACTAATTATTTTTTTAGAAATAGGCGTTATAGACCAAGGCCAAATCGATTTTAAATACCCGAAAAAAAAAACGATTTTATTATTATGAAAACAATCGGATATACTGTGTCGCATCTTGTTGATTCTAGAACTTTAAACTGGCTGTGAAAAAGGAATGATTCCCCGAAGAATCATCCCCGGCCATTCCGACTTCTTTGCAATATTACATGGCCCATGGTTACGTTGGAATGAAATTTGCCGGAGGATCTTTTGGAATCGAAGCTGCTTAGACTTCAAACTGGATGTGTAACCAGAGGGGATGGCCTACACGATGCCCTATATAGCATTTTATTTTACGGCTTTCGCCCAAGGGCCATTCATTGTTCTAGAAATATAAGAGGGAAATTAAGAAATACTGGCGGGAGATTTTAAATTGAAATATAAATTTTTCCTTATTCGAAACTATTTCACATTTTGACTGATTTATAGAGAAAAAATTGGGAAAATGTTTTAATTTGTTAATTGATTTTTCAGTCAAAAAACTTATACCACCGTTATCCTTTTCTTTAATAATTATTTCACTCAGATTTCCATAGACCAAAATGTAGTAGATACAAGTAGATATCCCGAAGTTAAATTCAAACGATTTTAATGACTTTTTTCTTAAGATAAATGAATAAATAAGGCAAAATAGCACTTTAAACAAATATTGTTTTTTCGCAAAATTTTAATCAATAAAAATATTTTACAAAATTGGTTTTTTTCCACAATTTTTTTTGCAAAAAAAAAAACATTTTCACGACAATTTTTTGTTAAACAAATATTTTTCTTTTTGTTCAACAATTTTTTTCCACAAAATTAAATTAAAAAATTTTTGGCTCCAGTAAAAATTTTAAAAATGAGCTTGTTCACTTAATTTTTGAACCTAATTTTTTCTTATTAAAAACAACACTGACAAAATATAGTTCAAGTATACAAACAATTGCAGAGTTGACAAACTGGTAGGACTTAATTTAAAATCAGTTTTTTGATTATCGAGGTTTAAATGTTTAAAGAATGGTCTCGAAGGAAAAAAGACGAAAGGTATTTTCAGAAATTTAATTTACTTGAAGAAATTCTTTTAGTTGCGCAAAGATCATAAGGAATACTAAATGAACTATAGAAAAAAATGAAAATGAACAGGCCCATTATCCAAAAATTAAAGTAAGGTATAAACAGAGTGAACTTTCTTTCAAACTATTAAAAGTTAGACGTATAATTTTGAGTGAAATTTGATTTCAAAGACGCCTTCGCTAAATTAGTTTGCAGACATTTTCGTACCTATATCCTGCTTTAAAATTTTCATCTTTTAATTAAGCCAAAACTTCGTGATCCGAAACTCACAATTGTACTGAAAAAAAATATCTCCCTTATCGACATAGCAACGAGATCTCCTCGTTAAGCCCGGGGCACATATACTCGACTTGAACGTAACAAAAGAAGACCATCAACCACGCTAACAATGAAGAAAACATTCCTTCATTTAAAAAGGCTCGCCTGAAACGATTCGGCCGCCATTTTTATATATCTCATAATAAATCGGTATACACGCGGCCTGTGCGGTGCTTGTCATGGTCAATTGCCAATAAAGCGGCCGGGCACCGCTGTATTGACGCTGCTTGCGGCACAGGCCTAAGGGGTTGCAGCAGACGTGCTGTTTTTTCACTGCCGGCAGCGCTCCGTGGCCTGATTATGTATTACGTGTTGTTGCAGATCTCGGCTTAACAAGCGCGTACTTAGAAAATGTCATTTTTTTATAAAGCTCGATGAGTTGATGAAAAAAATCGATATACAATCGATTTTAGCGATACAATGATACAAAAATTATTATAAAATGTTTGATTGACCTCTGCAACTTCAAGGAACGTAGCAATTTTAATATTTTATCACATGCACTATTATCTCAAAACTTTATTGACGTTAGATTTACTTACCGCTTAGATAACTTCTTAGACTTGATTGAAGGTATATCCATTGCAGTTATGATGTAAATGCACTTGAAGGGAAATCTTCAGACGAAATCTGTCAAAATCTTGATATTCTGCATGAGTTCAAGTAGATTTTGACTTGATGCAATTTGCTAATCGACAGGTTCTTTATGCATTAGTTTGATAAGTTTGAGTAGTTTCGTAGATGCTAAAATGGATTGTTAATTAATTATTGATGGTGTGGCATAGGCGTAGGTCTTTTCTATTTCTAATTAAACTTTTTAGTTTTAATTTTGTAGAACTATAAAATCACTTCAATTCATTTAAACAGATTAAAATACTTACTGCTTTTTTCACAAGTATACACAAGACTCTTTGATGAAACTCCTTATTTTCCCACAAAAATGCAACAAACTGTCAATGCTTCTTAGCGACCTCTAGTATTAAGATGCTGTTTTAAAATTGATAACTTCAGAAAGAGATGGGCAAAAGGTGGTTGCTTCTATTTTATAAAAAAATATTTGTACTTTGGATAATTCATGTATTTTTTCGCCTCGAGAGCATTTACAAACTACTGCTATAGTTGAAATAATTAGGAGTATTCTGACTTTATGGAGAAGCTAGCGCCATCAAATGGGCTTATCTTGAACTACGACGTTACCAATCGAATAAAATGATTTTATTTAATGGATAAATCTAGTTACCAAACGTCAGTTTATGTAAAATTAAAAATCCCAAACTTTTTATTTAAATTAAATTACAAAATGAACTTAAATGAACGTATTATAAACCATGGAAACAAATCTAAACTCAAAACAAAGTTTATCACTACTGGAAATTTTGGTACGTTGATAGATTCATGTTATATTTGAAGCTTAGTCTCAACTCAAGTTACATTCTGTAAAACTAGTCGTTAGATAGTTGATAAATATCTTAAATAGCGGTTCACGGTGAAAAAATTGTCTCCTAATATTAAAGGGTTTATCCAAAATACTAGCAATAGCTTGTTTTACGTAAGGGAACCTTTTAACAGTCGGTTAATAATAATTTTTTAATCCTGCCAGGGTCGGATTCCAAGATATTTGCTTTACTAAAATGTTCGTTACTAGGATACTATATTTTAAAGATTTAGAAAACCATTTTTAGTTGAGAACAAGAATAATGTTGGAAACTTTACTTCAAACGGACAAAGGAAACCTACAAAATCAAGGAAAATAAATTCAACAGTACAATCAGCTTCAAACTGGGGAAGTGCTTGTACAAGGTATATAAAATATTATTTTTCTATTTACGCTTGATTTTAAAATGGCCAAAACCAGCTAGATGTTTTTTAATCCCGGTAAATTACCTCAATGGCTTATATCTAAAAAAAAATAGGTTTTGGTTTAAAATACATTTTTTCCATTTTAGTATTGTAACGACTTCTTCGGGCAGAAGAGTGAATAGCAATAGTACTGAAGAAGCTCAATCTAGGACAGTCATTGGTAATTCAATATTTATGTACTACATTTTTGTGTTTTATTTATTTATTTTTCCTCCCATTTTCCTACAATTTTTTTTTTAGTAAATTACGATAATTTCAATTAATTCTTCATCTAAAAATTACAGTTATGGATAGTTTTTTAATTTCGTATGATTTTTGTAGCAGAATTTCACATTTTTTGTAAAAGGTTTAACAATTGGGTATTTAAATTATTGTGCAGTTCCAAATTCAAAATTTCCTATGTATTTTCGCCCAAAAAGAAAATGTGGGATCAATTTTATTATTTGACGGAGTTTCTAGAAGTTTTCACAATTTTTTATAATTTTTTATCGCTAATTTGATAATAATAATCGATTTATTTCCTTTAAAGTTGTTACAAATAAATTTTGATTAAAAAATTATAACCGACAAACAATTTTATCAAAAGAAAAATTTTGACAAAATAATTCGATGAAGCGAATCGATTTTAGGATTTTGTATAATTTTCTATTTGGTTCCTCTATTTTCCTTACCTTTTCTGCATTTTTTAACCCTTTTTCTGGGGCTTAAAAATTAAAAAAAAAATACAAAAAAATGTAGAGAAAACTTTTCACTAATTTTTTCTCTATTTGACGTAATTTTCTAGAATTTTTGTAATTTCTCACATTTTCGCATACTTTTTCCCCCCTTTATCACCCTAATAATTTTTTAAAACTGACAAAAATGAAAAAAGACAAAATAATTCAATAGAGAAAAATTTTGATTTTGGTGAAAAGTTTTGCTGGAAAATGATTGACAAAAAATTTTGAGTATTAAATTTTTTGGTAGGTACCAGATTATGATTTCTCGTTCCCAAAAACCCCCAGTTCCAAATTTTTATGGATAGATATCCAAAACGCTAAAGTTATTGCAAAAAATAAATCTTAAAATTTAACCTTTAACACCCTGTGTATTCCTTATTAGCAACATTTTATTAGAGCAAGTTGGGTTAAATCGTAATATTTTAAAGTGAGGATTTACAAATTTTATTTCTGTAGTCGGAATTTTGGTTTTTTTATGATTTTTTTCAGCTTTAACAGAAGGCAGAGGCCAAGCCAAATGCGAAGTTGGAATTGCAGTTATAAAAATATCAACACCTGTTTTGGTAGTCTGTCAAATATCAGATTCGCAAAATTACATAAATACCTTAACAAAAATTAACATCTTCAACCCCTCAGAAGTAAAACGATTTTTTTATATAACTTATCAGAACGATGTATTATAAAATTATTTTGCAGATTCTTTTTCCTAGTACTTTCGAGAATTTTGGCGGAAATAGATTAATAACCAAAATTAAGGAACATTTTCCAAAACTTAGATATACAGGGATTCCCAGAAGTTTGTTCAATAAAACTAGTGGATTAGATATGATTTCAAGGTTGTGTATACCGTCTCTAAATGGAGTTGTTTTAGTTTTGAGACACAGGTATTTACGCATTTTTAGTTCTTTGATAGCTTCTCAATATTTTTATTTCTAATTCTAATTTAACTTTTTTAAAACAACGAACAAGTACAAAGTAACAGAAAAAAATAGCTCTCCATTGGGTTACACTTTATGTCACCAATCACTTAGAGAAAAGCACTTGCATTTTTAAATGCTTTGGTTATAATTATGAAAATGAAACAAATTTGCACTGCATTTGGACAGTGGAGATGAAAAATATTTTTGAGTAGTCTGGCTTGATTCGCGGCCAAAGTCTTACTCATTTAATTTGTTGCACTAGGGAGCACTGATTTGAAAAATGATTGAACAAAATGAAAGTTTACGATGTATTTTACAAAACACCGGTGCAGTGTGCTTTCGATGGAAGCGACAATCTAACTAAAAATTATTAAACTGTTCAGGAACCTTCTTGTTTTACGCCCACCGAGTGGTGTACGTGCGAATATTTGCACACGTTATACGAAGGACCGGAAGTGTGTCTACGTTTGACTATGTTATGGTATAATAGCGAGTCGGAAGTCCGTTTCGATTCTGTCCCACTCGCTCTCACATTGAGTGAAAAATATTGACTTTATTTTGATCGTATAATGTAAATATTTGTCTAGCCGCTAGTACACTGTTGTCAATGTTGTTCTTTGTCAGAGACGCGGCTGGCTCGATATTTGGCGTAGTTGCCAATTTGTTTATTAATGAATGAAATTAAACACGATATTTGGCCTGCTCAAATCACATTTTTAGGTATTACGCGTTGGCTGCTACTTCTGGTTTACTAAGTTATATCCAGGACAATTTGTACATCTATTACGCATCAGGATCGCTAACAATCGACTACCAGGAATCTGAAGGATACGCTCTTATCGGTAAATATTTATTTGCCCTCATATTCCAGACTTTCGTCGTTGAAACAATTACAAGTAGGTAAATTTTTCTTAAAAATTGTAGATGTAGCCACAGCAGATCGTTTAGAGCTGGTTTGTAGTGCCAAACCCGCTCAAGCCAATAAATACTCTACTCTGTTTGGGATTTTGAACCATTGCTACACTAAAATGGGTACAAGAATGTTGCGCTCGTGGATACTCCAACCTCTTTTTAATGTTAGTTATATCAAAGCTAGAATGGATTGTGTCGAAGAATTTATGAAAAAACGTCACATTTTGTCACCCCTAGAGGTAAAGTCTATTTATCGAAAATAATTTTAAAGTATTGAACATTTCGATCTACTTTGAAATTCTAAATGGGATAATGGATTAAGTTTATTTTATAATAAGTTGTCACTTCAGTTAAACTAATTGTAAATAAAATGTTAAAAAGTGAAAAAAACATTTTTCGATAACTTCACACAAAATTATTAGAAATAAATAACAACCCCCCCCCCCCTCCTTTACTCTACATGTATTATTTGTAAAAATCTCTTGTTGATAAAATATCGTTTCCTGACCCTCGTTAAGAAACAGGAAGTTTTTCAATTCACTGAGCAGAAAATGTATCTTTTGACCCTACATTTATTTATCATCTTCATCTCTAATTTTATATTTTATACATACAGGGTGTTTCATTGCGAAGTGTCTATACATTAAACGCAGATATAACACAATTAGACAATTCCAAAAAACCTATATTTGTTGGTTGTAACCCCCTTCCTAATTGAGATACAGAGTGTTTTATTAATTTACGAACCACACGGTATATTTCACCTAGGAACTTCCTTTAAGGTATCCAAGTGATTAGAATCTTAGTAAGAAAAAATCCAGGTCCGGATTAGGAAAAAAATTGACAAATTTTTACAGGTTCAAAACAACACTATTTTTTGTTTTCCCGCAGATAATTTTACTCTAAAATTTAAAGATCAAAGTTTTAGTTTATCAGAATTATAATCCAATAAACGAAGGTCTGTATTCATGGGTACATTCAAAATGGCCCATTGGTCTAAAAATGTGTTTTTTTTCGCCGATATTTCCGAAAATATGACACTTAGAGAATTTTTGTTTGGACGAAAATGAAGATCAGTTCATTACCTACAAAAATGATCCTCATCATTTTTGTCAAAAATATGTTACTTTTCGACATAACCGAGTCCAAAACGCTTCCCCATTTTTAGCTCCTGCTCTGCATTTAGAGAGCACGCTCTAAAGGAATGACACTCCCAAGCGGATTACAAATTTTTCAATAAACCACGTAAAAATTAATATTTTTTCATGATTCAAAGTTCAGATGAAAGAAGGAACCTGTAGCTATAATATCATGTTACTTTTTCCTTTTATCTATTTCCCTGAATTAGTGAAAAACCGGGTCAAAGATTGTTTTTGCTCGATATTTTGACCCTCCTATAAATTTATTCATATTTTTTTTATCAAGACTAATTTCACCGAATCCTTTTGGATAATGGGGATTTGCAAGGTGTTAAATATATTCAGAAAGATTCAATAAATTATCACCGTACAAATTGTTCGGTATCTGAATTCGATCTGTTTGTCTGTATGTGTGTTAATTCTTTGTCTTAGTGAATTTTAAAATTGTGACTTCATATTTTGATAGAGCATCAAAAAGTAAGCTTAAAATATGAAAATTTTGAAGTTTAAAATGTGAAATAGTGAATAGTGAATGACTATTTTATAGTTTATGGCAATGCTAGAAGAGCATTCTCAACTGGTTTGAAAAAATTCTCACCCCTATGAAAAATCGATATTTTTTTTGAGGATTATTTTCATTTCGTGCAAAAATTTTTTGAGGTTAGGAATTGTACTACTTGTTGTGTGTTATGTGTTATGATGTTAAAATGGGGGAAAATATAAAACAAGAAATAGAAATAAATATTAAGAAGAACAGAGAAGAATTTATGGAAAGAGTAAATAAAATTGAAAAAAATTGCATGAAAGAAAATAGATGGATACAAGAAGAAGTAGTAAGCATCAGAAAAGAAGTGGTCATAATCGGATTGAGAGTTCACCAGGAATATGATGAAGTTGTCCAAAGAATAGAAGAGGTGAAACAAGATGTGGGAACTATGGCTGTTGCAATGCAGGGGGAACTCAAAGAATACGAAAAAGTGATTAAAGTTGATGTTGAGAAAATGAGTAAAGACAATCAAGAAAAATTGAGAAAACTGAAACAAGAAATAGATGAGAATGGGAAACAAATAAGAAATATAAAAAGGAATATTCAAGAAGGAAATAACAGAAAACAGAATCAAACAGATGGAAGAAAATTTAAGAAGGGAAATGGACAGCCGAGTCAGAGAGAGACTACAGGAACAACTCAAGGATCAACTAAATTTGACGGATATATTAAAAGATTGCATCCTAAAATATTTCTAAACATACTAAGAAATAAAATTGACCAAAATTTAAATATACAGCATTTGAGGGAAACAATAAGGGAAAATTTGAGTGGTAATGCACTATTATGGTTTGCCAGCAGGGAATTGAGCATGAGGAATTTTGAGGACTTCCAACAACAATTTTTAAATTATTATTGGGGTGAAAATGCTCAGACGATGGCCAGAGAAAAATTATACTTTGGAAAATTTGATTTTAGAAGGGGAACATCCTTTAATGATTATGCATTGATGTTATATACTCTAGTACAACATAAAAATATATATATATATATATATATATATATATATATATATATATATATATATATATATATATATATATATATATAAACAAAATACAAGGACATAAGTTGAAGATTAAAATGGGGCAAAATTTGTAAAATTCGTTGAATTTTTCTTATTCATTACTTTGCAAGAAAAGTTCAAGAGAGACTACAGGAACAACTCAAGGATCAACTAAATTTGACGGATATATTAAAAGATTGCATCCTAAAATATTTCTAAACATACTAAGAAATAAAATTGACCAAAATTTAAATATACAGCATTTGAGGGAAACAATAAGGGAAAATTTGAGTGGTAATGCACTATTATGGTTTGCCAGCAGGGAATTGAGCATGAGGAATTTTGAGGACTTCCAACAACAATTTTTAAATTATTATTGGGGTGAAAATGCTCAGACGATGGCCAGAGAAAAATTATACTTTGGAAAATTTGATTTTAGAAGGGGAACATCCTTTAATGATTATGCATTGATGTTATATACTCTAGTACAACATAAAAATATATATATATATATATATATATATATATATATATATATATATATATATATATATATATATATATATATATATATAACAAAATACAAGGACATAAGTTGAAGATTAAAATGGGGCAAAATTTGTAAAATTCGTTGAATTTTTCTTATTCATTACTTTGCAAGAAAAGTTCAAGAGAGACTACAGGAACAACTCAAGGATCAACTAAATTTGACGGATATATTAAAAGATTGCATCCTAAAATATTTCTAAACATACTAAGAAATAAAATTGACCAAAATTTAAATATACAGCATTTGAGGGAAACAATAAGGGAAAATTTGAGTGGTAATGCACTATTATGGTTTGCCAACAGGGAATTGAGCATGAGGAATTTTGAGGACTTCCAACAACAATTTTTAAATTATTATTGGGGTGAAAATGCTCAGACGATGGCCAGAGAAAAATTATACTTTGGAAAATTTGATTTTAGAAGGGGAACATCCTTGAATGATTATGCATTGATGTTATATACTCTAGTACAACATAAAAAAATATATATATATAAAGAAAATACAAGGACATAAGTTGAAGATTAAAATGGGGCAAAATTTGTAAAATTCGTTGAATTTTCTTATTCATTACTTTGCAAGAAAAGTTCAAGAGAGACTACAGGAACAACTCAAGGATCAACTAAATTTGACGGATATATTAAAAGATTGCATCCTAAAATATTTCTAAACATACTAAGAAATAAAATTGACCAAAATTTAAATATACAGCATTTGAGGGAAACAATAAGGGAAAATTTGAGTGGTAATGCACTATTATGGTTTGCCAACAGGGAATTGAGCATGAGGAATTTTGAGGACTTCCAACAACAATTTTTAAATTATTATTGGGGTGAAAATGCTCAGACGATGGCCAGAGAAAAATTATACTTTGGAAAATTTGATTTTAGAAGGGGAACATCCTTTAATGATTATGCATTGATGTTATCTACTCTAGTACAACATAAAAAAATATATATATAAACAAAATACAAGGACATAAGTTGAAGATTAAAATGGGGCAAAATTTGTAAAATTCGTTGAATTTTTCTTATTCATTACTTTGCAAGAAAAGTTCAACGAAATTTTAGGGAATGTTGTTATGATGTTAAAATGGGGCAAAATTTGGAATGTATTTTAAAATAAATTATAAAAAAATTATGTGAAAAAGACTTAAAAAAAAGTGAGAGTAGTGTTGAAAGATTAGTGAGTATTTTTGAGAAGTTTATGTTAATTTTTTAAGATGTCAGATATTAATTTAACGATATAGAACATTAAAAACTAAGTTAAAACTAAGAATTATCATTAGCATAACAATATATATCAAATATTTTATTAAGTGCACGAGAAAAAACTCTGCTTTCAAGTAGCTGTTCTCTATTATTTATTTCATTCGGGCAAACTTTTGATTTGAAATACCCCCATACGAAATAATCAAGTGGTTTCAAATGAGGTGATCTGAGAGGCCAGTTATGAGGTCCACCTCTATCTATCCACAAATCAGAGCTGGGACGAATCCTCAAAAAAAGGGTTCGAATCACGAATTCGAATAACGGATCCAATGTCCGAATCCTTTTTACTAAAAAAAAAAGGATTCGAATCAAATGATTCGAATCCATTTTTCGGATCACGAATCACGGATCATGTCAGTGTAATACCATGTAATCATGTATTATGTAAGATTGTATGATTCCTAATCATTACCGGCAAAACTAACATAACAATTCTTTTAGAGTTGACCCCACCCCTCAAAGGACCAAAATCACCCCCGAAAGGATGATTCGAATCACCGGCCTCAGATCCTTAAATTCGATTCGATTCGAATCCTACCCAGCTCTGCCACAAATTACCGAAGTTACTATTTAAAAAATTCTGACAATTCAAAAAAAACTAGCGATTTCAAGGTTTTCATCAGCCAGAAGCACTGGCAAAATATTTTCTAAGAAATCCAAGTAGGCTATTTAGGATATTTACTTAATTTTTGCATTATTCTTTTATTAGTTTTGAATGTATGAATTAGTTAATCTTCAAATGTTTTTATACAGGTCATTAGATCGTATAATATTAATTAAAACGTCATACAATTAATAAAAATCTCACTAATTACATTTTGAGCCACCATAATTCTGATAAACTGAAACTTTGAACTTTAAATTTGAGTAGTAAAATTATCTGCAGGGAAACAAAAAATACGTCGACGAATTCAGTTTTTTGTGCTCTTTCCAAAAATGTAGAGCAATTTAAAAATTTTTTTTATACAGGGTGTTGTTTGGAACTTGTCAATTTTTTTCCTAATCCAGACCTGGATTTTTTCTTACAAAGATTCTAATCGCTTGGATACCTTAAAGGAAGTTCCCATGTGAAATATGAAAAAGATACCGTGTGATTCGTACATTACGAGTCGAGAAAGAAATGACCAGAATTAATAAAAAACTCTGTATATCAGTTAGGGAAGAAATATAGATTTTTTGGAATTGTGTTATATCTTCGATTAACGTATATACACTTGGCAATGAAACACCCTGTATATAAACACACACCATCTGAAGGGTTTATGTAATTTTGAATTTTAGATTTTGTTGCAAAAATTATCAAACATAGATTCTTTATTGAACATAACAACTGTGGTGGCTGAAGATCCACAAAAATGTTCAATTCGCCAACTTAACTACATTTTAAATCTAAATAGCATAATAGATTTGGTGAATCCCCTGAGGGAACTATTGTGCGATTTAAAGGAACCATTTTTCGTTAAGTTACGCAAAACTTTGGAAGATCCATCATTTACTGAAATCAGAGAAATGGTTAGAGAGATATTGACCGAAGACGCGCAAAATTCTAAAGGCCAGTGGTCTATCCATAGTAGATGTTATTGTATAAAACCGGAAATAAATGGATTATTAGATGTTGTAAGAAAAATATATTCTGAGAGGGTCAATGATATGAAAGGTACGATGGGTACGATTTTTCAAAAAAAAAATACGCACTTTCCAAATTTTGTTATAGATTATGTGCAGATTTTGGCAGAGAAATATAATTTGGCGCTTTCCCTTCGCAATAATCAGAAAAAAGGTTATCATATAATATTAAATTTAAATAAACGACAATCCAAGAGTTTTAAGAAGAGTGACTTGCCCGATGAATTCATTGAAGTAATTTTATATTAGTAATTGTTGAATGATTGAGAATAAACATCAACATTTTTAGGTTCATTGTTCTACAAATTCTTTTACAATGAAAACGCCAGAATTGACTAATATTTCTACCCGAGTTGATGATATTTTAGAAGATATTTTAAAGATAAACAATGCGTGAGTTAAAATATTCAGTATTTTTTAGTTTAAATTTAAAGTTATTGAATTAGAGCTACTAGCAGTTAAACTTGATGATATTATTTGGTATAAGCCAACCCGACATCGCCCGACGCGACATCTGGCGACCGGGGCCGACGAAAATTGTGTGGTATATTTCCAAGATAAAGAAAAGTGACAGTTCTAGTACACAGGGTCGCATTATGGGTGTTATAATACTAGTTTATGATGCAAGGACGAGAAGTGTATTATGGTTTGCCGGCTTCGACTAACGTCTCAGCCGGCAAACTCCATAATCGTCCGCGTTATTGTCACCGACATAACCTTAAACTAGACGGCTAATGCCATATGATAAAAATTGATCAATTACGAGGATGACTGGTGTCCATAATGCATGCGCATTGTGTTTGTCATATTCACCGACATAACCTTAAAGTCTATGTTCCGACATTGGCGTACCTTAGGGAAAATGATTGGGTCTAGAACGAAAATAAGTGGAATGATGAAAACAATTTAGGATTTAGGTTGGAGTTTTCATTTACTGATTGGAAATATTATTATTTGTGAGAACAGGATGTTCGTTCGAGTAAGACATATAGTATCCTCAATTTATATCATTGAAATAACTTTCTGAAGCAAAATGCTCTGAACATATTCTTGTTGACGAGTGCGGAAGCGGTTCTAAAGGTCTTCCGATTGCTTTCAACCATTCATTACGTTGGTCCTCAGGTATTCTAAAATATCATTGTGAAGCAAATATACATTCGTTCGCGTAAAATAATTACTTGTTGGTATAATAAATGAGTGTGAATCAAAGTTGTTGAATAGATGCATGGTATGTCAAACACCAAACAGAACAGTGGACGCCTATGAACAAAAGACAATATGTCTAGTCTCCTCGAATCGGTAAAGCTCGAGAACCGAAACACAGATATCAGACGTACTGGTGTCCATTGCGCATTGCGCAGAGACGTTTTTGGAATGATCAATTGGATGAGTTTCTTGTGTGGTGGGAATATGGATATTAGACGTCTAGTTTAAGGTTATGTCGGTGGTTATTGTACAGGGTGGCCAAATAAGAATGCGAGGTATTGCCTCCTTGGCAAGTGCAGTTTGTATCCAAAACGTTTCTGTCAGGATCAACCTAAGATTTATTTATTTATTTATTTATTTAAACGGGCTCACCCCTCTTTACAAAATATATACAATACAATATGAGAAGATATATAAAAAGAAAGTATAATAAAAGTAAAATAAAAGTAAGAGTAAAAGTAAAAGTAAAATATTTCACAAAACATCACAGAGTAGCTACTCCATTTAGAGTTTTTTTAAAAGTACAAAGGCTAACGCCAGTTATGCATACACCTTTAGCATTAATTAGATTACCTAGTCTCATAATACGAGATATGCTGCTATTGTAGCCATAGTTAGTATGATGAAAGGGAATACTGAAGAGTTCACAATTTCGTGTAAGTATTCTAGGAAATCTAAAATTAATTTGTGCCGACAGTTCTGGGCATGATGTCATCCCACTAATTAATTTATGTAAAAGAATTAAATCAGCTTTATTACGGCTAGTTTCTAAGGTATAAATTGAAAGGTGCTCTAAGATCTCAGAATAATTGTATGTACCATGACATAAGCCCATTTTGTAAGCAATACATCTCAAAAACTTGTTTTGGATACACTCCAGATGGTGTATGTGAATTTGGTAATGAGGATGTATAATGTTTTTGTTGAAAGAATTGACAATTGTTGTGTATTTCTGAGAACAAAACCTAGTTTTCGAGAACTACCACTTATAATTGAGTTTATATGCTGAACAAATGTAAGTTTTTCATCAAATAATACTCCAAGGTCTTTAACAACCGATACTATTTCAATAATCTTATTGTCAATAAGATAGTTATTTATCAGGATTCAATACCATTCCGTTTGATTTAGAGCAATTTAGTATGGAATTAAGAGCTTCTTGCAATTTATTACAATCAACTGGATTAGAGATGTCCGTATATAATTTTAAATCGTCAGCAAAAAGGAGGAATTTACAATTTTTAAAAATGGTTCCTAAGTCATTGATAAAAATGTTAAACAACAGGGGACCCAAGTATGATCCCTGTGGAACACCTGATGTGACAAGGATGGAATTAGAAACAAAATTTTTAATTTTAACCAATTGATGTCTATTATAAAGGTAGCTTTCTAACCATTTTGTCAACCATGGTGGGAAGCCAACAGCGGACAATTTGCTGATCAATAATTTATGATTCACTTTATCAAAAGCTTTACTGTAGTCAGTATAGACAGAGTCAATTTGATTATGTTGTTCTAGTGCATTGAAAATATCCTTTTGATATAATAACAAGTTAGTTACTGTTGATCTACCTTCTACAAAACCATGTTGTTGTTCGATTATTAGATTTTTACAATAATAAGAAATGTGGTTTACTAGAAGATGTTCAAATAATTTTGGTATTGTAGAAAGTTTACTTATTGGTCGATAGTTTTTGATTTCCTCCAAAAATATCTGGGATTAATTGATATGTTGTTGTCTACCTTAGCTAAGTAGTTATCATAACATAATTTGGATAAATTTTTACATCTAGTTCTTAAATTACAAAATAGAGCATAATCATTGACATCAGAAGTATCTTTGTATCTTGTATGCGTTATTTTCTTTTCTCTAATTAGTAACTTCAAATCAGAATTAAACCAGACTGGATAATTTGAGGATTTGAATTTACGAAAAGGTACAAAATTTGCTAAAGCATTATTGAAAATTTGATAAAAATTATTAACCGCTGATTCAATGTTACCATTTAAAAAATCTCAGTTAATAGCAGCAAAGTAATTATTTAGACCAGTGTAATCACAATTTTTAAAATCATGGTAATGCGTATCAAATTTCATCCACTTAGGACTATTAGGTAATACTAAGTCACATGCTAATGCAATATGGTGGGGGATTGTTAGGTAATAGCGTATCACTAGCAGCACTCAACTGATATAGAGTTCTGAACATTAGAAAAAATTAAGTCCAAAAAAACGTCATTATTATTGGGTATCGTATTAACTTGTTTGAGACCAGAAAACGAAAAATGTTCATTCAATATCATTGCTGGATATCCATTTGGACAATACTGCAATAGTCCATCCTGATCTTGTGGGTTCCAGATGGCCAATGGCAAATTATAATCTCCAAATAAAAATACAGAAGAGTTCATATGGTTGAATAATATGTTTTCGACTGACTGACAGTGGCTTTCGTAGATGGCATCCCTGGAGGTCGGACGAATGTATGTTGAACCAAAAATGAAACTACATTTGTTATGAATAAGATGAACGAATAAATGTTCAACATCAATATTCGATCTATCGATTTGATATACTTGTAAGTCGGTTTTAAATCCCATCAAAACCCCACCACCTCTTTTAAGGTTGCTAGTTGATTCATTTCTATCGCATCGAAATACTTGATAATTTTTGAGACCAAGCTCTGAGGTAGCAAATGAGTCAGTCAACCAAGTCTCAACCAAGATTATGACATCATAGTCACAGCAAGCCACAGCGTTCTGCAATTCAATTAATTTGGTTCTCAATCCTCCTATATTCTGAAAATAAATCTTTAAATTTTTTAGTTTTTTTGGGGAAGTTTATTTTCGATCAATCAACTATAAGATTTATTTTAAATGATACATTTGTGGTCGGCACATCTGGAAAAGTTAATGTCATATTAATTCATCATGAGTTTTACACGATGCAGAACTTTTTATAAAGAGTAATTTTTTTTCGTAAAATTAATTTTAAAAAAGTTTCCTATTTGGTGTAACTGAAGTAAACACGCTGTACATAATATAATACATATTATAATGAAAATAGCATATATTATTAAAAAATCAAAAATTATCTTTTTTTATGAAATCGATTACATACTTATTTTTATAACACCCTTAATGCGACCTTGTGTACTTGATCAGTGACGTTTACGTTTCTTTAACTTGTCATTATCTGTTATTAGAACTTATACAATAATTATAATTGTCGGCTTGTAAAGGTTTGTTTTCGTTTTAGTGCTTAGTGCACCAGGGGTTTCTCGCAAAACAGTTCCTTTAATTTCAGATGATCCATCAGTTTTTAACTGGTAGACGCCGGAAACTTGATAGCTTTTGACGAGTTTCTTGCCTTTAGTGATGCCTTTCTTTGGAAAAATTGTTAAATTTACCGTCTTGAACACACATCTAAGTAAAACCGACATTGTGGACGGTTAATAACAATAAATAAGCGAGTTTTTCAATTAAACTTAAACGATCGATTTAAATCGACACACAGTTATTGTTTCACCCGGCCTGTAGAGCGGCGCTCGCGTCGCGCCAGCCGATGTCGGGCTGGCTCATTAGAAGAAAGCAGGGGCAAACTTACCTAAATAAAGTTGTGTTTATACTTCTTAATTTAGTTGACAAATTTGACAGTTATTAATTTGAATGTTTTAAAATTTGTATATTGTTTGTTCCTTGTTATATTGTTATATTACTATGAAATGGTTTTTTTTATTCCATTTTTTCTAATTTTCTTATAATTGTTTTATTTTTATACGTGAAACGAGCAATCAATAACTGTTAAATAATAATTATAGCAGTTTCAAAGTCCTCATCCTAATATCCCAATAGAGCTAATATGTGCGCAATAATAGTTAATACTCTAATAGCTTTCTGGTTAAAAAAAGTGCGATTGTTACGGTTTTCGTCATTTTCCATTATTTTCCCAAAAAAATGACACTGGAAAATGCTTTAAATTTTTTTATTTCTTTAATTTGCCACTTAACAAATTCAAATCTCTTCGCCATTAAAATATATATTTATTACAGGATTGTTTATAATGTTATGGTTAATATCAAAACATTTATACCTTTATTTTATAAACTTTGTGAGGAGATCGCACAGTTAGATGTGTACCAGTCGTTGGCACAAACTAGCTTGGAAAATAATTATATTCGTCCTGAATTTGGCGAATATACAGAAGTTAAACATAGTCAACATCCTCTTCTAAATTTTTTGCTACCTACGAAACCTGTTGCAAATACAATAGTAAGTAACATAAAATTCTTAACTTAACATTTTTCATCATATTGCAATTTGTTTCGTTAGTTTCTTGAGATTCAGTTAACTTTCTTGTAAGGCAGTTATTATTTTTCTAAGAATTTATTGTTATGCTTATTTTTTTCTTCACTATTTTGCTCTTTGATATGCTGTAATGTCCCCCTACTTTCCGCGAATGTTCCTCGAACGGTGCCATGATAATGATAATGTTATTTCTTCATTAGTTTTCACCCCTGGTGTACAGGAATTTATTTCGGTATGCTCCCTTGGAATTTAATTCCATTCTAGGAAGATTTTCCGTTAGCTTTTACTTGTACTTTCACATTACGAGCACGTCGTATTAGAAAACACCACTCCCAGGTGCAGTCGTTTTAATCTTAACAAAGTTTGGGGAAAACCTTGATATCCTGAAAAGTTTCTAAAGAAAGAAACTGTGAAAGATCTGAATTAGGAAGGATATCCCTAATATATCTCCTCTTAACCAGCTAGATCATTGCCGGATTACATGCCTCGGTGGTCTAGCGGTTAGGGCATCAGTACGGAATACTGAAGACGCGGGCAGAAATTTTTCGGTTTCTTTCTTCAGTAGTTTTGACCCCTGGTGTATTGGAATTTATTTCTGTATGCTCCCTTGGAATTTAATTCCATTCTAGGAAGATTTTCAGTTAGCTTTTCACTTGTACTTTCACATTACGAGCACGTCGTATTAAAAACACGACTCCCAGGTGCAGGGGTTTTAATCTCAACAAAGTTTGGGGAAAACCTTGACATCCTGAAAAGTGGCTAAAAAAGAAACCGTGAAAGATCTGAGTTAGGAAGGACATCCCTAATATATCTCCTCTTAACCAGCTAGATCATTGCCGGATTACATGTGGTCTAGCGGTTAGGGCATCAGTACGGAATACTGGAGACGCGGGTTCGATTTCCGCCTGAGGTAGAAATTTTTCGGTTTCTTTCTTCAGTAGTTTTCACCCCTGGTTTATTGGAATTTATTTCTGTGTACTCCCTTGGAATTTAATTCCATTCTAGGAAGATTTTCCGTTAACTTTTCATTTGTACTTTCACATTACGAGCACGTCGTATTAGAAAACACCACTCCCAGGTGCAGGGGTTTTAATCTCAACAAAGTTTGACATCCTGAAAAGTGGCTAAAGAAAGAAACCGTGAAAGATCTGAATTAGGAAGGACATCCCTAATATAATCTCCTTTTAACCCGCTAGATCATTGCCGGATTACATGTGGTCTAGCGGTTAGGGCATCATATCAGTACGGAATACTGGAGATGCGGGTTCGATTCCCGTCTGAGGTAGAAATTTTTCGGTTTCTTTCTTCAGTAGTTTTCACCCCTGGTGTACTGGAATATATTTCTGTATGCTCCCTTGGAATTTAATTCAATTCTAGAAAGATTTTCCGTTAGCTTTTCACTTGTTCTTTGGTATATTGAAAGCAACTTGACATTTTAGTTCCCAATCAAACATTGTCGTACTCCATCTTTGTGACAGTGAGCTTTAATTCCTTTAAATTCTGGCCAGTTGGTTGTGAAAACCAGTACCAAATAGACATACACACACACACACAATTCCTTTAAATTATTTTACATTAAATATTATAGGTTAAAACAAAAGTTTTTCGTTATACGAAAACCCAACATCTCTCGCCGCGACATCTGGCGACCGGAGCCGACAAAAATTGTGTGCAATATTTCCAAGTTAAAGAAAAGTGACATTTCTAGTACACAGGGTCGCATTATGGGTGTTATAAAAATAAGTATAATCGATTTCATAAAAAAATATAATTTTGGATTTTTTAATAATACTTTAAATTCTATTTTCATTGTAATATGTATTATATTATGTACAGGTGTTTACTTCAGTTGCCCCATATGGAAAACTTTTTTATTTTTTTTTATTAGTTTCACGAAAAAATGTTACTCTTTGTAAAATCTCTCTCTGCCCTAAAAGTGCTGCACCAAGGCTACAGTGCTGCACCAGTCTGTTTCTCTGTCCAATTAGTGCAGCACTAACGTGTTTCTTTAAATATTTGGTGCTGCACCGATGCTCACAACTTTTCTCGACATTTTTTTCACAAAATTTTTATACGAAACCTCTTTTTTATCCACAAAATTTCTCTAGATAATATTTTTAACCATTTTCCATAAATTTTATATATAAAAAAAAAATAAAATCTGTAACAAAAATGTTAGATTGTTGAAAGTTAACACAGAGGGTTAATCGAGGTAGAAAAAAATTTTTTGGTGGGAAAAATCGAGCATTTTCGGTAATAGTAAACAACCTTTCTACACCACCACGTTTCTTTTATTTTGCAACACTCAACTATACCACTGGTGTTGGTGCTACACCTGTGGGGTATATGGTGTTACACCAAATATTGAAAGAAACAAACCTATTATATACTAGTAAAACCATATTTAATTATTATCGGCACACTTAGAAATGTTGATGTCTGATTATTTCATCATGGGTTTTATCGATGCATGACTTTTTATAAAGATTAACTTTTTTTCGTAAAACTAATAATAAAAAAGTTTTCCATATGGGCAACTTAAGCAAACACGCAGTACATAATATAATACGTACTACAATGAAAATAGAATTTAAAATATTAAAAAATCAAAAAATATATTTTTTATGAAATCGATTACTTATTTTTGTAACACGCTTAATGCAACCCTGTGTATTTTGATCTTAGACGATCCGTCAATTTTTATGACGTATCCGTTGGAGACACGCTGGCTTTCGACGAGTTTTTTGCCTTTAGTGAGGCTTTTCTGTTGACCTGTGACATTGTGCACAGTTAATAACAATAAATAAACGTGTTTTGCAATCAAACTTATGCGTGACCAGCGCGATCGGTTTAAATCTGCACACAATTATTGTTTCGCCCGGTCGCTAGAGCGGCGCTCGCGTCGCGCCAGCCGATGTCGATAATGGTTATTTAACGAACAAGTGTATTAGTCGCCATTTTAATTTACGAGTTCGTTACAGAACTTTTCCGTCGACCGTACTTTTCACAATAACAGATAGTATTAACACACCCTCTTGATTTCAAATGTTTGTTTGTCACCATAGGTAACTGTCAATATAAATGTATAATAAGAGCAATGTACGTTGGGTTGCATATAATAAAATCGTTCATTAATAGAAAATCATTCATTAATAGGGGTCATTAATCAATGATTTTGAGTGCGTTAAAATACATCATAAATGGTCGGTCGACGGAAAAAGAAATATTAATAATCGTTTTTGTTTAGTGTTGTTCTGATGATTATAACGTCCACATTATAACCGGTCCTAATGGATCTGGAAAAAGTGTTTTTATTAGACAAGTCATGCTGTTGCAAATAATGGCTCAAATAGGAAGCTACGTACCTGCAGAATGGGCTATTTTCAAACCAGCAAATAAAATGTTTGCCAGGATTTATTTGAACGATAATATGGAGTATAATGCGTCGTCATTTGTTCTAGAGGCGAGTGCCAAATGAATTAATTAATTAATTATTTGATTTTTATCTAGTTTTATTGCAGATGAAAGAAATTAAATATATAATGAATTCAATGACGAAAGATTCTCTGGTTATAATCGATGAATTAGCTCGATCTACATCTGCAGAAGAAGGTGTATCCTTAGCTATTGCAATTTTGGAAGCGATGTCTTATTTTTCCTCATATGTTTTTATTACGACCCATTTTACGATGTTTGTAAAGTTTGCATCAATTTACCCACATATCAAATCGTAAGTAATCTTGAAAATCAAAATTATGTATAAATTCACAAACAGTCAATAAATAGTTAAAACCATTTTGGAAACAGATGTAAGAGAAAGTTGTTGTGGGCTTGATCCATTGTAGAGTAAAACTTTTGAAACCTTCGTAGAATATGTTACTTTATGTTTGAAAAACATGCCATTTAAAAGATTTAGATTGTCTCTTCAAGGAACGAATCATTTAAAAATTGATATTTCTTGAACTCTAAAGCCAATAACTTAGTTTTGCTTCCTCAAGGACCCTTCAAGGCATAAAAGAACCAGGCTGTTTAGATAAAGGGTGTCCCAGAGTAGATTTTAGGTTTTAAACTTACCTTACGCCGACCCTGTTAGAAATTCCATGGTTACATGGTTGAGGCTTATTTTAAAGCCAACGATTCGTACACAGTTGCTCAGCGGCGTTTTTGTTATGCGCCATCGGCGATGTTAGTTCACGCGTGGATAAAAAAATTAGAGAACAAGGAGTTGTTACAAATGTCAAAACATCCAGGTCAACTGAAAACCATTCGAACTCCTCCCAATATTGAGAGGGCCGAGGATTACGATTTACAGCCTGTCGCACCCTCTCAATATTGGGAGGAGTTCGAATGGTTTTCGGTTGACCTGGATGTTTGACATTAATTTGTAGAAACCCCTTGTCTCTAATTTTTTTTACCCACGCGTGAACTAATATCGCCGATGGCGCATGACAAAAACGCCGCACAGTAGTTCAGAATGCCTCCGTAAGCGCGCATAGGGCTTCTAACTGACCTTGCCGACATGTAAGTCATATGAGTGTGGTCTGTGTGGTCCAGTATAGTTTTACAAGATGTGTGTGAGTGATTGTGTGTCTGTGTGACCGTGTGTGACAGTGTGATAAAGGAAGTGCGACCGAAATCGTGTGTGGATGGAATACCATTGTGTGTGGGTGTAGACACGTACGTTAGTGTGTGAGTATGTGTGAACATGTGTGAGTCTATGTGTGACTGTTTATTTGCACGTCATAAATGTATATGGGTTCATACACGTATATACGTGAGGGTGAGGGTCTGTGTGGGTATGTGTGAGTGTGAATGAGTGTGCGTGAGTATTGTCGACCGTGTGTGAGTGTTCGTGAGTGTGCACGCCTTATTTGATGAAAGTTTTCATAGTAAATGTTTCGCGAAATCGCCTTTTTACACTTCAAACGCAGTTTTCACACCAAGATCCGCTTTCTAATATACAAGCAAAAAATAAGCTGCAGATATCCGCGGACTTGGAAGTTATGGGCATCTAAGTAATATTTTCAACCGTTTATTCGTGTCGTCTGATCCATAAATGGCCCACTTCCGATCTTCCACGAAAATGAAGATGAAACACAATAGTTTACCGCTTGAGGTTTCACAAATGCTGAAGAAGAGAGTGACAACGAAATTAACTAACATGTATTTAAAAAAGCAAGTGGGTGCGGGTTTTATTACGCAATATATCATTTTCCGGTTTACTTGGATGCCTATAACTTCTAAATCCGCGGATATTCGCAGCTGATTTTTTTTCGCATGATATTCTACACTTTTCAGAGTGCACACTCATAAACACTCATACACGGTCGACAATATTCACACACACATACCCACACACACCCTCACACACACGTACATACATCTATGAACCCCTATACATATATGACGTGCAAATAAGCAGTCATACATAGACATACATGTTCACACATACTCACACACTAATGTACATGCCTACACCCACACACAATGGTATTCCATCCACACAAACATACCGATTTCGGTCCCTCTTTCTTTATCACTCTGTCACACACGGTCACACCCACACACAATCACTCTCACACACATTGTAGAACTATACTGGATCATACAGACCACACTCATATGACTTACATGTCGGCAAAGTCAGTTAGAAGTCATATGCGCGCCCACGGAGGCATTCTGGACCACTGTGCAACGCTGAGCACTTGTGTACGAATCGTTTACTTTCAAATAAGCATCAACCATGTAAGAACGCTGTGAACTCGTCCACTGTTCCATGGATAACTGAAATCCGCTATACGCTCGACGTAATATTTTCATGGAATTTCGAACAGGGTCGGCGTAAGGTAAGTTTAAAACCTAAACTCTACTCTGGGACACCCTTTATATAGTCTTTGTTTCATCCCATACAATGTTACTGTTTACCGGTAGTTATTATTTTGTGGAATTTTTATTATCTTCTTCTAATGCCATCCTAAATTCAGCAAAATAATGAAACAGTGTGACTCTGTTAAAATATTCTTCTTTCATTTTGTTAGCTGGGAAATGGAAACAGTTCCAATTGGTGATGATCCAAAGACTTTCAAGTTAGATTACAGATACAGTTTAATTCCAGGAGTGACCAAAATAGAACGTTACGGTGCATATATTGTAAGAAATATATGGCCTGAAGCGATTGTGAAAATTGTAGACAATTCTTTGGATAAATTAGAAGAAGAGCAACATGTAAGCAAAAAAAAAAATTAATTATTGGAATAAAAAATGATCCAGGCTATAGTCGGATTGTGAATATATAATCAACGATCATATATTGGAGCGTGGCAAAATTTTAACGGAACATAGGATTTTCAATGTATTTTGGACGAAAGCTCATGTAGAACTCGAGCAGCACACAATATAAGAAATCGGTGCGACGGCGTATCAAATATTCAATTGAACCACTCTACATTGTTGTATCCCTACTATCAGGTAGCAGAGCGCGTATCCGCGTTAACTTACTAGCACTTATCTGCAACAGTATGAAAATGTTAGGAAAGGAGGTGTGTATGTGTGACGTTTTGGAAGAGATTTTGCAGTTCCACTGTATGCGAGAAATTATTTTCTGCAATATATGTAACAAAATAATTTCTCTTCTTAAATACTAAAAATAAGTGATGTGGTTCCTTTTTGCCATAAGAACTTTGAAAATAAAGTAGATTCTACGAATCCAATCTCAAAAGTGGGTTCTGTGAAAAATAAGAAAATTAAAAGAAAATAATTTTCTCAGCGTCATCTCAAAGTCTTCCACTTGCGACAAATAACAGAAGTTATTTACGAGTTGCACCGCGACTACACTGGAAACAACTACTCCTGAGGCTAATGCCCCCACAGACATTGAATTGAACCAGTCCAATCGCGTGTCAGAAGCCTAAAACCCACAGCCAACACTTTGATTTTGTTATTCAAACAGCCATCATTCTTAGACCGGTTTCGGCATTATTGTGCCTCATCAGTAAGAAGTAGATAGCCCGACATCGTATCTTTAACAATGTCTGAAGATTGTGTTCGACTAGCCCAGTACTCGATATCGAGAACGAGGAAAGCCCAACATCGTCTTCACTTAAATAACAAAATCAAATTTGCAGTAAGTAGACATCCCGCAATGTAGACCATCCGGATATACAATGCTCAACAAGCAAATTTACAACGAAGAAATATCCAATCTCAAAAGTGGGTTCTGTGAAAAATAAGAAAATTAAAAGAAGTACTGACCTAGTCGAACACAATCTTTAGACATTATTTAAAGATACCGTGTCGAGCTATCTACTTCTTACTGATGAGGCACAATAATGCCAAAACCGGTCTAAGAATAATGGCTCCTTGAATAACAAAATCAAAGTGTTGGCTGTTGCTTTAAGGCATCCGACACGCGATTGGACTGTGGAAGACTTTGAGATGACGCTGAGAAAATTATTTTCTTTTAATTTTCTTATTTTAAAAAACATAATTGTAAAAATAAACTAAAATGTAACTAAAAAAAACTACGAATCTAATGTAATAAAGGTTCAAATAAACCACCTTGTTGTGCCAAACAGAGATAAGAGAGTCTCAAATCGCTTTATTTTATTCTCATACCACTTTAAAATCTGTATCCTTTCTTCCTTTGTGAACGTGAACATTTTATTTTCAATCGTTATCAGCTTACTACTACTACGAACTATGATTGACTTTCAGTAGACTGAGATGCACGTGTCACGTGCCAGTTGCTCGAGGCAGAAAGGGGAACAGCGGCTCAATTGAATAGTTGATACGCCGCGCCGTCGCGCACATTTCTTATATTTTGTGCTGGTCGACTATATGAGCCCTCGTCAAAAACACACTAAAAATCCTATGATCCGTTAAAATTTTGCCACATCAGTATAATCATTGACGCAGTTGTATAGCAGAACCAGAAATTTAAGAATGTCATAAATCACCATGAACCATAAATGACTTGATTTATCAGCATGCGGTCTACGCAGATCCGTACGTTCTATATATAGGTAAAATAATTATTTTAAAAAATGGCTTGAATTTAGAATTATTTAATTAGATGTAATATATGATACCCACTGTCATACATAAACTCCGCATCATATGGTTTTCTTCCTAATTGCTGCAGATAAATTTTGACTGCCATGTAAATTTGATTTTGACTGACATGTAAATGGTCAATCATGTCAGTCAGGTTGGAGAAATATTATTTCTTCGAACTGCTGACTTAAGAGTCTTTTCGTTTTTTCTTTCTGAAATAGGGTTACTTATTATTTTAAAGACGGTGGAATACGGCGTTTTTGTTAAAGTGGCAGTTTCTTGCACAGCTTGATCCTTTGACATTTCACCTTCTCTAAGGGTAGTATAAACACCTAATACAAGTTTTTTCCCATAAGGGTGTAAAAATTGTCGACTAGTGCTACTACCACCACCAGTTGAAGTACTGGCTGCAGGTTGAACACATTGACGCCACAGTTTTTACAATTTAATACTTTGGAATAGACACAACTGATACACACAACGGAATATTCAGTAATGACATAATTTTGTTAAATTAACTCCTTTCGTTTCTAAAATCCGTAAAGCGGTCAATTCTCAAAAGAGCTACCTATTAATTCCCCATTATTTATTTAATTTTCTCTAATCTGTTCGTTATCTTAAACAACATATCACCCATGTCGTTCAAATCTGGTAATTGAATTTTTAACCCTAAATAAACCACTATCACTAATTTCCTTAACAGTCCATTAAAGTAGTGAAAGTCTGGTGGTTAGGTAAGTAAATTTTATATATTAATAATTATTATCGGTTTCTGTCTGTAAAGTAATAGTTTTAAATTAAATTAAAATGCCTATCTATTTCATAGGATATTTTAATCCGGACCTGGAATTCTTTTATCCGACACACAATTTTATTGTTTTACTACAACTCCAACAATAGGTAAAGACAAAACACGATGAGAATATCACACCGCGTCATAGCTGTATGACGTCACCGTTCTTGGTCTCCACCTACTCGAGCCCAGTGGCGTGTTGTGTGATACACAAAAATAAAACTAAAAATATTCAATATTTTGTATTTACTGAAATTTAGTTTTTATTTATGTTTAGAGAAACAATCTCCTGATATTACCATTGTACTGGGTACTAAAAATTCTAGAAAATCCTATTGTGCATTTTTACTTTTAATGATAATAAAATAATAATTATATTTACAAATACATAGACGAATACGTTGAAATAATACTCATAATAGCCCAGTTGCCAGATAAGGATATTGACCAAAAGCTCGCACAAAATGTGATATCGATGAAACTTGGCATTTAAGTACTTGAAAGGGTGTAGAAAACGATAAAAAAATCTTCACAATTTCGAAATTAAAATCGAAAATTTGGTTCTTCCATTATATCTCGAAAAAAAATAAAAATTTCGAAAAACTAATAGCACACGTGAAAGAGCGGAAAAGTTTACTAAAAATTATATTATAAGTTATTTCAAAAAAAATTTATTACTATAAAAAATTATTAAAAATAAGAAAGCAAATTCGAAAACTCTACGCGCGCCGAGCCGTTGAATAGAAATATTCAGGCGAGGCGTTTGGAAAAACTAAAGTATTGTCACGAATACCAAATATATATAAAATATTAATTTCCGAAAAATCGTTTAGCAATTTTATTTATCAAAATTATTTTAGTTTAAATTTATTATTATTATTTACTCAATAGAGAGCAAAAAATATAAACATCTAATTAAACCAGGTCGTTGCAATATTTCGCTGATATGCAGAAACCCGAAAATCGATGTTAGATTGCCTAAAATGTAGGGCAATCTATCGAAATTACGGATTCTGCCATGTCAGCGATTTTTGCCTAAAAACTATTCGCGACGGGGAAAATTAGGGAGTCGGTAGTTAGCCGCAGGGTGAGTCGGTAGTTGGCCGCAGAGTCGTTAGTTGGCTGGAGAGTCAGTCGTCGGCTACAGAGTCAAGGGTTGATTAAAAGTTAGGTTCCTCTGGGGAAGTATTAGAGTCCGGCATCCGAGCCCGTGCCCAAGACAGTTCTTTCAAGAAGAAAAGCCAATAAGGGAATAGTGACAAGCCCATAGTCCCAGTATGCTTAGTGTTAGTTTATATTTAATATATATATATATATATATATATATATATATATATATATATATATATACAGGGTGACACAGCAACCATGTAACAGGCTACAGTATCTGTGTTTCTCAGGATAAAATTATAAAATTTTAGGGCATTAAATGGGACCTTAGTGGCCTCATTTTAGTCAGTTTGTTTCACTTTTACTACTTCCGGTTTTACCGGAAGTGATACCAACTTTTGAATTTTAAACGGGACACCCTGTAGATTATTGCATTTTTGAAATCTACGTGACAACCTGATTTCATCGATGTATCATACTTGGTATGTCAAGTGAATAGTTAAGGAGCTACACACAAAAATACGAAAAATCAAAATTGGCTTAAATAACATACCAAAGAAATAAACAACTGGAAAAAACGGCACTAACTTAAATATTACATTAAATTATTTAATGTAATTCAAAAAATTTATAAATTTAATACAACATAACTGAATTGTACGATTTTTTATTTTTTTTAAATTTAACCCATTTTCCCCCCTGTTTTCATACCTTATTTAAATTGCAACCCTTGTTTTTTTTTTTTTCCTAAAACAATAAACGCATTCTATTCTAATTAAGTGCATAATTTTAAATTACATTTTTTGTACATTTCTTAGTTAATGTTCTCAAATGAGAAAACTATCATACTTTAAAGCAATATATTAAATAATTTTTTAATATTATCAAGGCGGCAGTGACTATGACATTATTTTGACTTATTTATGCGCTCGCCTATGCATGTCGAAAAACGTGCGGTTCTTAAGGAAGCTGCGCCGTTGCTAAGAGGAGGTGCAACTCGGCATATGACGCGGTGTGATATTTTCATCGTGTTCTGGTTCTACTAATGAGGGTCCTCGGCTAATATTGATTTATGACCTTCTAATATATCTGGTCGGAGTATAATTATCACGGTTCTAATAACAGAAAAAATGAACAGACGGTAAAAATTTAGCCAAATTTTGAGGTTTATTTAACTTTCCAGAAATCAATCTTCATTCCCATGGATCAAAGATCAGTTGTGAAATACAATACAGAAAGCGAACTGAGACAATTAAAGAGAAAAAATGTATTATTTATTCCAACAATTAAAGAAATAATTCTCAAATATCAAGAAAATCTAAAAGACCTCAATTTTGATATTTCACACAATAAATTAAACGGTAATCCTAATTTAGAAGAAATACCACATGAATATTTGTCGCAGTTGGAACAACCATTTGATCAAATTTTTTCTCCGGATTTTCTTGAACTACAAGACCAAGAAATTCCTCGAATTAACTTTAATTTTCATAAAAACATTAATAATGAAGAATCACTTGATAACAGTCAATGGCAGAGTGATGATTCAGAATTTATCAAAAAGCTTCAACCTACTGTAATTCTCAATGAAAGTCCTCAAAATTCTCAATTATTAAACATGTTTCCTCCTAGACAATACTCCAATGATATCTCAAACACAATAATTTCAAAAGATAATGTTGGTGAATCATGGAACAAAAACATGACTCAAAACAGTTCTTATAGATACATCTCTCCAATAGTCAACATTGTGGAAGGATTAAATAATCCCACACCGTTAAATAGTACTTTTTCGGATAACCAAAGTAACTTATTAGAAAATAATATTCAAGAAGGAAAGCGGGAAGAAAATTTTCTATTTAAATCTCCCAATTTAATTCAGAATAACTTTTTTTCGTTTGGTAATTCAAATATGATTAACCAATTCGAAAACATTGCCACAGGAGAAAGAGTTTCCAATCCAAATCTGTTTACTCATTTTTCATCATCCCTCAACTGTAATAATTATACCCGTACAAATAATTTTAATGCGTCATATTCTTCAGATTCCAATTTGGGTAATAATGTATCCACCGATTCAAAAGACGATTACAGAAAACTCGCAAAAAGTAATCAATGTTCTAAAAATGTTGCATCTCTAAAAAAAATTACTGAACCGGTGATTGGAAATATCCAATCTTCATATAATAATGACAGCTTTGAAATTCTTTATAAACGAAGTGATTGTGGGTTTGAAAAACAACTTTCTGATTTGCAAAGAAAGCGCAATTTTGACTCTGATTTGCAAAGTAACAGCTCCAAAAGGCAAAAATCTTGCTTTGAATCTTATCGAGATAACACACTAAATAATTTGTCACAAATTTCAAATGAACAAGGACATTCATCTAGAACAAATAGTTCGAGCTCATTTGAAAAGCAAAACTTACAGACCTCTATAGCAGCAATATCTGACATTATTAGTAATACTAAACATGATTTATCTAGTATTTCAAATGAAAATAAACAAGACCCATCATTTCTAAATAATTCTTCCAAAACAGCGAATGAAAAAATTAAAACGGTTAATAAAGAACCAAATTATTCCCAACCAGCAAGTGAGTCCAATAATACCGCCGGAAAGTGTAACATTGATACAGATTCTACATCAACGATTGTAAATTCTGATAATCAAATTAATGTATTTTCTACGGCAAGTAAACCTGAAGATTTGGAACAAACAGTTGATGATGTAAAACAAGTTTCTCAAAATTTGAATTCCGAACAATCTACATCACAAACCGGTGTCTCTACTGCTTCTAAAAAGCGCAATCTTGATTCTCCATCCGATTCTACCAAACAGACATCCTCTAATACAAATGATAAAAATAAAGACTTGCTTCAGACCAGCATATCCAGTGCATCCCGTTATAGAAATCTTGATTCTGTCGCTTCTTCATCTAAATCAGCAGATACTAATGATACATCAAACGAAGCAAAAAATCCTAAAAAAGAGATAAAGAAAATGCGCGTTTCTAGAAAATTCATTCCACCACGGAAACTTAGCGCAAAAAAAATAAAAGAAGATTTTTACGAGCAAGACAAAAAAATATTCAATGGTACAGAAACTCCAGATTTAGATAAATATCTAGAACAACGTATGAAGCGACCGACTGTAAAGCAAATTCAAACTGGTACTTATGTGGGAGCCTTCAGAAGAACGACAAACGGATTCGAAGTGCTCGTTCCCGAACCAGAAATTAAAAAAACTATATCGAAGACTTTCTCTAACGAGACTATCGATATGAGAATTTTCAGCGAGAAGAACGCTAATGCTTTCGAACAATTTATTAAATCTCAAGACACAGATTTTCGAAATTTCCACTTCAATGGAGAAAAGGACTTGAGAAAAACTTACAGTATAGAAAGTGAAACTATAATTGATTATTATATGGCTAACAGTCAAACTAATAGATCGAATCAAAGCTTGAATAGGAATAATTCTATATTTTCGCCTGATGATTATTACAAACAAAATAAAGCAGAAACTATTAAATCCAGTCAGAGCCAGAATAACAATTTATCTATATTTTCGCCAGATGGATATTATAAACAGAATAAAGAAGAAATAAATAATGTAATGAAGAAATACTTGGGCAACAATTCATCTTCTAGTAGGGATTAAATGATTTAAAATCAACGAAGATTATTTTTAAACTTATTGTTTTGGACAAAAAATATTTTTTGGTTAAATACAACATATACTTTGTTAAATATGTTCAATTAATTATTTGGTTTAAAAAAAGTTATATAAAATCTATTTTTCAATATTTTAATCAGTGTATGTTTTGATTAGCATTTTTTTAAATAAATATTTGTTTATTTAGTTATTAAAAATAATTAATTTCTTTTAACAACAAGGAGGGGCACACTTTTAATGGGATTTCCAACAACGTAAGAATTTGATAAACTGTTAGTATATTGTAGATATCGACCTTCTGATCGGAGCGGGTAAGGGGTATCTTGAAAAACACGAATTAAATGAAAAATACTATAAAGGTTGGCATTTTCTTTAAAAAAGTAACACAAACAAGTTAATTTGATCTTGGGCGGCTGTGTCGGATGTCACGTGTCGAGTTTTTATATACAGGGTGTAATTATAAGTAATATTAATACTATTTATTTCCATACTCTCAACAAAAAACTGACAACTTCAAACTCACCTTGCAAATATTTTTTAATTATTCTAGAATAAAACGTAAATAATTTTGTATACCTCCTTACAGGTAAATATCGTATGTATAAATATTTAATGAGATACTACTTAATTTAAATGTTTTAAAATAATTTCTGGTAAAACATTTTCTTCGTTTTAGTGGGGATTACCAACATCTTCAACACACTCTAAAACACTGTTGTTTGGATATTTGACCACTGCTTGATGTCGGGCATAACTTAAATACCAAACAACACTGCAAATGTGGCAGAACATACCCACTATCCCCGCGGAAGAAAATATCTTACCAGAAATTATTTAAAATATTTAACATTTAATATTTAAGTTTTACATACCCTATTATTGTTATTTTTCAATTTAGCTCTGTGGGTAGGTATATAAAATTATTTACGTTTTATTTTAGAACAATTAAATATATTTGCAAGTTGAAGTTGGACTTTGTCACTTTTTTGTACATAAAAAATCGGCACGCGACGTCCTATATCGAGATGATATTGAATTGTTTGTATTATTATTTTTTTTAAATAATTTATAATATTTTGGTTTAATTCCTGTTTTTCAAATTAATAATAATTTTTATGAGTACCCCTGTACATAAAAAATCAGCACATGACATCCGACACAGCCGCCCAAGATCAAATTAACTTGCTTGTACCACTTTTTTAAAGAAAATACCAACCTTTATAGTGTTTTTCATTTAATTCGTGTTTTTCAAAATACCCCATACCCGCCACTGTATCTCGGAAACTAGTCATAGGATCTCTTTGGGCCCATGAGACGTTTCGATCAAAAGATCGATATCTGCAATACACTAAAATTTTATCAAATTCGTACATTGTTGGAAATCCCATTAAAAGTGTGCCTCCTCCTTTATCCAAATATTCCCTGCTGTGTAAGTTCATAGTACGAATTAAAAAATGTTAATTTGTCAGTTTTAAAATGTTAATTTGTCAGTTTTAAAATGTTAATTTGTCAGTTTTAAAATATTAATTTGTCAGTTCTTAATTTTTAATAATATTCATTGTTCTATACCACGTGTTTTATTACTTACCAAAATTTTTTATTAAATCGTGTAACGTTTTACACTGCTGCTGTAGGATAATACACTAATGGATGAGTCTCGGGGTCCGCACATTGCGGGCCCCTATTACTAGTTAATGCAGGTCCGCAAATACAAATTAAAGGGGCAATTTGCGGGTCTGAATTAATTAGTAATCGGGATCAGCACCTGTGGTTAGCTGGCGGCGGCAGATGGGCGAAACATAACCTATGTGAATATGTGATGTTTTATATATTTGATAAAATATTATTGTGTATGGATATGTCTCTGAAAAATATGCTGTTTTGGCCATTTGCGGATGAAAATCTTAATAAATTTACATCATTTGATTGCCGGGTGCATATCACTGCGAAAATCAAAAGTTAAATAAAAAAATAAAACTGGATTTTTGAACCAGACAAAAAATATTGCTCAGTCTAACGATTTACCTAAAAGTTGTGAACTCATGAATTGTATGATTTATCAAAAAGAAGTTGATATTAAAATAATAGAAATTTTTTTTGACGAATTTATGCATTGATAGCATTCAGCCAAGTGTGAGGTGTGACTCATATTTGATGTGGGTAGGGTAAGTGGAGGAGAGATGGATTACTTTTTTTGTTTTCCTTTATAAAAGCGAGCCTTTGCGAGAAAAAAAAAATCAGTCAGTATAAGTTTAACTTTCAGTCCTTGTGAAGAGAACCATGCAAATAGAAATTTCTTTGTATAAATATTTGACGAGGAGAGATGGATCAGGAATAAAAAATTAGTGCCATTAGTACCATCATATTGAATACAAATATTGACTAAGAATCATAATTTTGTTTATTTTAAAGTGATTAAACAATTCATCTGTTCGAAAACTAGAAAAAATTATCGGACACGGTGGCCTAGTTGGTAAGGCGGCTGCCAATTCAGCTTGGTCAGTGTTCGGAGAGTAGGTTCGAATCCTGCCGCATTCAAGTGGAATTAAAGTCAGATAAGACTTTGGGACGTGCAAAAAGGCATTTGTGTCATACGCAGTTTCATTCACGCCGGTAAACAGGCCGGATGAGATCGGATATCTCGTGGAACTGATAGGGGTTGGTGACACAATTACAAACTTGTTAGTCGGTAGATCACCTGCATGACAAAGGCATAGTCCTGGGTTTAAGGTGATTGAGGACCGTGGTTCGGAGCCCACGATAAGCTGTAGGTCCCGTCCAGTTTAGGCCATTAGGTCAGAAAAGAGACGTTAAAATTAACAAACAACAAACAACAACAACTAGAAAAAATTGATGAGTAACAAAATTAAGAAATAGGGTCCCTAACTTCGTCTTGCCCCGGGTCCTTTCAACTTTAGTTACGGCCCTGCACGCGCCAAAATTGTGCGGGACCTGCACATAACCTTCAAAATTGTCACTCTAAATGACGGCAATAAGTCGCTTAGTAATAATAAACAAAGTATAATAACGTTTGTTACTGATCCATTTCTCGAAAAATATGATCCATCTTTCCTCGAATTCCAAAAAAAGTAGTAGTAGTCACAATAACTAAACGATAAACGAATTGTTTTTGACGCACAGTAAAAATTTCCGTCGATTTTTCGAGCAGGACAAAAAAATAATATGTTGTAACTTTTTGTCTGTGTATCATGACACACTTACTCGCAACAAATCAGCTCAGTCGGTAAGACAGGCTCGAAATGCCGAGAAGTGATCCATCTCCCCCCTAGATCCATCTCTCCTCGACTTACCCTACATAATAAAAGTTGTGGGCTCTCTAAACTACCCTGAACGGGGAATGCTAAATGGATTTGTATTTTAAGTTGTTAGTTTTACCACAAAGATTTTAGATTTTAGAAATTGTAATATAATCATTTTATGGACTGATTTTTCATTTTTCATGTTTGCTTCCAAACCTATTCATAGTAAGATGCTTATAGTAGGTATACATGCAGTATAAGTAGAACATGACAAATATTAAGAATTAAGACACATGATCCTATAAATAACACAATTTGCGGATTCCTATTTTTTATACATAAGGGTCCGAAATTTGCGGATTCCTATTTTTTATACATAAGGGTCCGAAATTTGCGGACCTGCATTAATTAGTAATCTAATCCCGGGGTCCGCAAATTGCTTCCTACACTAGTCAAATATCAAAAACATTTATTAATGTTACCATGGCCATTAAGTCTAGTTAGACTATGTAGCAGCCATCTTTACTGTCAACTTTGCAGACACTTACAATACATTAGTAAATTTTGAACTATGTATGTAGCTATTACTTATATTTGATCAGGCCGGTGCGCAGGATTTGCTCGAGAGGGGGCCTTCAATAAAAAAAAATCGAAGGAACTCTAGTTTGTCAAGTAAAGATACAGAAATTTTCCTCTCGAGTGGGGGTTCAAAACCCACCCCCCTGAGCACGGGCCTGTATTTGATTATTATGTGTCTGGGATTAGACGGGATTCTGCTGTTTCAGTCCTAATCGCCTTAATAATTGACTAATGACTAGCCAAGACAAAAGCGGACTATTACCTGCATTTGCTGCTTCCTACTCGTTCTTGTTATTATAGTGAAATCGCAATCGAGCCGGAGTAATATATCTGTCAGAACAGGAAAGTTCAGATGTGGGTGCCTATTTATTTACGGGGTACATAAAATCATCATTTAAAAATATATTTTTTTGAATATGTATTATTTCGGTATGTAGATACTTTAAAAAATGTTTTTTGAGTTATTTGCAATTGTTATGTAAATGGTTGAGTTATCTGTTTGAGTAAATTAACAACAAGGTATAAAACAAATATTTTTCAAGACCTATTAATTTGACTATTAGGTATACCTACATTAAATTGTTTAAATCGTTATTCATGATTGACTTCTTGGAAATCTTAGCTTAGCTTAGATTATAGAAAGTAATCTGAGTGTTCAAAATCTATAAATGTGACTACAATTGTATTAAAAATGTAAATGTGATAAATCCTTAGATTATAGAAATCTATAATCTAAGGGTAAATCGTTATTTTATCATCTTCTTGGAGATTACTAATGCCATGGAAAAACCAAAATGATAACAAGGGGATAGGCTTATAAGATTTTACCTACCTAGGATTTGCTATGAAGATAAGATAGGCAGTTGCAGTTAGTATCTTGATCAGTTCCCAATATTAACTACCCTGTTTCATTAGCCTTCTATATTATCTATTATAGTAAGACGTTGTGGTAATTTTCGGTTAATAGTGACAGTAGTAATGAAAAATGCAGTGTGGTTCAAGTTCAAAGTTTACACCTGTGAAACGTATAAAAAAGTGTGCGTTGTCAGTTAACGAGAAATGTTAATTGCCTAAGAATGAAAAATCCTTCGTTTTCTGTTGACGATACTGTTGAAAAGACAAATAATACGATGGGTGTTAGCAAATCAACGATATGTAAAGTTATAAGTGAATTAAAAAGTGGAGTTGTTAAACCCTCAAAGAAAAATGCAGGAGGTAAGAAAAAAGTGGAATTTACTGAACAAATTAAAACCGGAATAAGAAGAAAAGTTCACGAATTTTATATTAAAAAAGAGATACCAACACTTGACTCATCAAGCGAATATAGTGATATCTATTTTATATCAAAATGTTACAATCATATTAGTAAAAAAGGAGTAGGGTCTGGTGGCGCGGCGTTGAGACCACCCAATTAACGCTGCCAGAAACTAAACCACCAAAATAAGCTCAAAAGCGTGCAAGACTGCAAAAACGCAAGCAAAACCGAAGCATGTCAAAAAAGTGGTGAAAATATTGAATTTACCAAGTTTACCCACCAAAAAACACAAAAATCAAAAAATTGACCGTAAATACAGTCCACTAGATGCCAGCTACAAAAAGAAAGCTGGAGTACGGGATTTGATAAGAAATTCTGCTACTTCGTATCAAATTCACGACACTATGTAAAATTTGATGACATAATTTAATTAAGGTGTCACATTTTCGAGAAAATCGAAAGAAATTGAAAAACGTCATAAAGGTTTCAATAATTTAAATAAAAAAATTATACTATTTTGGTACCATAAATTTACGTTTTATAACGTATTGATTTGTGGACTTAGAAGATTTTGTAAAACCTTAAAAAGCAACACTAAAGGTCAAGATTTAGTTAAGTACCAATCTTTTGTCGCAGAATCGGCACTCTTAACTACTAACTCCGAATTCCTCACTAAGAAAAATTATAATGATTTTTTTGTTATACATATGTCATAAATTATTGAAAGTAGCTTTGGAAATGAATAAATTGGCTACAAATAAATTTTGTTGATAATTTTTTTGTCAATAAGAAATTGTGAAATTTCGTGGAAACAAAATTGCAACAAAAAAGATTGTAATAAAATAATTTAGACCAAAAAATTAAAAAAAAATGTTGCAAGACTATTTTGTGGAAAAAATATTTAAATTTGTTAGAAAAGTCCAAATAAGCACTTTTTTTTATAGAAAAGAAATTGTCACAACAATTTAGACAAAGAAGTAGTCAATAAAAATAAAAATTTTGAAGTTAGCAGAAAAAAAATTACAAATAAATTTTCTCCATGAAAATTATCAAAGGTAAATACCATTATTGAAAGTAAATACGAGAAATCAAACTTAAAAAAAATATCCTGCTCAAAATCTGAGCTCGAATGGTATTTGGTAAGACAATTCTATGAATAAAAAAATATTTAAATTTAATTAAACTTTATTTAACTACATACAAAACAATAAATATTAAAACATTTTTAAAACGAACAATTACTAAAAACACAGTTATTATATACAATTTGTTTGTATTTACATCTCATAATAATGCCATTTTAACAATCTCATTTATGGTTAACGCAACAGAACTATAGTAGTTTGTAATTTCTTACTCCTTGAGTTACGTGCATCAAGGGCTTTTTTGAAGATATTGTCTTCAAACGGATTGAAATTAATGTGAAACTTTTCATAATACATATTTTGTGACATTTTAGCAGTTGAGTTCCACATCGTTTTTAGAACATACTCTTTATAATCAGCTCCATTTTTATTTTTCATATTGAAACCCCAATCCATTAGTATCGTTGAAACTTCTTCAATCGGCTATTCTTTGTACAAATCAAAATGGATTTCTTTACAAAAATCACTAAATTGCTTCCATATGGACATCTTTGACTTTTTAGTATTTTTTCGAGTATAATTTTCTATTTTTTTTAATTATTTCTGCTTCCGAAATATTACCAAATCGTTTTAAAAATGTTTTATTAATATTTATTGTTTTGTGTGTAGATAAAGTTTAATTAAATTTAGAATAATTAGACGTCTTAGAGTTTTAAACTGAAGTGGCACATAAAAATATAACAAACACACATCGCTACCCGGGCAACGTAGTATTATCGATTTTTTATCCAGTTATATTTTCTCTTTCTTCCTCATAGGCTAAATATATCCGATAGCAAACTACTTGAAATTTACAGAAAAAAAAATAAATGGTAAATAAATTGTCGAAAAAATTGTCATTAAAACATTTTTGCCTATTCAGGCAAAACAAAATTCACAGTCGCTGAATCCACCCAAATCAAGGATTTCTACTGTATTCCCTAAAATATGTGTCTTTGAATATTTTGTGTAAAAATTACGCAATTTCCGTGTACCGAAAGTTATTATAAAAAATAAGCATATAAAATAAAGGCCGCATCCTCCAGGAGATGGAGCTATGACGCATTTCCTTCGCGTAGATGCCCACCGGGTATTCAATACCCGTAGCGAGGCGGTCTTCGTGTTTCAGCCCGCAGGTACAACCGGTTGCACAAAAGGGTTCGTATTTCTCTCGTTAACCTGATATTCTACCCAGTGACTTTGCTTTCTCTGTGTTGCTTGCCTGTCTGTCTGACTCTGGCTCCGGGATAGTTAAACACTGCGCCTCCAGGCCAAAAATACAGAACAAAATGATCGAGCTATGGTTTCAGGCCGCGGGCGAGTAATGCAGGATCGGAGTCGGCCTGATTCTTCTTGAAAATTATTTGTTAATTATTCTTCATCATGTGCCTTGTCCTACTAATGACCTTGGCGAATCCTCTGAATATGACCTTGATAATATGCCACATCGGTGGGAAAATACGCTGTGTCCGGCCAGCCACGTCTACGCCATTGATGCCCATTTTTGGCGTTTTTTACGTTGAAACGCAACATGAAAAAACGCTAGTGTGTCCGAAGCCTTACGTGGTTTAAAGAGCCATACAGTTTAACGCCGGATCCGAAAGGAAAAGTTGAGGAGCTGGCTAGAAGACTGATCTTGATGGTTTGCCATTGCCCCTTGAGAGACCAACTCGGCTTTTTCTTCTAAGCGAGAGGACATACGCTAGTCACTGACTTACTGATTCGGTTTTAATTGTGTTAAATGGTAATTGTTGAATTTGGTGCTTTTCGGATGGTGTTTTAGACACAGATTATCAGTTTACCTTCTCCACTGGTTTCTTCTTGGTGATTTTAAATAATGTGGACTGTATTTTTAATTTTTTAAACTGTTTTATCAACAAACAAACACTAAATTAATTGATGGTAAATTGGAGTTTAACTAAGTTTTAAAAATTATCATTTCAACTATAAGAAACTTTTACTGTCACCTTATTTTATTCGTAGTAATATTTTGATGCCAACTGGTTTAATTATGCACTTTTGTTGATATACTACTTTTAAAACATTTGGATAAATCGCAGCCTAACCGAGATTTTTTATACTGAAGAGAGATATTTTAAATACTTGAAGTTTTAAAGCAAACATAAAAATCTTATCAAAACGGATGAAAATTGTAAGTAAAAATTTAATTAGTATAATACTGGAAATGGGTCAAAAATAAAGAACCTTTTAATAATTAGGGGTGATAAGGTAGTATTCTCGATACCACAATAGACAAATGTGTGTTCTGTGTTATTTGACTACTGTGGTATTTATGTTTGGCAACTCCGCGTAAAAGCAAAAGAGACAGAAGTATGCTTTCAGTAACTCTGTTTCACGCAAGAAGCTATCGCGCTCGTCAAACACAAATATACTGTCAAAAACAATAGTATGCCTATGGGTTTGGCATTAGGTTATAAATAATTCAAGCACTCCGAAAATTAGAAATAAAATAAGTATTCAGATTACAAGGCATTAATGATAAAATGTCATTAATAATTATTTTTATCCAATTTTGACATATTAAAACGTCATTATTAACTCCATACCAACAGTAACAAATAAAGTTTTAATCACTAGTGAATTAAAGTTTTTTTAAATCACTACATTTTTCATTTTTATAATTTTTTAGTGTCGGGGATATTCACAACTAATACACTTCATCTGTCGTCAATATTATTAGTAGACATAGCTACCAGTTCGCAAACTCTACAGCCTCCTGAAACAAAGGTTTTTTAATTCCCGAGTTTACTTTCCCGGCCCCTCGCCAAAGGGAAAGTATTGTGAACGCGCTAAAAAAAAATCGAGATAAAGATGGATATATCCATTTTGAGGTCCCCTGAGACCATTAAAACGATTTCCAGATGGAAGTATGTCCGTCTGTCTGTGTGTCTGTGTGTATGTGTGTCTGTGTGTACGTGTGTCTGTGTGTCTGTATTCTTCCACGATAGCGTCCGCACGCTTAATCCGATTGAGCTTAAATTCGGTATGTGTGTTTCGGGTAATCGGGGATTGAACCCATTAGGTTTTGGTTGAAATCCCCCCACTAGGGGGCGCAGGAGCCCTATATACATCGCGAAACAAATATAATAGGTAAAGTTTTTATTTGATATTTAGGTGCCTCACTGGCTTGTCAATACATCATGAAATTTTCATTCCTTAACTTTGAACCTAACCTAAAAAAATTTTTTTTTTACTAAAAAATCGCAACCCGTAGCGTCCAAACGCTTGATCCGATTGAGCTGAAATTTGGTATGTTATAACTGAGTATTCATGTTATTCGCAGGAATCGCAGGTATAAAAAATATGTACAAATGTGTAGTATTTACTATAATAAATGTTCAAAATGGCCTCCATTTTTATGAATACACATACGCCACCGTTTTAAAAAGGAAAACCGAATTTTTTGGAAGATCATTGGCTTCTGACGAAATCGATATGCACTTTCAATGATTCGATGCTTCAGTTGTTGCTCGTCGATGATTTCAACAGAATATACGTCCTCTTTCTAAAACCCCAAAAGCAAAAGTCAATAGGGTTAAGATCGGGACTTCTAGCTGGCCAAGAAATATATGCATCAGGGTTCCTCCCAATACAACGTACAGGGTACAGACCGAAAAGATATTCCCTAACTTCGTTATCGAAATGCGCTGGAACTCCATCCGAATTTATCTCTTCCAAGTATTCTGCTCAATCATTTTGTAAGAACTGCAAGTAATTTGCACCATTTAAATTATTTGGAAGTAAGTAAGGCCCTTATAATTCCCTACCTTAAATAATATACGGATTTTTCAATATATTCTTTGAAATTTTTTTTCTTACTATTTACAGTAATCATTATTCAAGGCGTGAGATCTCCTTAAACGACATCTATGGGCGTAGCTCAAAAAATAACTCCCAGATAAGGAATAAACATTTTCTAAGAAATGCCCTTAATATATTTCGCAACAATTACCCCAGGGGTAGAACTTTCTATAGTTAATGACCGCGCCTTATAGCTTTTGGCTCCCAGTAAAATATATAACGGGTTAGAGATTTTTTTTTAAACCGCCTTCAGTCTTTTGCAATGAGATATGCTGATTTCATTTATTTTCGGTCTGCATGGTAATCTGTGGGCCTCGAAGGAACGACTCGCTTTTTTTGGTATCGAATTATACATGTCGATATGTAATTTCATTTCAGCTTTCTTAATTTTACAGATGCTTTGCCAATCGCATCGAAAGCAAGGTGACCAGTAATTTGGACGTAAAAACTTACTATATGTAATTGTTTTGACAATAAATAAATAAATATTTATTTCATAAGACTTGTACAAGTATAAACATTGTCAAAAGCTAACCTAAGCTTAAAAATATGTAAATATAAAAACATTTGGACTGTTGACAAAATGAATAAAATAGAGAATATGAGACGAGAATATCAAATTAAAATGAATCATTAAAATATTCCTGTAAGGAGTAGTAGTTTTTCTCTTTGATGAATTTTTTACACTGTTTCTTGAACATAGGATTCTTGAGATCTTTCAGTAAGTGAGGTAAATGATTACATATTTTGAGGGATATTATGATTGGTCCTTTTCTTATTTGTGAGTTTGAAGCTAAAGGAATGTAGAGCTTGTTTGCATTTCTTGTTGTGCAATGATTGACATCACTGCATGTCATCAAATTATTCAAATTAATATATGAATAAAGCAAACAGCAGTTAAAATATAGACATATAATGTTGGAATTCCATGAGTACTGAAGACATGACAAGAAATTTTACTGAATTACTTTGCTTTAGTGATTCATTATTATCTCTACCAGGTCTCACTCGTAGACTGAGGTCAGATTTTGATGTTATTGGTGCAAATAAGATAAAGTTCGTTTTTGCTACATTCAAAATTATTCCATTAATGTCACACCAATTTATTCATTTTGTTGACACAGTTTGATGATATCTTGACAAGATCCTCATAATTATTGCTATTGATAACTATTGAGGTGTCATCAGCATACAGAGTCATAAGTCCACCTTGTATATTGTGAGAAATGTCATTTATCCTTGCGGAATACCACAAGAAACATTCAATGATTCCGACATTGAAGAAATCCCTTTTTTTTTGCATAAACCTGTTGCTTTCTTTGTGGGAGGTATGACCTGACCCAAGCTAACGCTGGTCCTCTTATTCCATACGATTCTATTTTGTCTAATAGTAGAGGGTGGTTGACGACATCGAATGCCTTTTGAAAATCAAAGAAAATAGATTAAGTTTTCAATTTTTTATTAAAACTGTCGAGTAGATGTTCGTGCAAGGACATTAAAGCCTCCTGAGTGGAGCGGATTTTTTGTAAAACCAAATTGTCTATTTGTTAATAGCTGGTATTAAAAAAATGGAAAATTAATCAAAGTTTTTATTTTAATTTTGGAATTTGATCCACATTATTTATATTATATTCATTTTAGAAAGTAAAAAAAATGTTAAAATTCCCTCTAAACATTCACGTTTCTTTTTAATACAATTACTCTAGGTATAAATTAAATTAAATAAACAAATAAAATTTGCTAAAAATGAATTAAAGTTACAAAAAAATACAGATACATTTTTACTTTGGCACTAAATATAAATATGAGTCATTCATTTATAATCATGAATCAGGTGGGTGTGTACCTTATGGTTCTGGTTTTGCAACCGTTCAGAGAACAATACCCGCCATATTGCTTTTATCGTCAGCTTTAACAAAAGCTCTACTTCTTTGAGTTATAACTGTCACACCAGTCGAAAAAATGGTCACATTCATCACAGGTTAATGACCTATTATACGCAACCTTTGATCCTTTTTCTGCATATGTACGGACAGAATGACAGAAGTGGCGTTGTCATATATTCCAAAATATAAGCAGATTTCAAGAAAAAATATATTTTATGCGGTTCGGGATTTTTTTTTGTTAATACCTACATACTGTTTTGATAATAGGCACCAAATATTTTTAATCTCAGGGTTTTATTGAGGATTTCTGGCAAAATTCTACGAATTTTTGGAAATTGATTGACAACAATTTTTTTATTATCATTTTTTTTAATACAGAGTGTAACAATTTTTAAACACAATACATTCGCCCCCCTTCATGTTCTATAAAGAAATTGTAAACCTCTGGATCTTCCCCTCGATCTTGTAAAATTTTTCTTAATCTCTTCACCAATATTACTTTAACTGCCGTTTTCTCCAAACCTCTTTTTTTCATTAATTCATTTATCTTAAGATCCTTAAGTAACTTAACTGTACATCCTTCCATGTTTACTATCTTCCTAAATTATATTTAACACAAAAAGAATTTTTAAATTTTTTTGACAGCAAGTGACAATAATAATAATAATAATAATAATAATAATAATAATAATAATAATAATAATAATAATAATAATAATAATAATAATAATAATAATAATAATAATAATAATAATAATAATAATAATAATAATAATAATAATAATAATAATAATAATAATAATAATAATAATAATAAATGCCTTTATTAACATAACAGTATACGTATACAATTTATAACATTATTATTCTTTTTTTGAGGCGAGATTCAGTTCATAGGTTATATCACAATGCTATAAATTAATAATGTATTTAATATTTAACCTATGAACTGCTCTTCCATCTAACCTCGAAAACAGAATCAAAACATATAGAAAGTAAGTAAGTAATATATAGATGAGTAAATATTATTGTCTGGAAAAATAATAATCAAATAATAATTTTTTCTTTTTAGGTTTACATGCTGAAAAGTAACATAACTCACGCGGTATATCATTCATCGCTTTAACCACACAATACGAAAAGGATCGTTTAAAAAATTGGGTTCGATGACGGGGTAAAGCCAATGTATGTTTATGTCTTAAATTAATCGTATGTACGTCCGTTCTAAATGTGATCTTTTGGTAAAGATAAGGTGGAGACTTTTACCTTCAACTCCAAAAAAAATACTAAATATCTGTGTCTTTCACTTTCCTGTTCCCAGCCCCACGTTGGGCGCCATATGTTTTGATAATAGGGCACCAAATATTTTTAATATTAGGGTTTTATTGAGGGTTTCTGACAAAATTCTAGGAATTTTGGAAATTGATTCGCAGCATATCATGTCAAAAAATTTTTTTATTATCATTTTTTTTAATACAGAGTAACAATTTTTAAATACAATACAATACCTATACTAAAAAAGTTGGCAAACCATATAAATCAATAATCAAGAAAAAAATTTGACTTATGCTGAAGAGTAAAGTGCTTTTAAATTTAAATACAATTAATAAAAAATTATGTCCAAGTTTAGAAAATATCTTACATTGAATTAAGGAAGTTAAAAAATTACAAAATTAGAGAATTAAATTTTCCACAATTTCTCGAATACATCTCTGTAATCCACACAAATTGAAATATATAAATTTAATAAAAATAAATAATTGCGTATTAAGTGTAAAAATAATACCTACACTTTTTTATAGAGGCAATAATTATTTCGTCGAAATTGTCAGTTTTACAATATATAAATTCTGAAATATAGTGGCGTCTGTGAGTCGGAAGGACATGGACCAAAATTTACACGGATCGAGAGTACCTTCTCCCCCCATTTTCGAGGATGCTGAACACGATGACGGTATCAGAATTACTGTTTTCGATTGCAGAACCCCCTAAAACGGCCAAAAACTACCCACTAAAGGGGTTAAACAGGCAGCGCATCATTTCTCTGTAAAAAAACGTCTTTTCCCCCGTTTTCGAGGATGACGAGCACGGTGGTGGTGTTAAAGATTACTTCCGAACCTCATCAACCCTTCCACCGGCCAAAATTCACCCCCGACAGAGGTGCTTTTTTTCCCTTCTTTTTAACACCGACGATGGCGGTATCAGAATTTCTAAAACGGCCAAAAACTACCCTCTAATGGTGTTAAACGGGCAGGACATCATTCCCTTTAAAATAACCTCTTTTCCCCCGTTTTCGAGGATGCTGAGCACGGTGGTGGTGTTGAATAGTATATTGTGTCACAAGGGCAGAAAATGAGCTTTAGCAGCCCGAGGCTATTAGCTGCATGAGCGAGCGAAGCGAAGCGAGGGCAGCTAATAGCTAAGGGCAGCTAAGGGCAGCTAATAGCTAAGGGCTGCTAAAGCGTTTTCTGCATGTGTGATACACAACTGTTTTTCGCCTACCAAAAAAAAACAAAAAATAGGAAAATATAACAAAAATCTTTAATTTTATAAATACAGACAGAATTTAATGAGCAACTTAAGTAATAAAAATGTACCAATTTATTTATTATATACTATTTCCAGTTGTTAAACAATTCATAGGACTTTTCGTACCATTGCGCGTTGTCTTGTTAAGTAACAAATTTAGAGAAACATTACTACCTACCTTCTTCTTGCAAGTCTGGTGGAGTATTCCTAAATTCTTCATCACTGCTTTAATTAGGTACTATTCATTTTCACTAATTCACATAATCACAATTATTCAGAATCAGAACGTATTTTTATTTTAAAGTTTAATTCTCTTGATTCTACACTGACGTTTAATGAAAATGTATGTGAAATGTCAAAGTCAAAGGTACGTTGATAGTGAAAATCGTGTTCTTTTTGATTTTTGCGGCCCAAGGGCCGGAAATATTACTTTCGGTCTGATTTTTAGGGTTGATATGATTCATTTTCAGACATGGTAGGCGAAAAAATTATTTCCGACCCTCACCTACCCCTCTACAGGTCAAAACTCACCCCCGAAACACCTCCACCATGCTCGGCATCCTCCAAAACGGGGGGAAAGACGTTTTTTTACAGGGAAATGACGTTCTGCCCGTTTAATCACTTTGGGGGGTAGTTTTTGACCGTTTTAGGGGGTTTGGCTGGCGAAAAGAGAAATTCTGATACTGCCATCGTGTTCGGCAACCTCGAAAACGGGGACACAAACGTTTTGTCGCTGTTAAAAAGAAGTAAAAAAAACACCTCTGTCGGTGGTGAATTTTGGCCGGTGGAGGGGTTGGTGAGGTTCGGAAGTAATCTTTAACACCACCACCATGCTCGGCATGCAGGGAAATGAGGCGCTGTCCGTTTAACCCCTTTAGGGGGTAGTTTTTGGCCGTTTTAGGGGGTTCAGCAACCGAAAACAGTAATTCTGATACCGCCATCGTGTTCAGCATCCTCGAAAACGGGGGGAGAAGGTACTCTCGATCCGGGTAAATAATGGTCCATTTTTCACGGTTTTTTCCGACTCACAGACGCCAGTAATAGTTCTAGGACACAGTTTTTTTGGCAGTTGTGGGTAAAAATTGGCGCTTTTGCTACTGTTGCATTTCGAACGTGAATGTGGCAACGTCGGTTTGATCTTTTGGCACGTGCTGAGTAAGTTTCACCTACGCATTTACCTTATTGGGTAGATCATACATAAACAAGAACAAATACATAATTTTGCTTGTCTTGAGTGTCTGGGCTGGATGCATACTGAGATACCGTAAGGTTAATAAATATATCAAACATTTCATATACCCCACCTAGTACTCCTAGTAGTAAATATTATATACTAAGACTACTGTTATTGGATATATATGAAAATGAATAACCAGTGGATAATAAATATTCTAATTGATTTATATTAATTGATGAGATTTTACATTATTTTCTGACCACTTTTACCACTAAAATTTTATTTCGTAAATTTTTTAAATTTAAATTACCCGATTTTTGGGAGTTTTCGAATAGGTATCACGAATAAGATGCCATTCTAGCTGCTTTGTCGATCTTTCGTCAAAAACATAAACTCATACTATAGTCGCGGCAATGAACTAAAAAAGATAGAAAACTATTTGGAGTGGACGGATCGCGATGCGGTTTTCGGCATTATTTTCTAAAAAATAATTGTAAAAAATGTGGCAGGTCAGATTTCGGAGCAAATGAAAAATTGCATTGCTGCAGCCAAAAATGCATTCAAAAAATGCATTATATGGGAGGCCGTTTGGAACTTGGTAAATAAGTGTCAGAACTGGCCCAGATCGGGTACTCGGGGGTTTTGGAGGTCGCTGATCACGAATATGATGTTCAAATTGACCCCCCGAACACCTGGAGCTCAGGAACACGCCGAAGAACGTCGTCTCCGTGGCACTCTCCCACAAATCACGCGAGAAAGAGGAGAAACTCAACGACCGGGGGTTTTTTGAGTCGCTGAATCCAAATCTGGCATCGGCGAACACCCCACGGGCACCTGGTGCGCCGGACCCTGGGCGCGGATGTCATCTCCGAGAATTTTGCTGAGAGGAGTGCCAAAAACCACGGGAAAATCATAATAGGGGCGTTTTGTGGGCCGTTGAATCCGAATTTCACGTCGGAAACGACCCCCCGAACACCTAGTGCACCAGAACCTGACCCTAAACGTCATCTCCGGGGCGGTTCCTAACATAATCAAAAAAGGCGAACTGAAATTCGTCATGGGGGTTTTTTGGGGCGCTGAATCGGAATTTCACGTCGATAATGACCCCCAGACCCCTGGTGCACCGGAACCTCACGCTGAACATCTTCTCCGAGGGGTTTCCATGCACGATCGAAAAAGACGAACCGAAAATCGTTATGGGGGGTTTCTTGGGTCGCTGAATCCAAATATGACATTGGCGAAGACCTCGCGGGCACCTGGTGCCCCGAAACCTGGACGCGGACGTCATCTCCGGGAATTTTTCTGAGAAGACTGACAAAAACCACCCGAAAATCGTAATAGGGGCCTTTTGCCGGCCGTTGAATCCGAATTTCACGTCGGAAACGACCCCCCGAACACCTAGTGCACCAGAACCTGACCCTAAACGTCATCTCCGGGGCGGTTCCTGACATAATCAAAAAAGGCGAACTGAAATTCGTCATGGGGGGTATGACATCGCCGAACACCCCACGGATTCAACGGCCGGCAAAAGGCCCCTATTACGATTTTCGGGTGGTTTTTGTCAGTCTTCTCAGAAAAATTCCCGGAGATGACGTCCGCGTCCAGGTTTCGGGGCACCAGGTGCCCGCGAGGTCTTCGCCAATGTCATATTTGGATTCAGCGACCCAAGAAACCCCCCATAACGATTTTCGGTTCGTCTTTTTCGATCGTGCATGGAAACCCCTCGGAGAAGATGTTCAGCGTGAGGTTCCGGTGCACCAGGGGTCCGGGGGTCATTATCGACGTGAAATTCCGATTCAGCGCCCCAAAAAACCCCCATGACGAATTTCAGTTCGCCTTTTTTGATTATGTCAGGAACCGCCCCGGAGATGACGTTTAGGGTCAGGTTCTGGTGCACTAGGTGTTCGGGGGGTCGTTTCCGACGTGAAATTCGGATTCAACGGCCCACAAAACGCCCCTATTATGATTTTCCCGTGGTTTTTGGCACTCCTCTCAGCAAAATTCTCGGAGATGACGTCCGCGCCCAGGGTCCGGCGCACCAGGTGCCCGTGGGGTGTTCGCCGATGCCAGATTTGGATTCAGCGACTCAAAAAACCCCCGGGCGTTGAGTTTCTCCTCTGTCTCGCGTGATTTGTGGGAGAGTCCCACGGAGACGACGTTCTTCGGCGTGTTCCTGAGCTCCAGGTGTTCGGGGGGGTCAATTTGAACATCATATTCGTGATCAGCGACCTCCAAAACCCCCGAGTACCCGATCTGGGCCAGTTCTGACACTTATTTACCAAGTTCCAAACGGCCTCCCAAATAATGCATTTTTTGAATGCATTTTTGGCTGCAGCAATGCAATTTTTCATTTGCTCCGAAATCTGACCTGCCACATTTTTTACAATTATTTTTTAGAAAATAATGCCGAAAACCGCATCCCGATCCGTCCACTCCAACTAGTTTTCTATCTTTTGGCCTTTTTACTAGTTCATTGCCTCGACTACTAATATACTAATACTAATAACTTCTTACTAATATTGTATTCTTATTTCGTGGTGAAGGCATCTCCTAAATTGGTTTAGCTAATTTAGATTACCGTGCAAGTATTGGCGGGCATCAAAATGTGTAATGTAATTAAAACGAATATATAATTTAAATACAAATAGTTTACAGTAATGAAGAATAGTTAAGTGATGAAAATTGTAGTGGAAAAATTTAAGAAGAAATGTTAACTGATATAAAGGTGGACGATTGTATTTTTCACAATTTTTCGCTATACATGTTCCTGACTTTCACTGCTTTTCACAATTAAAATTTTCAAATGAATGTTAAAATACATACGTAGGAGATTGTGAGTTTGAAAAATACAAATTTCCCTTATAATTTAAATAGTTCATTTTTTTGTGGATTATTTAAAAAAAAAATGAAAATTCCTGAAAAATATAGATTGGCATAGTTGAAATTTACGAAAAACAATATTATTGGGAAGGTGGGATGTGGGATGTACAGAAATAGGTCAAAAGCAAATCGTGAACTTGTAAATTTTCCACATCCCCAACAAGTCATTCATAAGTTTCAAATATTCCGTGCCCAAGAATGAAGTGAGATAGATATATAAAATGTGTGAAAATGGCGTCCAATTTATGCTGCGATGCATGGGTGTACCGTTACAGAGGGAAATGGGATGTGACACCATATATTTATTTTTTTTAATTTTACCGTAAAAAAATTGACGATCAGTTATTTCGCTAGTCCGCTCAGAACACCTAGTGTTCGTCAGGGAAAATTCATCATTTCCTTGCAAATGTGTATATGTTGTTTTTATCAGGCTGTTCTGTGACAAGTACATTGAGGTAGGAATAGGAACTAACTACAAATTAATCACTGATGAATTCTTAGAAGTACCTTATTTCAAGTGAAAAATGTTTGCATTGTATTTTTAAATCTTATAGCATAAATTTATTAAAAAAACAATAAATATATATTACATCGATATTGGTTCTGCATCTTTTTTCAAATATTTCCTTCCACTTGGTTTATATTTAAATAATCCATTTTGTTGCACACAACACACTGACGAACCATATTTATCTAATAAATCAATTTAAACCAATAAATTCAATGTGAAAAAGAAAATTATAATGCTATAACCTATGAAACACAATAATAAACAAACAGATTTGTGTGAAAATGGTAGCCACTATTTCATTACGAAACATTCTATGTATTGGTTTCGTTGGTTTCATTGATTAAGATAGAACGTTTGATAGCGCTTAGTTGCCGTTTCTAACAAATTTTCGTAGAGATGGTTTAAACTTAAATCGTGGTAAAGTATCTTTGTCAATATTTATCTATCAATATGATTTGTTGTGTTATTAGTTACGAAAATTAGTGTTAACGTATATATACAATTATTTTAGCGAAACAAAATATCTCATTTTTTAAAATAATTTTTACATAGATTTAGGATTTTCGTAATGACGGAAAAAATTATAATAACTTTGAAACTAGAAATATAAATTTAATAACACAGTGCTTAGACTGTTACTTGTTGGCGCGGGCCGAAATGCAAACAAACTCTATCTTATTCTCCTACATCTATGAAATTTTCCAATAAAAGTTTAAAATTAAATGTATAAAATTTTATAGAAACACCGTTTGCATCTATTTCTCCAAAAATCAAACGCCAACAAACCCCCATTGTTGGTAAATATTAATTTAGCGTTTTCTCTTTATGTTCCGTTTATAAAATATGAACAAGAATGTGGGTCATAATCATAAAAGATTGAGAATTTGGAATGCTCTTCTACATGGTAAAAGATTTGGTAGCAGTGCAAGCAGCCGGAGGGCGGTCGGAGAGCGGCAAATTTGCCTTCAGACTCCTCCAACAGAATTCTCATAATTAACTGCCCTGGTAATTTTGTTTTATTAGTAGAACCTAACCTAGAAATTAATAAGCGACTGAGTTTTCGAAACAGTGACGTGGATGAGATATGTCCAAAACGTTTCATGGTTTTTTTTCATAATTATTTTTGTGTTCGTTCCACAGGAATATTATTTTGTCATATTTTATGCGATTATTGTAATTCTATATTTTTACTTGTAAATAAAATAATTAATTTTATCTCAAAATAAGAAGACATTCGGAGAGTTAGCAGCTGTATTTAAATAAATTATTTATCCCAGTTGGTAAAAAGTAAATAAAAATCGTTAGGCGAGTAAATATGTTCCTGTCCAATTAATAAAAACAACAATAAAAAAATAACAACAAAACAAAACAAGTATTAGACGTTTAGCATCAAGCGCCTACTATGAAAAATTACTCATTTAAAATAGAATGACCCCTTTGGCCGCCCCTACCCTACCCATGTTAGGATTTAATACCCGGCGACGTCTCTTTATTTAACTTGGTCTCATATAACTTTTCCTCTGAATTTTCCACTTTCCAGCAATTGTCATTTCGAAGGTTTCCAAGAATTAATTATGCCGCCATGTTTGACTGTAATTTACCCTTACCGCCCACTCCGACTTGGCTTTATTAAAATTTCAAAAAAGTAAGCCTACTTGATATTTGAAGATTTACAACTCGACGATTTTAATACTGATAGGATTGGTAAAAAGAAGTGTAAACAAAGCAAACATTGAAAGTTGGAAGTTACGGTCTTTAAGAAAAAAACGTTCTTTCGATTAAAAATTATTTAAGGTGATGAGATAATTTTTTATGGTTAATTTTGGATGAAAAACCGATAATTGCGAAAAAAAATTATAAGGAAATTTGGGGAAGACGGTGAAAAAGTTTGAACAATTATGTCATTTCCTAAAATCGACACCAAAATAGTTTTTTTTTCGCGAAAATTTATCGAAATGAATGAATAAAGTGAATTTTAATAACTCAAATGTCCAGTAACAAAAAAAGTTTGGGAAAATATTTTTTGTTTCACAAAAATGCGTAGAAATTGATGAATTTATCTTTATTAAATATTCAAAGAAACATACAGTGCTTATATTTTTCTCGTAATCTATACGTTAAGGCCTGTATCTGTATGTGTAGAGTAGGGAGGGTCCCACAGCACTTATGCCACATTTGACCCATTGTACATCCTCCCGAGGAGTTGTCCTCCTAGGTCATCGTCGATCCTGTCCTTTCCAGGAAAGTGGACAAGTCATTAGGAGACATCTTTTTTATATCGGCAGGTGTTGGCCAAGACTCACCGAACACGCACTCTCTCATTGACGATAACTCCGTGCAATCGCATAGGACATGATTGATCGTTTCGTCTTCCTGTTCACACATCCTGCATAGAGATGTGTCTACTAGCCCCGTATGGAGGTGTTTCCTTAGTGAGCAGTCAGAAATTCTACTGATAGACGTAGATTTTTCCTGGTCATCGCCAAGTATTTCTTAGACGCCAGCTTCCCAGGGTTGCCCAGGGCGACCCTGGCAAAACTGCATCTCTTGATTTCATCCCATCTCTTTAGAGATTGAGCATGGGTGTAACGTTTGGCTAGTTCCGCAATTGCCGAAGTCGTCATGCCGTAGGTGTCGCTGGGTCCTAAAAGTCTTAGTCCAGCCGCTTTCCTGGCTAAGGAATCGGCAATGCGGTTACCTTTACTCCTGTCGTGCCCTTTAACCCACCTCAGGATGATATTTATATCTACCGAGGCTTTAGCTAAAGCTTGATGGCACTCTAATACTAGCTCTGATGTAACACGAAGTGAAGTTTAATTTGCTTTTCAAGATTTCAGAGAGTTTTAAGCCCGATATTCTTCTTTTCCTAGTGAAAAGGACCATCTAAGTCTTCTTGGAACTGATAGTGAGTGTTACTTACACCATGTTTCTATTAATTTGAGCTCATCCTGCGCTCTATCGCATAGTATGTTCTCAAATTTGTCGGTCTGCAAGACAACTATGTCATCTGCGTATGCAATTGTGTAGAATCCATTATTGTTGAGGTGATTAATCAGAGTATACAGGACTATGTTCCAAAGGAAGGGTGATTAGACCCCTCCTTGTGGACCTCCCCTCATGACCAGCCCTCTCACTATGATGTCTTCTACACGGACACTTATTGCTCTACTAGAGAGCATCTTGAGTATCCATTCGGTCACTACCAGGGGTACATTCCTGGAGTTGAGTTGCTTTTCACCGACGTGTCACATGACTTTATCTAACAATTTTTCTACATTTTTCTCGTAATCTTTCGACGAGCTGTCACATGACCCCATCCATCAATTTTTAACATAACATGAGGGTGGTGACAGGGGGCGAGGACAATTTTTTCTATATTTTTCCCAACTCTCTTACCTCTCTTTTTTTCAGTTGCGGATTAACTTTTGCAAAACTTCTGAGACATCTCTATTTTTACTTCCAAGTGCACGTATTTTGACATAATTGTATACCTGTCAAAGTATTTTTTAATAGCATTAATATGACGTGTTCTACTTCTTTTAAAAGTGCTTCTATTTATTTTCCAACCTTGCATACTTTTGAATATTTACGGTTTACACGGTGGTTAAAATATTAAATTAATTAATAAATCCAATTTAATTTTATTAGAAACTAAATTGATGAAGCCTATCAAGGAAACAAATGTTTTTGACATTTCTTTCTTGAAAACAAACAGTTGATATTTCTTAAATACAAATAATTAATACATTTTGTTTTGAAATCAAAGTGCCGATAACAGAGAAAGAAAGAAATGGAATTCTTATTATATTTGGATGTGGAGAAATTTGACTTTCGAATTCTAGATTCGATTAAAAATGTTTTACTTTCTATATCAGTGTTTTTCTTCATTTTAGAAATTATCCTTATCGCTTGTTTCTCTCATATTTCAAAGAGTATATTGTACATTTCAAAAGCGTATAAAATTTGGTTCATTATAGTGTCAAGGGACAAAATAAAACCGAAAATTTGTTTAAAATGGTACATGGCAACGGCTCGAAGCCTTTCAGGCGAAATGAGGAATCGAAATTAGACTCGGACCGCTTTGGGCAACTCTTAGGCTGCGGATGGTAGCGGCAAACCAAATCTTTCAGTCGTACTTATATGCGAGTTTCGTCAAAAAATATAAATTTTGCGCAAGAGCAAAGTACCTTTATTTTAAAAATTCATATTAAGAAAAGTTGATCAGAATTGAAAGCTACATTCAGATATGCAATTACATCCATTTGCGTTGAGCTGGCAGATCTCCTGACTTAACCTCCCTCGACTATCTTGTACAGGGTTACTTAAAACAGCCCTTTCAAGAAGAAAAAAACTTAGCTAGGAGCACCAGTTGGCCATCTAAACGGAATTGAAAAAATCATAAAAATTTATAAAATTACCGTATCAAAGCAAATTATTATTATTATTCTATTTACATTTGAATGGTTTTAAATATAAACAATAGGGTTTATTTGTTATTATCTTTTAAAACATCGAATACATAAATATTGATTTTGTTCCATTTATGGCCACTCCGGTCCTAATGTGGCCTTTTTAGGACCATTTATGGCCACTTTACCTTTATTATGTAAAACTAGATACCTAAAATTAAAATAACAAAAATGTTTTGAAAGTGTTTATTCGTTAAACACGAAAGCAGGATAACATTAATTTAAAAGTATTTTTTCATTTCTTCAATAAAGTAGTAGCCTCTTGAACTTTTTAACTGGAGGTTGAATTTCCTCCTTAATATCAATTTTGTCAATCATTTCCTCAACTTACCATTGTGCTAACTAGTATTTTATTTTTTTAATCTGTAATTATTCTTGGGAAAAAATGTTCCTCTTATTTTAAAATTATTACATATTTAGAACTATAGGACTTTCTTTGAATTTTATTCGTGTTGTAATTTTTTAAATATTTTCCTATTTTTTTCTTATCAGATGACTTCAATTTGTTCATCGTCAGTGTGTCTTTCATTTAATGATTCATTTTCAACATTTCATGATACCTCTATTCCATTTCTCGAGCAGTTCTTTTTGTATCTCTATATTTCTTCTTTTGATTTTGCTTCTGCCAGTTCCTTCTGTTTCTGCTTACCCTCTGCAATTTCCAACCACTTAGTAGATGTCGGTGTACGGAAGACAAAAGTTCACGTTTTCTTTTATCTTTAGAGGAATTTTCTTCACCAGGGTAAATCAATATATTATTAAAGATTTCTATCTTGTTTCTTTTCGGCGTAAAAATAATATTAGTATTTGTAATTGGGACTGTTAATATAGGACTTGAAATTGAAGGAGAGTCATTTAATGAAAAATCAAATTAACAAAATCATGTATCCAAAATAGGACCATAGGTGTTCTAAAAGTAGCCACCACATGGCCACAATTGGTATAAGTGCAATATTTTCTCTTCCGTACATAGAAATATATGATAACCATAATCATATAACCTAACAAATTTATTTATTTTTAGATGTGCTGCCATCTATGATTAGAAGAGAGTATTGACAATTATTAAAAGCAAAAAATTCCCAATACACCGGGAATTTTTTGCTTTTAATAATTGTCAATACTCTCTTCTAATCATAGATGGCAGCACATCTAAAAATTTTATCTTATAGCGGATATAGCTACTGACTTGTACGAGTTTGGAATTTTATTTATTGGATTCGAAAAGCCTAACTGACGAAGCCGAAAGGCAGAAACCGGTCTTAGGATGTCGAATCTGATAAATTAAATTCCTTACTCGTTTTCTAACTTTGTATTAATCTCTGAAAGGGATACGAAAGAAGAGAGTGACATTTTGACTAGAATCAGTCAAATAAAAGCTTTGCAACACACAATGCAAATTGTATATGCAACCCCAATACACCGGGAATTTTTTGCTTTTAATAATTGTCAATACTCTATTCTAATCATAGATGGCAGCACATCTAAAAATTTTATCTTATAGAGGATATAGCTACTGACTTGTACGAGTTTGGAATTTTATTTATTGGATTCGAAAAGCCTAACTGACGAAGCCGAAAGGCAGAAACCGGTCTTAGGATGTCGAATCTGATAAATTAAATTCCTTACTCGTTTTCTAAATTTATTTATTTGTGGCCACTAACGGTGAAGTGCCCACAAATGGTGCTCCTACCCTAAGTGGAAATAAATCTTTTTTTATGTAAAAGAAAACGAATTTTTTAATTTGAGCTATGATAAGGAATTTAGTTTGAAATTAAATATATTGGATTGGACATTTCGGGAAACCTTGACCAGCAACAGTAAAAAACTTTACAACGCCTAATGCAAATTGGGAATTTTTGCTTTTGTCAAGTTACCGAATTTCTCTTCCCGGCTTCATTTGGCACAATGTGCCACCCATCTTTTCCTTGAGACACTTGTCGCTACCTTCTAGAGATTTTTCTTCGTCCACATCGAGCTGTAGAGAGTTATTTACATGCGATAAAAGGAAAACGTTATTTTCATCATTGAAAATTCAAATTTTGAGCATTATAGCTAATGATGAATAATATTTTAAGATTATGGCACTCGGTCTCAGAGGTTATGATTAAAATTAACCCTCTCTCATAAATCACAAAAGATGTACTCCATTCTAGAAATAAAAACGGGAATTGGTTTCTATTATAACCATTCATTAAATATAAACTAATTAAAAAAAGTAATAATAAAACAACGTTTAGCACTTTATAATTCGTTATTATTGGATATGGGCCACCCCTCATGAAGTTATTGTTACAAAGTGTAAGCAAATTAAAGAAAAGAAATCGAAAAAAACGTTTTAACCGAAAATATCACTAAAAAAGAAGAATACTAATCGTTGACACTTGACGTTTCGTAAAATTCGTTCTTCGTTTTATACTATTTACTCCAGTTTTAAATATTTAAAATGTATCTAAAAATGTATAATTTAAGTTATAATAAAGCGCGTTTCCACCGGAGAAATTGTAATGAACCTATTTTTCACAGTCAAAGAAAATTAAATGTTAAATGAAAAGATCAAAATTATCTAAAAAAATTAAATTAAATATTCGATTCCATAGCTATATCACCCTGTATTGTAAGCAATTAATAAATATTCCAAGTCGAAATCTAATGAGTCGATGTTCACGTATAGGTAAAATTTGGGGGAAAATTTAGAAGAGACCTTAGGTGGTTTCCTAATTTTTGAAAAAAAGATTCATTCAGTTATTACGACCGAAATCGAAAAGTAAAGTGCCCAGCCTAACCGTTCAGTTTGATCTGATTTTGTTTCCACTCAGGTATTTAGAGATAAAGTTTTTCAGTGTTTTCATTCCGTTTTTTTCGTATACTTAATCGTCAATTTGAACTAAAACAAAACGTTTTATTTTATTCAATACCGATCGCGTTTATTTCATTTTAAATTTGTAGACCGAAATACAGTGCGATTTAAACATTTTCTTGAAAACTAATTTTTAAATTCTTTTTCACCGGCTGATAATAAATCGTACTTTTAATTTGATTTATTTAATTCCGTTTTGTTTTTCAAATTTTGCCGAATAGGTAATAGTTTACGATTAATTTATTTATTTCCTTTATCCGAATCTTATCTTGACGATTAAAAATTATCTTATTTTGTTTTATTTTGCTGAGTAAGTACTTTTATTTCCTTGTTAGCTCCGGGATAGAGGAAAATACTTTGATTTAAGCGAAAGGGGATTAAAATACGAATATACCAGGTTACTCCGAATCTTGTTTTTCTCTCGACGAATAACTCTGATTTAAAATTGCCATATCCTAGGATTAATATTGGCTTCCCTAGTTTCTGCTGGTGGTCAATATTAACCTTGTTTTCGGCTTGCGTTGACTGACATTGACATCCCTAGTTTTTGCTGGTTGCCAATGTCCGTTATACTTTAGGTTTATAAATAATCCGCCACCTTTAGTCCGTGTTATCCCCTAGGATTAATATTGGCTTCCCTAGTTTCTGCTGGTGGTCAATATTAACCCTGTTTCCGGCTTATCTTGGCTTACATTGACATCCCTAGTTTTTACTGATTGCCAATGTCTGTTATACCGAAAGATTAGAAACAATCCGCCACCGTGACATCTTCTGGGATTAATATTGGCTTCTCTAGTTTCTGCTGGTGGTCAATATTAACTCTATTTCCGGCTTGTGTTGGCTGACATTGACATCCCTAGTTTTTGCTGGTTGCCAATGTCCGTTGCGCTGAGAATATAGGAACAAGCCTCTGTCCGTGTTAATTAAGGCCGTTACTTATAAGTTAATTCTATCCAAACCTGGTAAATTCGACCGCTACCCTGTATATCAGAGTCCCCAACTAAATTCGTATTTTTTTTATAAGATAAGCTAACTGATTGAGTCCCCGAGACGAAAATTAAGCTCCGAACCGAATATTTATTCTATTCTGTTTGTACAGGGTTGAAAAGGGTGGGCTTTGAAATATTAAACAATTTGTATTTTGTAAATAATTAAACACAATATATGTGCCACGTTAATTCTCTGGTTTATATTCACAGACCTTACCTCTTTTCAGGGCTTTAAAAAGTATATAATAAGTTAAAAATATTGAGTCTGAAATCAACAAGAACCCTGGAGAATGCCGTATCTCCATCTGAAGTTACCTGTGCCCCTAAGCCGCCGTTTCTCAGGGTTGTGGAGCATACCACATTAATAAACTGGCGCTCGAGCAATCTTCGTACTAACCCAGACAGCACCGGATATTCCATGAATATTCATAGAATATTCTCTTTGGAATATTGGATTATTCCTAGAATGTGCTGCTGGCGAAAATTTTAGATATTCCCAGACTATTCTATCAGGAATATTCCCGGAATATCCAGAATGTTCCAGGAATATTCTAAAAAGAATATTCCTATAATATTTTCTGAGAATATTCCTTGTATATTCCAAGTAATTCAAGAATATTTCTCATATTCAGAATATACCCAGAATATTCCAGGAATATCCTAAAAAGAATATTCCTATAATATCTCCTGAGAATATTCCTTGTATATTCCAAGAATATTCAAAGTATTTCAAGAATATGATAGTATTTTGAATTTGAAGTCTCATTTTATTCAAAACGCCTAAAAATGAAATCATCAGTGATATACCCAATGAAATTTTCATGTACTGAAATTAATAAATGTGTAGGTACTTAACTTACTTATGAGGCACAAACACACAGTAATACCACAGTAGTCTTACAACTTCAACTTCCATCAAATTATCTACATATTTCACGTGCAAAAACTACGAAAGATACAAGCGTCATTGTAGACAAAAAGAGATGTCAAATGTCAATTGCAGCATTGCCTTGAGGTTAAGCTACGATCAGTCGATAAACGACAGACGCTATAACGTGGTATTGTTCTGATTGGTCGTAATGGTACATCTCGATATTTCCTACCAATCACAAATTGGTTAGTACAATAGTGTATTTTTTTCAATTTGCCTGAACAAAAACTTATCTAATTGCACTTCCCGTTTCACTTTTTTCATACGTTTCCTTTATTTTGATAATGGTAATTGATTTCATAGAAACAATGGAGAATATTCTAGGAATATTCCATGGATATTCATACATGATTATTCCATGAATGTTCACACAGGAATATTCCAATATGAATATTCCTGGAATATTCTAGAGGCGTGTGTATATTCTAGGAATATTCCATGGATATTGGAATATTCTTCTCTCTTTTCGGATATTTAGAGAATATTCTAGGAATATCCCGTGCTGTCTGGGAAGGCGTCACTCGTAAGGCATAATTTTCTTTGTGGCAAGAAAAAGCCTTACAAAACATTGAGCAACTTTTGTGTTTCTGTTTTTGTATTGTGTTCTGAAAATGTATCTGGAAGTCAGCAAATGTTTCCGATTATTTCTCAATGTTGTGGCAACCAAAGTCGATTGTTTTTATTTGTTGCAGGTTTCCATTTTGAGCGGCATCTTCAAAGGTGTTGTAAAAACTTGGTTTTAGAGAAACATTTATTAGAAATCAAATCAGAACGATCTTATAGACGATTTTCTGAAGTCGTATCAAAACATGTGATGTTAAATCGAAATTTCCCATTATCAGCTGTCTCTAGTTATAATTTTAAAACAAATTTCGACCCAATTTCGGAACGCATTAAAGAGAATCCGTTACGACGCGCGTGCGGAGGCGTGAACTACCAGCTACCGTGCACGCACTCATTCGAACACGTGTTAATATCTATGAAGTTAGCTACGAATCGTTCTGTACTCGCTACCGCTGATGACCGGTCGGCCATTACCATTAGTGGGCCGATGATGATGATGGGCTCGATGGGCCGTGGCCGAGTCTCTAATCACTGTAATTCCACCGTAAATTAGCGGCTCACGGAAGTTACACGATTATCTGGGGCTCAAAATGTAGGCTGGATATCACGTTATTGATGGTACATTAGTGACAAAATCTTTTTTTTTATAAAATATTTCCAAGAACTGTAGGATATTTGGAACCCTTCTTGTCCTGCTATGTATTTTTTTGATTAAATATGAAATATTACAATATATTCTAATCTTAAGTATTTCAAATTAAAACAAATATATATTTTTTAATTTTCTAAAGTACTGTCAGGCTTTTTCTTCAACTTATCTACAATAGAGTGGCCGAAACAAACCTTCCGTGAGACTCTCCCTGGAAGGTACTAGGACATACATACTAAAACATCCACCCCGCGCACACCGCCTCCCGAGAATTCGGATATGCCTTTTCGGCGCTACATCAAAACCACGGGAGGGACGCAATTATTCTCTCGCTTCAACGCACATCATCATTCACTGCCAAACTAGAATCTCCGCAAGTACTCTTCTCGGTCACCGCATTTCGTCCCTGAGCCAGTCTTTCTCTTTAATCATCTTACATTTATCGTTCCAAACACTACCTTAAAATTTCACTCGCGTCCTGTTACTAACTCCAGAAAGTTATCTGGAGTGATGACAATCTCTCGCGTTGAAGCACACCAGGTTCCGCATCATCGGTATATCCTTCGCAGTACAGACACTCGTCGTTATCGCTTTTCCCAATTCTGTGCCTGGAGGAGCCGTATCCAGACAGGAACTGCGTGAAGTGATAGTTTGTCCTGATGTATTTACATTCAAGCTAGGCCACCACATCTGGTATCAGTCGTCAGGCCCACTGGGCCTTTCCAGTCACCGCACTCCATTCCTTCTGCCACCTCGCAATCATTTCCGCTCTTACGTCTCGTCTATTTGCTTCTTGATATCTACAATACACCTGAAAGTGATTTTTTTTAGCGGACTCACTATTTTCCGTACAAAAAGTGTATAATGCCATACATCAAAACTTTCTAGGACTCCACGCATAATTTCCAGAACTATCTGGTTGATCTGGTATTTTTTATTTGCCGTTCATCATTATAAATTATATTAATTCTCTTTGGATAATGGAAAATTTTAAATTGCCACAAACATTCAAACCGCTTTGGGCTGTTAATGTTTTTAGAGCTAAAATTAAACGCCAGGATAAATATTATATTTATGTTAAAAGTTTCGATCCGGAGTGTAAATATTTTAAATAAGCTTTATATTTATAATTTGTTTTTATAAATAAAATAATAAATTGCAAACGGTCGCCTTTTACTATGTTTAAAAAATCTGCACATTTGGTATCCAACTAATCTTTTACCAAATATCTTCTTTCAGATATTAACTTTACACCTATGCTGGTACCGCGCAGTACGAGTTTTCTTCATACCAAAAATGTACAGTTGAATAAATCGTTTGTGGCAAATGTAGCCTCATCGGTGAAAAGAATGCGTATTAAAAAGTTCTCGTTTTCGAATAAGAAAAGGAGCAATGGAGCAATAGTTCATGCGCTTCCCTCTGGTGGTTTGGATGTAATTGTTGCTCATTTAGAATCCTCCATGCACTAGAAGGTGATGTTTCAGTTTATAGAAATAACCTTCTTACACAACCAGTATCTTGGTTTTTCTTTTTGGACAGTCGCAATCATCGCCACAACATTATCAAATGCAGCGTTTGATTCTTCCTCTGATCAACTATAAATTGTATCTAACAACAGCACCTCACTAAGAAAATTAGCTGGCCTTTTGAAAAACTACTTCACACTACTTCACATAGATCTGCCTACTAAAATATTTTATTTTTCACTTGTATATTATTTGTTTACTTAACACGGCTTACAAAATGACTGCAAACTTACTAAACCAAAAGCTAAAGCTCCGCGCAGAGAAAATTATTGGGGACTACCAAAACGGCTTCAGGCCAGGAAGGTCAACAATCAATGCAATCCATACGCTAGAACAAATAATACAAAGAACATGGGAATATAACAAAGAAATCCACATAATTTTTATAGACTTCAAAACCGCTTTTGATTATCATCAATAGACTAAAGATGTTGAAGAAATTAAAAACACTGGGTACACCAAAAAAACTGATAGATTTGCTAGAAATAACCCTTAAAAATACCAAAGTTAAAGTGAGATTTCAGGGAAACACAAGGGGATTCCATTTCACCAACAGTATTTAACCTAATAATAACAACAAAAAGGAAAAGATCTAAAAAAAGCAATAGAAAAACTGGACAAAGATGCGAAAGCTACTTAGCAATAAACGAAAACAAAACTAAATACATGCGAATAGGAAGAGAATACCTAGAAGTGCAAAAGCGTAAATTCGAAAGGGTAACCACCTTTAACTATTTAGGGATGACGACAGGATTAGTAAGCGGGGAAAAGGTCAAGGAAAGAATCCTCAAAGGAAACCAAGCTCTAGGAATAAATAGAAAGATACTGAAATACAAAAAATTTTAGTAAAAGGACAAAAATAAATATATATAAAACATTAATAAGACCAACAATTACATACGCTATGGAAACTGTGGTAATGACCAAAAAGGAAGAGGAAGACTTGAAAATACTGGAAAGAAAGATTATGAGGCCAATACTAGGTCCAGATATAACGGAGGAAGGAGAAAGAAGACGAAAAAGAAATGCAGAAATTGGCTTTGCGTTTGGAATGGCTTGGACGGAAACCCACAGACACGATTAGAAGGATAACAAACTGGACTCCACTGGAGACAAGAAACAGAGGAAGACCAAGAAAAAAATGGCTCAAAGAAGAAAAGGGAGATATTAAAACACTGAATATAAAAGATTGGATCATAACATGTAAAAAAAGAAAAGATTGAAAAAAAAATAACAACGGCAGCGAAGACACATGATAAGCTAATATCTATAATGGGAAAGAGAGGAATAATCCACCTCAATAAATGGATTTAAAACGCTATAAGCGATGCCATAATCCTACGGGATTGAACGGCAATGATGATGATGATATTATTTGTTTATTTTACCTTGGATACGGTTGCTATAAATACACTCATAACCCCTAGGACATAATGAGCGGGCGTTATGGCCATAATTTTTGGTTGCTTTGGGTGCATATTTTCTTTGATATTTTTTGGAAAATCTATATTTATTTCCATTACTTTTATAAGACGTATATAAGTGATGTTTCTGTGAATTCCGCTACATTAACCTAACAAAAAAATACCTGATCTTTAAAGTCGAGGATAATCTGAACCTTTTTAGTTTGACAATTTTTGATGTATCTCTAAAAATAAAGTGGTGGGGGGTATTCAAAGGTTTCAGTAAAAAACACCCTGTATATTCGAAACGGCTGAGCCGATTTTAACAAACTTGGGCTAGTTGAAAAGAGCTATTCTTGGGCTACAAATGTTATAATATTTAAAGTTGTGTTAGTTTCACATGTCGCCGCTAGAGGACTTTTTTTTTCGACATTCCGACAGAAATGGTTAATTTTCTCTAAAAAATTAAATGCATTGGTATCCTTTTTTTTTATGAAAAAGTAGCTAAAGGGTGCCTAAAGAAGCTCGCGATATCTTGTTCCTAACCTAAAATTTAGGCCAAAGAAAATTTTATAAAATCCCTTAAATTTTTATTTTTTCAAACTAATTAATTCTTTTTTATGTAAGTTGTGGCCCTAAAAAGGACCGATTTAAAAAAGAACTGCAGCTTCAATTTCGGCTCTCGGTATGTTACGTAATGCATTACGAATCCGGTTTTTCATATCTTGTCTGGTCGTAGGTTGAGTCTGAAATACGATGTCCTTTAACCGTCCCCATAAATAAAAATCAAGACAAGTTAAGTCTGGTGATCGCGCAGGCCATGGAAAAAAACTTGTGACAAAATTTCCCACAAGTTTCATAAACAACAATTTTTTCTAAGACCAATAGTTACGCCGCTAGAGTGCTTTGAAAAATGTGCAGATTTTCCAAGGGCAGTTAGCGGAAAGTTTAGGTACAGTCCTAATTCTTTTTATTCTTTATGTTTTCGTGGTCACTGAACACGAATTTAAGGTTTGCTGACAGATATTTTGGCAGGAACATTGTTTTTTTTGCAAAAAAGTGCAAATTGCCCTTGGAAAATCTGCACATTTTTCAACGCACTGTAGCGGCGTAACTATTGGTTGTAGAAAAAATTGTTGTTTATGAAACTTGTGGGAAATTTTGTCGCCTTAAATTTTGTGTTGAATGGTCTTTTCGAAAAAATGAATACTTACAGAGATTTAGGCCAAAAACTAAAAAAAATGACAAAATTTGCAGCGTGTTCAGCGACCACGAAAACATAAAGAGTAAAAGGAATTAGGACTGTACCTAAACTTTTCCTTAACTTTACTAAGGGCCAGTCTTTTCACCTATAGATAGATAAGCTTTAACCGTCAGATAACTATTCTACAGATAACTAGAACTCGTTATCTAAGGGATAATTGATACGAGTCTTTTCATCTCGAATTATCTGATAGATAGCTATCTCTGAGATGTACCAATAGTCACTCTCACAGTGAAATCTAGCCAACTGAAATAACACCGAAGGAAGAGAAACAAAGATAAAAGTGTCATGTGTTAGTAAGAGAAAGAGAACATCGCAAAGATGTTCTATAAATAACATTGCTGACGGCCGTAGTTGTTATTACTTTACTTTAAGAGAGGGCACCATGGTAAGGTTCATTTGTAGAGCGTGATAAATAGACGTTAGTTATTTGTTTGGGTAGATTTTAGTAAATAAAAAAACTTTAGAAAAAATGTAATTTGTTTTATATTAAAAAAATATTTATATATATATATATACAGTTTTAATCATCATAATCACGTTGATACAACAAAAAGCTAATATTTATATAGATATATAGATTCTTTATTGAAGTAGGATATCCTAATATAGGTACACAAATCAATCATAAATAAAGTGTATACTGGAATATTTAAATTTGAATCAACGAAAAAAATAGTTAAAAATTACATATTTCAGTTAACTTGATTCAATAATTCTTGGAAATAATCTATAAATGTTGTCCGAGCATTTTCATTATTTTCTTCACCATCATTAAACTCTCTAAGATCTTCCAGAACAAATCCATTTTCTTCAAAATCATTCTCATTTTGATCAATTGCAATATGTAAATGTTATTCCACTCATTGAAATGTTCTCTTCTTGATCTAACATTGTAGTCTTGTTCACGATTTAATGCTTCTGTGTCGTCAATTAGTCCAACATCAACAAACATCCCAAAATCTTATAATAAATCCATTTTGTTTAAATAATTTTGTTGTAGAATGACAACAGTTTTCACTTTAGTTTGTAAAACACCACTTATGTCTTTAATTCCGAACTTAAAAGCAATATTTTAGTCTTTAATAATCACTATTTAATTAATTAATAAGAATAATAATGAAGTTTCTGTTAGGTTATGTTATGTTGACAATTCGCCCCTCAATTTCATTCAGTGCGCATGCTCTTGGGTTTTAACTTGTAGATAAATTCACTATCCGCCACATAAACCACCAGATAGCTTATCCTGGGGATAACGGTACTTTAACCGGTAGGTAGCGCTATCTGAAGGTGAAAAGACGGTATTTTCTGTTATCCCTCAGTTAAAATTTATCCTTAGGATAAACTACTTTAACCGAAGGTGAAAAGACTGGCCCTAAGTTGATTAGCCTATTTGAGATGTGGATGAACTCATCATTTTTGTTAAAAAGTAAATAAAAACAAAATAAATAATTAGACATAGAACAGAATTACTTTCCGTCAAAAGGAATATAATTAATATCTCACTATAATAAAACGTACTTTTTCTTTTAAGAGATCATAAAACGATGACTTGTTGGTTTGCATTCAGATATTAAATCAAGCTGGGGCTATTGCACAGCCTGCTGTGCGAAAGACGTTAACTATGTCGTCATTTTTTTGCTGACTACCTACTGCTACTGTTATTTATCTAACAAAAAGACCATTATTACTTGTCGTCGATTGGGTCTTATTCAATTTCTCATCTATTTTCTTTTTTTGTAACTTTAAATTGGATGGTTAATAGGGTAATTATTGTTATGATTAAAAAAGAAAGAAATAGTCACATACAAGTTGCTGATTCCGCAGTAAAACAGTGTTTTATTTATAAATTTTAATATAGCAATTGATCAGAGTACTAGATACAGCCATGTAATGACTCTCATTACTAGATGTCGCCATGTATATATATATAGGAGGCTCATTATTGCAAAAGGCCACAGTATGCAAGTATCAATGGGTGTACCACAGGTATCTATTTTAGGGTTACTCCTCTGGAATATTCTATAACATAATATGACGTACTCAAAATTAAGCATAGTGAGGAGAGTAAGCAAATGATCTAACGATCCTTTGATTTCAAAGAGGAATTAGTGCAGGAGACAAACATATCATTGTTCAGAGTATCAACTTGGATGACAACTCGCAGACTGCAATTCGGTCCCCAAAAAATCGAGGCAGTCATCCTCAAAGGGAAGATAGACCGTACAAGCATTTAACATGCAAGGGACAGCTTTAAATCAAGGGAAAGCCCTGAAGTATCTAGGAGTCATTTTAGACCAGAGTGCACTGGAATCGGAACAGAGAAAAAGCGTGTTACGGGTCGTAAGTACCTATAAAACGGTCTCAGCAAGCGCTCTGCAAGTAATCACTGATTTGCCGCCAATAGAGTTACTGATCAAAGAAGGAACAACAATATATTATGCAGAGATAGAAGAGAAAAATTGATTAGGAAAAACCAAAGGGAGAGAATAATCCTAGAATGGCAGGAAATGTGGAACAATAATATCAGAAATGGCCAATGGACCAAGACTGTGATAAGAAATACAGAAGGCAGGAGTATAGACTATTTTCTTACACAGTTCCTTTCTGGCATGGGTCCTTCAGGACCTACACTCTCAGTATAGGGAAAACAAACGACGATAGTTGCATATATTGTCAAAACGTGGACGATGCAGAACACATCATTTTCGAATGTATACGTTGACTGACAAAACAGGAGAGAGATCTTAATACCAGACTAACACCAGCAAATATTATAGACATAATGATGAGAAATGTGAGTACCTTCAAAAAAAAAAAACAGGGTACATTAAACAAACAATGGAGAGAAAAGAACAAGAAGAAAGATTACACAGACAACAGTAAGAGATACAGTATTAGCAGACAGTCTCACCCTGCGAAGTACCATCAACACCATTATGTTCCGGTGGGCGTGGGTGGGGTGGATTTAGTGAGGTATACCGAACCTGCACATTCGGAGCCGATGAGTCCCACACTTCCAGGGAAAGGAGGAATAAGAACATGTCGGCATAAAGCACCCGCGAAAAAAAAAAAAAAAAGATGTCGCCATGTTACAACTCGCCATGTAATGACACCCATTACACTAGATGTTGCAATAACTTATATCGATATCAACAAAACAGTCATTTACCATTTCAAAGTTTTTTAAGTGCGGTCTTGGTACTGTAAACGATAGGACTCACCGACAAGTGCTGTGAAAAGTTGTATATAAATAATGGAATATAGTTATAACAATAACAAACAATATTTCAATAATAAAATTAAATTAAATCTATGTTTGTGTGAAATTGAGACCGATACTGAAAATTAGCAAATTATTACTGCTATGCATTCTACCCACTGTTTTTTTTTCATCGTCATCCTTTGTTAGCTCATCTCGCAGTCCATCTGTCACCATTCTGCATCTCGAGTTGGCCTTGCTTGCATCGCATCACCTTCTGCTTCGGCAGAGGCGACTAGATTTTATGCAATTCATAGTCGTCTCACGATCATGTCTATTACGCTCTAGTTATTGCCGTGGAGTGCTTTGATCTTTTGATCGCCTCGCAGATGGTGTCAGATGTGATTTATTCGCACCGGATTTATTCTATAGATCTTCGTTGAAGTCGTCTTCGTCGCTCAATCGAACATGCTGCGTATCGGAAACGGAAAATTCGTTACTCCACGACCGTTCGTTAATATTATAATTTCAATATCAATTTTAGTAATAGAACATGGATATTCTAACTCTTGTGTGAGTGAGAATATTTACTCTGAAACACTTGCTTCTTATGCGATTTTCATTCTATAACAAGTTACGTAATGAATTTTCCGTAATTGTTTAAAAAAATAAGGTTTGCCAAGATTGTCAAAGTAAGTGTCAGTATTAGTTGACGTGGTCTTAATAGTGATTTATAAAAACTTTTAAAAAAACTATTAAAAATGAGTAGAAAATCAAGTGATTCAGATGTAGTATTTGAAAATACTCCTCCAGAAATAAAAAATATGCCGTTCATAACTCAAAATTTGCTGCCGCAAAAACCCAATATGAAAAATACTAAACAATGTTGAGAGATTGGCAAAAAGATCACCGGAGATTTTTATAATATTGTAAAAAAATACCTCTTTAATGTGTCTTTTGGTAATGAGGCTTACCACTAGGTCGGAAATTCTAAATGAATTTATGCAGAAACGATAAAGAAGGGGATTTAGTGTTTCTCCCGGATAAATCTAACCACTGGCGTGGCGATCTCATGCGATTAGTTTCGTCGATGTTGTCATTTCTGGGTTAAATTCTCTTAGCACGTGCTTACACCAGTCACCAGTTCGACGTAAGTGTCATAGGAAGTGTTGATTACTAATTTGTTATTGTCGAATGTGAAATTCTGGATTGCTGTTGCTGTGTAACTTTTTTATTTCTTGACTATTTGTGTGATTTTAGTGTAATTATTTGTTTAAATTTAAAGATAAACCAGATATGAACTAAAACTTAACTCACAGTATTTCGGAATAACATTGGAAATAAATGAGGTTATATTTATATCCAAATGTCATGGCCGGCAGTGTCTGGTTGGTTCTTAATCGATGTTGTACTTTCTACAAAAAGGTTCCGAGAAAGAGATTAGTAAATAATTTTATAATTTTACTTTGAAGGTTTAGCTTTTGTGTTTCAAAAGTCTCGACCTGAAACGTACTTAACAGTTTTTAATTTTTTTAAGCCTTTAATTATAATACATATAATGGCACACATTAATAGGGTACAATGGACATTATTTTTTATCTCTGATACCTATTAAATTAATAAGAACATTTTTAGTAATATTTTATAAACTTTCTTTGGTTTTTTGCCTACAAATATAAATTCAGAGTTTAACATCATGTAACGCTTTTTCGGGAATGCACAAACATGATTAATAGTCGTATGTTTCTGTTAAAAGAAGTCTAGTGTTAGCTACGACTACTCTTGAAGTATATATTTCGCTCTTTCTATTAATTAGAAAAAGATGATGCCAACGGGAAAAAACTATAGAAATGTGGCAACTGGAATTATTTCATTGGTCCACGTCACGATTCATAATACGTCACGATTCATAAATTTAAATTTAATTTCCCAGGCCCCCTTTAATAATGAAGCGGAAAAATTCTGGAAATGTATTCTCCTGGTCATACAGTTTCATATGGGCCAATAAAAAAATTTCATTACTAAGCCTCATTGGGATAAATAAATTAGGTAATATGCCTAAACAAATTGCCACTTTTCTTAATTTAGATAACCATATTGGTAAATGCAGGTGTAGATATAACAACATTAAAAAGACATGGAGGATGGAAATCTTCTCAAGTAGTTTCCTCTTTAACTGGATCTAATTCAACCGTATATCTAATTTTTTCATTCTAACCTTGTGACAGAATCTACTAATTACTACTCTAGAAACTGTTTCGCAAAAAATTGATGGTAGTGTTCTTTATTATTTAATACAAAAAATGGAAAGGACATTTAAAAAGGAAAAGGATGATTGCGTATTTAGCAAATCAAAATAATACACTTTTTGAACACTATAAAAGAACTTAATAATAAGCCATAAATTGGACTACTTTTTGTTTATTTGTAAAAATGAAATATTTTGTGAATTTGCTGCGATCCAACGATTCAGAAACGAGAGAAATGGTTTTAACACTTTTTCCGTTATAATTCTTGTTTTTTCATCTTCTTCACTTTCGCGCTCTTCATCTTTTTTGACGGTATTTCCATACGTTGTACTTTTAATCTAGTAAATACACTTCTGACTTTTGTTATTCATGTTCTTTGTGTACTCCATTTTCCTTTGACATAATACTGCTGACTTATTTCGTAATTTGTTTACTTATTTCCTTGCACCTTCGATTAAATTCGTAGTATATCACTGTAAATATGAATAAATAGCTTCTGAACAGAAAATATAATCATTTTTATTCATTGTAAAAAAAAGGCTGTTGGTTTCTCTTAACAGATTGGACAGATATTACGCGTATTTGGATGTTTTTCTAGCTTGAACAGTAATTTATATTCAAATAAACAACACACTCAAGAAAAACGTACTACAATAATTAGTTACCGTGGCTGTCAACGTGTTAATTACGCACCTGGTAGATTAACATTTTTCAAAACAAATAACTTTCTTCTTATGGATGAAAAATCTACACGTTCTCTTCAACTATAATGTATGTCAGATATTCCAGAAGTCGTGATTTATACTAGTGAATGTATCAATTTTTCAGTTTCAGTTGGCAATATTTTTTAACTACTCTTTACATCGATGCTATCTAGAAAATAACAGTTTATTGTTAATATCCGAACAAATCCTACATTTGATATTGTAATCTATAACCGTTCATTATTCATTTCCGCGGGCTAAAATTTCGAAAAATGCGACCCGGAGGGCGTATTTGTAAAAGATAGTTTTATTGATTATGATATATAGAGAGGCACGTAGATAGTTTCTATTTTAGAGAGGGTACAAAAATAAAGTCAAAGTATATTAACAAACGAGGATTTCTTCTACGGCACTGGATTTAAGAGAAGAAAAATATTTACATAGGACTTGTTCACACATCCGACATAGACGAAGGTGTCGTTAATGTTGCCACAAAAGAGCCTTTTGCCTTCATTACCAACCCAACATGTAATTTAAAACTTTACCTTTTACCTCTAAGAACATCATCAACTATTCATGGAATATATGGGGCGTCGAAAAAATTAACTCGCATTCTCTCGTCTCACGGCGTCACTACTAGCCACATTTTAGTTTCAAATTTTAAAATTAGTTACAAATATGCAAAGTGTTTGCAATGCAAAATATGAATATTATATATTATATTCATTCATTGAGAAGGAATCCATTGTATTAACCTAAAATGTTCTTACTAATGAAATTGTTAATTAATTTTCACCAATCACAAACGCGCAATTTTGAATTACATATGGTTTCTAGATGAAAAAACTGTATGACAGCGGCTGTCAGTAGTTTTTTCGAGTTTACCCGCGGCAAAACTTGACAGCTGTTATCACCAAAAATTACAATACCTTTGATAACAAGTAATTATGGTCTCCTAGGACACCAGAAAACGACGCTAAAATGATCTGATATTGATCTGATGTACCGTACCATACCGTTAAAACCCATACGTCAATATGGAAACAGTTTACGGAATTCTGCAAGGCAAAGAAATACGAGCTTTTAGAAAATACAAGTTTAGAGCAACTAAACCTAATCCTGAAAGATTGGGAGTGGAATATGAAGAAAGAAAACGGTGAAAATTACAAAGAACTGAAGACAATGTGGAACACCGTTGCAAAAAAATGCAAGAGATGTATTTTATGAAGTGGAAAATAAATTTTAATCCATTTAAAGATATTATATTCAAGTTTAGTAGGGAACCTCGTAATGCGAAACGAAGGAATTTGCAGGTGTGCGCCAATAAAAGGAAATCGAGCTCTGCTTCATTAAAATTGTAAGAATACTACGCAATGGTTTTATTATGGGAGAAAGACACTCCGGTGGTACTCTAGCGAAAGTTTTACCATATCGCTTCAGTAGAACTTGCCTGGAGAGATGGAGAAGCAGTCATTTGCAGAGATCATTATTTTAAAGAGGAAGTGAATAATTCTGGTATTAAAACAGGTAGACAACATAGTTACATATGTTTTAAAATAACTGATTTTCAAAAATCCTACTTTTTAGGAAGAGTAGAATATAATCCTCTCTTCAATAAAACGGCCCAGGGTGGAGAAAAAAAATGGCCGATAGTAAATGGCTGGTTCACATCACGAAGAACCCTACCTTTTGTCCCGTCCGCCTTTTTAAAATTCTAATGGTTAAACGTTCATCTAGAATAACTACTGATAGATTATTCTTAACAGTAAACCCATCATGGAACAAAGAACAATCAAGTGAATGATACAAAAACACTCCAGTGGGAAAAAACGAACTTTCGAAAGAAGCAGCAGGATTAAATACAAAAGAAATAAAAATAACAAACCACTCTATGCGGTCGACAGCAGTCAGTAACATGGCTAAAGGAGGGGTCGGTGAACAATAATTAATTAAAATTACCACAGTTCAGCCAACTCAATTAAGCCTTATCTGCAAATGGATAATGAGCATTATTCCAACATCATAAACACCCTTAGAAGTGACGCCTCAGAACCTCCAGCTAAAAAACAGAAAACAGAAGATCCTGCAGCCACTCCTCGAGCTTCTCACTCTACAGCTGCACCCATCAACAACATTAATGATTTACCTACACCCAACGTTATCAATTAGTTAACAAAGATTTCAAACAATACTCCTACTATGTGCCAAAATTTATATTTTAATTGTACCATAAATAATTACAATTTTTTTAAATACAATTTTTCATAAAAATAAACCCCTCCCGAGTTCTAGGGCGTAGAAAATTACGATTATTCAATTTCTTTAAAAAAATGTATTTTTTTCCGTAACTATTTTTTGGCTAATAATATCGAGATGTACAATAAACCATTTTAAAGCTTGGGATATCGCCGAAATGTCATGTTATGACAAACTTTTTCATTGGAATGGCCATTTTTTCAATATTTGAAAAAATAACATTACGGTTATAAATGCAATTGTATGCAATTTCAAACGGCCATATCTCGTTACAGACAAAAGATAAAAAAACAAAAAAAAATGGAAATTATTCGGAAGAACATTTGCTAAAAGTATTGTCTCTTTAAATTTTTTTCAAAAATCAATACTTTTCACGCCATTGACCAAAAATTGAAAATTTTGCTCAGCTTTAACAGACCAAAATTTAAAAAATAATTAACCCATAGGCAGGCCTGACGAGAGGGGAGGGGTAATGGGGGGATTTCCCCGGGCCCGCAGTTCTCGATGGAGTCCGGGCCCGTACGAAAAATCCCTGTTCGCCCTACGCTTCACTTTTGCCGAAAAAACTATTAGGTAGTAAATCCAGTAGTGATGCATCTACAAAACTGATCACTACGAGTCTCACTTTTGATCACTACTGGTTGCAATACCCAGTAGTTTTTTCGGCAATAGTGAAGCGTAGTGCCAATAGTGGTTTTCCGTACGGGGGGCCCTGTTCCCAGTTCATAAGAAATTTTTCAGGCGCTACTAAATTTTTTAACCCTTAAAGTGCTCCCTGGGTGTTTGACACCCAGAAAATATTTCAGTAAATTGGCGCTGGATCGTTAGTGAATGCTATTTCTAGCTTTAAAAAAATACTGGAAAATGATAAAACAATGTAAGATAGTAATTCAATACTTAAAGCGCGTTACCATTACTCTAAAACGGCAAAAAATTATATTCCAAATTGCCAATTTCTATGTGTGCACTTTAAGGGTTAAAATTAGTTATTTATGAAATACAGATGTAATCTGATGGGCTACTAATTTTAAAAATTCTATAGGGGCCGGTGATTTTTACCACCGGGCCCGATTTTTCGCTCTACGGGCCTGCCCATAGGACTAAAAATTACTGGAAAATTGTAGAAACATAATATGTTACGTTTTTTTGCAAAAGGACTTTTTTCAAATAGGTACACAGTCTAGATGGCGCTAAAAAAATGGCATAAGAAAAATTTGAAAAAAATTTATTTTCTCCATAACTTTTTTCTGCTTATGTTAAATGGTTCTGAATGGTCTTAAAATGTTCCCAATGATGTCCTCTCATTAGAATGTTATATACATTTTTTCTGGAAGTCATATTTTTCCAGATATTTATACTAGAACGATCCAGTTTCTTTAAACACCCATTTTTGAATTGCCATATCTTCCTTCGTATTAATCGTAGAAAAATTAAAAAAATCATTTTTTTTTACGTAATACTAACAGATTTTCGGTTATATTTAAAAAACTTTTAGAAATGTACGATTTTTGTGGTGAACATCGTAATTTTCTACGCCCTATAACTCGGGAGGGGTTTATTTTCATGAAAAATTGTATTTAACATTAATTCATTAAAAAAGGATAATTTATTGATTGCGCGAGTTTTTTTCTTCTTTTTCCCTCACATTACCGTCTTCTATGGTATAGTGGATATAGTGGAGGGCGGAAAAGTAAAAGAGGTAAAAAATAAAATATAGACATTTAAGTATGTAGTGTCAACAACACATTCCAAAATTGAAAATGATGATTCGATCACTGCCAACTTCGTTCGAGGTATAAATCTAACGGCACTCCACTAATTGCTTCGCGCAGAGTTCAGCCTGTTAGATAATATACTATTAGTTGATGTTAAATCCTTGCTTAATTTCAAAACTGAACAAAAAATAAATTAGTCGAAAACACAGGATATTGTATGTTCACTTAGTCCTATTTGTGTATGCTTTAACCATATTCACGAGGGCATTTACTTCACATCATTAAGTCAGTCCATTCTCATCATAAATGCAACAATATGGCACTCCCTAGGACCGTTTTACTGACTCCTCCGCAAATGACATTCTGTAAATAGAGTCGAGAGATCTCATAGACAAAAAATTCATCGTTCAACATTCAAATTTATTTATAGCCATTGTGATTTGAACAACAGATAATGGATTAAAATTTTTGCAGACCTATCAGTGGGTGCACCCACCAAGTTTTTCTTTTTTGCTTTGTTGATAGTTGTAGTATTTATAAGAAAAATTTCGTTGGTGTGCCAGAGCGTATAAATACGAAAATATATTAAGCCCGCCCTGCTGTAGGTACATGGAGGGTGGTCTTTTTTTACGAAACTGGACTGCTGAAAATTCCGGTAAATTTGAATTTTACGGAATATCAGTTGCGGTAACATAAAACTGACGTCAAATTCCAATTCAGGAGAATGTTAGATATTCGTTGCACTGAAAAAGTTAAAATTTTAATAAAAATACATTTTTTTTTTCGGATTTTACTGCAAAATAGATTTTGAGGTCGACGAATTAAAGAGAAATATAAAAATATTTAAAACAGATTTTTTTGCAAAAAATCCTAATTTGCGGACTCAGAAGGGCAAAATACAAATGAAAAAATTAAAACCAACATGAATAAAGTTTATTAGAAAGATCTCGATCTAGTGTCCGCATATAATCTAGTTTTTCGAGAAAGACGGCAGTATTTCACGACAAAGTATCCCATAAAGATGCTCCAGTTTTCCATCAATCCACCTCAAGCATCTGCTTAAACTTAAAACTAATACTATGCAAACACGCGTTTCACATATGCCACTTAAGTTGATTTAAATTTTCTGCAGAGCTGCCGTGTTACACCAATCAAGACCAAGAGCACGTCCGTCGGTTGGACAGCCACGACAGCCGACAACTACAAGTCAACTATACAGAGGCGGATCCAGCAATATATTTATTATATGAAAAATACTTGCACATACTTTTTCATGAGAATTCGAAAGTCGTGTAATTTATTATGATAAGGGTACAACATTACGCGTTTTGTCAGTATATTACATGTAGGTACTGCAAATCACATTAATATCTAAAATATTTTTTGAGATTTTGGAAGAAAATTGAAAAATATTATTTTTCTCAGTACCCTATATCTCAAGAATACTGCACTACTTATAGGGCTACATCTCTACTGCCTACGTTGGCAAAAATCATTGAAAATTGCTAAAAAGTCAAATGATAAATTTTTTAACCAAGTATTTTCTCCTTTCGACTAAACAATTTGGTTTCCAATAAAAAAAATACAACTGACATATTTGCTTTTCTAGAGAAACTATATCTATATATTAATAACTTACCCGATATTAATATTAACGGATCATTTACTATTTTTGCTGATGATGCGACTACAATGTGGCACAAAAAACATGAAGACATTCTAGCTAGTAAAATTAGTAATGATATAATTTTAATAAAACAGTGGTGTGACTCTAACCTATTAAGCTTCAATGTATCTAAAACTAATTTGATAACGTTGTAAATGTAATATATCAGATATTTTTCTACGAGTGTTGCTACTTTGCGTATTGATTTGCCTGCGCAAAGTAGCACTTTCCCGCACACTGGCACTTTCCCGCATCCTTGCAGCACTTTCCCGCGTACTTGCAGCACTGTCCCGCTCGCTTATTTTAAAGCAAAATTACCATATTATAGAAGCGTTTTTTCTTATATTTTATAATTTTTTTAGTAATGTACGTATGTAAGAATTGTACTTTATGCAAAAATACTTGATTTTTTTATATTTAAACAAAATAAGAGCAACATAAAATAATGCAGTCGCCACGCGGGAAAACATAACTTTGCGCACTGATTAGGAAAACTACTATTTTAATTAAAATTCCCAAACAAAAGTCATGTCGAAATGTATAAATATTTTTTTTTAAATCAAATCTTTGCAAAGTGTAATTTCGCCTCTGTTATAAAGTGCTCTAGTAGCAGAAGTTGATATGTTAATGTTTTTAAATTATCTCGCATCTTTTCTTGTAATAAAAGTCGAGTGGCCAATAATTAACTTACAGACGAAACGTAGCGATTGTCGGTTGTTTATTGACATTCTCTTATTTTTATGGTAGATTCCGTTCGCGGATGCCAAGTGTTAGAACCTTGTTTTCTAGTGAAATTATTATGATAAATTTATTATTACGAGTCTCCATACTCACCTTATGCTATCATCAATTCTTCAAGGATCTATTCTAGGTATATATTTTTTTGTCTAATTGATCTGGAGAGGAGATTCAATTCATTTTTTTAAAGAACAAGCACCATATGTAAATAAAAATTTATTAATGTTTCGGTTGTATTAAACCATCTTCAGAAATATATTTTAGTCAAGTATAGAATTCAAGGTTTACCCACAAAGAATGGTTTAAAATTCTTAATTTTTAAAATGTAAAGTTTTTGCAGAATGATACGTCGCTCGACGTGTTAAAAATAGTTCTAGCAAGCCGTAGATTTCGGCGGAGGTGATAAATTTTATCGCGAAATAACTTTTCATTTTCTATCAAAAACTATGAGAAATGTATAAAATTAACGATCAAAAAGTGATTAGGATTTTTCTCTAAAATTTCTGTGAACGTAATGTTTCCTATTGTAGTAGGCCATGGTTTTAAACTCATCTAGTTAGCGGATGTCCATAATGATCTGTCAAATACCTACGGTCCAAAGTATTAAGTTTTTAATAGTAGTATTTTCAATAGACATTATTAAAGATTAACAAAATGAAACACTATTCTCAAGAAGAAAGCGTGGATATGACCTTTATCCTATGTGAATGTTTTAGAAATTGTTTGTTACCATCAAGGGTGTACGCAGAAAAGTATCCCGATCGACCACATCCAGACAAAAGGGCGTTTGAGGAACTGCTACAAACTTTTAGTCAAACTGGTAGTGTATCCTACAAAAAACCTACCAAAGCAAAGTATCTTGTAAATAATGAGGAGAATGAGTTCTTAGTTTTAGGATCAGTAATTGAAAATACAAATGTTAGTTTAAGAGAAATTTCTAGACAAACTGGAATTAGTAAAACAAGTGTTTGAAGAATTTTGAAAAGACATAAGTACCATCCTTATCATATACAACTTCACCAGAATTTATATGGACGAGACTTTCAATGGAGGTTAGATTTTTGTTTATGAAGTTGGGGAGATGATGAATTTTTTAAATATGTTTTATTTATCGACGAATCCATTTTCTACAACAACGGCTTGGTAAACCGACATAACTTTCATTACTTTGATACGGAAAACCATCACCTGTTGCCCTGTTGACCGCCTCAATGTATTTTGTGGAATTGTTGGAGACCATGTGATTGGTCCATATTTTTTGATGGAATCTTGAACGGCGTAAAATTTTTACGGTTTTTAAAACAAGAATTTTCGAGTCTTCTAGATGAAGTTTGTTTACATATTAGAAAAAAAATGTGGTTACAGCTAGATGATGCCCCTCCTCATTTTAGTTGGAATATGTAAGGAATTATTTAAGTAGACAATTCCCCAATAAATGGAATGGAAGAGCAGGTCCATATGAATTTCCACCTAGATCTCCTGATTTAACCAGCATGGATTTCTTTGGGGTTACACTGCTGATGACATGAAGATTAAAATAAAGGATGCGTTTGCTACTATAACACCAGATATCCAGATTTTATACATATGCATTACTCATAGTTTTTGATAGAACATGAAAAGTTATTTCACATAGGATAAAAAAATACAGGGTGATCCATTTAAGTTAAGTGAGTTTTTGATGTTTGAAAAATATAAAATTAGAATCCTTTTCCTAAACGCCCTGTGCAAAATATCGAAATCCTACATAGTGCAAATGAAAGCCCTAAAAGTCAGAATAAATCGATATAAATTTGTGTTACTGAAAGTAAGAGGTTTCCGTGTTTTTAGTTCTTGTTTAAATAGAATATTTTTCTTAAAATCACGATTTTCTCAAAATTGGTAAGAGATAGATATAGCGAACGTTGAATAAAGTTGACTTAGTTTTTAACGTATAATCTGAAAATGCCATAAAATATAAGGTGTTCTATTTAAAAAAACCTAACTATGATAAATTGTAAATAATTTAAACAAGTAGATCTTATCAATTTACCAAAAAATTAAGCTGATATCTTGTACCGTTTAGGCACAAAAGAACGAAGGAATAGTCGTGGGACACCCTGTATAACTGTAGTTTTTATTTCAGGATGTTTGCCTTATTTACTGTAGAAAATCAAAATAAATCTATTTTGTCCAAACAGACAATTCAATTGGATATATAAACAATATACAATACTATGTTATTCAATAATTTTTAGAAAAACTTCTAATCGCTCGATTAATCCAATTAGTCGAAGGTTCGTCTAGATTTTTCTAGATAAAAGAGGCCAAAGAACGTTAATGCTTACTGCAAAATCACGTTTAAATAAAAAACCATGGGAACAGAACAGTAAAGCTACAATTAATTTTAACATGCGTTTTTCTAGGTACTGGAGCTATAAAAGTTTAAGATTGTGGTTCATAAAGTCCAACAAAGTTAAACTTCACAAATGCGGAGAATATAAAAAGCAGTGCAGTATGTTTGGGAAGGCCTAGAAGTTCTTTTCAATAAAATAGAGCAATTCTTAAGTATAGTAGAACCCACCGCTTTATGAGAAAGAAAAAACAGCAAAGCATACCACCAATAGAAGAAATGCTAATTGATCTGGACATTTTTGAGTATTTTAATGTCGAAAACACCGTACAGTGTCCATATACATAAAAATAAAATGATATTTTGTCTATTAGGACCACCGTGCAAAGATTCAATAACCAACTTAGCTGGAGATCGTTAGGGGTAATTTGCGTAAAATTTCTATATTGATTAACTTTCTTTAATATGAATTTACATTTTAATTTCTATAAAGCGGCGTTCAGACTTTACAAGTTACTTGAATTCAAGTAACTTGAAAGGAGTAACCTGAATTCAAGTGAACGTTCATACTATTTCAATATTTGATTCAAGTCATTTCAAGTTGACATTTTTATTTAAATGATTCCTGTTTCAAGTTACAAAAATTGCGTCAAATGATGTGATTCCTGCTGGAATAAAAGTTGTAAATCAGCTGATTGTGGATAGATTCCTAAAAATCAGAAAAAAAATTCTACACTTTATTTTACAAAAAAATTTCAACTTGAAATTTTTTCTCTGATTTTTAGTAATCCATCCACAATTAGCTTATTTACAACTTTTATTCCAGCAGGAATTACATCATTCGACGCCATTTTTCTAACTTGAAAAAGGAATCAAGTAAAAATGTCAACTTGAAATGACACTTCTAAACATTTATACATATCGTTTGGGCATCTTTACATATATATTATAAAACTTTTTATTGATGAAATGGCATCAAAAAGGGGCCATGAGGTATTGCTCCTTCCGCCCTATTTTTGTGTATTTAACCCCACAGAATTAATTTGGGGACAAATTAAAAAAGAATAAGGCGTTATAACCTGTTTCCCAAATTTGACGGGTTGATAGCAAATTTGGTAAAAGTTCAGCTGATGATTGGCAGACAAAAATCAAACATGTTATCAAAGAAGAAAATTCTTATATAACGAGTCCGACCAAATTGATTATCAACGTTGATGACAGTGAATCCAATGGTGAGGGTTGAGATAGGGTAGGTAAGCTTAATTAATTTATAACATTTATGACTTTATTCACCGTGTTTTTAATTTTAGAATTAAAATTTGAGACAAAAATTTTAATTAGCAACGTTTGTGAATCTCACAAGAGATCAGAAAATGAACCTATGGGCGAGGTGGAGTGGTCAACCTCTATTGAAATCTAATATGCGTTATAGAAATTAAAATGTACATTCATATTAAACAAAGTTAATCAATATAGAAATTTTACGCAAATTACCCCTAACGATCTCCAGTAAGATGGTTATTGAATCTTTGCACGGTGGTCCTAATAGACAAAATATCATTTTATTTTTATGTATATGGACAGTGTACGGTGTTTTCGACATTAAAATACTCAAAAATGTCCAGATCAATTAGCATTTCTTCTATTGGCGGTATCCTTTGCTGTTTTTATAGCGTTTTTTCTTCCTCGTAAAGCGGTGGGTTCTACTATAAAAAAAACGAAAAAATGATTGTTCTTAATGTGTTGTTTTTAAGAAAATTTCTTCGTTTGAAGAGAATATTGTTTGATTATTCTTGGTTACTTTCATATATTTTAAAGGGAGTCGTTTTTGTGATAAATTAATAGTTATTTATGTATCAAGGGCGTAAAACAGGCGTTTATGGACCGCAACGTGTAAGTAAGAGCCCGAGCCGCTAGGCGAGGGCTATTAACACGTAAGGTCCATAAACGCTGTTTACGCCCGAAATACATACAATATTTTATGCACGACCGTTTTAATATTCATTTATTAATAAATATACAAAATTTTATGCACGACCGTATTAATGATAGTTTATTAATAAATATGTTTTATTTATATTTTTCACCTTTTGTGAGTAGGTTATTGTAAATGTTTCAAGTTGGATAAATTTTATACCTCGATATTATTATAACTCACCCTGTATAACAAATCATTTGTATAGTTAAATAAAAATAAGTCTTATTGAAACTAATAAGATGATAAAACAATAATCTATATACCTATACGCGTTACCATAGCAACCAAGTCAATTGGACAAGAATAGGTAGACGCCATTTTTATTTACAGTCGACTTCACGTATTGCAAGTTTCTTAGTATATTTTCGAAGAAGTTTTATATATTTTGTTTATGTAATGGACAGTAGTGATGATGAAATAGTTTCTGGAACACCACCGGAAATTTTTAAAGCAGCAGAAGATGCAAAATTAAGTTTACTACCCGCCAAATCTAAGAGAATATACGATAAGGTCTACGATGAATTTGTTAGCTGGTGCAAATTGAAGAATGTTATAGACGGTAACTATACAGAAAATGTATTTCTTGCATTTTTTCTGGAAAAGTCCAAATGCCGTAAGCCGTCGTCTCTATGGTCATATTATTCGATGTTAAAAGCACTGTAAATTTGCACAATAATATAAACATCGCTAGATATTCAAGATTGACAACATTCTTAAAACGGAAATCAGACGGTTATAAACCAAAAAAATCAAAAAATCTAACCAGGGAAGAAATAGAATTATTTTTAGTAGATGCTCCAGATAATTTATATCTTATGATAAAAGTAAGTTAATTGTTTTTTTTTTATTTTAGACTATTATGTTAATATGATTATTTATTGTAGGTTGCACTAATTTTTGGTATTTGTGGAGCATGTCGTCGAGAGGAATTAGCTAATATTTCAATAGACGATATTCAAGATTTAGGAACAACCTTATTGGTAACCATACGAGCATCTAAAACTAAAATTGACCGCATTTTCAGTGTGATTGACAAAGAGCAGGAATCACCAAGTTATCTCGACAATATGCTTGACTACGTACGACAAATACCAACCACGGACGTTTTTTTGTGTATTATCGTAATGGAAAATGTTCCAGTCAGGTGGTTGGAAAGAATACATTTGGTCAAATTCCTTTTAAAATAGCAACTTATTTAAAATTGCCTACTCCAAAAGAATACACAGGCCATTGTTTTAGACGATCTTCAGCAACTTTGTTAGCTAATGCAGGTGAGGATATCCTTAACATAAAGCGACATGCTGGTTGGAAGTCTACAACGGTGGCAGAAGGTTATATTGAAGATTCTGTGGCAAATAAAATGAAAATCGCCAAAAAAATTGTCAATGCTGATATGCCTTCTACTAGTCGCACAGCTGAATTTTCAAATTTATATACCGATTCTTTTGAGCATACACCTTCCAGCAGTAACCCAAATCATACGGAGTTAGTAGAAGTTCGTAGCAACTTACAACAGAGCAAGGTAGCAAATCCTAACATTTCTAAAAGTAATTGTTCAAATTGTGTTATTAGTATAAAATTATAAGTCCTATACCTATACGCGTTACCATAGCAACCAAGTCAATTGGACAAGAATAGGTAGACGCCATTTTTATTTACACTCGGATCTTATGTTTGGGCTTTTAAAGTTATAATTTCTTTATTAAACTCATATTTTGTTAATTGTACCAAATATTTCCATGATAATAAATAATAATAATAAAGTTTGTTTTACTAACTACATGTGAATTTTTAAAAGAAAAAAAAAGAAATTTACTTTACCGCCCGGCGGGCGGTAAAGTGACACTTTACGCCCGCTAAACGTATTTATAATCTGGACTTTATCGCCCGGTCGTGCATAAAATTATTTATTCTATAAGTGCTTAGGAGTTTTTTTTGATTACTATAACTTTTTAAATTTTCAAAATATCTGATTTATTTTGAAGTACCATCACCTTTCCCAAAAAATCCATTTTTCTGCTAAAAATATTTTGAAAACATTAATTTTAACACGGGCAGTATTTCTTTCTACTTTTTTTCTTTGTGCAAAATTTTCTATTTTTAATTTTTTTTTTAGTCTGTCTGGTCAAGGTGTTCCAGAATCGGTCCGAAAACTTTGCAACCCCCAATGCAAATTGGGTATGCAACCACCAATGCAAGTTGCAATACGTTGCTTTGTAAAGTTGTCAAAAACTTGCTTCATTGATCAGTTTTACTTATAGATAGTAGCACATTTGCATGTTTTCCTACTGTCCAAGAGAAAAAATTATTTTATTTTTAAAAACGTGAACTTTTGATGTACCTTGTATATACAAAAAATTCGACAGCTAATGGTGGGCCACGACATGAGTAACTTTTTTTCGATGAGTTCGATGTAGGTGGAAGGTTATTTATAAGGCTCTCACAGGTTTCTGCCCCTAGGGCAATAAAAAATTGGTACAAAGTTTGTTTTAGTTCCTTTGGTAAATTAAAAGTACCCCGCACATTTCTTATGCAAAATGGGTTCCAGTCGAATTGGCTGAAAATTTAGTATAATGTAGTTTATGATGTCCTGATCAAATGTCTCCATGGGCCCAACGAGATCTAATGCACAGTTTTTGAGATACAGGGTGTTAAACATGCGGATGCAGAATTGTTACTAACCTTTAGAATCTTAATATTGTCGACACGAGTTGTAATAAGAAGTTCTAAGACTCCGTATACAGGGATATTCTTTTTCTACTAGCCAATGTTAAGATTTTTATGTAATTCTTTGAACAAACTCATTCAAACAAACGCTCGTAGACTTGCAGAATAAGTAAATACCATTTGATTTTAATATTGGGTGATCTGAGGTTACTATTATACAGGGTCACTCAAAATTTTTAATTTGATCAACAGTTTGTGGCTCTTGTCTATTTGTTGCATCTTGTACAGATCCTGGTCAACGGCATGATGGTGCATCAATCAAATGGGAGACTACTACATTAAAAATCTTTCTGTTAAGACATTGTAATAATTACGATTAGGTACGGATTCTATTTGTTGATGGCTTGCATACCCCAAAAAGCATACGATTAGCTTTATGTGGAATGTACCGATACTTCCGAGCACCCGATGTTGCGTTAAGATGAAATCAGTGACCCATTTTGCATAAGAAACGTGCGGGGTACTTTCCAATAAAATTATGAATTTTTGCACGAAAGGTTAAAAAACGACTGGCAAAATAAAAACTAATGAAAATTTATTTTTTATCTTTTAAATGGGTTTGAAAGCTGTTTTGCTGGAAAAATGATTATTTTAGAGTATAATAGGGGTAAATTATGTGATACCTCAAAAAAATGAATGTCAAAATCGTTCTTTTTGAGTCAAATTATATAAGAATGCAAAAATTTGAGACTTATCAAACATCAATTAGAAAGCAAACGAGTTAGGAATTTAATTTAGTCGATTCGACATCCTATGACCGGTTTCTACCTTTTGGCGTCGTCAGTTAGGCTCTCGAATCCAATGAATCAAATTCCAAACACGCATAAGATAGAGAAAACGACGAGTTTTCAAAATTACTAAAAAATAAATTTAAATGATTTTGGAAGGATTTTTGGCGGGAAAATTGATATTTTTTGTGAAAATAAGTTCTGGTAGTCTAAAAAAAATTAAAATTCACAATAATAACCTGAAAAATTCTAAATTCTACGTAAAGAATATGTCGAGGCAGAAAAAACGACTGGAGTTTTCAAAATATATAATTCTGTACAAAGGAAGGAAGCAGAAAAACGATTGGCGCAATCAAAATGACTGAAAACAATTTTTTGGGTTGATTTGGAAAGATTCTTGGGAGAAAATGGATTTTCCGAGAAAGGCGTATAAATGATGTGGTACTTCATAAGAGTTGAAAATGGTCTCATATCAGTTAGAAATTTTTAAAATAATAATAAAACTTTGAAATTCTGCTAAAAGTGATAATCGAGGTAGAAATATAATGACTGGCGATGTCAAAATTGATGAAAAGAAACGTTTTGGAAGTATTTTTGGATAATTGGATTCCATAATTTTATAACAATTGTGTTTTATACCTTCCAACGAAAACTGCGCGGTAAAAATAAAAAAGTCGCGTTTTTATTTCTACATAAAACAATCATCAACAATTTTAATCAAATAAATTGATTAAATAAATAATTTTATTAGATATTAAATGTCCAGGAGCAATAAATCATCTGTTAGCTACTATACTAGTATGTCGTAATATTTATTCAACATTAATCTCAATCGAGACATTACATCTTCATCTTTCTCGTCAAGTTCTTTGTATAACTGCTATTCAACTGTTACGGATTACTTGATGTTTCACCGACTATACCGTTTATAGTTTTTGTGGAAAATACAGATAGAGTTGATGCGTTTGAATTATTTATGTTATGGCGAATATCAAAGTCGGCTTTTTAGGTAAAAACTGAGCGGTTGATGCAAAAAGATCGCGAGGATATGAGGTCATCGGTAAAGGGAATGTATGTACATAAAACTATGTTTGGTAAATGAAGTTGAGAGTTCTTTGCTTGCAAAAAAACATGTTAACACTTCGTAACTGTTCAAACCAACCTTTTATTTTTACTTTTTTGACATTTTTTCGTTTGCTTACAAAGGTAAACTACTTTAAAAATAGATTGGACGCAAATGCAGTATATGAAGTAAAAGCTGTGTTAATATTGCTGCGAAATAAATTCAAAAGTACCCTGTATAACAGAGCAAAACTCTATATCACAAGAAGAATTTAAAAACGTAAAAGTATACAGGGGTTTCCATTTTATCTTTTTAACTTTTTCCTATTTTTTACTGTAGCTGTAATGTCGCACTCTGTATATCAGAATGCGATCGGGTTTTCGTTTCACCATGTAAAAGTTAATATAAAGATTCAAAATCATGGTTGCACTAAAATACGTCAAAGATAAATAAAAGTAAATACCAGTGTACAGAGGGCGACTGTTCTAGTACACAGGGTCGCATTAAGGGTTTTATAAAAATAAGTAATCGATTTTACTCTAAGCATTGCACATACAGTACAACAGTGAATCCTTAACACACCTGTTACAAATTCAGTATAAGTGAATTAATGTTTTGAAAAGTCTTCCAACTAAATTAACCAATTCTACTTCTATTCTACACTTGTTATTTTTGTTTACGGATAATGAACCTGTGCGAAAGACGTTGCAATGATTATATTATAATTTTAGGTATAATTGTCTTTTGTCACTTAAATTATTTTAAAAGCAATTGCGTGTGAAATAGTTTACTTGTTAATTATTAGTAATTAAGTGATAAAAACAAAGGATGAGTTGTGACGCAGAAACTAATAGTAATCGTTCATTTATTTTAATTATTAAATTATTTGTAAATGAAATTAGGCCAAATTATTTAACTGCTATCCTAAAGTTACAAAGTAAAAATTTTCGAAAATAAGCCAGCAGAGCAGTGATTGATAAGGGTAAAGTTAAATGTAGGAAAAATAATTCGAGTACGTTAAGTTTTCTTTTTTAACGTTGAAGACCAATTTTCTTTTCTTCTAATTTTTATATATATTATATATTGTAGGATTTGGTTGGTATCTCAACAAATGTGGGATAAAATCTTATTCATTGTCATTCAGATTAATAAATCCACAAATTCAAGAAAAAAATATTTAAATGTTATAAAAAAGTTCCAAAAATGAAACAAAACTTATATTAAATATCAAAAGAAATAATAACCAACATCCCAAAATAAATAATATTCCAACTGATGTCTAATCATCGAACATCGCTGCTTATATGAAGTTTTAACTACATTTTCTATAAATCTCTAGGGCCCTCTAACGACCTAGTAAATGACCTGTTTATTTTATTGTGGAATGTATTAGTACAGAAATTTTTAATTCCTTTAACTTTTGTAATTACAAAAAAACTTAAAAAAAAATATTTTCATCAATATCCAAAATAAATTTATACAATTTACACACATCAAGCATTAATTTTGTTATTATTTTTGAACAGCTTTTTCAATTTGTAAAATCATAACCTTATTTATAGGTCCAGTGCCCGCTCTAGGGTGCTGACAACCGAGACATTTGTTCGGGGCGCAAAATCTAAAGGGCGGCATTTTGGCATTTAATGTGACAAAATATTGATAAGTTAAATAACTAATTAAACGAAATCTATACTTGTTGAACTAAAATCATCATGCAATGTACATTTCGTATTTACTGTTTTTGCCTAAAAGTTAAAAAAATTGTAATCCTTACTTCTGAAGAAAACAACCATACATTAAATAACAAAAAAATTAAAATAAACAATTCGAAAAATCAAAAATATGTGAACATGCATGGGATTTTCGTCATAAAATACAATGGAATTCTTCAACTAGATTATTAAAAGAACCTAATAATTATAACCGCAAAGTTAAAGAAGCATCATTGATAGCTTAAATAATAACGAATGTCTGGTTCTTTCTTATGATAATTTTTTACTAACTATAGTAACCAATCAAATTACTTAATTTAGAGTCATGTGTCAAATTTCATCCAATCAGCTATGGATTACAGCGATAACACTCTACATGTGGTGTTTTCAGTTTGGTGTTTTCAACAAGTCAAGTTTTTGATTAAAAATTAATTAAACGTCAAACTGACAACTAGTTTAAAAATGTTTAAATCTACAAAGTAAAAAATTATCTTATCGAATACCCCTCGGGCCTTGATAAATCCTCAAAATTTTGTCATAGAGAATCCTTCAAGCGTGTTGCTTAAGGATAATAGCCCTCGGCCTTCGGCCTCGGGCTATTATCAAGCAACACGCTTACAGCATTCTCTATGACAAAATTATCTCGGTATTATCAAGGCCCTAGGGGTATTACTAATGATAATACGCCAACGCCACATCTCCCGATGCGACATCTGGGCGACCGAGTCCGACAAAAATTGTGTGGTATATTTCCAAGATAAAGAAAAGTGACAGTTCTAGTACACAGGGTCGCATTATGGGTGTTATAATAATAAGTATGTAATTATATTATTTATAAATTTTACTCTTTATAAAAAGTTCTGCATGGTGTAAAACCCATGATGAAATAATAGTAGTGTTTGGCATTAACACTTTGCAAATCGTATAAATTTTTCAATAACGCTAATAAAATGTCTTCTTTTTGTCTCTCTTCTACCAGTCTAGCTTCTTTTCCCACTCTGCATCTTTCCTCTGCTAACACTATGTTGCTTAGCATAACATTTTCCACCAAGTTATCAGAAGAAACATTACTGACGTTCTTACACCCGTAGGTCTCACTACCTCTTTTTGATTTACTTTTGATGGCCATAGATTTGCCACTTCTATTCCCTTCTGATTCACCTGCAACTGCATTGTTGTTCTCTTCATTAACGTAGATACAGACCGCTGCTGCATGCTTGCAGAATCCTCTTCCTCCTTTGCAAGTGCAGTTTGTATCCAAAACGTTTCTGTCAGGATCAACTTAAAATCAATCAACTATATGATTTTTTTTTTAAATGATACATTTATGGTCGGCACATCTAGAAATGTTAATGTCTTAAGGCTCGTCCATACTCATCCGAATAAACGCAGCTTTTCATATCGGAATAAAACCGCCACATCGTTATATGTTGCAGCTTATCCATAGAATACATTACACAACAGAAAAGTGATTCTTTTCCTTGAACTTCACCTTATCAATGTTAACATGCATTTTTCAGTTGTAACGATGTGGCGGTTTTTCCGATTTGAAAAATTGCGTTTATTTGGATGAGTATGGACGAGCCTTTATTATTTCATCATGGGTTTTACACGATGCAGAACTTTTTATAAAGAGTAACTTTTTTTCGTAAAATTAATTTAAAAAAAGTTTTCCATATGGTGTAACTGAAGTAAACACTCTGTACATATTACAAAGAAAATAGTATTATTAAAAATCAAAAATTATATTTTTTTATGAAATCGATTACATACTTATTTTTATAACACCCTTAATGCCACCGTGTGTACTTACAAGATCAGTGGCGTTTAAGTTTCTTTAACTTGTCATTATCTGTTATTAGAACTTATACAATAATTATAATAATTATATACATAGCTCGATTGTCGGCTTGTAAAGGTTTGTTTTCGTTTTGGTGCTTAGTGCTTAGCGCAAAACAGTTCCTATAATCTTAGATGATCCATCAGTTTTTAACTAGTAGTCGCCGGAAACATAATGGCTTTCGACGAGTTTCTTGCCTTTAGTGAGGCTTTTCTTTCGAAAAATTATTAAATTTACCGGCTTGAATCCACATCTTAACAAAACCGACATTGTGGACGGTTAATAACAATAAATAAGTAAGCAAAAAGAATGGCACATGTTAGACGAGCCCCCCCTCCAGATGTTGTCTTCGGTTCCGCCACTGTATGTCTTTGCAAAAAAAAAGAAACCGTAAAATTGAATGTTCTTAGTGATATACAATTTTTTTCTTAATTCACATTCTTTGTTTTAAAAACAATAATTGATGGTTTTCTTGAAAGAAATCTTTACAATTAATTCCTATTCTTCTCCCCTCAGCCCACTCAAATCTATTTCATCATGAAATCAATCTGCCTTATTCATTAAACGTGTATATCTCATCGTCTATATTATTTCTTACAAGATTTTTCAGTGCCTTAAATAAAAGGATATCTCACTTTCAATCTGATCGAACTAAATGCTACCATTCAATAAGCGTCTGATTTTAATTAAAGATATGATCGAAGTGCTTTAAGTGATTCTTTCAGATCGTACCTCTTCCATGTTACTTAATGAAGAAAATGATTTCGAGCCGTTGGATATCGGATATGGAATTCAGAACTTTTTTGTTTAACTTGTCTGAATACTAGGTATCTTTTTAGGATTGGTCACACGTCTTCACTTCTTAAATAATCGATAACTAATTAAATACTCCACGAAATTTGAAACCACGCAATACGAATTTAAATTAAAAAACAAACCTAATTTTCAATCGAAAAAGTTGGTTTACAAATTTTAAATTTTTTAACTTTATCATTTCTTTCGTTGAAACCTCGTCTTTAAGATGGTATAAAAAATATGGATACAGGCTTCTTTATAAAATTTAAATTCGTATATAATCGAAAAATAAATATTTTGTTTTAAAAAAATTACAGCCCATTTAAAACACAAGAAAGAACGTTTCCACGAAGTTTCATAAAAAAAAACTGTTTGCGGGAGCAAAAGATTTAAAAAAAACTGTTTTTAGCGTTTTTCTCGATAATTTTGAGGTTATGTTGAAAAATAAATAATACAAAAGTACCTACCACCTACATATGGCTAAAAATTTTCCATTAATTCGGGTATTTAAAATCAGTTTGGCCGTGGGGGAATGATTCGTCGAATCATGGCAATTTATGATAAGATAATGAAATGTTGACGAATGTCAGTTAAATTTTTAGCTCAAAAAAGTTCAATTTTCAATGAGAAAATGCTTCGCAGCTAACCTGACCAACCTAACTGTTATGATAAAAAAAGAAAAAATATATCTACCCTAACTTAACCTGACACCGCTGTCCAAATGTGACACATGTCAAAATATAACACCTGTCAAAATGTTGAAGAAATTATGTGAAACGTCAAAGTCAAAGGTGCGTAGATAATGAAAAACTACAAAATCGTGTTCGTTATGATTTTTGCGGCCCGAGGGCAGAAAATATTAGTTTCTGTCTGATTTTTAGGGTTGATAAGATTCATTTTCATATATGGTAGGCGAAAAAATAAATTCCAATATGGAAAGTAACTAATCAACTACTCTTATAAAATTAAAAATGAATGAAACAAACATCATCAGTTAACAAATAGGGTTAGAAAAACTAAAAATCTACATACTACATAATACTGAAAGGTTAACAATTGATCGTTAATGTTAACAGAAAGCCCAAAAATCGAGAATGATATCTCGTCTGGCCCGAGGTGGGTGCCCATATCAGGTCAGGGCAGTGCAGCTCTGCTTGTGCTAGCAGGAACGTGTGGGCAGTCTCTTTTACTGGCCCGCGGCACCAGCCGCTATGGCCAAGCGGGTGTGTGCGGGTGGATGCAAAGGAAGAACGTGTTAAACCCACAAAACTGTTTCTGAATCATACACCACGCAATGGACGCATAGGCGGAGAAACACACAAAAAATTATCGAAAATACTTTGTTATTTGCCAATATATATACGAGGGCTGTGGCTAAAATTTGATAAAATATATTTTGTACCTCTCAGAAAATATTATATTCAAATATATGATTTATTGTCTTGATTGTGTATATATAATAGCTATAAGACCAGTGGTGACGTATGCAGATTAAACGGAGGATAAACATGTATGTATCCTTATGTAAAAAAGGGGCTGCGGAATAAGCACCAGTACTTGGAACTTGGAAAAGAAGTACATAACAAAAGATCCCAATACTGGATAGGACTACAAGGAATGAGGCAGGCCAAGACACAACTGGGAAACTATAACCAGAAGAGATCAGACGACTGCATCAGTAAAATTAAAAACAAGCTCAGAATACTAATGGGTATCCTAACAGGGCACTGCCGGTTGAGAGGGCACATAAAAAAACTCGGATTAGTAGAGGAAGAAGCATGCAGATTTTGCGAGGAAGAGAAGGAAACCTTTATCCACATTCTCTCAGAATGCATAATCCTGCAAAATTCAAGGGTACGATACCTGTGAGAATATCAAATAGAAGAGGGAGATGTACCTAACCTGAAGCTTACCGACATCCCGAACTTTTTGAAAGCAATAGGACTGGAGGAACTGCTCTAATTGTTGAGACATCCTTAACGAATGGGCAGCAGAAGAGGGCACAATAGATCTTATAGATCGCAGTGTATCGACACCCCCATCAATAGATAGATATATCCTTATGCAAATCGTAGAACTCGAATGTAACCTCGATTTTTATCGTACATGCTCTGAATTTCTGGGAAGTAACAAAATATTGACTAAGAAACGACAGGACCAAACAACACTCTCCAATTTAGTCAGTATTAAGTGATCAAATTTATTATATAAATTGTGTTGATTGAAGTATTTTAATTTCAACTAAAAAATGGTTTTTTTATTTATTACACCACTACGTTTTGGTACCGCCACTGTAACTCCTCCAGCCAAAAAAAAAATTCGAAAACGACCAAGTCGAGCTGAAAGAGAGTGCCAAAACGATCAGCATTTGTTTGTCGTCGGCGTCCCTGCCGAACCTAAAACAAAAGAATGTCGAATGTCGCCTGCTTATGATTTGCCTAAGGCGCAACGGCTCGCCTTCGCCTACCTGCCTTTTTTCTTTTTAATAACAAAATGTCGCCTCCTTGATTAACCTTTTGCTTTTCTTTGTTCTTCCCACATGTCATGTCATCGTCGACTTCGACAGAGAAGCCCCAAGGCGTGTAATTAATCGCAGACAAAAAAAGGGTATTTTCTTGATTTTTTCTTAAATACTACATAAGTTGATATCGATCGTTAGCAATAGATCTTTTACTTTTTTGTTAGCTACTTGGTATTTCAATTTTATTTACACTTATAACCGCTCCTGACGTTCAATCAATCCTAATATAAATTCACACTTTACACATTAAAAATTAAGAAAAATTTGGATGGCACGTGCCAATATTTTTCCGGAAATCTTCTCAACATCGACTTTGTTACCTGTTTTAAAAACCTGTAATTTACGAAAAAGTGACGAGAAGGTACACATCTATGTATACAAGTTTACTTTGACCTATTATTAAAACCAATTATTGATTAATTTCATAATTGGTTGCTGCCGGACTGTTTCTGGACAAGAACTGGTTTTTATTGAATTTACTGCCCGAAGAAAAAAAGATTTAATATTTTAATTAAGCAAAGTGAAAATGTTAAGTATATAATGAATTTCGCAAGTAGAGTACATAAGTGGCTATACATAAATGAGTTTTTGTAGGCGTATAGTCGCGATACACTGGCAAAAAAGTCGCGATAGCACAGTCGTAATACTGCTATAGCGGCGCAATTAGATCAATATAATCGCGATTCAGTAGCAAGTCTACATTAATGGAAGTTCAACCGATTGAGTGCTACTCATCAAAGATGTAGCAAGTGTACGAGTGTACATTGTAGGGCGTTAGAGTGATTAGGGCGTAATTCTGTATCGCTGCCATCGTGAAATTACATCGATAGAGTTGCGGTACAGCAGAGATATAGTCACCATTAAGTAGCGATACAGTCGCGAAGCAGCAGCGCTACAGTCGTGAGCCTGCATTGATGGACATTCGACGGATTGGGTCGTGATTCTGTACCGCTACAGCCATGCAAATACATCTATAGAGTAGCGATACAGTCGCGATGCAACAGCGATAAATTTGCGAGCTTGCATTGATGAACGTTCGACTGATTGGCTTATGATTCTGTACCGCTACAGCCATGCAAATACATCTATAGAGTAGCGGTACAGTCGCTATGCAACAGTGATACATGAAGTAGCGATATAGTCGTGTTGTAGCAGCGATACAGTCGTGAACCTACATTGATGGACGTTAGACTGATTGGGTCGTGATTCTGTACCGCTATATCCATTCAAATACATCTATAGAGTAGCGATACAGTCGTGATGCAACAGTGATACATTTTCGAGCTTGTATTGATGGACGTTTGACTGATTGGGTCGTGATTCTGTATCACTACAGTAGCGATACAGTCGCGATTCAACAGTGATACATGAAGTAGCGATACAGTCGTGAGACTACATTGATGGACGTTCCACCGATTGGGTCGTGATTCTGTACCGCTACAGCCATGCAAATACATCTAAAGTCTCACGATATAGTCGCGATGATGCATCAATACAGTCGCGATGCCGCAACGATACTTTCTTGAGTCTAAATCGGTGGACGATCGACCAAATGGGTAGTTATTCTGTAGTTAGATTGATAAGAATCGGCATGCAGCAACGATATTGGAAAAAGCCGCTGCGTACGTCAGGCTTTACTTCTAGTTATTACAAGTAACTCCATTTTTTGTCATGGTTCCACAAACATGTAATCTCATTATTAATTATAGTTGTTTTTTACTTTTTTTGTTTAATTTTGGAATGGTTTGTTGATATTAAGTACCCTTATCAAAAGTATCACGTCCCCAATCAAATTTCAATGGAAGGCGAGTCAATAACACGCTTCAAATGGTCACAGAAGCCAACAAACGACAATCACAAACATGTGCATAAATAACCAACTCTAAACGATTCTTTAAATCAGTTTAATACACTGTATAATCCGTGAGCCAGTAGGGAGGTATAACCTAGCGGAGAGTGTGATTAAATAAATCAGATTTTATGTTTGACAAAAGTTTTTTTTTGGTTTATGATGTTTTATAAGTAACAATTTGAATTTTCATAAAAATCTTGTATTGTTTTGTTAATAATCATTTAGAAGATTTGTTTTTCAGTATGGATGAATTTCTTGCTTTCAATGTTTAAAATTAATTAATTAAAGTTTGAAATTTGGTGTTTTTTTTTCAATAAGTTTTTTCATATAGTAAATTTTGTAATTGTGTATGTAAAAATTTTAGTGATGAATAAATCTTATCTTATAAGTAACAATTTCAATTTTCTTCAAAATCTTGTAAAGTTTTGTTAATAATCATTTAGAAGTTTTTTTTTGTAAAAATAATGTTTAGAATCATCTGAAATTTTGTATTTTTCTTTTTTGACTAGTCCAATAAGTTTTTTCATGTATTTCATTTGGTAATTATGTATATGTAAAAAATTTTAGTGATGAATAAATTATCTTATCTTATTTTATGAAGTTTCAACCAAGCAAATATCTAAAAATGTAAATATCAACTTTGGCACGTCTTCAATTAAAAACTAATTAACTCTACATAGTATTTCTAAATTTTAAAAGTTTAAATTGGTGGGGGTTTAAAACAGTGGGGTTATAAAGGCAAGTAATCAAATCCCAAAAATGCAAATAATGATTTTAGGACCTCATACTCATCAATTTAAAACTATAAAACCGTTTCTACATCTTTCCTATATACTTCTGTTAACTTTAAAAATTCTAAATTAGTTCAGTGAAAACAGCGAAGTGATAAAAGTAACTAGGTCAAATCGTAAAATTCAAATTTCGATTTTAATATCTCATCAATGGAAAACTGTCATGTCAAATCTCTAAGAAATGCAACATTCAATTTTATACCTTATTAAACTTTTTAGTAAAAATTTATAAATTATATTCAAAATTTTGATTTCAACTATATCTATACCGGCACAGAGTATATCCCCGATAAGAACACGGCGAAAACAAACTATTGTTGCGCGTGAAGAGCTTAGAAACCAGATGGAAGGTGATGTAGGGGCCAATGGGGATAGGAGTATAAATGGAGTATAAAATGCCCATTTGTGACCATATGAAGAGAATCGATGGTAATGCTGCAGGCGCACCGTTTCAGGAGACAAAATATAATGCGTTCCGAATGCCAATAAAACTTTTTGAATTGTTAGTATACGAGTTGTTATTAATGTCTAGTTTTCTTAAACAAAACTTAAAGCGGCTAACATGAATGTAACTAAGAGAACCATATTTTGAAGCGTTAAATTTATAGATTCAAAAGTTATTCCGACACGTCCGTTAGATAATATACTATTTTATAATTACAGTAAGTCCTATTAACATTTTTTCTTATCGGATACTTTAAAAGAAAAAAACGTCAATATAGCCTTGACTATCTTGCGATAAAAATTGAAATGTCTTGTCAGAAATCTATTTGCGTACCTAAATAGAAGAAAGAACATTCCAAAAGTTATTATCAGAAATATTTAACGAGCTTCTAGAAACACAAACACAAACAGTATCACATTTATGGCTTCTATAATACCTCGTTAATATCGCTTATAATGTAGAGAGTGATGCTGCTACAAATAAAAAAACACAATTTTTTTTATTAACAAAAATGAGTTTAATAATTTTCAAGTGACGAAATCCCAAAATGGAAGTTTTTAAAGCCACTGTTTTAAAACGACTTGAGTCAAAATTTTAAACACAAATATTCTCTTGAAGACTAAATCGTTTTATATATTGATCACTTTCAAATGGCAGGTTTTAAAATCAAAATTGGCATTTTTTTGAATTTATAATCCATGACAAAAACTATAAGTTTTTTTGGAAGAAATGTTTTCTTGAAGACCAAATGTAAACACACAATTTAAAAAAAAACAAGTAAAACGGATTTATAAATGCTTTTTGAAAACGTAATTTCCTTTGAAAGGTACATATGAAAGATATACCTAGAAATATTTTCTTGAACACCAAATAATAATAATAATATACGCCCTTCAATTCACCGCCTTAGGAGTGAACCCCAGAAGCAGGACTTGTGCGGGGGAGGGACGGCTATTATTATTATTATTTGTTGTGGCGTTCTGGGGCGACTTACTGATGATTGATGGAGCATTTGCTTTACAGTTGTGGGAAAATCCAGGAAAACCTCTCAACACCATCACCGATACGATGGATTCCCCCAGGATTGAAATCTTTGCAGCGTAAACTAACATGGAAAATGGAAATTATTAAGAGATGACAGTAAATACATAGTAGCAGTATTCCTAGACTTTAAAAGAGCCTTTGAAACCATTAATATAAATTTACTATCACAAAAACTCAAATATTATGGTATATCGGAAATCACATACAGGTGGTTTCAAAGTTATCTTCTCAATAGAGTTCAAAGAACCAGAGTAAATGGTGTACTCTTAGGTGAGCTTCCAGTTACCTCAGGAGTCCCTCATTGCAGCGTTCTTGTTTCACTATTATTTATACTATATCTTAATGACATCAACTACATCCAAAATTGTGAATTTTTGAATGTGTTTGCAGATGACACACTGATTGCTGCAAGTGATTATAGTTTGGAAAATCAATCGTTCACTTGAAAATATTTCACAATTCCTGAATACTAACAAACTTAAACAAAAGCGACGATAATCACAACTAAACATAAATATAATCAAATCGATAAAACAACACTTAATATTCAAATCAACAATGAAAGAATAATGATTGTTGACGACATTAAATATTTAGGATTTATAGTAGATAATAACCTAAGCCTTAAAAAACATTATCAATATATCTATAACAAAATTTAAAAAAAAAACTCTTTTTCTCCAGTCGGGTCCGCAGTAAGCTTAGTCTTAATGCATCAATAACAGTCTATAGATCGATTATACAGCTTCATTTTGATTACAGTGCAAGTTTTAGCCTTGCTAGATACTAACTGTACTGATTCGCTACAAAAACTGCAAAACAGAGGAATGCGTTAAAAATAGACTATTTCTGTTTTCCATGATATTCATCTATAAAATTTTATCAGACACCTAAGTACTTTGAACAAATTATAACATTTAATTATGAAATTCACAATTATCACACAAGAAGAATTAATGATCTTCATGTCCAAAGAACCAATTATGCATATGCTAAAAAATCGCTGTTTCATAATAGTTTGATAAAATTTAATGATCTTCCATGTGATATTAAGAATGCTAATAGTGTTCAACAGTTCAAAAATCATTTAATAAAATTCATGAAATTGACACCAAACAATACTTTTAGCGTATATTGATGACTCTAGTCTTTATTGCTGTTTACTGTAAATTACTAATATATACAATGTAAGTAAACCAGTAAGGAATTTTAGTTTATTAGATTCGACATCCTAAGACCGGTTTCTGTCTTTCGACTTCATCAGTTAGGCTTTTCGAATCCAATAAATAAAATTCCAAACTCGTACAAGTCAATAGCTGTATCCGCTATAAGATAACATTTTTAGATGTGCTACCATCCATGGTAAGAAGAGAGTATTGACATTAAATTTTGACTGAATCTAGTCAAGATGTCACTCTCTTCTATTTTATCCCTTTCAGAGATTAATACAAAGTGAGTAAACCAGTAAGGAATCTAATAAACTAAAATTCCTTACTGGTTTACTCACTTTGTATTAATCTCTGAAATGGATAAAAAAGAAGAGAGTGACATCTTGACTAGATTCAGTCAAAATTTAATGTCAATACTCTCTTCTTACCATAGATGGTAGCACATCTAAAAATATACAATGTAATTTACATTTATTTATTATCGTATATTGATTCCTTCTGTATTTATATTTATTGTAAATTATTTTTCTATTCAATTTATTTTAAATTTAGTATATCTTAAACTATATTTCCTCTGATATGTATTGTATTGTAATAATTACTCTACTATTTGTTTAATCTGTTTATATTAGGATTCCTATTTAAATAAATAAATTAAAAAAAAAGTAATTTTAAAATTCGCGATTTACCCTGTACAAACCTAAGATCCATAAATTCCTACTGTATATTCTACAGTGAAAGACAAAAAGGGCAACCAATTACACGAGTACTCGTATATGTATTAATAAATTACGATTTTTATAGCTTAAACCAGACCTTCGGGCACAAATATATATATTATTAGACCTCCTACTAGGCACAAATGGGAGTAGATAAAATATACAAGGTCTTCGGAAATTGCATTTTTAATTGAACCATGTTAACGACAAATGACATTTTAAACACATTTTTAAGGAAATATATTGCTAGTGAAAAGGATATGATAAAAATGTCTTAGTTATAGAAAATTGCTTTATTTGTAGAAAACGATAAATATTGTATTGTATTTAAAATGTATTGTATTTAAAAAAAAATCAATCAATTCCAAAAATTCGTAGAATTTTGTCAGAAACCCTCAGTAAAACCCTGAGATTAAAAATATTTGGTGCCCTATTATCAAAATAATATTTAAGTTTTAAGTTTCTATTAGTTATTTCTTTTCTATATACATAATTATTTTTATTTTTTTATTTATTAGTCAGTCTCTACCCTAGCCCTTAGATCTCTTTAAATCTTAACAGATTTTGAAGTGTAAGTATCAAAACATATAATTTAAAACATATTTTTCTTCTGAAACAATATCAATTTCTTCTCTATAGAAATATTTTAAAAGTTTTTCATCGAAATTAAAATTAATTTAAATTTGATAATTATTATACTTTAAATTCTATAATTTCCTAAAAAAGAAATTGTATTTTGGAAATTCAAAGTACAAAAATATATAACGAATGTCCTTGATTTACTGCACAATTGAATCAGCACCTACTCCATCTTTATTTTTAGTGTTAATGTTAGTGTTAGTCACCTTTGAGTGCCCGAACAGTAATTTTGAAGTTGGCAAAAATTAAACAAAATATTTCAGTTCTATATAAAGTAATGGTCCAAATGACTTTTTAACGACATCAAAAATGCGGTTTGGTCAAATACTTTAATGCAATATATAATTTTATTTAGTTTTGCCAGTTCCGCGGCCAATACTGATTTTCTGCAGATTTGCAAATTTTTTGGGGAAAATTTTACGTTATAAAGTTGCGGTACTTATAATAAGGCAGGAAATTACGTGAATTTTTTAATATATATTTTATTTTTGTCTATTATGTATCTTCAAGTTCTATGCGGTTGATAAAACAACATTTGAAATGAAAGGCAGGTAAACAGATTGTAAATTTTTGCCCTGCGGATACTTAAAACGCTAGTGATTTGAATATTAAGCATGTTATTAGAGAATTTATCGAATTAGACTTGACTCTAAAAGCCCGGGGGATTTTCGTAGGAAAAATGTTGAAACTAAAGGCAAGCCGATTGGGTACGCGATCTAAAAAAAGTAATTGTTACAAGAAATAGCATATCGGTAATTTTCTAATTTGAAAAAAAGGATTTGTTGAGGTCGACTTGAAACTTTCCCTTCTTCTCGATGTAAAGAAAGTAGAAAAGGGTTTTCGGTAAATATTTTAAAGTTCTATTCCTTTAATGTGATTATAAACCATTAAAACTATATCTTATGTATGTAATATAAAGACTTGTGTGGAACCATGTCGGCGTTTTGAATTTTTTTTTTTATTATTATTAAACACCCATAAAGGCATTTAGTATATTACAATCTGGTCAACAGTGACCAATGAACAATTTAATTCTAACTTAATCTAATAGAGTTTGAAACTTAAAACTACTCATCAGCGTTCCTTAGGTTCTATAGAAAGGATTGCACTAAACTTTAACGTGCACACACAAGCTTTGCTTTTGCACTAAAAACACTAAACTAACTCAAAGGGCTTGATCCTCTTAAGTCTTCTTTCTAACCCAGTATTGTCATTGACATGATGATGAAGTCTTTCTTCATGACTCTTGGCTAATTTCTTGATGGTCTGGTCAACAGTGTCCATTTCCAGATCCCTATGGAGATCACTGTTGCGAATGTACCAAGGGGCATCTACTATGTTCATCAGTGCTTTGTTTTGAAATCTTTGGATGATTGCTAAGTTGCTTGCTTTGGTGCATCGCCATAGTTGCATACCATAGGTCCATACAGGCTTAAGTATCAGCTTATAAAGAGTAAGCTTATTATGTAGAGACAGAGTGGAGTTTCTTCAAATTAGCCAGTACATTTTTTCTATATTTCAGTCCAAGTTCTTCTCTTTTCTTTTTAACATGCATCAGGTTATTGTTTATTCTGACTGGAATATGATCTATCCTTTTGTTTGTAAAGTTGATGTGGAGTGATTTAGTTTCATTAAGTTTCGTTTCGTCCAGTCATAGATAAGGTGGACAGCTGTTTACAGCTTGTGGGTTGCTTCTTCGTTGCTCTTTCCTACTGCTAGAATGGCAGTGTCGTCGGCGAAGGGGGCTACGGTATTGTTTTCTAACTCTGGAATATCACATGTGTATAGTAAGTATAGGACAGGTCCTAGGACACTTCCTTGTGGTACTCCAGCCTTAATTTCTTTAAGATCGGAATAGACTTCTTCTTGCCTAATTCTAAAATATCTTTCCGATATATATGAATGGAGGATATCTGTATATTGTTTTGGAAGGAAAAGCTTGAGCTTATGTATTAAGCCTTCATGCCAAACCTTATCAAACGCTTGTGCTACATCAAGAAAGATAGTAGCACAAATGTTTTTCTCTATAATGTTGGTTATTCCATGAACTTGGTCGATCGTAGAGTGCTTATTTCTAAACGCACATTGGTGATCAGGGATTCTTTCTTCGATAAGTGGTTTTAGTCTTTTGAGTAGGAGTTTCTCAAATAGTTTCGACATAACAGGCAGTAATGAGATCGGTCTGTATGACGATGCCTCATGTGGTGGTTTCCCTGGCTTGGGTATCATTATGATTTCCGCAATTTTCCAAAGGCTGGATACATACTTCAATCTGAAGGCAGCATTTATTAGGTTAGTTAGTTTAACTATTGCTTTTTTGAGTAAGTGTTTTAAAATTTCTCCAGTAATTAAGTCAAAACCTGGAGCTTTTTTCGGATTGATATTTTCTTTTATTTTAGTAATACCTTCTTTGGGAGAGGTAAATTCTATTTTTTGATCAATCTGTGGCTGATCTTCCAGAGTGGGTTCTTCATCTTGATCTTCATGAGGTTGAAAGATTTTTTCTAGATGATTTGCAAATCTTGTTGCTTTTTGCTCAATATTTCTACCACAATCTGACAGGTGGTATTCGCATTATGGGTCTTTTCAATCTCTTAGTAGCTTTCCAGAATGAATAATCAGTACTACTGTCGTCTGTCAATTCTCTTAGGTAAATACTAATCGATCCTTCTTTAATTTGTTGTATTTCTCTTTTGAGTCTTTGGGCAGCATTGGTCAGTATAGTTTTATCTTGTGGGGCTCTAGTTTGCTGCCATTTTCTTCTAAGCTTTCTTTTTTCAGAGATTAGTTCCCTTATTTCTCTAGGATAGTTGTTTCCTACCGTCCTTCTATTAATAGCAGGTGTAGTTGAAAAAAATAACAATGATATATACAGGGTGAGTCATGAGGAACTGTATATACTCCTACCTCGTATTGAAGCTCCTATGGGGAATATAAAATGACCATTAAAAAGTGTCTGCTCCCATTGTTTAATAATATACAGGGGGAGTTCTGAATTTTGACTTAAATTTCTTTTGGTCGTTACTTTTGAACGGTAAGTTCGATTTGTCTCATAATTTGCTACCACCTACTTAACTGATTTTATTCAACCTCAAAAAAATCAGGTCCGGTCTTAAAAAATTAGTTCCTATTATTCATATAAAAAAGTTCACCCTGTATATGGTTTTTTAATAAGGATTTTACGAAGTACACAAATAGACAACAAAAATGGCGTATTTATTTTTTTCCCCACACGATTACTCAATTTCTAATAAATAAATCAAATTTGACCATAAATTAAAAGTTTAGCAAAATGAACCTTAGATTTAAAAAAATACAACTTTTCTTGCAAAAATTTAATTCTATCTCATGCTATATTTTAATAATACAACTGTTTTAGTTAATTTCCAGAATCAGCTTTGAAAAGGTACAAGCTGTTTTGAATAATACTAAAACATCGCCCTGTATAATATTTCTTTAGTGATTAATGGTATATTTATTTTATCGAATTTTCAGAAATTTCTTTTATTTTGTTCAAAATAAAAAGGTAGAGTTATAATCACCTTTATTTTGGAGTTAATGAAAATAAAATTTGGGCAGAAGAAAATCCTCATGCGATTCGCGAATTTCGTTCGCAGTAGAGATTTTCAGTGAAGGTTTGGATAGGAGTAATAGACAGATAACTAATAGGCCCCCGTTCCTTTAATGCATCGCTGACAGGTGCTGTGTACTTAGATTTTTTACAAAATATTTTGACGAATCTATTAGCCAATCCCAGCAAGCAATTTAACTTTTATAATGGTTGTGAGAACTGTTATACAACTGGTATTATAGAAACATGAAAATCGTATAACGCAGCTTAAAACTATTATACAATGTCTATTCAACCAAACAAATTACTATTGTAGATGTTCTATAAGCTGATTATACAACCCTTATAATATTAATATAACTATATTAAGTGATACTTATAAAAGTTTCGTATACAATCCTTATACAACAAATTTACGTGTTCACTTCGGAATTGCTACACAATCATTGTATAGTGATTGTATAATGCAGCCTCGCACAATAATAGAACTTCGATAAGTGTATTATTATGCAGCCTGTATTGCAATACGACAAAAATACAATCATTATGTTAAACATTGATGAAATTTAGAACAAAATAATGGCGTTCAAGATTCATTAAAGATGGCAGCGTAGAAAGAAATAATAAAAAATCTCCGATACTCGCAGGTGACTCAAAAATTTCTTTACCCAATAGATCAATAATCAAAAATTTAATTTTTTTCCATTGGGATGCTGAATCCATTTTTGTAAATTGGCCCAACGAGATTATGTATAATCAGATTTTATAACGCAAAATTTGGGAGACTTTTACCTTTATAAACTATATTTTTGTTCTATAAACAATTTATAATAGGATCAACGGATGTAGTTACAGATTACTTTAAAAGGTTTTTATACTTGTTGTATAATGCTGCCGAACAGAATAATACTATTACTTATCATATAAACTTTAATACAACTTGTTATATAATCTTTATAGGAATATTGCATAACGCAGATATTAAAGGTTATAAGAATAGGTTTACTATTGCAATATGATCTTTATACAATTCTCTTAAAATATTTTTATAAAGATTGTATATAGCTTTATAGACTTGTTATAAAATGTTTAGGTTTAAAAAAGATTTTATTCTATAATATAAGTTGTAAGAATATTTATACAACAATATTATAGAAACATTTTCTTACAAAACACAATTGTCGTAATCAAACACACTAAGAAATAAAACAATTCTTTAAATGGCAGTAAGCGATAACTATAGGATAATTTATTTCGTCTAGAGTTCTATTTTGCTAGTTGGGACGTAACCATCCGAAGTATGTACTTTATGCACGACGGGGCATCACCACATTTCTTAGTTTCTGTTCGTCAACATCTTCATGCCACTTACGGAAATAGGATATGACGCGGAGGAGCTTATTCACAGCCACCTAGATTCCCCGACTCTAACCCTGTCGACTATTCCATGGGGTCGATTGAAAGAAATTGTTTATCGAGAAAATATAAATACACGACAAAAACTAATTGACCAAATTATTAGAAATGATCCCTTAACATTCAGGAGGTCAATTAGACATTTGATGTTCCGACAAAGAAGTTGTATAGAAGCCAGGAGGATTTCATTTCGAAAATATGCTATACATATCAATAATTTTCCCTTAGGTAATCGTTATGTCATTTTAGATTTGTTGTGCCTTAAATTCTTTTATGTAATTGTCTATTCCTGTGTATTCTTAAATTTTCTTTAAAATGTAAATAAATTTTTAATGTTCCATTTTCCTTTCTTTAATTTTAAAAATTCTAAGAATTCCATAAAATGGCAATACCGATGAATCACTAAAGAAATGTTATACAGGGAGATGTTTTAGTATTATTCAAAACATCTTTTAATGGAAATTAACTAAATGGTTGTATTATTAAAACCAGTTGAGAATGCTTTTCTAGCATTGCCATAGACCGAACAAATTGTAATGATAACTTTTTACTAACTATAGTAACCAATCAAATTACTTAATTTAGAGTTATGTGTCAAATTTCATCCAATCAGCTATGGATTACAGCGATAACACCCTAGATGTGGTGTTTTCAGTTTGGTGTTTTCAACAAGTCAAGTTTTTGATTAAAAATTAATTAAACGTCAAACTGACAACTAGCTTAAAAATGTCGCTAAGATTTGGTAATGCATCTGACGATGCAATTAATGATATTATATCAAATAATATATCAAAAAATACAACCAAATCAAAAAAATATATATGGAAAATATTTCTCGAGTTTTATGCAACCAGAGAATACGAACTGAATGCTGAAACGAGTTTGCCTAATTTGGCTAATATATTGAGAGATTATGCGGTAAATATGAGAAAAGCTGACGGAACTGAAAATAAAGAAGCGACTGTAAAAACAATTTGGAATACTTACGAGTAAGCTACTCCAGGAAAAATACTTCAATGACTTCAAAATTGTATTCGACCCGTTTACCAGTGTGATATTCAAAAATGCGCGAGATGCAAGAAATGCAAAACGTAAAAGATTACAGCAGGATACTTTTAATACATGTAGTTTTTAGTTTTGTTAAATAAAAATGAGTAAATATTAAACGTCAGATTGACAACCAATTTTTTGAAATCTACAAAGTAAAAAATTATCTTATCGAATACCCCTCGGGCCTTGATAAATCCTCAAAATTTTGTCATAGAGAATACTTCAAGCGTGTTGCTTAAGGATAATTATCAAGCAACACGCTTACAGCATTCTCTATGACAAAATTATCTCGGTATTATCAAGGCCCTAGGGGTATTACTACTGAAAATTTCACACCAACATTTTTTAACCAACAAGAAGCTTTCGTTTCAGCTCGTTACTGTAGCAACCAAAAAACTTGACGATAGTATTTTCCTACCCTGGGCTGTACCACAGCGATAGTATTTCTGTCAATTGTCAAATTATAAAAATGCACCAAATGTACCAAAATCGTCATTAACTATGTGTCTACTTTAAATTCAATGTCATTTTAAACTTCAAAATTTTCATATTTTGGACCCCATTTTGAAGGTGTTCTCGAAGAGGTATGGGGCTCATGAAACCCTAAGCTTACTTTTTTCGAATTCAGATACCGCACCCCGCACGTTTCTTATGCAATATTAGTGCCAGTCGAATTGGCTAAAAATTTAGTATAAGGTAGTTTATGATGTCCTGATCAAATGTCTCCACGGGCCCAATGAGATCTAATGCACAGTTTTTGAGATACAGAGTGTTAAACAAGCGGATGCAGGGTTGTTACTTACCTTTAGAAAATCAATAATGTGTCGATTATTTTGTTACAAAAGTTAAGGATAATAATTAAAATCTTAATTGTAATATGAAGTTCTAAGATTCGGTATACAGGGATATTCTTTTTCTACTAGCCAATGTTAAGATTTTTATGTAATTCTTTGAACAAACTCATTCAAACGTAAAATCTCGTACACTTGCAGAATAAGTAAATATCATTTGATTTTAATATTGGGTGATCTGAGATTACTATTATACAGGGTCACTCAAAATTTATAGATTTAGTTGTATTTATTTTAAAGTTTTTATATATACAAATTAAACATAAAGTAGAATACTAAATATAATATGATCAGTATTTTGTGACTCTTGTCTATTTGTTGCATCTCGTACTATTTTCTTCTTATTATATTCTTCTTCTTCTTATTCTTATTATATTATATATATATATATATATATATATATATATATATATATATATATATGTTATCAACAGTCTGTAAATATCCATATTTACCATATTTTTAGTGGAAAACAATTCCAGGATGAGATAATCACATGGTAAATTTTAAAAGCAAAACTAATTTGTTATTGTTACATATAATTATTTATTATTATGAAGGCTTTTTAGAATATGTATAAAACATTTCTAACAAATTACTGGCTGATTAGAACCTGTCACTATAAATAGAGTAGGTTTTTCTGTAAGACGTATTAGTATGCTAAAATGTATAAGATACTAACATTGTCAGTTGTTTTGGCTACAGCTCAGGCTGTTGAATTTGACATAATTAATAACGTACCTGGTCCTATTTGGATTGGAACTCTAGGGAATACTGGGTTTCAACCTTTGGAAAACGGCGGATTCGTGATGGAAAAAGGAGCAAAGGTAAATTTTAAAAATTAAACATATACAGGGTGTTATATAATTTATACATTTATCATCACCCCTCGTATTGTTATTGATATCTGAACTTTTGTTTATCTGTCTTTAGTTGTCGATGTAATTTTGTTTTCTATTAAACGCTGCCGAATTTGATATGAAGATTGAATCATTTTTATTTTGTTCAGCGTCCACAGCTTTAAAATTGCAATTTTTACTGAGAAGTTCATTCAAAATTGGTCAATGTTTTCCGTTGCTTGTTGCTTATGAGTAGCTAATAAATGTCTTGCAAATATTTCGTTAGGTTGTTTAACAAAAACACTTTCAAGTACTTCGGTAGCTTTTTGTAAGAACTAATTTTACTTACTAACTCGTATATGGAATGGCTGATGTAATTTTGTAGTTTTAATCGATCTTCCTCTCTAGGAAGTAGAAACAACCCAGACAATTTTGGAAGGTCTTGAACAAGTGCCTCCATTCTTTAGTAGCGTTTGGCGAATTGGGATCAGTTTGGAATCTCTCAGGACGTAGATATTTGTCCATGATTAATTTAGTGAATAAAATTTAATTGTAATGAAAATCTTTCAAACTATAGGCATTTATTGACTAAATTCAGACGTACAAAATTACATTGACAATTAAAGAGAGATAAACAAAAGTTCAGATATCAATAACAATACGAGGGGTGATGATAAATGTAGATTATTGAAAAACAAGGGGAGTGTGGTGATTTCCTCATTCTAATTTGGTCGTATATGTATAAAAATATTTTTATTTCCTTTTTCAGAAAGTCATCCAATCTCCCGCAAACTGGAATGGCCGGTTCTGGGGAAGAACCTACTGCAATCCTAATACGAACCATTGTGAAACAGGAGATTGTGGGAATAAATTACAGTGTGCAGGAGCAGGAGGAAACCCTCCTGCTTCTCTAGCCGAGATCAATCTGAAAACAGGTGACGGAAAGGATTATTACGATATTTCTTTTGTCGATGGATTCAATTTACCCATAACCGTAAGTACCCTGTTGTCATCCGCCTTATTATTTGAAAATGTTGTTTCTTAAATACGTTACTAAATCCATTAAGATCTCGTCCGAGGCTGGTCATGGATTTTAACAAGAGTTTCTATTCAAAAATTTTCAGATGAAACATTCATTGTCAATGTACACAATAATTTTAAATTTTAATACCTGCGGGAACTTTTTCAAGGATACAGCAACACTGTCTTACCTTTACCACGTGTCTGCGTTTGTTATTTAATAAGTAGCTAGCTGATAAGCTGATAAGTAGTTTCTTTTTTTCAGATTGAACCAGTAGGTGGCCAAGGCGACGGCAGCCAATACAGTTGCAAACCTTCAAGCTGTAAAAAAGATTTGAATACCGAATGTCCTAAAGAACTTCAGCTAATATACGACAATAAAGTCATAGCATGCAAATCTGCATGCGAAGCCTTCAACACTGATGAATATTGTTGCAGAGGGGCACACAGGACGCCAGAAACTTGTAAATCGACAGATTGGCCTCATAATTATCCAAAATATTTCAAATCCAGATGTCCTGATGGATACAGTTACGCTTATGATGACCATAAATCTACTTATACTTGTAAAGCTGAAAAGTATATTATCACCTTTGGAAGTTAAATTATCAATCTATTAATCCTTACCAAAAGAAAAAGTATTATTTTATGAGTATTATATTTTGCATTGTAACTTGGTAATATGGTAGTGTAGTGTAGTATGTTGTTATAAATTTTTGGAATGCATTCTATTTTTTTTGTGATTTATGCCTAGTTCTACATCGGAAAAATATTGATTCATTTTCAAAAAAATGTCTAACTGGGTCAAATCTGGCGACAGAGTAGGCCATCTAAGAAAAATATGAAAATTATAAAATTCCACTGTTTTTAATGTACTTACAGGAAATATTTCAAAATTTCCTAAAATAAAATCTGAATTGTTCAGCTAAGACGACGCGCAGATCATCTAAAAGAAATATAAAAATACTAAAACTCTACGTGTTGTATGTATTCCGTATAGTGGCGTCTGTGAGTCGGAAAAAACCATGAAAAATGGACCAAAATTTACCAGGATTGAGAGTTCCTCCCCCCCCCCGTTTTCGAGGATGCTGAACATGATGACGGTATCAGACAGGGGCAGGACGTTTTTTTTAAAGGGAAATGATGCGCTGCGCGTTTAACCCCTTTATGGGGTAGTTTTTGGCCGTTTTAGGGGGTTCATAAATCTAAAACAGTCATTCTGATACCGCCACCGTGTTCAGCATCCTCGAAAACGGGGGGGGGGGTACTCTCAATCCTGGTAAATTTTGGTCCATGTCCTTCCGGCTCATAGACGCCACTAATATATTTATTTAAAATTGTAAATAAAAACATTTTTGGTCGATAAAGGAAAAAGTCTAAATGTGTCAGATGTGACGAACGCACAGGACGAATGTTTCTAACAAACGCGAAATGTTTAAAAATAAGAAAAAATTGCTTTTCCTAAGAAAAAATCTAAATGTGTCGGATCTGGCGAACGCGGAGGCCCCCTAAAAATACAAAAATCATACAATATGACTGTTTTTAAAAAAGACGAAATTTTTAGAAATTTTAATATAAAGACATTTTGGAAAAGTCTTAACGGGTCAGATGTGTCCAACGAGAAGGTCACTTAGGAAAAGTATAAAATTTCTAAAATTCGATTGTTTCTAACATAAAGTAAATTAATGTCAGAAAAATCCCAAACCTGGGCATCAGTCTGTCCGTCAATTTACCTCCGAAAATGTCAGCTAGGTGAAATTTGTGGAATGGTGGGAAAATGGCTCTAGAGTTCCGGACAATCCGTTTTTCGACGATATCTGCCGAAATATGACCCTTATGACCCCTATCATTTTTTTCGCTACACTAATATTTTTTGCAAAAACGGCGTTTCAAAAATTCGCAATTTTAAATAATAATAATTCGAAAAATTATTGTGGTCAAAACGGAAAATTTAAATATCCTCCCAAAACTTGAATATCCTCCCGTTTTTGTCTCAAGACAGAAGATAAGGCAATAATAACCAATTTTTTTTCACTTTTTCCACTTTTTTTTTTGCATTGACATGTAAGTCATTCAGCCAGCCGCGATTCGTCTATAAGGGAAAACCTATACTACCAGAAAATTAAATAGAAGAAATACAATAGGGATGTACGTTAGCACTCGCTTCTCGTCCAGGGACCCGTCAGGACATTTTTAGTAAACACAAACAACACTAGGCCTCGGTAAAAAACTTTTTGCACTTGATTAATAAATATATTGTAAAAAAACCCAATTTCCAAATTACATCGACAAGGGGACAAGCTTTCTAATGATGTGCTTTGAAAACCGATATGGTCCTTGATTATCTATTAATTCCGGATACACCAAAATAACTTATTGAATCTTTCTGAATATATTTAACACCTTGCGAAGCCCCATTATCCAAAAGGATTCAGTGAAATTAGTCTTGATAAAAAAATTTGAATAAATTTATAGGAGGGTCAAAATATCGAGCAAAAACAAACTTTGGCCCGGTTTTTCAATAATTCAGAAAAATAGATAAAAAGCAAAAGTAACATGATATCATCTGAACTTTGAATCATGAAAAAATATTAATTTTACGTGATTTCTAAATGCAGGGCAGGAGCTAAAAATGGGGGTGCTTTTTGTAGCCGGTTATGTCATATTTTTGACAAAAATGACGAGGATTATTTTTGTAGTTAATGAACTGATCTTCATTTTCGCCCAAACAAAAATTCTCTAAGTATCATATTTTCGGAAATATCGGCGGAAATAAGCGAAAAAACACATTTTTGAGTCCAATGGGCTATTTTCCCGCCCTTCCACAAATTTCAGACAGCTGAGATTTTCGGGTGTGAGTGTACTCATGAATACCTGCAAATTAAAAAAATGGTGCCGGACAGACCTGATGCCCAGGTTTGCGCCTTCGTTTATTGGACTAGAATGCTTTAAAATGCGACATTTTAATTTTCATAGAAAAAATCTAAATGCGTCAGATTTGTAGAACAAGGAGGCCTTCTAACAAAAATGCAATAATTATTAATAGGTCGTACTTTTACAGAAAAAATATAAAAGCATTCGATCCATCAAGTTTCTTGTTCAGATGAAAGTTCTAACGCATTGACTTCTTTTTTAACACTTCACTATTATTTTCTGAACATTTTATCTGTTTGACAATTCTTTTAATTTAGCAGTAGAACTGGTGTAATCTCTCTTTAAAACAGGCACGCCTATGATAATCTCCAATGCCAGGTAATCCAAGACAGCGTATCGCGAACTTCGACCACGCTGCCCATTGCCAAATACAGAAACAGAAACACAAGTCGAAAGGAAACCGAACGCCATCATCGTCGTTGGACATTTGAAAGTCAATTAGCAGACGGCCGAGAAGAGCCCCGGGCCAGGAGAAAGGGCAACCGGGTCGACGAGGCCCCCGGGGTGTCGCCCGGGCGGCGCCAGGCGGTTCCAACGGACCCTCGGGCGTTGTCATTGAACAGTTGGTTATATGGCATCCCTATCGAAGCAGAGAGCCGCTACTGGCCACAGGGATCGCCTCAGGTTTTGCACGTGTTCATATCGTGAATATACAGGATGTTCCTAAAAATTTTTTTGTATGCAAAAACATGCAAACAAGATGTTTTATTCTAGTGCACGGGATTTTCATTTACGTACGTTTAAAATATATATTGAGCTATAGTTTAGATAAGAAATTTAATTTGTAATAGTAGTACAGGTTTAAGAGGTAGAAATTTTATTTTTACCTCATCCTTCAATGCTTATTTGCAGTTAAAATGAAAATCTTAATACATGTGATCGGCCTAATAAAAGATTTCGTTTGGTTTAATCATGTTTCCACAAGGCCATAGCGGGGGGGGGGGGATCAAGGGGGATAGATTCCCCCCGAAATGAAAATAATATTTCTTTAGTAAGTACTAAGTAGTATGTTTTTCTACCCCAAGTAGCATTAAAATGACAGAAACTGATATGGCAACTTCGATTGGGTGGCTATTACGTAATAATCACTCAATCTACCCTTACACAGTAAGAATAACTTCATTTTATTTTGGCCTAGTTGTAGTCACGTGAGGTTCACCGCGTGGAGCCACTTAATAGTTTTATAATATTTTGGTGCTACTGAAGGTGTTTGAAACGTTATAATAAGCGAGACTACCTCAAAGTTGCAGAAACATTAAAGTGGAAAATAATAGTTACGGCCACCAAACCATATCACTTAAATACCACTTAGAAGTGGCAGTGCTCTTAAAGTGGGCGTGATAGTTTTAGTATCGTTTTGGGAACCATTAATATAACTTTAAAGTGGCGGCACTTGATTATATGATTGCAGTAATTCTCGCCACGTTTTTTCCCACACAAAAATCACTTTAAAGTTTTATTTTCTAAACGCAGACATTTGCAGCAATCTTTGAGATCGCCATGATGAGAAAAATAAATGCGCTATTTAAAAAACTTTTTTTCGTCAAATTTACTACCAACCAGTGCCTTTGAAAATGGTAAAAAGTGAAAAAAATAATAGTAGGATGAAACCCATTGGAAAAGGAAGAAAATGTAACAAAAATGAAAGGAAAAATAATTTATGGGGGATCTTAGGTCGAGAAGTGGAAGGGGGTGAGCTTTTAAGGGTCGAAAACTGTTTATCTCGATTTCTGGCAAAAGCAAAAGCAGATATTTTGACGTGAGAATTTTCGATTGAACATTAGGTTGCTTTTTCGATATTGTCAAAATAAGGTGAAAAAATAAATATTTTAAATCAAAAAAATTACAGTGTGTTTGGGTCATAAAAAGGTAAGTTTTTATCAAATTCCGTGAAAAAAATTTTTTTGTAAAAGATAAAAATAAAAAACCAAAAGTGGTTATTTGAATTTTTCACATAAATTTTGAGGTTATGTGAAAAAAGTGTAAGTACAAAAGTTGTAGATCTTTTTATTAGCTACAACTTTGCATTTTAACTTTTATCCGTATTCAGTATTCTTGTATTTCCATAATAATGTAATAATTGTACCTACCTAAATATTATTCAGTACGTCCCTACTTAAATTAACAGTTATGTCAGGTTAGAGAAAAAGCAAAGGCAGAGAACGAGCTACAAATCAAAAAGGCATGCGCAGTGAACAAAGTTTCGTGTTTGGCAATACACTTTAAAGTTTCTAATGTCGTGGCCACCACGTTCCGTCCACGAAGAATGCTACTTGGGACTGGTCCACCAAACCCTCCCCGAAATTGTTTTCTGGCTAAGCCCTTGTGTTTCCATGGTTTTTACTGTAATATACTTGTTCCTTTGACAGATAAGCCAAACTTTACTTATCATATCGTAATATGCATTTTAATTGATTCGGAATTTTGTATTAATATATATTTTAAAATGGCTTCATTCTAAAATAATTATCATTCCTCCTAAATCCTTGAAGGCAGAATAGCAGAATAGCAAAGCAACATAAAAACAAATTCAAAAAATATATTATAGATGAGATGGTCCGGGAAAAGGAATTGAAATTCTCAGATTGCCTTCTTACCAAGAGTTAAATCCCATTGAACTGATCTGGTCACAATTTAAAGGTTATGTTTTTCAAAACAATACAACATTTAAATTACCTGTTGTGCGAAATTTGTTTTTGAAGACAGTTTGAGATGTAAATGGAGAGCATTTGAGAAAAGAGGAAAATTCATTTTGTAAAGTGGATATAGCAATGGAAAACTTAATAGACCCTATAATAATAAACCTCAGAAAAGGGAATGATCATGATACCAGTAGTTATAGTGAAGACAGTGACTTTTAAAGATAGTTCTTGAAATTTTAATTTTTTTTAATCTTTGATTTTAGGTACTGAAGTGTAAAAAAAGTTAACAACATATAATCCTCCGTGTTATTTATTGGTTTATTTTTATTTTTATTTTGCAAAGTACGCCTATGGAATGTGACGTTATATCCCCACTTTTTCTCCTCTTTTATTCAGAGTATATTATAAGACAAAGTCTAAACTGGCACGTAACGAAAATGTTCTAAATTATCTAACGTCCCCGACTTTTTTCTAAACGTCGTTTTCAAAGATTGACATTGACATAAAAATAATAATTTACTTATAGGCATATAGACCAAGGCCAATAATTTTTGAAACAAAAAAATTCTTATCAGTATGTTAAGTATATTAAAGAAAATCAAAACGACTTAGAAAAGTCCCGGAAAGGGAATATTTGAGGGTTAGGAATTGATTTTTTACGAATTGTGGCTGAAATATGCATTCTATCGATTATGTTGAAAAATGATCAATAACAAAGTTTTAGATTTTTTAATTATCTACAACTTTTACATTAAACTTTTTTCGATAGGATGCATACTTCAGCCACAAATCGTAAAAACCAATATCCAACCCTTAAAACGTATATTTATCTACCCCCATCAACCTCCCGCAACTTTTACTCAGTTGTCTTGATTTTTCTTAATTTACCTTAAATTTTCCGACCATCCACATACTGCTAAAAAATGCATAAATGCACAAATTAAAAAATGAAAGTTAACAACAATCCTAAAATGTAGATGCAATAATGTATGTATTTATGCTAATTGATTCGACATATTAGAATCCTTCAAAATATTTATATATGAGAGGCTAAGTCACGCCATAATCGAACGGGCCTGCCTTAATTTGATATTTATTAGATGCTCGTTTTTGGATGAATACTTAGAGAGTACCATATGGTATCTATTCAAACCATCTGACGAGAAGATACTGTTTAAGAAATAAAAAGATATACGTGTACGAGGGTAGTGCCAAAAGTTCCTGTCCTGACGTATAGATGAAGGGCGTCGTTTGAAGAGAACGACTTAGAAAGTACCAACCTTATAAGGCTTCCTAAAATAATTTCGTTCTTTTTTATAACTCCAAGAATTTTCTATCGAACAAATTTTATAGAAAATATGATTAGGTAAAAGTTTTTCGATTTTGTATAGTTTTTATAGTGTTATGGAAAATTTGGAAAGGTTGCGTAGACGCCAAACATATTGCTCCTTGAATCAGAAGAAATCTCTCACGTTCCAGGAACAGCAGGATATTGAGGAGTTGAAGAATGATCGACAATTACAAAAAGCGTAGACATAAATGTTCTAAGAAATGTAAATCGTTCATAAACTGACATCAAAAAGAGCAAAAGTAACAAATAACCTCAAAAATTCATAGTTTTATGATTTTCAACAAAGAAAAATGCATTTCTAGAAGAATTTTGATTGTAAAAAGTTCATAAACGGATATATAAACAATTTTGAATTTGACACCAGTCCATGAATTCAAATAATTTAAAATCCAGTATAGAAAATAAGTTTTTTTTAACAAATTATCGTTTTCCAACAAATTTCTACTTCATATCGGCTACCTACTAAATCAAATATGAAACTAAAAGATACAGAAAAACTTAAGAAATAAATTTCTTTCTTATTCGAATATGATTTAGACCCGTCAAAGAGATAAAAATATTTCCAACTCAATAAAAGTTTCGTACTAAATAAAACTGAGCTGTCAAAAGTATCAAGAAAAAGGGTATTTATATGAAGATGTTGATAAAAATAATGATTTAGGTGCAAAATACGTCCCTAAGCGTTAGAAAATTTTAAAATAAGAATTCAAGCATTTATATTGATAAACACTTCTGATATGGTGTTTTTTTTTAAACTTTGCGTATACAGGGTGGTCCTTAAGTAATTGTACATAGAAGTATTCTAGATTCCTGACTTTAAAATATTACGATTTGAACCAACTACCAAATTTTTATGTATACATATCCAAAAACGCTAAAGTTATTGCAAAAAATAAATCTTAAAATTTGACGTTTAACATCCTGCACATTCCTTAGCAATTCCATTATCAATATTTTATTAGAGCAAGCTGGTTCAAATCGTAATATTTTAAAGTGAGGTATCTACCATACTTCTATGTACAATTACTTAAGGACCACCCTGTATGAAACTTTGGACTTGTTATTCTTTTTTTGGTAATGTTTACTATTTTCAACCCCTAAAAGCACACATTTTTTGAAAAGAAACCGGCAAAAAAATATAATTTATTTTTAATTTAAAAAAACACATTATAGAGCCTTGCTTTTGCAGAACGGCTGCACCTATTTGGCTAATTCTTTTTTTTTTGTTGTATTTGTATTGTCACGATAAGGTTTGTATGAAAGAAAATGAAAAATTTCGAATAAAAAATCTCCATACCTATAAAAAGTGAGTGAGACAGAAGATAACAGGGACACTTCATTATATGATTACAGTAATTCTCGCCACGTTTTTTCCACACAAAATCACTTTAAAGTTTTATTTTCTAAACGCAGACATTTGCAGCCATAAACACGCTATTTAAAAAACTTTCTTTTGTCAGTACTTACGGCTTCAAATTTGCTACATTTCCATACATAATTAATGATTTTAATAAGAAAGATTGATAAAATACACAGATTGAAGCATTAAGTATTTTTTCTTAAATTATGAAGTATTCCAATGGCGCGTGCCCATATTTCGAGCTATATTTGACAGTAAACTTTCAATCGTTCCAACTTTTTGCCTTTCAGTATTATTAAACCAATATTCTTGTACTTCCATATTAATATAATTATTATACCTAATTACTATTCAGTACGTACCTATTTAAGTTATGTCAGGTTAGAGAAAAAGCAAGGAAAATGTAAGAAATAATATGCAGAATAGAGAACGAGCTACAAATCAAAAAGACATGCGCAGTGAACAAAGTTTCATGTTTAGTGTCTACCACCACGTAGCTGCCACCAAGAAAGTGTTCCCCATTTTAGTCACCGCCACATTACAGAACCGTTTATATTACGTGGCAAAGACTTTGGCAATACACTTTAAAGTTTCTAATGTCGTGGCCGCCACGTTCCGTCTACGAAAAATGCTACTTGGGTGGAAGTGTGTACGTTGCGTGCTCGAGAGTCGACAATAAATTATGGTCGAAATTATTTAATTGTCATTTTATTTGATTACATGGTCGTACTGAAAGGGGAAGATTTTGTCTCATTTTCTTCATTAGTACACGAGTGTGAAGCCGAAACCGGCAGCATTACATAAAAAAGTTTTTTTTAACCGGAATACGTTTGAACTACATCTTCAAAGACATTTTTATTATCCCACTAAAAGTTGTTAAAAATTTGAAATTCTATGTAAAACCATTTACATTCTTAAAGTGAAAGTGTCGGGCGATATTGAAATAAGCTGCTGAAATAAAAAACTTTTCTAATTTGATTTATTTCCTAATTTTCGCTTGTACTACTTTTTACTCTTGCCTGAAATGGTATTAGGGACTTTCAAGACAATTTACACACTTTTGAACTGTTTTATTTAAGAGAAGTTTAATATTTAACCGAAGTTTAAAGTTTGATTTTTTACTGGGGGTTTCACCAATTCGGCCCGGCGCGCTACGTATTTGACGATTGCTCCAAATAAGCGTTTTTTAAAAAAAATATGCACGTTTCTTTCTATTCTATTTCTTGTAAAACATTTTCCTGATATTTTCACGGTATTTTCGCAATTTAAAAAAAAGTGAAGAATCTTTATTTCATAGAAACATTTATTTACAATGTAAATGTTTAGAACCAACCTAAGAAAAAAAAACAAAAACAGCAAAAGTAACACAATAATACAAAAAAAAATTGCCCCTAGAGGAGCGAAGATCGCTTTAATTTATTTATGACATAGCTTTTGAAAGAATCCGCGAGTTTCCAAATAAATGTCGAGTTTCAGATGCTCCGATCTATTGGCCACTTCGGTCACCTGACGTCAACCCCTTAGATTTATGATTACATTAACGACAAAGTATATTCTTTCGAAATCGACTCACTACAAGAAAGAAAGAAACAATTGAACATCAGTTGTACACGCTTATAGCAAATTCTGAACTATCAAGCAGGTCATATTTTGAAAGTATTTTCATATTCAGAGGCAGAACTAAACTTATTTTATTTTAAATGCAACACCCTGTATATTTTAACAGTTTTTACAGAACACTCAAAAAAATATTTTCCCACACATTTTTACTATTTTTCCGACCTTTTACACTTTTTCTCCACTTCTCGAATGATTTTTACCTCCGTGTTTTTTAAAAATTATCATCGTTACCAAAATTTAAAAGTACAAAAAAGTACAAATATAATCTTCGAAATCCGCTCCTGATACCTGTCATCTGATACCCAACCAACATTATTTTTTATTAAGGATCGTCCCTTCAACAAATCAACACAAAAGAATCAAACAAATACTTCAAACAAAAGACAACTCCTTCCATCTTACCACCCATACGTATGCCATTATACACCTCAAATATTTGGGTGCGAGCATCAACCCTTCGCCCCTCAAACAGCACACAATTTGGACTTCCCAGAATAACACACAGAGCACAAAACGCGGAATCAGAATCGAGGATCTCGCTGCATCCGCTCATACGGTGTTGCCAAGAGGAGTGCGCTTTCTTGGTGTTGGGGAAATTTTTAGATGTACTTCGAATTAATCTTTTTAAATAAAGGTGAAGATAAATAAAGATTATTGTGGATTAAATCGAAAGTTCAAAGTGCAAAATAAATGGCAAAGAAAACTACGGGATGTTAAAACAAACGAAATACCTACATTGATTTAAACGAATATACCTACTGAAAAAGGTTTAAAGAAATCTCACACATTGAAATCCGTCTATTCTAAAATCAACATAAAACAAACATCTCCTAACAACCATTATCTTTTTTTTTACATAATTTTATTTAAATCGTTTAAAATACACTTTCCATACTTTTGTCCCATTTTTTTACACCATAACAACATCCCCCCAAAATTTGTTTTCTTAATTTATTTTTATCTAAAAGAAAATAATAAAATCAAGTTTTAATTTCTATTTTTCCTACTAAAATCTTGTATTTTTTTTGATTTCTTTTCGTATACTTAAATTCTCTTCCTGTGCTATTCCCAAATTCATTTTTATTTCTTCTTTTAAATTTTCTTCCAATATCCAAAAATATTTTTTTTAATTTCATCTTCCATCTATGATAATTTCTTTTCAAATTGTCTATTTTCTTCTGTATTTCCTTAATTCTCTCTTCCGCTTTATTCTGATCTTGTTTTTGTTCTTCTCTTAATTTTGTTCCTGTCTCCTTCACACTTTCTTCTACTTGTTGATGAAATTCTGTTAGTTTCATACCATTTTCCTTCTAGATTTTCCATCCTTTCTTGGATGTCTTCTACCACCAATTTAATTGCCTTCATTTCTTCCTTAATGTCTTGTTTGAGTTCTTTTACTTATTTTTCATATTTTTTCTTTTCTTGAATTGATGTTACTTTTGTTTTCTTGTATCTCTTTCTTTAATTTGTTCTGTTTCTTTTAATGTTATCTCTTGTCACACCTCTTCATCTATTCTAGCTATCATCTCCATTCTTATTTCCTTTTTCGTCTCTTCTATTTTAATTTCAGTATATAAAGTTGACTCTTCTATTTTTTTTAAACATTCGCTACTTGTATTCATTTTCTGCATAAACAAACATTTTTTCCATAGATTCTTCTATTCTTATATTCGGTTGGCGTTCTACTTCTATATGTATTGACTGTCTTTCATCTTCATTACTTTCATTACCATTATAATCTTCTTCTTGCGCATCTATTATTTTATCTCCAATAATATTTATTTGCATTTCTTTATCTCCTTGTCCCTCTTCTGACAATGGTAGTATGTCTTCCTCTTCCCGTGCTTGTAAACCTATTCTTCTCCCATTTCTAAGATTCATTTGCCCCTTTATTTTAATGAGCCCCACGTTGTTGCGCCAATTGAAAAGGTTTCAAGAAATAACACATTGGCATCCGTCTATTCTAAAATCAACATAAAACAAACATCTCCTAGCAACCATTATCTTTTTTTTAAGTCCTTTTTACATAATTTTATTTAAATCGTTTCCATAATTGTGTCCCATTTTTTTACACCATAACAATACATACGACCGGTGCGAATGTTAATATCGTCCTTGAGAATGGGTCATACAAAATTGACACCTTATTAGTAAAATCTCAAAACCTATGTGCAAGTTATGTCACACCCAAATGACTCAAACACTTTCTAGTAGAGTGTTCGCAATAAGCAAAACAATAATCCACTTAATAACATTATTGTAAAGTTTAACTCGAAAATGGTATTCTTATCTACTTTGTATAGTCTGACCAGAAATATTGTAAGTTCATAAATCACCAACCACTTGATTTATCAGCAGGCGGTCTATGCAGAGACTTACTTACTCTAGCTATTAAGTTCTGTTCTATAGGTCAAATAATTATTTTATAAGATATTTTAATCAGGACCTGGGAATCTTTTAACGGACACACAATTTAGTGCTTTACTACATCTCGAACAATATGTAATAATGAGGGTTAAATTTGTGAGTAGGGAACGTAATCTTAAATTAATTAAAATTTAATAATGCACAAAATATTTTGACTGATTGTGAATAAAAATGTCTTCTTGAAAATTCAATCATTCAATTCAATCATTCAAACAATAAAAAAGTCTACTTTAGAACCTATGAAAATGACATATTACTGACTGATTGTGAATAAAAATATCTTCTTGAATGTTTTTTTTCGAAAATGCAATTGGTATTCGTTATTTAGTTAAACAAGAAGTAATATTTTTAAACTCCAATAGTTATCTATCTATTTTTTATATTTTGTTACAACAGAAGAAGAAAATGCTATATTGACTTTACCAATGGTGATTTCTCGGGGATCTATATTATCAAAATAATAGTTATTAATCAACACGGATTAAAATTACACCTACATGAGATTTTTTCTTTTTTTGTAAAGTTAACGAATTATAGATAATATACTATATTGCACAAATGTTGCTGTAGATTTGGCAACACCGCCTTTCAACCGCTCCAAACGATTCTTGCATTTCAAATTTTCTCAGTTGCGTCCAGATCCTTACGTTGGTGGTACATGACAGCATCCTTCGACTCGATTGGACTATACGCGAGTTCATAACAACTTCGAGTATTCGATTTTTTTTAAAATTTAACCACATGGAGTGACGCTTGAAAAAAAGTTTTGGGGATATTTTTCGAAAGTGATTTTGGTGATGGCGAACTACAGTGTTTCAGTGAAAAGAAGTGCCAGTGATTTGGAAGAGCAAAATTTGATGTTGTACAGGTAAATATAGGTTAAGTTCTTTTTTCTCTAGGAAGACAACAGAGGCTGAAACTTTTTGAAAGAATTAGAAATTAATTTACAGAGGTATATAGAATCAAAAGTTTACAACAAAATGATAATTATTACGAAAACGTTATGACTATTTTCCTAAAGGCAAAGATAGTACAATTCCCTTAAAAAGAAATAAAATTGCAATACTCCAAATGATTAAAATTTTTATTTTTTTTTAATTTATTTGAATTGTTTTAGAATCGTATTTTTTGTTTTAGTTAAAAGTCTAGTTTACAGGGATTTGGCCGACTTTCACAATTTTTTTAAAAGTATTAATTTGATGTCTAAAAACCAAACAAACAATTTATTTTAAAATGAATAAATTTATTTAATTTTAAATAAATAAAATAACTCAAATAAAGTAATACAGAATGCAATTTAAAAATAAATCAACTAAAGATAGAAAAAATTCAACGTTAAACATCATCTTTTTAAAAAAAAGTTGCATTAAAAATAAGAAAGATAAACTGTATTTGTGGCAAAAGAATCCTGATTTGTCAAAAAAAATAATTTTTTATTCGAATATGTCAAAAAACGTCAAATTCGATACAGTACACAATAACAAGAAGAACAACTTTTCGGCATAGGACTTTTTTCGGACGGTAAATTGTGAACTGTCCGGAAAAGTAAAATATAGATATTTGGCTTAGCTATTCGCATCATTCAAAGTTATAATAACACTGGTTTAATCAAAATAGTTATAATTTTTGTTTGAAATTTTACATTTCTTACACTTGTGTTGCGTTGCTTTTTAATGTATAGTAGAACCCACCGCTTTATGAGAAAGAAAAAACAGCAAAGGATACCGCCAATAGAAGAAATGCTAATTGATCTGGACATTTTTACAGTACAGTGTCCATACACATAAAAATAAAATGATATTTTGTCTATTAGGACCACCGTGCAAAGATTCAATAACCAACTTAGCTGGAGATCGTTAGGGGTAATTTGCGTAAAATTTCTATATTGATTAACTTTCTTTAATATGAATTTACATTTTAATTTCTATAAAGCGGCGTTCAGACTTTACAAGTTACTTGTATCCTTGTATCCTTTGCTGTTTTTATAGCGTTTTTTCTTTCTCGTAAAGCGGTGGGTTCTACTATACTCTATATTACACTGACAGAACTGATCAGCTAGTCGCAACCTTCAAATTTAATGAAAAAGTTTTAATAACATTGGTTTAGTTTATCATAACTCAAAACTTTGTGTTTATAAATTCTACATGCTATTTTGCTTCGAAAAGTATTGTGTATATTTTATTTATTTTAGTACTTCTTACACTATACAAATGCAATGAAACGCGTTTTTTAAAAATTGTGTAGCTCCGTACAGTGGCGGCGCCACGGGGGGGCAGTATGCCCCCCCCCCCCGCCCTTTACAAAATGTCGTTTTTAGCGCCCCCTTCGATTTTATAACTAGTGATGTAATTGCTTTTAGTTTATTATTTAGAGAACTTAAAGATAATGAAATTAATGTAACAACTGAAGAAATATTACCATATATCATTGCAAATGATCTTGAAAATGCATTTCCGAATCTAGCCAAATTGTACCGAATATTTATCACCATATAGTGGAGTGAAATTAAAGCTAAGAGCTAAGTCAAATTTTTTTAATTTTTTCGATTTTATATACATAAAGAGAAGCTTATAAAAAGTTTTCAATAAATTTGGGCTGGAGCTTCGCGAGATATGTGCCAAAAAGGGCATTTTTGATATTTTTCGAGGATTCTTTGGTTATTTATTGCCAATTCAGTCAAAAATAATGTGCGCGAATTCGTTTTTTGAGGTTAGAATGCATTTTTGAAAAACCTACTATACGGATCGATACTCTACTTCATCACGGTCATTTTAATTATTTTTTTTATTTCTCCACGACTTTTAGAGCCGGAGATATTTAAAAAATACTAAAAATGCCGTTTTTGGCGCATATCTCGCGAAGCTCCAGACCAAATTTATTGAAAAATTTTTTACCAGCTTCTCTTTATGTATAAAATCGAAAAAATTAAAAAAAATTGACTTAGTTCTTACATCCATATAAAATTCTAATTTCACTCCACTAATAGGCACTAATAGTGCAACTACTGAACGCACTTTCAGTAGATTAAAACATATAAAAACCTATCTTAGATCCACAATAGGTGAACAAATGTTGAACGATTTGGCAAAAGCATAGAATCAGACCATTAAAAAAACTTGTATGTGCCCCCACCGCCCTTAATCTCTAGAACCGCCACTGGCTCCGTACTTATACTTTCTAACACAAGCTCCATTGGCATTGGCAAACTATAAAACTATAAGTAAAACTAGTATTTTTCTTTATTTTATTAATATTTTTATATTCGAATTAAAAATATTGTACGAGAAGTTTCTTTTTCGGACTCTTATGGTTTGCCGGCTTCGACTAACGTCTCAGCCATAATCGTTCGAAAAAGTAACACTTCCCGTCCTTGCATCATAAACTACTATTAAAGACGAAGTTTTCAAATTTGGTCTACATCTTCATTTTAGTAAGTTTTCGAGAAGTAACCTCTTATTTCAATTGTATCTCAATCCTCAAAGGTTAATATTAAATTATATTACCATGAGGGAAAAGCTAGAATTCAATTTCAATTAATTGATAACTCTTTATTTAATAGGTAAATAGGGGGTTTTAAAATTTCAAGAATTTAGCTTTCTCAGTATACTTGGCTAGTTTTACACCCGTTGTTATTGATGCTATAAATTATTCAGTTTTGGCAATCCAATATCAATTTTCAATTGTAAACGATAAAACGCTTTTAGTTTGTTGTCGGGTGAAATGTTTAGTTCGTTATCCTTTGCCTCTATTTGTATACTTAATTATTGAGTTATATCTGGTTACATTAACGACATATTGTTATATCCGACACCTACGTTCTATGCCAGACGTGAGTGATTTGAATAAATAGGGGCAAGGTAAAGTTGAGTGAGGTAACAACAAAAATAACAAGAATGTCAGAGAACGAAGCGACATTCTATTGTCGTGTTGAGATCACAGTTTGAATGATGCCGAAACTGGTGTAGACACACATCGATTAAGGATCCTCTATGAAGCTGAAAATCTATTTTTTCTGCAGCCGTCTCGAAAACAACATTTTCGGTATGATTTATTAAATAGAAAGTACCACTTTAGACAAATGGTACCGAAAGTATTTATTTTCGGGACGATTTTTTTCATTTCGGAACGATTTCTTTACTTTCGGTAGGATTCTTGTTACTTTCGAGACTGTTTTTACAATAACATGAACTTGTATTTTATTTTGACAGCGCTTGTCATGTAACATTGGTGTGTGTTTTTTTGCTTTTCAAATGAAAAAAATGGAAATAAATAGTGAAATGATTCCACGTGAGATTAGTGAATCTGCTAAAACGGCTACTTATAAATTATTGCATAAGTAATGTATTCATAAGAGTGATTGTTATATGTAATTGTCTAGATATATAAAGTTCATACGTTATTATTCATCGATATCCTTTTTAACATACAAAACGGCTGCAGAAAAAATATTGTACGTAACACGATCCAAAAGTGATTTCACGGCTCTCGCCTACGGCTCATCCTGGGAAGTTCCTTCTCATCCCGTAAAATATCACTTTCGGCACTTGTTACGTAAATTACTATTTTATTAACAACGATGTTTATTATGTGATTTCGATTTTTTTATTTGAAAGAAACTCCAAACGATCCGCGAGTTATTTTTTTGAATGGTTTTATTTTTTAAATTCACAACTTTCTGTGTTTTTGCTGAAGAAAAAATGATTTGACATCAAATTCAGGATTTAACTTATTTTTTCATATCGTTTCACAACTTTTCCATTTTTTTTTCCGACTAAACTTTTTTATTCAAAATAACTTCTTTGTGTGACTTTTTAATTTCCTACCATTTTTATTGTATGATTTTAATTTGCAAAAAATAAGCCGAAAAACCCAGTATTTAATGTATCAAGCATTTTTGACCAGCTGAGAATGATCTTCTAGCGTTGCCTTAGGCCGAACAAATTGTAATGAAAGTATTATTATTTTAGATTGACAGTTCTTCTAATCAATACAGCCACAGTCTACTCACTTTTACCAAAATCGTCTACTTTAAATTCAATGTCAATATTTTGAAGGTGTTCCTGAAGAGGTACGGAGGGGCACATTAAACTTACTTTTTGATGCTCTATCAAAATCTGAAGTCACAAAAGTTTTTAATTTTAACGTTTCGACTTTTGATTCTAAAGTCGTTGTCAAAAAATTGCTAAAATTGCTAAAACAAAAGATATAATAATAATTTACTGTAGAAACAGATCACTAGATAATCTCACAAAATACGGCAACAACATAGGACAAAGAAATAGATTTCGAAATTTAAGATCTTTTTAAAATTTGTTGCCAACATATTTTTGTGACGTTTCTGGAAACTATTTTAAAAGGATAGCGCATTTGCATATTATAAAAGATTAGTAGAAGGGCGAAGAAAAGACCTTTTTATCTCACAAAGTTACTTTTTATTTGGCGACCGGTTTCGACATATGTCATCCTCAGGCACCTACATTGAAAAGTTATGAAGAAATTATTAATGGTCAAAAAAGGATAACAATTAAATTTGAAAATTATATATAAAAAAATATACAATCGAATTATAGAAAAATTAAAACTCACCATAACTTTTCCATGAAGGAATTTTCTACAGGGTATTACATAAAAACATGATACTTATGTTAATATTTATACAATTGTGATGAGATTTGGACGAAAACTTGTTATAATTATTTTTGAATAAAAACACCAAATATTTCAGCAGTCAAATAATTATAAATTAAACATTAAAAGCATTAAAATAATTGCACAGAAAAAAAAATTAGGGTTACTAATGAAATGAATTTGTGCGTTGAGGGAACACGTGGGGTTAGATTTGATATTTTTTTAAATTTCCAGATTTTCAAAATTGTCCAATAAGAATCTGTTAGAAACAGTATGTAATACCTTAAAACCATTATTCGAATCGAAATCATGCCCAGTATCTAAGAGATGTGTAGCGAAATGTGAAAATCCAGAGGTATTAGAATTGACGCAATGTGTATGTTCCTTCAAGCGTACTTTGAAATTACGAAAAGTCCTACCAATATAGGAACATGGGCAAGTAGAACAAGTTAATTTGTAGATTCCAGATTGGTCCATGATGTCAAGTTTTCATCACAATTGTATAAATATTAACATAAGTGACCTGTATCATGTTTTTATGTAATATCCTGTCGCAAATTTTTTCATGGAAAAGTTATGGTGAGTTTTAATTTTTCTATAAAACGATTTTTTTATATATAATCAAATACTTAAATATATATCTTCAAGTTTTTGTCGCCTCCTGGTCTGCATCAAAAATAAGTGGATCTGAAAAATTATAATAAAAAGTTATAGTAAATACTGATGACGTCGAAAGGCAGAAACCGATCTTGAGATGTCAAATCAAGTGTAATTTCGCTTTGGGTACTTAGAGAATTTTTTCTGATTGGCATGGTAACAGTTTAATTCGACTGGATTTAAAAATTAGTTGTAAAATATTGCCAAATGATTTTCATCAAAAATTAAGCCTTCCTGTGGATTTTTAAATTTTTACGATTCTATTTTGTGGGATTTGCATTTTTCTTGCAAACAAATTGTCGAAAAATCGCTATTTGTTCTATTGGACATTGCATTTTTTAAATTCCTAATTTTCTATGAATTTTTAACAGATTTTGACATATATTTTAGGATTTTGCTTCATTTCCCTCACGTTTTTACTTTTTTCTAGATTTTTCAATGCTTTTTCACCCCTTTTCCCCACAAATTTTTTTTTTTAAATTTTTGATTCATACAATTTTTATGAAAGATTTTCATTTTTCTTGTAAAAAAATTTAAAAAAACCCTCTAGATTATTCAAATCCACATTTAAAAAAATGTCATGAAAATTTAACATCAGAGAAAAGTTTCTATAAAATTTTAAAGACGATGTCAGAATATTCTTAAAATGGTATTTTTTTCAAGAGAATCATTCATAAATTTATTAAAAAAAATCATACGACCAATCATCGACATCAAATGTTTTTATTTGTACATCCTGTACGGCGTGAGTAAGTAATTTTGTATGAATTAAGGTAATTGAGAATACCAAGGAAAGTGTCTCGATAAATTCCACCATCCTATATGGTATATCTCTGTAGACCACCTGTGTGGTAATATTTTACTCAGAGATACACTTACGCTATGCTGATACTTAATGCGGTGTACTGTGACAATACATTATAGTATCAGTAGGTTGAGATAAGTGAAAATCGCTTTTGGATGCGTAAATCTGTCAAACTGAGGTTGTAAACAATAAAATGATATCGAAAAAGTACCTACGATGTGATGTGGATTATTTATATATTTAAAATTAATAATATAAGCAAATTTTGTTTTAGAGCAGGGATATTGTTCAAATGAATATTCACTCAAAATCATGTAGTCGAATGTTTCATTATTTTAAACTTTTAAAGCCAAATATTTAAGTTCTATTATTTATTTGTTTGGTGATGTTAAATAATTTATAAGAGTTTTATAAGATATAATTATCACCAACTATTTTCGTAAATTTCGATCCAAAATTGTCCATTTTCTGTGGACTTTTTATTGGGAAATATCCTGTATCTCGGTTATGGAAGGTGTAAGACTCAGAACTCAGAACTCAAGGACCCCTATTCTCAATTAACGTATATCCTGCTTTATCAAAAAGCGAAAATTGCTGTAATAAATTGAAAATTCCCAGAGATACTGAAAAGTAGAAATTAAGATTTTTAATTTTTCTACATAAAAAAATGTTGAAAAATCCAGAAAAGAAATAAAACAATTTTAGAATTATTGCTATATCATTTCTTATGGAATTCTAGGTTTAGTTTTAGCAAATTTTATTTTGGAATTTTTTTCTTTGAAATTCCGCTTTTCTCGACTTTATTTTATAAAGCGCTATTAGTAAATCAGCCTGGTATTTTCCCAATTCGGCCATTTTGAAAAATCTACCTCTTTTTGTCCCATTCACTATAAATTACCCACCCTTTTTATCATCCTTATTATCGCATTATACAAAAAATGTTTTAAATAAAAGTTGTGTGGTTATGATTGAATTTTGTTAAAATGCTATCAAAAACACAGTGGCGTGCAGATTTCACGGGATACAACAAAAAATAATATTTTTTAAAGGGGATACCCTGTATATTAAGAAGGTGAAGTAAGATATAATTTAGTAATTTGCACATTATAAGATTAGGAAATCCCCAAACAAACTATAAACAAATTGCCTACGGGCGGCAGCAAAGTGACATGTAATAAAGGATCATGTGGTTTGTGTCCTAATAAATTAGTTAAATTAGTTAATTAAATCAAATTCGAAAGAAATTTTACTTCTTGATGTTTTAAGAGGGTTTATTTACCAACTTATCTGAAACAATCGCAATTTTGGGAACAGAGTTAATTATAAAAAAATATTCAAGTTGTTCAATTTAAGCAATAATTGTAGAAGAAGAATTAATGGATAATTATGGATTTTAATCAAGTAAAGGCCGAAACAATCAAGAGTTTGTATGTTATACTAAAAAATTTAACAAGTTTACAATAAATAAGCAATCGGCCGATATTAATTAGGTAATCTTAATTTAAATATGGCAAAAAGGGTGGCCGGTCGAAATGGGAACGGCCGAAGGGGTACTAAACCATTAGCATGTATAGATTTTTAAGGAATTTTAGTTTTCTGCAATAAATTTAAAGAATTTACATAAATATTTAAGTAGCGAGATATTTCATATTCACCGAACAAATTGTTCGGTATCTGAATTCGATCTGTGTGTATGTTGATTCTTTGTGTTTATGAATTTTAAAATACTGACTTGAGATTTTGATAGAGCATCAAAAAGTAAGCTTAGGGTTTGATGTGTCCCACCGTACCTCTTCGATAACGTCTTCAAAATAGGGTCCAAAATATGAAAATTTTGAAGTTTAAAATGACATTGAATTTAAAGGCACACCGTGAATGTCGATTTTGGTAAAAGCGAGTAGACTGTGGCTGTGTTGATTATAATAAGAACTGTCAATCTAAAATTTTATTAATACTGTAATTACAATTTGTTCGGTCTATGGCAATGCTAGAAGAGCATTCTCAACTGGTTTATTTACGTAAATACGTGTCATATGTCATACCGTATACTTTACTTTGGTGTCTCTTGGGTAGAACCAACATCTATATGATTTCCGCAAATATTTGTCGCTTTAAGCAAACATTATAGTGAAATGTTTGTAATGAATACTGATGCAATTGCCAAAGCAATTAGCTGATTTGTATTTACTGAAGGTATCAGAAAAATACAAATTCCATGGTTTACATATTTCTATATTATTTGTAGAAATTGATAGTAAACAATACTTTGCGGGGGCAAGTATTATACAGGGTGGCAATTTTCCCCGATAAGTTTTTAAGTTGTACAATATAACAAAGTGTTATAAAATATTAGGCGATTTTAATTTTTAGTGAGATCAAATTAGAATTCTTTATTGATCCATAAATACATTTAGAGCCAAATGGCCATTGGACAAGTCAAAATATACATTGAATACAACAATAAGAAAGAATCACAGAATAATATTTGAACGTACATATTTTATAATAAATTAAAAAAATTAAAAATTTGGGTAGTTATATGATTAGTTTTACTGGGGTTTATATATAATGAGTTATAGCTATGCTAACTTGATAGTGTGTTGCATACTGAATTTAAATTGGACTGAATATTTCACTGAGATTTGTCAGTAATAAGCAGAGTTGCATCATCTGCATATAAACAAGTAAGATATTGTGAAAGGTTTTTAGGTAAATCATTTAGGTAGAGAGTGAATAATAATGGACCCAGGATTGAACCCTGTGGAACTCGATGATGAATAATTCTTCGTTGAGTTTTGGCCATTTGTTGAGCTTATTTATACAACCTGTGGACGATCAGATAGATATGACTGAAACCACTTTTGTGGTATGCCGCGAACACCGTAATTGGATATTTCTTCCAAAAGTAATTTGTGACTGACGCAGTCGAAGGCTCGGCGAAGATCACAAAAGATCCCTACCGCGCCATTACCTATTTCAATCGCTTCTAAAACTTTTTGATAAAATGAATGAATTGCAGTTGTTGTATTATGATTTTTCCTAAAACCGTGTTTATTTTCGTATATTACATTGTTAAGATCCAAAAAATTTAATACTTTTTGGTGAGACCGCCCTTAATAATTTTTGGTGAGACCGCCGTTAATAATTTTTGGTGAGACCGCCCTTAATAATTTTTTTTGGTGAGATCGCCCTTAATAATTTTTGGTGAGACCGGCCTTAATAATTATATACTTAAAGTGAAAAAAACAATCGCAACTTTTTTTATGATATAGCACCCTGATTTATTAGAAAAATGAGAAACGATCTTAATCTCCACTAAGCTATGAAAATTTTTATTTTTATTCAGTTCCATACTGTAAAAGAGTGACTTAAACCGACCAAAAAGTATACTTAAATCGAAAAAAAACCAAGCGCGACTAGAGTTAATGGTCGATCACCCACCCATATTCATGTGTATCCAAAAAAAACCAACATCCATCGCAGGCAATAAAAGTTATAGCAGAAAATCGTTTCGGTGATAATTGGCACTCATAAAGATTATAATTCGCCTAAAAATTTTAAGGAGCGCATAAAGATTCGACGTACGACCACTAAATCAAATGTCCTGTTATCTGTAAGGACTAATTTCGTTCTAGGGCAAACGAACATGGACGGAATCATTGGCGTAGCAATATTTTTGGTTTAGGTTTGAAAAATTGATGCTGTTTCATTTCCTAATTTTGCAAAAATCACTATTTTATAATTATAGATTCTACTGTGGATCTGTAAATTTTCAGTATTAGTATTTGGTTTTTGAGAAGCACTAGAGGGGGCGTTAAAATTTGCTGGTAATATCAATAGGCACACTAACTCAAGATAAACGTCAAGTTGAGAAACGAGCGTCAAATGTCAAAAACGAATGTTTTATGTCGAGAAACAAATGCCAAATGTCAAAAATGTGAGTCAAACGTCGAGAACATTCAACGTCGAAGAAAGCGAACATTTGCCGGTTGGGTAAAATTAGACGTTTTCTAACAATACTCGATTCATTTATTTGTGTTGGCGTTTAAACATAATCAATGCGATGATATGATTAATTTATATTGAAGTATCAAGAAAGAGTGCCAATATAACACATTTCCTCTCATGATTTAAATTTTGTGAAAAAATTCGTTACTTGCTCTTGCTCTTTTTGGAGTCAGTATTTGTTTGTTGTCTTAGAATCGCGTACTCCCTGGTTGCTACTGTTTTTCTCTTGTAGGATTGACAAGACTCACGTCTTCCCTGCAACACGTACGTTTCCCATACAAGAGTTAACAAGCAGAAACCAAAAAAATCGTCATTCTCGAGTTCTGCAAAGCTATAACTCCTTTTAAAGCACAACAAACTGCCACTAGCGAGACGAGAATATATTGTAATGTTCCATCATATAATCGTAGAGATATTTTTCTAAAAGGAAATCCATTATTGTAATAGTTTAAATGTGACAAGCGCGCCCAACGAATATGGCGTCATTCCGACTTATCTCATGGTCACGACGTGATATTTGTGGGATTGTGGGCATGGTCGGTGCTTTAGGGATTGCTCTAACAGAAATAACGCATTTTTGATGTTTACAAATACAGTTTTTTTCTGTAAAATTATAAGAATGATAAGCAATATGTTGAATAAAAGTTTCTCAGATCAAAATCACAATAGGAACGTATTTTTTCTGCGATTATAAAGAAAAGTACAAGTTTCATAAGCGCCATCAATTAAATAACAGACATAGTTGTATACGGCCGAACCCGTAGAAAATGATTCATTTCCTACAGAGTTCATAGACAACTAGACTGGTATTCAATCGTTATTCCATATAATCAACGTATTATGTGCATGAAACTAAAAACCTCTAGGTAGCTTTGACAATTTGATAAAACTTCACTAAGAGCAACTGACATTGCTTAAACGCAATAAATTCAATAAGTTTGCACGAATTAAATTTAAAATATGGATAGTAGTAATGAAGATACAAGTGAAAAATTTTCTTCAATTCCTCCAAACGTTACAGAAATTTTAAAAGTTGGTAAAAATAAGGAAAGTAAGACAAATAAGACAAAACTGATTGAGAATCTATTGAAACAACAAGAAAGTATAATCATCATAACAACTATCGGCCATAGATCTAGAGGGAACCAGCTCCACTGGTGGCCGTTCAGCAATCTTTCGTAATTTTGAGGAAAGTTGATGTCCAAAGAGGAATATAACCTGCAAGCAGAAGAAGATTCAAACCTAAAAAGACTAAGAAGTCCACAACCATGCCACTATATACTGAAGAAAGAGGGAAGCTCGTTTCCCCTATAGAAGGATTCAACTGCCGTTGGTAAAATTCCTAGACTAATTTTGGGTCGCAAAAAGTTACGAATTTTCAAGGCTTCGCAGAGCCAACACTGTTACTGTGGCGGACAAAATGTAAGGCATAGGATTTTTAGGTTAGCTTTAGGTTAGGTTAGGTTAGGTTAGGTTAGGTTAGGTTAGGTTAGGTTAGGTTAGGCTAGGTTAGGTTAGCTTAGGTTAGGTTAGGGGCGACACCACGAACCAGGCGCAACTAATTTTTGATACAATTCTTAGAAAACACAATTATTTATTTTTTTACTTTTTTTAGCGTGGAAATTGATGAATCCAAGTTTGGTAAACGGAAATATCATGATCATGTTGAAGGAGCTTAGGTTTTTGGAGGCTAAGAATTCTGATTGCAGAATCTGATCAGCGGACCAAAATTAGCCTAAAACAAACTATCAGTATTGGGACTTCGCCTCTGCCATTTGTTATTTTTAAGCAAAGTTGTGGCTGGAAAAATATTTTCTAAAAAAATCTTGTCTGAAAAAACTTTCATTTACTTATGTGCCCGAACATAATTCCATGTTATTACACACACAAAAAAACTCCTAAATATATAATTAAAATTAATTCAGTTTAATAATTATTAAACTAAATAACTAAAGAAACCTTAGCAAAGTGGCACGACTGCCGTAAACCTCTTTTAAAAATCATAAATCAAAAAGTTGTCAAACGGAAGCGCTTGGGACTTCACCAGTCTTTTGTGTAACGAGACCCTGACTGAGTATAATTATTTTCAGCATGAAACTTGTACCGGATCAATTTAATTAATATCACGTTATAAAAATGTCTATAAATCACAGTATCAAATAAACAGACTACTGGTTTCGATTTACATAAAAAGAGTAATTAAAAATTAATTAGGATTCGATAAAAATTACGTATAAACAGATGATGACAGTAGAGGTTACATATGACATTCTTGAAATGCTAGTGGCTGCAATAGTATATTGTGCAACAAGTAGGAAAAGTACTTTCCCTACATGTTGCATACTATACTTGTTCTACAACTGCACAAATTTAAAGAATACTATACTCTATCCAAATCGGAGAGGCCAACGTAAACATTGGAGACATGCAGTGATCGCGCCGAGCCGCAGAGACGTATTCATAAATTTTATTTTAAAAGTGTTGATAAAAAACATCTATGGCCACAAGTCTCAGTAATGAATAATTTTTTCTACAGAGTTTTCAATTTAATATTATATATTTTTACCCGTTCATTCATTATGTGTTGTTAATAATAATATTCTATTTCTGGCTGGAAAAAACGACGTGAAATTTAGGGTAAATTATAAGTAAATTAAGAAAAATCAAGACGACTGAGTAAAAGTTCCGCAAGGGAGGTGGGGGTAGCGAAATATACGTTTTTGAGGGTTGGATATTGGGTTTTTACGATTTGTGGCTGAAATATGCATACTATCGAAAAAAGTTTAATATAAAAGTTGTAGATAATTACAAAATCTAAATCTTTTATATTCATCTTTTTTCAACATAATCTCAAATTTATCGAGATAAACGTTAAAAACTGTTTTTTTTCTTATTAATTTTTATCTCCCGCTTTTTGTGTTTTAAATAAGCTGTATTTTTTAATATTTAATTTACAAACGAAACTACTTCTAAAGTAGTTATATAACATTAGGTCATAATTATATACGCACCAGGTACTCAAAAAAAAATTACATCGGTATTCCCAAATCTGCTAACACAAAGTGCAATTGTAAGTCGCCGTGTCAGTTATTGGCGCCAATATACTTAATGCGGTTCTGCAGACGGTATACCCTACTCTATAATACAAACCAATTTGACCAATAGGAAGAATATTTTCAATTTGAGCACGCGCTGGTAAATAAACAAACGCTGGCCTCTGTTATCCGGATGGAGTATAGTAATGTATGTATTTTTATGGTTAGCAAAACTAAAATAACATTAAAGTACATCTTTAACAGTTAAATCATTTTTTTAATTTTATTTTTGTATTTCTTCTTATTATTCAAACTTTAACAAAGCTCCATCTTGCAAATATTTGCTCCATGAACTTGAAGAAAAAGTTTCTGGTTTATGATGTGGATTTAATATTAAAACAACATAATACATCCAATTGGTGCTCTTATAATGTTTGACAATTTTGTCGCGTGAGGATCACAGAGCAAAAATGAATTTTTCATCAATTTCATTCCTATCGTCTTTAACATCTAAGACACTTTGTTCCACTTTGTCCAACGACTTATTTATTCCTATAACGACCTTTGGGAGAGTCCAGTACTGATCGCCTTCTAACAGTGTAGATAATGTTTCGAATGGTTTTAAATAACTGCAAGTTTTTTTAAATATTTCACACTCTGTCTTGGATATTGGTAAGGATAAAAGACTCTCAGTATTGTCAATATGGGTGATCCGTGCTCCTACTACGTTTCATTGCATAAACCTTGACAAACTAAAAGCACGATATTTCAAACAGTTTGATTTTAAATTGTATATAAAAAAATTGATTTTTCAAGTCAAATCAAATTTGACTTATAGTCTGTCCACGTAATAAGTCAGAAAGAAAGGTACTGCTGAGACCGAAGCGCTCGGCTTTCCTTTGAAGAAAGGAGCCATGTGATTTATGACTGTATCTCTCTTTAAGATCGCCGGGGCTGCGGCGTCACACTCAAAGGTTTATATGGGGAAATAATCCTTTTTTGTCCATTTTTTTAACTCGGCAGCATCTCCTTTCTTGTTGTCTTAAAGTTGGAATAGACTATAACATTCTTGACAAATCAAATTTGACTTGACATTCTTGACAAATCAAACTAGGGTGATTTGATGCATCACTAGTAAAATGTCCGCGACCAGCGAATTCTATTTTCCAGCAAGGAACCCAGAAAACGCTTTAACCATTAACATCTATTTAAGTTCGTACGTACCTATTCCTCTTAAGGAAACAAACCCTTAATTATATAAAAACGTTTTCGCCCTGGTCGGGATGCATTCTCGTCGATTTCCATTGTGTCAAAGAATCCCTTTTTCATCGAGGAAGTTCTTGAACAAAAAGCGTTGGACTTAAAAGCCTCTGGGCGCTATTTTGTCGTTCGCTAGCACAAATATTAGCTTTGTACCGGGGCTAAAGAAGCGCGGCCCGAGCTATAATTCCAATTTCTCTAGATCTCTCATTTTGCTTTCAATTAGCCTGTACAAATAGAGCACTGGACTAACTACGAAAATAATGGAAATTCCTCATTGGGATCACTGGCGTACTTGGGGTGATTAGAAGGGTTAATCCCATTTCCTTTTATCTAAAACCGCGAAAAGGGTTTTCTTGAATCGAACAAACCTATTTGATTAAATCAAAAATAATAGTAATGTACAAAGAAGCGATTTTGCATGCAAAATTATTTAATAATATCAAAATTAACTAAAAGAGGTGGAAAGAGAGGAAAAATTCAAGAAAATAGCATAAAAACTAATACATCGATAAATTTTCCCATCCAAGAATCCCTTATCTGTCATCTTACAGTTTCACCTTCTAAAACTACTTAGATGGTTTTAAAATAACGGAAGCAAAAATAAGATTCCTTTGTAGCTGAAATATGGATCCTATCGAAAAAAGTTTAATGTAAAAGTTGCAGATAATTAAATAATCTAAAACTTTTGTATTGATCATTTATTTTTCAACATAACCTCAACATTATCAAGAAAAACTCTAAAAACCGTTTTTTTCCAACACACATCAAAGCAGGCCAACATGCGTGAACTAAGTGTGCAGTAGATAAGTGACGTGTCCACACACTTGCCCAGCGTTGGTTTTATTTGAGTATTTTTAAACTACAAATAAAAAGTGTCTCCTAAAATATGGACAAATGACCAATAGGGTTCAAGCAGCTGAATGATGGTCCAAGGTTTGCTATGATACTGGGCCAACATCTGGCATAGTATGTAGAGCCAAAATCAAGGCCAAAACCGCCATTACGCTAATATTACGCCTATCTTGGCCCGTAACGTACAGAGGCCATAACACTACACTTTTTACTTATAAAGTGGGAGGTGAGCACTATCAAATTCGTTAATATTGAATTTTTGTCTTTGACAGCTCGATTTTTCTAAAGAGGTCCTAATACTATGACCTTTTATAAAATATGTTTACGTATTTTTTATTATTTTATTAAATTATTTGATTTTAAAAATTTTTAAAGGCTTTATACTAATTTTAGTTTTTTATTTTTTGCAGAAAGAAGACTGAAATTAGAAATGATTTGGAAAAAGAGCCTAAAGACTTAACGAATAGAAACATGTTTCCCAGTGCCCAAATAAAAATGAGGTTAGTAGAAAATGTTCTTCTATTTTTCTTTAGAAAGAAACAATTAGAGAAGCGTCACTTATTTAATGTTAAGACATTTTTTTATAAATTCACATAGCAAAATAAAAATAACATTCGTCAAAATCAGTAATTTTATACCTTTGGTAAAAAAACAGTAAAAAAACTCGTCTATTATAAAATCCAGTGTTCTTAACTATTTCAGGTTAATGTCTCCCAGTACTTCCCCTGCAACATCGCCAACCATGTCTAATTCTTCGTCCCCAACGCCACCTGCCGTCAACTACAACAAGATCACGGGGATTCCCTGCGTGGCAGCAGCCTCGAGGTATACCGCTCCTGTACATATTGACGTTGGTGGTACGATATATACTTCGTCATTGGAAACGTTAACAAAGTAAGTAAAGAAATATTTAAAATTTTGCACACCTTGTCAAATTTTTCCCGTCCTTTTTCCACAATTTTCCTGCTAATTACTTTTTTTCGTAAATTTTATTAATGTGGGTACGATTTCTATTGTAGGATATTAATTTTTCTTTAAAAAAATGGGGCAATCTTCGAGAAGTCCGCTATTTGAACTGAGATACCTTTATTTTTTTCAAATTCATAATTCCCTATGTACTTTTTTCAGAAAAAATGAACTTGACATTAATTTTAGGATTTGGCTTATTTATTCCACATATTTTCACAAATTTTCACATTTCTTTTCCTTATTTTCCCACTAAAAATATTTTTTTCGTATCAATCGATTTTTCATTAAAAATTACCTGTTTGTGTAGATTAGGGATTAGGGATTAGGGATAAGGGTAGGAATTTAAGTTTTCTTTCAAAAATTTACAATTTCCCATGTATTTATGTCCGAAAGAAAATAAATTTGAAATCAGTTTTAGTATTTGACTTACTTTTCCACCCCTTTTCACTATTTTTCTGACTCTTCCGCACTTTTTTTATTACTTTTCATAATTTTTCTGACTTTTCCACACTTTTTTATCCATTTTCAAACAAAAACATATATTTTCTAACATATTTCTAACACATACCTTAGCAATTTCATTACCTCGTTGAGATGACTCAACACACATCGGTATAGCAAATATCCTACAACCGGTACTGTCTAAAATTAACGCAATAATTGAGTTCCTATACACCTCAGTTACTTTCGAGTAGGTAAATCTGTAGGCCGCTTCGATTCAAATTAACACTACCTGCTTGATTAATATTAATTTTATTACACGAAATAATCAGCCGTGATAAAAAAATTATGATTTGATAAAGCAGGGAAAGCCATATGGCAGGCGCCAAAGAAATGAGTATCAGCATATGTGCCGCTAGTCATAACATTAAATGGATTTAAGTAGGTTCAAGAAATAAAGAAAGAATATTTATTTTAGATTTTTACTAGAGTCGTTAGCACTTTTATTGAGTGGAAAATATGATTATGTTATTAACGAGTTAGTTTTATATTCGTATGGGCTAACAAAAAACTAAAACGTATTGTTAGGAAATGAAAAATGCAATGAAAAACATTCCTATATCTACAAGATTAATTTTTATAACAAGACGACTCCAATAATATCTTAATAATAGTTATTAGAATTAGATTTTGGAGCAACAAAATCGTATTTTGCTATTATAAAGAAAAGTACAGATTTCATAGACTACTACACTGGGTGGCTTTGACAGTTTGGGGTGGCTTTGACAGTTTGATAAAACTTAAAATTCAATAAGTTTGCAGGAATTAAATTGATAATTTTTTACTAACTATAGTAACCAATCAAATTACTTAATTTAGAGTCATGTGTCAAATTTCATCCAATCAGCTATGGATTACAGCGATAACACCCTACATGTGGTGTTTTCAGTTTGGTGTTTTCAACAAGTCAAGTTTTTGATTAAAAATTAATTAAACGTCAAACTGACAACTAGTTTAAAAATGTTTAAATCTACAAAGTAAAAAATTATCTTATCGAATACCCCTCGGGCCTTGATAAATCCTCAAAATTTTGTCATAGAGAATCCTTCAAGCGTGTTGCTTAAGGATAATAGCCCTCGGCCTTCGGCCTCGGGCTATTATCAAGCAACACGCTTACAGCATTCTCTATGACAAAATTATCTCGGTATTATCAAGGCCCTAGGGGTATTACTATTGAAAATTCCACACCAGTACTTTCTAACCAATCAAAATGGGATTTTTGACAGGTCACCATGGCAACACATATATTTTATCGGCAATTTTTTCGTTATAGGTACCCACCAGCGAATTATAGTGGGAATTTTTTGACATAATTAAATCAAATAATCAAAATAACATAAATAATTGATTTTTTTAAATAAATATTTGTCATATACCTACCTACCCAAATTAATAAAAGAAAATAAAACTGAAAGCTGTTTTCTTATTTTTTTTAATAAAAAAATGCTTCAGGTTTGATATCCATATATTTTTTTTAATATCAATTGTAGTTGCGCAAAAATACTATTTCATTATTTAGCAAAGCTCATTATTTCATATTATGTATGGTTTGTTTTTCTACAAATATCTGGACCTACAAAATTTTTTGATTCTACCATGCATTTTGTATAACGATAAGAAACGTTTACATTTTTCATTTAAAAAAAAAAGTCACGATGTTCTTCGCCAAAACGATATTTGCCCGAAAATTTATTAAATTTAACAAACCGATTTTCAATATTAAATCTAACATAGACATACGAATATTTAACTCGAAAAGAGATGATTAAAACCAAAACTATTACACATATTTTTAGCACATTTTGACAAGTGTCCATTTTAACAATGTTACTCAACGTTCCATTAAATATTTACCTAAATCTATGATTTCTGAAATTGAATTGGCAACGTTGTATTTTCAACTTTGAATTTATGAGATGGCTGTCATTTGACAAGCAAATTATTTATGTCCGTCATGAACATTTTTCCTTTATTATACTTTTCTGGTTATAAATTGCTACTTGGGCATTTGTAGAAAAGTTATGTATGCGTTTGTATTGGAAAAATATGTTAAATAATCGTTTCAACGCACTGAATTTGTTTGTCTGGGGAGTGAGTATCCCAACAAATCCCAGCCGGCCCCATATACCCAGAGATGTGCGTGTCAGTAGTTGTCAAAATTTGTAGGTTATTATGGAATCTTCTATTGCATTGTAAAAAGCGGTAAATTTAAATTCTTTCAGATTGAAACGCCAGAAATTAAATAAAGTCAAACCTTGACGTTGATATTTACAAAAATAAGTTATTTTCTTATGACCATTTTCCATCATCACTCCACCAACGTTCTCGCCGGTCACTGTTAGACCAACATTATATGTATCGCGACTACGTTACTGAACGTTGCTCTGGAACACCCCTCGTACAATATGATATGATTTCCATCGATGATTGACAATTAACTACTTTTGACAATGCCAAAAACTGACAAATTAAACTAATATTTATCAGTTTCTCTTCTAATGTAAATAAAACCACTTATTTTAAAGAAAAAGGTGGCTTTAATTGACGTTTCGACTTTCTTGAATGAAAGTCGCTTTCAAAATGACATAACAAAATATATAATAAATAAGTTACTATGGGAACAGGTTATATTATCTCTGTGTTGTCTGCCGTTGCTAGGAAATAAACTGAAAGCTTAACTTTTCTTGTAAATATCTCGCAAGGTCGAATTTTCACAGACATGAGACCTTCATTTTTTGCCGATAGGAATTAGTCTACCCTGAAAGTATCATTGAATTCTGACAAGTGGATTTTGAGATCACACATACACACATACACACATGCATACAAACCTTGCTCGTTTAATAGTATTTGATTGGTAGAAAATTATACATTTTTATTGGTTTTTCATATAGGTACATAAACAGATTTAGTTTGCCTAAAGACAACACATCATTTGTAAACTCTGTAAATCCTACTTTAAGCACTGTCGTAGAAAATAAAATATATGAATTTAAAATTTTTAATTTAATGATATCTTTTTTCTCTTAAAAACAAATATTGGTAAAATTCTCTTTTATGACAAAAATAGAGATTCCTAGAAAGATGTCTCTTTAGAAAATGTGGTAAATAATATCTCAAAGTATTAAAAAAACCATAATGGAGTTAAAATTTCCTCAAATTAATAAAATTTCCTCAAATTAATAAAATTTCTAATTATGATTTGGATTTAGATCTGAAAATTAATTTATGAGTTTCATACGACTTTGAAATTAGCTTTGATTGAATTCCACATCTGTTTTGGTGTACTGGATGTGTAAAAAAATTGTATGTCCTGGATATATCAATATTTGCAAAAACCAAAACCAAAACTTTAAAATGAGGTTTCAAATTTTCAAGAAAATCGATGCAAAATGAATCTCCAGGCAAATAACACATAAAATATTTTAAAATACAAAAATAAAATAAAATATAGATATCAAAAAAACAACATCAGGCTGTTTCAGATGATTGAAAAAACAGCTTTCAATTCAAAATATTTGAGTAAACCAAAAAGTTAATAAATAAAACAGGAAATTTCGTTATTCGAAATACAAAAATATCCGTAAAAGTATATATTCAGAAAAATTGTAGAATTACATTTCTCCACGGCCACTACTGAATGTAGTTATTCTGAAACCACTTATAATAACAGAAAAGAAACATTCTCGCTCTTGAGATTGAAAGAAAATTCTGAAACATTTGTCTCTTATGTATTTTATATGTATTACATTCTATCACTAGGGATAGAATCTGTATTCCGTGATTGTTTACAAAAATAAGGTTTGCTATGAATGTCAAATTAACTGTCAGTATTAGTTGACGTGGTCTTAATATTGGTTTGTAAAAACTTTTAATTTATTAAAAAGGAGAAGAAAATCAAACGATTCCGATGTAGAATTTGAAAATACTCCTCCAGAAATAAAAAAATATGCCGATAATATAACTCAAAATTTGCTACCGCAAAAATCCAAGCTTGAATATAAAAATACTACTACACAATGTTGAGAGATTGAGGTTTCATTTTACTATATTTAATTTCTACTTTATGTGGCCGTGGAGAAAGTACAGTCTGTCACTCTGTTGGAATGAAAATCCGACACTCGTGGTTCCTCACGCTCGCATTCGCTCGCGTTCGGAATCCTCCACTCGTGTCGAATTCTCATTCCAACCTTGTTACAGAATATACTATTCCCCAGCTGTCATGTTCGACGTCTATTTAAAGAGAGAACTAACAAACGATTTAAAACTCCAAAATCCAAACGTAGAATATTCAATAATTGGCAACCCTTCAATCTACTAGTTACAACTGACAAGAAATTGATTTAAAACGGATTAATCGAAGTTCAAAATTCACAAAACATCTACTTTTTAACTGACAGCGTATCTGTTGGTCATTCGATAGCAGGAATAACTTCTGACTTAACTTCAGAATATATATTTTTGATTAGGATTGCTTCCATCTGATTTACTTAATTTTTCGATGTGTACGAATGTTGATGTCATTATAACTGATTAATATATCAATATTATATGTTATTTTGCAATTAGAAATGACCTGGGCCCATAACCTGTTATTTGATAGCAGTAATAACTTCTAACTGAACTTCACAATATATATTTTTGACAACTAACAAAAATCTGACACATATATAAATACAGTGTGTGCATAAAACACACACACAATAAATTAAATTGCTAAATTATGTCCAACAGTATCTTTTCGAACATCATAAACAGAAACTTTGGGTTTTAGTTTATTTTAACAGTAAAAATATTAACTATATTTTTTTCATGACTCTTTATTGGTAGAAGTTAACTTAGTCGCGTATTATTTTACCCCAGAAAAACGTATTTGTGACAACGTATCAGTAAATTCACTCTGTATCTCGTTTGATTTGGTTGGAAATCAGTTGTGAATAATAAAGTAACATTAACCCTCATTATATCTCTGCAAACAAAAAAAAGGAGGACGTGCCATACTTTTTTCGCGTTAAAACATCACTGATTTAATAATATGTTATTTCAGCCCAAAAAAAAAAGATACAGAATGGGGAAATTAACACAACTATTTATACCCAAAACTCTAAGGTTCAAATATTTACCATTCTTTATGAATCGGCCTGTATAAAGTTTCACTGTAAGCTGATTTCTATAGCGGGGTTCTAGAAAAATAATTCGCCTGTAATATATTATTGTAGGTAAACTTATCTTTGGTAATTTATATGTTTGTCTATAACTAGGCTAATGGAACCCGAACTAGATCTACGATCAGTAATTTTTTTGTCTGTGACTTTTTCGTTAAAAAAAACAAACATTAGAAACGCCGATCAGGAAATTTCCTGTACAACTCAAAGTAAATCAGTGTTAACCAATACCAATAGCCAGAAGATACGGCAATAAATCATCGCGAGTCGTAAATTTTAAAGAGAGACAGCACAAGGCTGACCTACCTTTTGCACAGATATATTTAAAAGGTAATCCTGCAAAAATGCTTTAAGCCAAATTCATCAATATTAATGTTTTCAGTTCGAGTGTTATTTTCATTATCATATTAGTTAGGTTTTCACCTTCGGTATTATTTAAATACAGGACCGGCGCTGGGGGACTATATAAATATACGAGGTTCTAGTCCAGGTAAATGAGGCGAAATTTACAGAAAAGTTTTAACATATGTTGCTGACGCTGAAGCTCATGAGTTAAAGTTAGAATAGAATAAACATATTTTCTTGTAAAGTATGCATTTTTCCGAAAAAAGTTGTTTAGAATTCTTCTTTTTAGGTATATGTATAGAAATTTTCGAAAACACAAAAGAACTTTTAAATTTAAATCCATTTATAAATTAATTTCAGTTAACTTTTTCCATACAAAATAGGACAAAGTTAAAAATTTAACTTGTAATACCAGTTTTCATTCAATATAAGTACATAAATTTTTTTGTGCATGAACTTAACCACAAAATTGGTTTGTTTTAAGCACAAACCATAAAGATGAGAATATTTTTTAAGATACATGCGAATCATTTTCAAACATTCTACAGAATCTTGCAAAAAATAAATATTGAATTGATTGTTTTATTTTTGTACAAAGCAAATAATAATAATAATAATAATATACGCCCTGCAATTCACTCCCTTACGAATGAACCCCGGAAGCTCTGCAGCTTGTGCGGGGGAGGGACGGCTATTATTATTATTTGCCGTGGCGCTCTGGGGCGACTTACTGATGCTTGATGGCGCATTTGCTTTACAGTTGTGGAAAAACACAGAAAAACCACACAACACCATCATGTTATAAATAATTCGGAGTACGCCCCTGTGCTAGAAGAATTCAGCGAATGAAAAATCGAAATGTCTTAGAACTTAGATTATCGCCTATTATGGCAAGAAAGTCATCGATTTTGCCTGGAGCCTAAACGATTAACTCATGATATTTTAGATAAGGCAATTAGCCATTAGCTATAACATTGGGTGGCATTAAAACTTGTATCTAGGCGATTTCAACACCTACGATACGTATTTACATATTGTTTCAGTCATTTTCACTTTTGTGTGTTTTATGAATTCCAAGTATATTTCGTTTAAAACCGCGAACTCACTTTATTCCTCACCATAACCCACTTAATCTAGGCGTCATGTGTCATCCCAACAAACACTTACCATCGGCCAGCTTATGGCCTTCAATTGACTGGCCGTACTTGTCACTGTTGGCCCAATGAGCCCAATATAGCCCACCGATGGCCCGTGGATCAGGGCCTTTAAAGCCCCTCTTATTGTTTTTATATTCGCCATTAAAATAGCGTGTTTAAAAAAAATACTGCTTAAAAATAATTTATATATTGGAACATTAAAACAAAACGGTTACATAAAATAAAAAAACTTGAAACAAAAATTATAAGTAGACCAGGAGATTTTAAATACGCGAATTCAAAAAATTCTTAGCAGTATGTGGATGGTCAGAAAATTTAGGGTAAATTATAAGTAAATTAGTAGGGTAGAGGTAGCTAAATATACAACTTGAGGGTTGGATAATGGTTTTTTACGATTTGTGGCTGAAATGTACACCCTATCGAAAAAAGTTTAATGTAAAAGTTGTAGATAATTAAAAAATCAAAAAGTTTTGTAGTAATTATATTTCAACGTAACCTCAAAATTATCGAAAAAAACGATAAAAACCATTTTTTTTGTTTTTAATTTTTATCTCCTGAAAAAATATTTTCTTTATGAAACTTTGTGAAAACGTTCTTCTTTGTGTTTTAAATAAGCTGTAATTTTTCTAAAGCAAAATATTTATTTTTCGTTTTTATACGAATTTAAATTAAAAAAAAGCCTAATTTTCAATCGAAAAAGTTCACTAACAAATTTTCAATTTTTTAACTTTCAGTGATCATTTTCTTCATTGAAACCTCGACTTTAAGATGCTATGAAAAAAATACATTGTTCGTATGGAAAAATATCGTTAAAAATGCAGAAAACCAAAAAAACTACTTTTTCATAATCGATTTTTCAGTTAATCTAGACAATTTTTTTATTTCTCATTGCAAATAAGCATTGAAATTGATGAAAGATTAATTTTTATGTAATATAATGTCTTTTATATTGAATTAACTATTAATATGGTTTTGGAATTACAGAAAACATTATTTAAATGTTTTAAAGTTAAAAAATTGAAAAGTTTTGGATTGAAAATTAGGCTTTTTTTAAATTTAAATTCGTATAAAATCGAAAAATAAACAGTTTGCTTTGAAAAAATTAGAGTAATTTAAAAGTCAAAAAACGTTTTCTACAAGTTTCATTAAAAAAAATATTTTTGAGGCAGATAAAAATTAAAAACGAAAATACGGTTTTTAATGAATTTCTCAATAATTTTGAGGTTATGTCGAAAAATGATTAATACAAAAGTTTTGCATTTTTTAATTATCTACAACTCTCACATTAAACTCAGTAGAATGCATATTTCAGCCACAAATCGTAAAAAACCAATATCCAACCCTCAAGTTGTATATTTAGCTACCCCTATTTCCGGAACTTTTAATTTGTCTAATTTATTTTTTTTAATTTACTTATAATTTACCCTAAATTTTCCGAGCATCCACATACTGCTAAGAATTTTTTTTGTTACAAAAATGATTGGCTCTGGTCTAAATGTATTTATTTTTCTCCTGTCTTGTGATTTCTTTGGCTAGAACATTTTTTCTAGCTGTAACTGTAAAAAATACTGAGCTGTACAGGGTGGCCAAATAAGAATGCGAGGTATTGTATCTGGGAAACTATCCATCGCAGAGGCTTGCGGAAAAAAAGTTATTACTAAAACGGCCAAGAGAAAAACCTGGAAAATATTTTCAAGTTTCTGAAATGGCCGCTAGGGGGCGTAACTGCAATCTTGAATATAAGAAAGTGATGTTTCAGTGAATTCCGCTATATTAACCTAACAAAAAAATATCTGATCTTTAAAGTAGAGGATAATCTGAACCTTTTTTGTTTGACAATTTTTGCTGTATCTCTAAAAATAAAGTGGTGGGGGTTATTCAAAAGTTTCAGTAAAAAACACCCTGTATATTCGAAACGGCTGAGCCGATTTTAACAAACTTGGGCTAGTTGAAAAAAGCTATTCTTGGGCTACAAATGCTATAATATTTGAAGTTTTGATAGTTTCAGATGTCGCCGCTAGAGGGATTTTTTCGACATTTCGACAGAAACGGTTAATTTTCTCAAAAAAATTAAATGCATTGGTATGATTTCTTTTTCGTGAAAAAGGAGCTAAATGATGCCTAAACAAGCTCGCGAAAACCGCATCTTGATATCTTTCCAGGTTTTTCTCTTGGCCGGTTTAGTAATAACTTTTTTTTCCGCAAGCCTCTACGATGGATGGTTTCCCAGATACAGTACCTCGCATTCTTATTTGGCCACCCTGTACATATGCTTCCATCCTTTGCAATGATACACCAAACATTTGATGGTTTTTGATTTGCCTTTTGTGAACGTTTGACCTGAAAAAAGTTATGCTTATTAGAACTAATTTGGAAGTTGATAAGTAATATTCCGAAATATCAAATCAATCTAAACATAGGTGGCAATAAACATGATATATCAGAGGTTATGAATTATTATTAATTTATAATGAAAAATTCACTTCGATGACTCGAGATTCAAGACTTTCTACAAGTATCCACCGTTAGAAAAGGAAAACGACTTACCTGTCTAACTAAAATATATGAATCATTCTGAATCTTCCCACTTTCTAAGATTTTATATGCCTCCATCTGCATTTGGGAATAAAAGCTATGTGTTAAAACCTTTAACAAAAACAGTCATAAAAATATATCTTAAAAAAAGAACGGATGTTTTTTCAAGCTTACCGTTTATCAACGTCTTTTTTCTATCAATAGTCTCTTTAGGTAATCGCTCTCCATTTCAATATTTTAAATTAACAACACGAAAACTCCGAAAATAGTAAAAAGTACACTTTTAGCGATATCGCTGTCACCTGATCTGTCATCAGAGGGTACCATTTTTAGCGTTTTATATTACCATTACCAACCTTAACAAAAGGCTGTGAATAATAAAACTATATACGCTCATTTCAAGGAAAAAATTGCCGACTCTAGTCAAACTTCAGATAAATTTTCTCATACTCGAAAAATAAAAATAAATGCGATGGGATAAAATTGTATCGTTGTGGGAAAGCATCACATTCCAAATCCGAAAAGTCGGGTCGAGAGCACGATAAACCCATAAGCCTCTAATACACACAATTAGCGACGACCGGCCCGCAGCGGAACCACTAAAAGTAGTACCAGAACCGTCCGAGAGGGTTCCCCGGGTCTCGTGATGACCAGCGGGGCACCGCAGCATGGGAACATACGTGTCTGCTCGTCCTCATAGAGTTTTCACGTGGTTAAAGTGTCTCCTTTCTTTGTGCGGTACCATCGATGGGTACTTTGGCAATTCTAAGAGTCCTACTGTCAAAAATTTAACGCATGATTTTTCGAAAGAGTTAATTTTATTGAGGAATCTTTCAATTAATTGATTTTAGAGTAAAAACTGTAAAGCAAATCTTTAGAATTTTTGCGATTTTTCCTAATTTTTGATTTCTTTCCTGTTGATTTTATTATACTCATACAAACATTTTTTTTCAAGCTCTTTGAATCTATGAAAGTTGTTTTTTGGTATTTTAAAAATTGGTTGAGATATCGGTGTGTAATGGGATATATCAAAGGTCAATATTTTATAATATAAACAAAATTAAAATTTTATTCAAATTAGATTCGCTCACTAAAGATTCAAATAGTTTTATATACCAAAGTCCAATGCACTTTCCTACCAGAATTGCAAAACTAGTAATATTGCCAACTTACAATGTTGTTATTACTTTTTAAATAAAATACATGTAAAAAACTGCTGACGATAATTTGTGGTGAAATTAAAAAAGAACCTTAGAGTACATATTATAATGTGTCACCGAGCAGTATATATTTGAAAACCCCAATAAATGGTTAGATGCAACTTATGAGTTTCACTTAATTAAAAATAGTAAGCCTACAAGGCGAATCTTCCAAATAAAGAAGAATATTACATGGCGATCCTGCCAACTACTCCTGGAAGCTGAGGAAAAGTTTTAATAAATTATACAGAGACGGTGAAAATAACATAGATTAAAATGTGTGGAAGCAACCAGTCAAAAGAGGTTAAGGAAGAAGTTATCACCGCTGAAGCAGGTTTGTGAGAAAAATAAGAGCTGAAGCAGCTACAGCAGCCGTAGTAGCGAGGGAGAATGTTTAGCCATAGGACGAAGCAGAGGCTAAAATCATCACGAACCAGTGTAATGAAGAATAATTAGTGCTAAGTGCGTTAAGTGTGTCATGGTGAAAAATGTTTAGTCCTTGTTGCACAAGACTAAGGAAAGAACAAGAAGAAAATCGTAAGATTATATAATGACAATTTCTACAAATTATATTGTTTATTCTTAGGGATACTTTAATTATCTATATATTAAGTATTATTCGTATATTAATTATTATATAAATGACTAAGTTGGACAAAATTTATAAAATGTATGAACGAGTAAAGGCATATTTAAAAAACTTAAAGAAGGAAAATCTAGATAGGCGCTTAAATTTAGTTATTATTTCAAATGGGTAGAAGAAATTGAATTAAAATTAGTTCAAGAAAAAGTTAAATTTAATTTAATTGCGGAAAAACCAGAGGATGTCATAAGATTTAAAGAATGCAATGACAATATTAGAGACATAATTAATCAAATTAAAGATATTTTAGATAGTAGGGTAGAAAGTATTGATAAAAATAAAATTGAAGAAAATAAGTTAGATATAAAAGAAATCATGAGTGACTTTGATTTAAAAATGGCGGCAAGCTTATTGCCTTTAATGGACAATTGTGAAAATTCGGTAAAATAATTGATAGATGCCATTGAATTTTACGATATTATTTTAAATGAAAACGGGAAACGTTTATTAACTTCTTTTGTATTGAAAGCAAGACTTTCCCAAAACGCTAGTACAGATGACGAAGCAATTATTTTAACTTCTACGAACGAAAAACTAGCCATTAATGCTTTTGCAAACGGTTTACGCCATACTACTTTGAGAACAATAGTAAAAGTTAGGAATTATGCCAGTTTAAAAGATGCGATAGAAGAAGAAATCTCTAGAGTAAATCCGCAGCCACAACATATCTCGTTTTTTAAACGAAATACATATTCACGCGAAAATAAACGGGGTTCAACGAGAAATGAAATCGTTTTAATAATGGTCGTACTTTTCATAATAGGGATACATTTAGGGGTCGACCGAGACCAAACAATCTTGTAAATCCTCGTTGATTTTCCGGTACTCCAGGACGATTCCCAAATCAACGTATAATCAACGAACATATTACATGAGATATTCGAACAATACATATAACGAAACTTCAACAAATAATGTAGGAAACAATTCGGAAGAACGGTTTTTTCGTGTCCAAAGTCAACAATAATAATGCAAAAATTATTAGTTGATAGCGGTGCTTCTCTTAGTGTAATTTTTTCTTCGGTAATTAATGAAACGAATAGTATAAATACTGCAAATAAAACAAAGATAATAGGAGTTGCTGGCTCGACAATGTCATATTATAGGTGTTTAAAAAGTCAAAATAGAAGACTTAGCTTTAATTGTATTTGAAATAAATTGATACACATACTTATTTATTCCATCATGGATAAATAATTATTATAGACACTCGAATAGATATCATCGAATTGTAATTAGTTTTTAACAATACCTCAATGCGATTCTAACACAAACATCTCATTAGAGATACCTATAATCTCGATTCATCTGAAATACACGATATTTCTTGATAACACTTCATTAATAATACGTATATTCGCATCATAATATCTGTTAACATTAATTTATGTGTTTAGCAAACGGTTATCGCGTGTTGTAATCCTTTAGACGCTAAATTACGGACAGTTTTATTAAAAGAGGTAAATTGTGCTCAACATAAATAGATTTATGTTTATTTGACAGCAGAAGTGTGGGAAGGAATCGATGGAGAACTTTAAATTCACTTCAAGTTATTTTATTGTATGTTGGAGTTCTCTTTGAACTTAGTAGGTATAATATAATTTTGTAGGAATTTTTTTAATTCATCTCTTAAGTTCTGTATTCGTCATTACCTAACACTAAAAAACATTTTATATTTTGTCCATACTGATATTAGCTTATAGAAAATCGGCATGTTTTGCACAGTAAACTACACTAGCTAAACTAATTTAGGAGATGCTCTCGATAAATCTGTTGGTTTGTCCGCAGTTTTTTAGTATGTAAGGAACCTGCGAGTCATATGGTGCAGAAATTTTCGATAATATTAGGTTACCTGAATGTAAATTTTTGCGACTTTAATATATTCCAAATTTAAAAAATTATATTGTCGATATTTTGATCTTCAAAACAAAAAACAGCAAAAAAAAATTTCACCCTGTAGAGAGTGATTTTTGGCCGTTTGGGGGGTGGGATTAAGTCGACTATTTCCCTCATCTTAATTTCCACCAATCACAAACGCGCAATTTTGAATTACAAATGGTTTCTAGTAGTTTCGAGTTTACCCGCGGCAAAACTTGACAGCTGTTGTCGCCAAAAATTACAATACCTTTGATAGCAAGTAATTATGGTCTCCTAGGACACCAGAAAACGACGCTAAACAATGTTTCTGATTTTATTGTCAATAAATTTTGTAATATTGTTTTTAAACAGTGCTAGTCATCTTATGTAGTGAAAATGAGTCGCTTTGGAAGTGATTCTATGACTAATATTGATCTGGCGATTGAGAAAAGTGTACCGTACAATACCGTTAAAACCCATACGTCAATATGGAAACAGTTTACGGAATTCTGCAAGGCAAAGAAATACGAGCTTTTGGAAACTGCAAGTTTAGAGCAACTAAACCTAATCCTGAAACATTGGGCGTGGAATATGAAGAAAGAAAACGGTGAAAATTACAAAGAACTAGTTGTGAAGACAATGTGGAACACAGTTGCAAAAAAAATGCAAGAGATGTATTTTATGAAGTCGAAAATAATTTTTGATCAATTTAAAGATAATATCTTCAAGTCTAATAGGGAAGCTCGTAATGCGAAACGAAAGAATTTGCAGATGTGCGCCAATAAAAGGAAATCGAGCTCTGCTTCATTAAAATTGGAAGAATACTTCGCAATGGTTTTATTATGGGACGAAGACACTCCGGCGGGACCTTAATGAAAATTTTACCATAACGCTTCAGTAGAACTTGCCTGGAGAGCTGGAGAAGCAGTCAATTGCAGAGTTCGTTATTTTAAAGAGCAAGTGGATAATTCTGGGATTAAAACAGGTAGATAACACAGTTACATATTTTTTAAAATAACTGATTTTCAAGAATCCTACTTTTTTGGAAGATTAGAATATAATTCGATAGTAAATGGCTGGTCCCCAACACGAAGAACCCTACCTTCTGTCCAGTCTGTCTTTTTAAAATTCTAATGGTTAAAAGTTCATCTAGAATAACAACAACTTAACAGTAAACCCATCATGGAATAAAGAACAATCAAGTGAATGGTACAAAAACACTCCAGTGGGAAAAAACGAACTTTCGAAATCGACTAAAGAAGCAGCAGAGAAAGCAGGATTAAATACAAAAGAAATAAAAATAACAAACCACTCTATGCGGTCGATAACAGTCAGTAACCTGGCTAAAGGAGGGTTGGGTGAACAAAAATTAATTAAATTTACTGGCCACAGTTCAGCCAACTGAATTAAGCCTTATCTGGATAATGAGCATTATTCCAACATCATAAACACCCTTAGAAGTGACGCCTCAGAACATCCAGATAAAAAACAGAAAACAGAAGATCCTGCAGCCACACATCGGGCTTCCCACTTTACAGCTGGACCCATCAACAACATTAATGATTTATCTACACCCAACGTTATCAATGTGTTAACAAAGATTTCAAACAATACTCCGACGGTGTACCAAAATTGCAATTTATATTTTAATTGTTCCATAAATAATTAAGTTTGTAGTATTTTGTGATTAAATAAATTACCTGTTTTTCCGTTTTCGAATCAATACCTACATATTTATTATGTATGCATGTATAATAGGTAGTATGTTTATAAGCTATGTGTATGCAGAATAATCTGTTACTCATGAAATAGTCTTGTCAAATACCATTCGGGGATATAATTTTTCCTATTAAAAAAAATTAGATGCCTTTATGATATTACTTACGAAAATAATTTTGAATATTGCCATCGTGTTCAGCATCCTCTAAAATGGGGGGTAGGGAATATTTTACCGATGGAATATGCGGAATACGCGTGGTTTTTGTCCGTTTGGGGGGGGTGGGGTCAACTCCAAAAGAAAAAAGAATTGTCACCACCGCCATCGTGTTCAGCATCCTCGAAAACGGGGGGGAGTGGCGGTTTGGTTGCTGCTTAAAATATTTGTATATTTTTCCGACTGGCAGAATGCACTATGTTGCAAAGAAAAGAATATTTGAAGCACTAAGCCACTATGAACTATAGAAATGAATTAAAAAATTTGTTATTATGTAATTATTACTTTGACATTATCTCGTAAAATTTAATTGATTCATAAATAAATTTTGAACAATCAATTACAAATGAACACTTGCGGTTGTTTCAAACCCTTGTAAACGTACTTATAGTCCGAGGGCTTACCGCATTCCTTTAATTACCTTGTATATCGCAGAGCTCCTCACCCCAGGCCTTTTTACGTCATCATTTGTACTTATTCTCTGTAATTTATGAAACAATTATCCGTCATAATAACAATAATGTGCATTTAACCGATTCACAAATGCTCATTGCGAAGTTTATCAAGTACGCCCTGCGTTCAAGGCCTGCTCGATTCAGCCGTCAGACAATCATTTGTTACTCGTCCGTAGATATCTAGATGAAGGAGGAAATATGCGGATTCGATGGGCATGGAGGCGTTTACGCAAATGTTTTGAGTGGCTTAGTTGACACGGTTGGAGATCGTAAAGAGATATTGTTTCGATTAGTGTATGCCTAAGGGGTCGCTAACGACCTGTTGCGATTATAAGTCATAAACACCATCGATATTAAATTCTTTATTTTTGCTAGAAAAGTTTGTTTTTGGAATTTTGTAAATCTTACAGCAGGAAGGTTTTATGAGATTAAAAAAAATTGTATAAGGTTGAAGAAAAAAACAATCAAATTTAAGCAGAAATTTTGTAAGTATATTTTGTCATCATTAAAAAATAATAAAATATCTAACACTGCAATATTCAAAATCCTATATAAAAATAAATTATTGGTAGCCCTGATGATGTCAGAATATATTGAAAAAACGTCGTATAAAATATTAAATTTAAGTATTTATAGATTTTTAGCTTTTTTTGAAACAGAATAGAAAAAGAATTCGCAATTTCCCTATCGAAATTTTCTTCAGCTGCCTTTCCTCCAAACTTGAAGCAGACTTAAATTTCTGGTGTAAATCTATCTTATCAATGTATAATTTTTTCTATGGTAATAATCAAAAGCTGGAGGTGAAAACGAATAAAGACATAAAACATAATTTTATAGTATAAATTCATTTTTTATATCGAGTATAATTTTTTCGTATTTATTATCCAACAAGGTTACATTTTGCCTTTGGTGAAGTTTAAAGCAGTTTCAATATAAAAAAATAATTACATGTAAATATAGTGTAATCTTTTTTTAAAAACACGTTTGACCTTTTACTCCTTTTTTTTCTGGATAATATTTGTTGAGTTTGGTATTTTATTATTTTCATAGATTTAATTTTTTTTAATGTCCAATTTATACAAGAAATTTTGCCTTTTATTAAATTATAGCACATTAATTTTTCTGATTTAATTAATTTCTTAGTACATTTGTGTTTTTACAAATGAACTAAAATTTGGATTTACCAATCTTGTTTGTCAATAAGACTAATTTTTGTTTTAAAAATTGAAGTTTAATTTTTCATTTGAAAATTTATATTTATATTTTATTTTAAATGATGCATACAATTTTTTCAATTCCTAAACATTTTGTGAATAATAATAAGTAATGGTAGTTTTCTATTGATACATTTTTACTTTTTAACACACCGTACAGGTATTCTAAGATTTGGATATTCTGATCTTATTTTATGGACTTTAGTAAGATTTTTCTAAAGAATAAACTAAAATAATATTTTTTTCCACTTTTCGATCCATTTGTGGATATACTGTATATTCTAACCTAGAGCATTTTTTAGAATACGCGATTTTGGCAAAAATTGCAAGACTTCAAATTAAAATGACTTAATAGAAATTATTAATTAAAAAGACAGATTCAACAGTTTACGAACGTTTAATAGTATTTTTTATTAATTAAAAGTCTCATTATAAAATTGGAATAAATATTAAAATATGCATTGCCAGAGAAGGATATTGACCAACAGCTCGCACAAAATGTGATCTCGATGAAACTTGGCATTTAAGTACTTGAATGGGTGTAGAAAACGATAAAAAAATCTTTGCTGCTCTAAAGTAACTTCACAATTTCGAAAATAAAATCGAAAACTTGGTTTTTCTTATATCTGGAAAAAAAATAAAAATTTCGAAAAACTAATAGCACCAAAAGAGCGGAATATTGTACTAAAAATTATATTTAAAGTTAAAAAGTTAAAGTTAGTTAAAAAAAATTGTATTACTGTAAAAAATTATTAAAAATAAGAAAGCAAATTCGAAAACTCGACGCGCGCCGAGCCGTTGAATTCAAATGTTCAGGCGAGACGTTCGGAAAAACTGAAGTATCTTTGTGTAAATTGTAAGCAAAAAAACAAAAAAGGAAGCATTTTAAAGAGGAGACTCTAAGCTTTCTCAGGAATCCATTAATTTTTAATTTTTTTTTTGTTTTCTCATAGAAAATTTGATCGGACGTAATAATTTCTAAAATTCTCACTGCCTTTTATAAAAGTGAAGATATCTATTAATAGAGGCATAACAAAAAAAAATCCTTGTAGATTTATCATTATTATACTTTTACTTTTGATTTAAATATAATTAAAATGATGAACATTATCTGGGTTTAGTAAAACTCGTTTTAAAATTTTTATTTTTTTTACAATATTCATTCGACGCAATTTTTATTTTCAAAATAGTGTTTATATAAATCAGAAATTATTTTTTTTTAATAAAGTTAAAAATAATTTATAAATTGATTTATATAAAATAAAATTTTTTATAGTAATACAAATTCTTTTTAAAAATAACTTATAATATAATTTTTAGTAAAATTTTCCGCTCTTTCACGTGGTGCTATTAGTTTTTCGAATTTTTTTTTTTTTTTCGAGATATAATGGAAAAACCAAATTTACGATTTTATTTTCGAAATTGTAAAGTTAGCATACACTTTAGAGCAGCAAAGATTTTTGCCAAGTTTCATCGATATCAAATTTTGACGAGGTCAAACTCTCTGACAACTGGGCTATTGGTTATTTGCTCGAATAAAAATGTACTCTTTGTATGCTATATGTAGGATTAAAAGTTTTTTAACTTTTTGACTTTAGGTTTTTTTTATAGAAAATTTCGTCATACGCATTAATTTGTTAAAAAATATTTTTTCAGATTTTTCATTACTCTTGTCTAACGCCCCAACCTTCTTAAGCGTTCGAGTCGAATATGTATGTCCAAGATAAAATTAAAAAGTGTATTCTGAAATAATATATATGGTGCCAGACAGCATATACAGTCAAAACATATATACGGTGCTGGTAGAACCTCTTATCTCTCTACAATTCCGGGTTTGTATACGTCGATTTAGTTTTTGGTGCCAGTACGTAAGATTACCGGTATATATATATATATATATATATATATATATATATATATAAACTAAAGTGCTAGCGAAAACGCTTAAACTGAATTTTAACCCGTCCAAATGGGACTAGCGGTTCTCGAGATATTGCAATTTGAAAGTATATGGATTTTCGCCGCGGCGAGAACACACCTAGAGCCGTGTTCGCGTTTTTCGCATGGAAGAAATTGACTTCTAGACTTGATTTTCCTCCGACAGATAGTCATGACCCAAGCATTGTGACCAAATTTCAACCCGCTAGTTTAATTTGGGGGGAGAGGGAGGGCAAACACTGATTAATTTTTAATTCGAGGTAACTTTTTTAATTCTTGACCAATCCGGGTCAGCAAAATGGCAAACTCTTTCATGAGGACAATGCTACAGGATGTATTAAGGAGATGATGGTTTTCGCGAAAACGGACAAATGGCGACTTTCGGATTTTGCAAATTTTATTTTTCGAATTTCGCTACGAAAGAGTAAAATGAGGAAAATTTATTATTCGCCATCGGTTGTGGAATTTTTTTCTCTTTGATTTTAGCCCTACAAGAACTCGATCCGATAATCGGGAAGGGTGGGAGGGTGGTGAACGTGTTTTGCCCTGTAGAAGTACAAGGGATAGGGTTAGTGACTTCGTGCTAGGCTCATTTTCAAGGGCAATCAGTGCTCTTTCAAGAGTTTTTTACCACAAAGCACTAAGTATATAGAGGACCGCAGGTGTGCGTGATATATTTATAAAAGCCAGTGCACTCGCTGAGCCGCCGTAAAATTAGAGGCCGGGATAGGAGCTAAGCGCTCCCTTTCATCTCTCGTCTCTCTCACATCATCTCTCTGTTCTCTCACAAATACTATTCCGGCATCTAATTTCACGGCGCGGCGGCTGAGCGAGCGTACTCGCTTTTATAAATATATCACGCACTCCTGCAGGCCTTAGTATAGACAGAGCTTTGGGGTAAAAAATTTTTGAAAGAGAACTAATTGGCCCCTTGAAAATGAGCCTAGCACGAAGTCACTAACCCTATCCCTTGCCCTTCTACAAGGCAAAACGCGTCTATCCCCCTCCCTCCCTACCTGATTATCGGGTCGAGTCCTTGTAGGGATCAAGTCAAAGAGAAAAATATTCCGCAGCCGATGGCGCATACAAAATTTTACCCACTTTACTCTTTCGTTGCGAAAATCAAAAAATAAATTTTGCAAAATCCGAAATTCGGTCGCCATTTGTCCGTTTTCACGAAAACCATCATCTCCTTAATGCATCCTGTAGCAGTGTTCTCATGAAAGAGTTTGCCATTTTGCTGAAAAGTAAAAACGTACTAATCCGGAAGAAAAATCGACCATTTTTGAAGGCAAGCATTTTTCGTCCGCTGTGGTCACTAGGATACGGCACGGTGCGAGTCATTTGAGGACGAAAAGTACTTGCCTTTAAAAATAGTTGACTTTTCATTCGGAAATTAGTACGTAAAATGTCATTTTTTGTAGAGGTCGACGAAAAAATAAATTATTTATAAGGACATATTTTGCAGTAATATTTCTACCCCAAATTGAATGAAAAAAAATTAAATGGTCCATTCAAATATTATTACTGTTCCCATGTGTTGGGCCACCTAGTGTAGGAACTATAAACCAACACATAAATCAAAATTAGTCTTTATCGTCCACACTTTTGCCTTTTTGTACCTCAATGACAGTTTTAGCATGTCAATTGAGCACATTATTGTCATTCTAATTTTGAATTTCAATACTATGTAAAACTATTTTCTCGTTAAAGATGACAATGAAAATTGAAAATGAAATAGAACAATTAACCATTCGCGTAAATTTATTAGAAAGTCAAAACACAAGGTTTAAATCTTTGATAGATTCCGCTATGGAAGTAACAAAACAAACAGTATCTAAAACAGCAGTTCACGAATCTGAATTCCTAACAGCAACCATAAAACTCATAGAAAACGAAAAGGTTCAGCTCCAAGAAGATCTAAACGATTTTAAGAAGTCGGAAAATGATAATTTACTGTTGAATATAAAACAGCTAGAAGCAGAGAATTATGAATTGAAGAAGAAAGTCGATGTTCTGCTAGAAGAAGCACAAAAAACTAACAAAGATATTAACAAGTTAAAATTAGAACACTCGGAATTTAAGTTTCTCTTAACCCAACCAGATTCTAACTCAGTGTGGTTGAGGAATATCCTGTTACTCGATACAAATTCAGTTGAAAGTGCCAATGTTTCCTTAATGGAACAAAGGTACCACCTGCAGCAGAGGATTTTTTCTTTAGAAAAGAAAAAAACTGAACTCCTTCATGCTATAGAGGATATCACTTCTTCAAACAACATTTCAAAAAACTCGCTAAACAACAGAAAGGAAGTAGAGAGAGCTGTCATTAATGCTATTGATGCTGTTGCTAAAAGAGAGTACGAAGGATTATTCACAAAGGTTCTAGAACTAGAACAAGAAAGAACAGCGCTTTTAGGCGAGCTTCAACTAGTCTTAGAACGTTCTAGGAAGCAGATAGCAGACGAATATTGTAACCTGCAGAAGAAGATACTAGAAATTGAGTCTGAAAAATCTGAATTGCGTTTAACTTTGAACACATTCAACAGTAACATAGATGAAAAAGGTGAATACACGCGCACTTTGGATGAGATGAGCGAAATTGGTTCTTCCGAAAGTGATGAGACCGAAGCTTTGGATAAAATTTTAAATGCGTTTACTAATTCGCAGTCTCAGCACAACATTCATGACGCAATTAGAAGGGAAAACTCCAAATACAGATTTCTACGGACTAGCTTTGAATCTTGCACTATATTATAAGAGAAAATAGTATTAGCCTAGTTGTCAGAGAGTTTGACCTCGCACAAAATGTGATCTAGGTGAAACTTTGCACTTAAGTACTTGAAAGGGTGTAGAAAACAATAAAAAAATATTTGCTGCTCTAAAGTGTACGCTAACTTAACAATTTCGAAAATAAAATCGATAATTTGGTTTTTCCATTATATCTCGAAAAAAAAAATTCGAAAAACTAATAGCACCACGCGAAAGAGCGGAAGTTATTTAAAAAAAGATTATTAGTATAAAAAATTATTAAAAATAAGAAAGCAAATTCGAAAACTCTACGCGCGCCGAGCCGTTGAATACAAATATTCAGGCGAGGCCTTCGGAAAAACTAACGTATCTTTGCCTAAAATATACGCAAAGAAAAAAAAAGAAAGCGTTTTAAAGAGGAGACTCTAAGCTTTCTCAGAAAGTCATTAGTTTTTATTTTTTTTTTGTTTTCTCATAGAAAATTTGACCGAAAGTTATAATTTCTAAAATTCTCACTGATTTTTATAAAACTGAAGATATCTATTAATAGAGGCATAACAAAAAAAAATCCTTGTACATTTATTACCATTATACTTTTACTTTTGATTTAAATATAATTAAAATGATTAACGTTATCTCTGTTTAATAAAAATTATGTTTTAAAATGATAATTTTTTTACAACATTCATTCGACGCAATTTTTATTTTCAAAATAGTATTTATATAAACCAGAAATTAATATTTTTTTAAATAAAGATAAAAATAATTTAGAAATTGATTTATATAAATAAATAAACACTATTTTGAAAATAAAAATTGCTTCCAATGAATGTTGTAAAAAAATGATCATTTTAAAACATTAAACAGAGATAATGTTCATCATTTTAATTATATTTAAATCAAAAGTAAAAGTATAATGATGATAAATGTACAAGGATTTTTTTTTGTTATTACTCTATTAATAGATATCTTCAGTTTTATAAAAATCAGAGAGAATTTTAGAAATTATAACTTCCGGTCAAATTTTCTATGAGAAAACAAGAAAAAATTAAAACTAATGACTTCCTGAAAAAGCTTAGAGTCTCCTCTTTAAAACACTTTCTTTTTTTTCTTTGCGTACATTTTAGACAAAGATACTTTAGTTTTTCCGAACGCCTCGCCTGAATATTTGTAGTCAACGGCTCGGCGCGCGTAGAGTTTTCGAATTTGCTTTCGTATTTCTAATAATTTTTTATAGTAATACAAATTCTTTTTTAAAATAACTTTCGCTCTTTCACGTGGTGCTATTAGAATTTTCGATTTTATTTTCGAAATTGTGAAGTTAGTATACACTTTAGAGCAGCAAAGATTTTTTTTATTATTTCCTACACCCTTTCAAGTACTTAAATGCCAAGTTTCAAAGAGATCACGTTTTGTGCGAGCTTTTGGTCGATATCCTTCTCTGGCAAGTGGGCTATATAAAAAGTGTAAAAATTTCATGTTTTTTTTACAATTAGATTTTCATTTTGCGCTCAAAAGTTGTTAAAATGACCAATCTTTATATATTTTAGAATATACCACATTCAAAAACTTGTCCTTGTCAACCCATTTTACAAACACGTTAGCAACCTTTAGCTGACCAATAAAAATCAGTGATTATAAGTAAAAATTAAAAAATTAATTAATTAAATAATAACTTCCTTGTATTTGGACCAACCATCATCAAAACTGTATCCCTTTGACAACTTTGGCAACTCTTTTGTTCGTATCCCTTAAAGGTAAAAATAAAAAGTAAGGAAGCGAATTAAGAGTTCACTGATAAAACAGAAACCGGTATTAAGAAAATGCATTTTAAAGTTAAGTAATATAAAAGTAATGTGATTTAAGAAAATTCTAAAAGTTTGTTGGTTAATTGATTGAGAACCTTTAAAAACCATGAACCAGCCAAAAGTCTCCACCAAAAATCAAGTAATTTAGTAACTTTAAAAATACCAACTTAAATAATAAAAAATAATTAGAATTTTTCCTCACATTTTGGTTCATAAACAGTTAAAGGCCCCCATCTAAGAAGAGGCGAAAGCTTGATCGGTTCCTTTGATGTTGGATAGACACAATATTGAGAGGAAATACGCCACAGCATTGACACATAAACTATTTAAGATACACTGAGAAAAGTAACATGTATTTATTTAAATTCGTACCAACCGAAATACACAAAGAAAAATGTTGATGAATATACCTCCCCGTTTAGTAGAGTCGATCTGGCGAAAGAAAAACCCAATAAACAAAGTCGCTCTTTTCGAATTTTTTTTTGTGATTTCATAGATTGGAGGTCCCTCTTTCATGTGATCTCTATATGAAAGCTAAGGGAGTTGTGGAAGGGGGTAAAGTAACATGTAAAGATATGGGAAATCGGTTTTTGGCATGTAACTCGCTGGGTTTTATTCGGATCGAGACGACTTCTGCGAAAACGCATAAACTGAATTTTAACGCGTCCAAATCGGTCTAGCGGTTCTCGAGATATTGCGATTTGAAAGTATAGGGATTTTCGCCGCGGCACCTAGAGCCGTGTTCGCGTTTTTCGCAGGGAAGAAAGTGACTTCGAGACTTGATTTTTTTTCCTCCGATAGATAGTCATGACCCAAGCATTGTGTCCAAATTTCAAGTCGCTAGTTTAATTTGTGGGAGGGCAAACACTGATTAATCTTTGGCTCGAGGTAACTTTTTTAATTTTTGACCAATCCGGGGCAGCAAAATGTCAAACTCTTTCTTAAGGACACTGCTACAGGATCTATTAAGGAGATGATGATTTTAGTAAAGCCATTTTTACCAATGGTTGCGTCTTTTTACTTAGTTAAATGTTTTCAGTTTCCAAGATATTTCCATGAAATACATCAAAATTGTCAGTTATAGGTAATCTCCCTGGAGCTTGAATAATTTCCGAAAATTTTTTCTTAAAATTATTTAAAAAAAAAATGCAATTTTTGACTGTTTAGTAGGAATTTATTTTGCTTTGATATTTGGTGCCTTTTTTTGACGCTTTGATTGACAAGTTTCAAAGGCGTACCTAGTAAAATTTTATTTGTGATTAAATACAAAAAGAAAATGTCGCGTTTTGGAAAAGACAGTCAAGAAGTAATAAAAGCCTCAGGAAGAAAACATCATAAAATGAATGGAAAATCGTACAATTTGTGTTCCTTTTGTACGGAATCTGAACATATTCAAATTTATCATAAAAATATAAAATATTTAACGTATTTGGTGAACAATTCTGGCTTAAATCTCGAACAAGAAGATCTATTCAAAGGTATAAGCAATATTGTTCGTGAAATTACACCTTATTTCACCCATAAATCCAGTGTTGAGAAGAAGAAAATCATATCGAATTATTACTTTTATTTCATGTAATATAGACATTTAGTGAAGAAAACACACAGCTTTTTACTTTATTCGCCATTGAAGAAAAAAGTAGGGGAAAATGAATTTCAACAACACTTGCAATTAATAAATAATTGATGTTGTCATTAATAAATAACGTATACTTATTTTTAAATTGAAATTAAATATTTGTAAAAAATAATCTACGCTTCTGTTATTCTGGCATTTACATGTAACAGCTGTCAAGACAGGGACATTTTCACTTACTAATTTTGCAGCTAGGTCACGTGACCGGAAATTTTTCGGGAAATTCAGGTTGTCAAAAACAAAGCATCTGATTGGCTTAAAACAGCATGTCTAAAATTTTCATATAAATTATTCAAAACGAGTATATTTTGGGACTCTAAATCACAGAGTACTCCATCTAACAAGAGGCGAAAGAAAGCTGTTTGCCTGATAACAAACTTGTAAGCGCATGCGCGATTTAAGTAGTATTACTGTCAATGTCAATCATCATTTCCGTTATTCCGATTGTCGCGGTATTGCCGTTTTGCGGGTAATTACTGGCATTTGCCGAAAATGAGAAATGATGCCAGGAAATATCTGAACTAAGATCCTTGAAAAAAAGTGTATATTCAATAGGTATAGACCAAAATAATAAACTCTTCATTTTCTCAGAAATTGTAAGGAATACTATACTAAAATTATGTATGCCGTGAATGCAATCAAGTTCAAGTTTCTCCAGTAATGTCATATTGTCAACACTGTCTTTTCATTCAAAAAAAGGTAAACCAAATAGTCCGGAACTTTGGTGCAGTTACGCTGCGGACGCACACATAAAATTTACAAAATCCGAAATTCGGTCGCCATTTGACCGTTTTCGCGAAAATCATCATCTCCTACATCCTGTAGCAGTGTCCTCAAGAAAGAGTTTGCCATTTTGCTGTCCCGGATTGGTCAAAAATTCAAAAAATTACATCGAGCCAAAGATTAATCAGTGTTTGCCCTCCCCCTCTCCCCCAAATTAAACTAGCGACTTGAAATTTGGACAAAATGCTTGGGTCAGTTTATGCGTTTTCGCGAGCCCCTTAATTTATAACTACAAGTTGTTTCGAACCGAATAAAACCCAGCGAGTTACATGCGAAAAAACGATGTTAATTTACCCCTTTCCACAACTCCCTTAGCTTTCATATAGTGATCATATGAAAGAGGGACCTCCAATCTATGAAATCGCAAAAAAATACGAAAAGAGCGACTTTGTTTATCGGGGTTTTTTTCGCTAGATCGACTACACTAAACGGGGAGGTATATTCATCAACACTACTATTTTTCTTAGTGTAGTTCGGTTTGTATGAATTTGAATCAATACATGTTACTTTTCTCAATGTATCTCAAATAGTATTTGTCTCAATGTTGTGACGTATTTCCTCTCAATATTGTGTCTATCCAACATCAAAGGAACCGATCAAGCTTTCGCCTCTTATTAGATGGTGTTCTCTTTGCTCTAAATGCAGTAGGTATATACGTTTTAAAAAATTTGGCTTGTCAAACAAGTTTCATCGTGTATGGGGGCCTTAAGATCTAACATCGACATGTGACATTGTCATTATTTCGTTAATACAAACTAAAAAAAATGTCTGAACAACATACTGAAATCACAAAACATCTCAAGCAACTACAAAATCAAAATTACAAATTGCGAAAACTGCTGACGACCGCCCTTGAAGTGGCCGACAAAGATTCCGAAAATGTTTCCCAATTAAAATTAGAATCAAATGTTCTAACAAGTGAAATAAACAATCTTCAAAATGAAAAACAACAACTAGAAGATGCTCTAGCTTCCATTAACCCAGAAGGTACTGAAAATATAGACCAATTAATATTAATCTTAGAAAAAGAACATCTAGAATTACGTTCAAAATTTGAAGAAGTACTAAATGAGATACGCAAAGGATATTTAGAAATAGATCAACTGAAATCAGAAGATGCTGAATTAAAAAAGACCATAATTAAATTAGAGAACGAGAAAATGACTCTTGTAAACACAGTTAAATGCGTAGAGAAGATATCTGAAATAGACTCCGATATGAAAGTAAAAAAACCTATTAAAAGACAACCCAAATTTATAAAACCTACAGGAGGACCCACAACTTTAGTCGACATCATCAAAGACAGACTGTACGACGAGCTTCAAGAAACCATAGCAAAATCTACAGAAGAAATTAATCATATAAAAGTAACTCTTTCAGATCCTGACATCACGGAGTTAATAAAAGATATAGAAATACAGAAGAATATTTTACTAAATAATTTAAAACTGTTGAAATTGAAAGAAGAGAAAGATACTAAACTTGATGCTCCCAGTTCAAATTCTAACAACAGTCTACCGCCTGTAAGGAAACCTTCTGAAGTCGAAACAGCTGCGATAGATTTATCGGTTTCCTGCTTAATTTTAGACCAAGAAACACAAAACGATAAACCATCAACTTCGTTTGACCAAACTAAAATGGATGAACTCGTTTCTAGATTGGAAAATGAGAGAACTTTTCTTCTGAAACGGCTTCATTCAATTTCTGAAACTTCTGCTCAGCAATTCGAAGAACGGCAGCTGCAAACACAAAGCGAGCTACACAGCAGCTTCATGCGAGAAATATCTTCTGAAGAAATAGTCGATGGGTGTAATAAAAAATACGATGATGCTACTAATCAACTTTACGCCGATGAAGAAGCTAGATTAGGGCAGAGAATTAGAGAATTGGAAGTAGAAAATGTAAGGATAAAGGCAGAATTAGATATGTTAACGAATCAGATGAGGGCAGAAATTGTGATCGTTCCGCCCAATGATATCTCCATGCAACTGATGGAAAAAATAGCGGAAATGGAAAACCAGGAATCGATTGTACAGAAGACGTCACCAAAATAGTAAAATTTGTATATATTAGTGAACGACGATATAAAAGCAGTTGCAATATCTTAATATGTAGTTTTAATTTTTTTGGTCATATTTTGTTTCAATTCATATCGATTTTGCAACCCACAATAGTCTGAGAGCCCTTGATTGCCAGGCCTTCGTTATTTTATAAAAGCTGAAATTTTCTCAGCGCATGCTTCCAATACAGTTAGAAACGATGGGCTACTATGAACTTTGGGTCATCGTGGTTTTGGCAGGTAACTTAGGAATAATATTAGAAATTACGTCATCCATTGCCAGATACTTACTATCGAAGTTTAAGGGTGTCTGGCAACCCTTAAACTTCAATAAATTGTAACTGTACTTACGTTATAGTATAAAAGCTGAATTTTATACATGTTACTTGGGTAACTATTAGAAGATGTTTCCTCAGTAGCCAGACAGTTTCGACAGTTCTAACCCCTAGCCAGACGAACATAGATAGGGTCGCTGTAGGTGCGAGCACGAGCCAAGATATATTCTATTATTATTTAATAATTAATTTTTTTTATTATTATTATGTAGTTATTTATGACTAAAAATTCAATGTTTAAAAAGTTATTGATTACAGTTTTTGTATAGATAAATAATTAAAAAAAAGTAAATAAATTAGTAAATATAGTTTAGAACCATCATTCTCATTTTAACTAAAAAATATTTGTAAAAAGATTATAGGTAAAAATAATAACTTTTTAACACAAGTTTTTTTCTCCTGCAGATATCCAGAATCCAGATTAGCCAAACTTTTCAATGGAAGCATACCAATAGTTTTGGATTCTTTAAAACAGCACTACTTCATAGATAGAGACGGGGGCATGTTCAGACACATCCTTAATTTTATGAGGAACTCCAGGCTACTGATTCCTGATAATTTCCAGGATCTTGACTTGCTTTTGGAGGAAGCAAAATATTTTGATATAACACGTAAGTTAACACAACTTATTTGTTCATGCTTAATAATAAAAACTTTACATTGCAGCTATGGTCAGACACTTAGAACAGCTTAAAAAAGAACGAATAAAAAACGGGATAGTTTCCAATAAAACCCAGCTGGGCGGAGACGGTTCTGGTCAGTGTCATCAAAAACCATCTGAACATAACAGATTGTGCCAAGAAATGTATGAATGTGTAGCCCTACATGTCAGTCCGGACCTGGGGGAACGAATCATGTTGTCGGGAGATAGGTCTCTTCTTGACGAGGTTTTTCCAGAGACGAATCAAGCCGTTATGGACGCCAGGTCCGGTGTGGCCTGGAATCAACAGGACGCTCATCACGTCATTAGGTAAAAAACTTTTACTGCATTTAAATTTAATTAATTAAAGACTCTCTGCATCTGTTGGAGTTTTTATTGAACCTTTTTTTTAAAATACACTTTTTATTCAGATTTCCTTTAAATGGTTACTGCAAACTAAACTCCATGCAAGTGATCACGAGGCTCCTAAACGCAGGATTCAAAATAGCTGCAAGTAACGGAGGAGGAGTCGAAGGTCAGCAATTTTCTGAGTATCTGTTCATCAGAAAAGTCCTGCCGGGCTGACAGACGTATCTTGGCATCACAGACAATATATATAAGTGTTGAAATAAAAGAGACTTGTACAGTTTTTGTTAAAAAAAATATATGGAAGAGCGTTTTTTGCTGATCTCAAAACGAATTGTAAATTTGCTGCGTGATGACGTGTTATCTTCACCTCTTAATTTGCTACTTGGTACCCTTTTTCGAAGCCATCCCATCTTAAATTCATTTATAGTTTAATAATTAAGGAAAGTAGTGGGAGTATGCCAGATGACCTTGAAATGAATTGAATCTTGGTCCAGAACCGGCTTAGTCTCACTACTAAGGAACAAGAATGTTGACTAAGTGGGAAGAACGACAGGGGGAATTGTGAGGTGTTTGAGATAACGCAGAAAAATCCAATTATATAGTTTTAACAGGCTGTGATCCGTTTAGAAGTAACGACTGAGTTCTGGACGGATCGACCATTAAACTGTTGTAAAATATTACTTATTATGCTGTATTTAATATAAACTATTATTTAAAAATAAATTTTTCGTTTCTTTTTCATATCCTAATTGTTCCTTACATCTATGCCTCATTCTTGATTAGTAAGTGCAATTCCTTATATGCTTCCTGAACTGCTGGTGCCATGACCCTTCATTTTCATGACATCTGGTGTCATGGATAAAAACTTTTTGATTCTGGCACTGACTCTGTCACGGAACTGTCATTTTTTTACCTTCATTTTTGGTAACCTATATTGTGTTTCATTCGTTTCTGTAGTTCATAGTGGTTTGTAATTTTAAATGTTCTTCTTTACTCACATAAGTTTTAATTTTTTTACGTTACAAAAGTCAAACTAATTGTAAATTAGGGGAGGTATTACAATATTAAAGGAAAACTTAAAAATGTTTAGGTACTAATTTGGGAATTCATGACAAATATTTGTTAGACAATGTTTGCTGACTTTACGATTTATGTTGAAAATTCTGATACATGTCAACTGTCAATACTATATGATTGTTAATGGTCAAGAAAAAAGTCCTAAACAAAATACGTACAAACTTTATTTTAGAAGGGTAACGAACCCCATGACCCACAATTTCCACTTTCGTTACCATAGCAACATCCCATCCCTCGATATAATCCAACAAAGAATAGAAAATGAGAGCCACGAGCGTTTGCAGGGGCTGCACCGCCCCTGGCACTCCAGGCACGGCCGAGCGACGGAATCCCCATGAGCTCTAAAGCCGAGCCGGGACTCCCGAGGCGCTAGACAATCGACGCCGTTGCGCCCTCGGGCGTCTTTGCCCGTACCAAACGCGTTCGCGTTTCGTAGAAACTGGGCACAATCTCTCATTATTGGACTGTTCGTTTCTATGTCCGCCGGCGGGAAGGTCTACAAAGGCGACGTCAAAAATGATCACGTGGCAAAATTAGGGCAGTTCTGTGTGAGCGGGAACTCGATTTTTAGATAATAGGGTCAGTTTGACAGATTGTTATGATTTTTATTCAAAACTCTAATGGCGAAAAGCGCTTGGAGAGGTCAAAAGTAAAAACTTTTAAAAACAATCTTTAGTAATTTTGGGTATAAATAAGGATAGATTACAAGAAAAAAAAGAAAGGAAACAAATTTTGTTCCTTGACAAAATAATCTAATTGAAGAATTCCAGTGTACGTTAAGGCCAAAAAAATGTTTAATGTACAATTGGTGTTCATTAACTTAAACGATCTGAATGTTTCCCCAATCTCGAATTTATATTGCATTCACGTTAAATTTTGTAAACACCGTGTTTTGTATCCTGGATTGCATTAAATGGATTTGTTTCTACGATTAAAGATTTCAGTGTATTTTTGTTTGAAAATTCTCCATGAATTTTGGGTACAAAATTTTACTATACATATTCTGATCCCATTTTTTATTAAAAAATCACTAGGGAAACAAAAAATAACAGCCTATGAGTAGTACATTATAAAAAAAATATTTCAGAGAAATTGAATAACTCCATGAGTATTTAATTATTAATTGCAAGGCCCGAAGGCATCTTGGCCCGCGAAAGGGGTGGAAAAGGATGAGGAGCAGGCATCTTGTTCTGACACTGGCCCAAAAATACAATGCCTCAGCCCGAAGCGGCTTCAAAAATTATATTAATTTCCTAAACTAATTCCAATTACCTTCTCTTCTTAATTTGTCAGAAATGGGAATTTTAAATAATTAATTTTGGGAAGTTTTGCACTCAGGGCGGTTTAAGTACAAAACTCAATTTAACGTTCTCTCTCTTGCTTTTTTACATAGGCGATACACGGAGGGTGTAGAATCATCTGTAAGTTTTCAAAATGTTTTTGTGTATACTGTTAGTCACGATATGTAAAAATGTTTAGTAGAAATAATAGTTGAGCAATATTTTGCATTTTACTAATGAGTAGTTAACCCGTATTACAAAAGGTAGTATTCTGGGTTGCTTACATGTTGTAAGCATTTTTGTTCTATTTAATGACGTTTCAAACAGATGGCCTATGTTGTGTTACCCATAACTTTCTTAAAAAAACTCATATCACTATGATCATTAGAAAATCCCAATAACAAAGAGTTGGTGTTCTAAAAAATAAATCAACTGCCACTTTCTTTATTTGAAAATAATCAAAATAACATTAAACTTCTTTAAAATTTTAAGAATATTAATACGTCTAGTAAAGTATTATTTTAATTCCAAAATCAAAATTTACAAAAAGAGTGTATTGTCCGTCAACAAATTACACTGTTAATTAGCAAAATAACATTGACACCTTTTAAAAAATTGCGCACGTCTATGGTTTTTCACTCTGGTCTCTATGTACTTAGGAAAACTGAAAACCTTATACTTTAATTAAAATTTTAAACTATTTTGGAATACCAAACGCTTGCCTTGGGCAGCAGTATACAAAAGCAACATTAATGTTTTTAACGTTTTAGCTAGAACGGTATTAGAATTTTAAACCACGGTCAATAATTTCAAATGCGTTCGATTTATATAGTTGGCTGTATATTCAAGTAAGTCAGATATTAATGAATAATTTGACATTTTTATTTTATACGTTTTTACATCTATCTTATGATTTTTTCAATTTGTTGTAAAAATTATGAAACGAATTAATATAAAATATAAAAGTTTAAGGAAACATACTTCATCTTCATCAACATTTGCTCATTACTTCAGGGCCATAAATATATATTAACTACAATATTGATAATAAGGACAGCCTATCGGAAACCCAAACAAAAGAGTGCTATATTGGAAAGGATTGATTTATGCGCATACGCCAAAATAAAAGTAATTAACGAAATTTGAATTCCGCACTTGCGCACTCAATCATCGTTGCCCATTAGAGAAGGAAAAACTTGGCTTCAATTTTCTAACATTGCTCTTATGGAGGACACTTAATTTAAATATCACTAAACACTTGACGGAAATACATAATTATCTCCTTCCATTTACTCATCGCGTTACAAAAAGTATTCCCAGTTTAAAGTGTGAAATTTTCTTACTGAATCTTCCACGTTCTTGAATTACTACTTGGAAGCATCTCCTCCGGCATGAATTTTTTAAACTATCACTAAGCAGTTGATCAAATACGGTACATTTTTTACTATCTTGGTTGTGAAAGAAAATATAATGAATGCTTTAACGTTCAAAAATTTTCTACCATTATCCAATAACGTCCATTGGTATAATTCATGCAATTAAATTTCACGAATTTTTAAAAATGAACACGATAAACAAAAAAATAATATTTGTTGAGTAATTTATACATTGAAATTTAAATAGCTACTGTGTTCCAAGTCCGGTCCTGATCACGGACATATTTTATGAAGGCGGTTATAATGCTACTTTAATGCGCATGTGCGCCACTACTTACAAATTTGCACTTGTATAAACGCGTATGCGAAACGTCATCACCCTTCTATCTACAGTTCTGTCAGTACGATGCTACAATACAACCTGGCCTTGATTCTTATAAAAAGTAGCATAATCAGTAACCTCCATATCGGGTCATTAAAAACAACTTGGATAAAAAATAGGTAAATAAAATTCTCGCTCGAGGATAGCAGGTTACGTAACAGCGTTATCTGTAAGGTATACAAATAATGGTAACAGTAAAAGAAAAGACATGTTATACCTGATCGATTATTTTGACTCAGTTTTGGTAACGGAGTGGCTATACAAATAAAAGGCCTTCACTCATATGTCAAAATTGTCATGTCAAATTAGACGTCTTTTAAGTCGTAAAAACACAAAAGAAATCAGTAGCTTAATTTTTGTAGAATTACGTTTGTATAAACTACCCTTAAACAGTTCGTATTAAAGAATACAATATTAAAATGTCCGAAAAACCAAAACTCGATCTGGGAGTCCTCGAAGAAGACGATGAATTTGAGGAATTTCCAGTTGAAGGTGTGATTTTGAGGTTAGTACGTAAAGTTCATGATTTTGCTAAAATTTGTATTATTCTAGATTGGTCAGGAAAGGAAAAAGATGATCAGGATATTAGCGTTTGGGAAGATAACTGGGAGGATGATAACGTTGAAGATGATTTTAACAAACAACTAAGGTAAATGAGCATATTCAATTTTAAATAAATACTTTGAGATATTTTTTGTTTAAAATGGATTTATGTCTGTTTTATTTTCAGAGCACAGTTAGAGAGACAAAAAACGAATCCACCAGCTAAATGAACTAGATAAAATGGTTATTTAATGCCCAATAGTTGTAATTTCTTAATCATAATTTTTTTAATAAAAATTTGAAACCAGGTTTTTTTTAATTCACTGAATATATGACGGATCTATTCAGTGTTGTCAGCTCTGCAAATATTTACTAATTGTTAGTTCTATAAAAAAAATTCAACTGATTTTGACAAACCTAAAAAATATTCTTTAAATAAAATATTTCAATTTTTGTAAATTTGAGCCTTTAAGGCAAATTATCAGTATTTAATTCCATACCCACGTGACTTAAAAATTTTAGAACTGTTTTCATTATGTAAATAAATTGTATTTATTAATTTTTCCTAGTTTTTTGGGATTCCAAACATTTTTTTCGTTAAAATAGGTATTGTTTTCATTGTTAACTCTCATCATTTTTTCTTTCACTGTTGCTCTTTTAAGATGAACTTTCGGACAATAAAAATGATTATCAAAAATAAAGGGTTTTATAGTAGAGTAAATTCATTTCGAGTACACATAAATGCACAAATTACCCGGCAAATGAGTCAAAACTTATTGGAATTAACAAATAAACAAAAAAAAAGAGAAAATTAATTTTATTCTATATTAAAACTTAATATTACAAAAATTAGTCACAAGTAATCAGAATCGAATCTTTCCGATTCAGTTCTGGCTCCCACCGCACAGGAAAGTAGAGCTTGAATACTCCTTTCTTCACCACTACCATAAATATAACCATTTGCCTAAAAAATATGCATTAAGAAAATTTTTAACTTTAACAAAAAAATTCTTATCACCTTATCAACAGCACTTTTGAGTTCCAACAAACTTCTCTCTGACTTTACATCAAGAAGGACGAATCCTACGAGGCTGTAGTCTTGGATAAGTCCCACTAAGGCTGAATTCAGCTTTCTAAATTTTTTTGTGAAAGGACCATCATCTAAAAGCCCCAATAAGTAGTCTAAGTTCAGGACATCTGTGTAGAAGTCAAGTCCAAAGTCTAGTTTAGAAGCATTCTTTTTTAAAAGATCAGCCTGAAAAAATGCCATAATCTTTCTTTTAATTTTTCTGAATAGAATAATTATAAAAAAAATCAATTATTGCTAACCCAAAACAAGAAATCAACTAAGCTTTTTGTACTTTTATTCAATAGTATTATTTAAAATTTAAAGCTTCAAGAGACAAAACAGATTTTTTTATAATTTAAAAACAAATTTTTTCATGGTTCTATTTTTATTACTACAAAAGAAGTTTATTTACCTTACTGAGAACATTAATATGTGGTAACCCAATCTGCAACATTGTAGACAAAGACAGCAACAAAGTAGAATTAAATTTAGGAGGATCAGAACAATAATGAGAATCAACCAAATGAACAGCACACAAATGATAACTCAACTTCTCCAACCTTTCAAAAATATTTTTAATACTTGTGTGATGTGTAAACAGTTCCACTTGCCCTGGCATATCGAAAATTAAGTAACTATCTTTGATTTTCGTGAGTTGGTTAAGTAACCAATCGAAATTTTCTTCTAAATATTCCATACAGTACATCAGGGCTCCGTTAGGACCCAAATTTAACTCTTTCATAACATCTTCAACAGTTACGAGTTGCATGATATCAATTTTGGGGTTATAACTCATATTTTCATTTGCTGGATCTAAATTAACGATTTCTACTTTTCTGTTAAGCTTGTCTTTGTAGAATTGGTAAACTTTCGCGCAGTAAGTTGTTTTACCTGACCCTGGGGGGCCAATAACCACTTGCCCGAAGTAGCTCTCGGCCTTTTTAGTTCTTTGAAGGGCCATGGCTTAAAACACTTTCAATTATAACATTCAAGCACTCCCTACTGTAATCTTTTAAGCATAAACAAATTAATAAAGGTTTCTTTATATTCAATTTTTCAGTTAAATACCTGACGGCGACTTCAGCTTGAATATTTTCAGCGCCAAGCAGGGAAGAAATGCTGTAAACCGGTTCTGCTATGTTAAGTCCGTTTTCTGGTTGGTCGATTTTCACCTGGTAGAGGTTTCCGATTTTTCCAAACTGTGTTATTATCAAATTCATATAGTTTGGAAAGTGAGTAAGTAAAATATCGGTATGGTGACCGTTTACTAATATTGCAAAATTTTTGACTTTCGATAAGAAATTTTCTGGAACTGTAGTTATTGAATTAGATGCTAAATCCATTGCATATTTTTTACCTTTTGAATATTTTAGTAAACGTTAAATCTAAAAACAAATTTCTAACCTCTTTTTCGACCTCCGTGAAGTTAGATCTCAAACTTTATCTGACAATTCCACGGAAATAGCCGAGTGCCTACAGGCGTACCGATTTTTTTCATAATTAAAAAAAAACAATAACTCAATTAATCTCTAGGTACATTGCGCATATTTAGTAGGAATTATTCTTTAGGAGTTTCCAATTATAGAATTTATTCGTAACCAGGTAGAGGTGTATATGTATGTTTTCATCCCCTAACCTGTTAAGAAACCGAGTAAAATTGATCATTTCTATGACTTGCGACCGTTAATTTGAATGATATTCATACTTAAAAATTTTTTTTGCAAGGGATGAAAAAATGAATTTGTCTTAAAAACGAAAGCTGGTACACCCATGGCACTCGGCCACTTCCCGTGAAATACTTCTTAGTTTCTAACTTCACGGAGGTATGGAGCCATCTATTCGAAAATGATAAAGTGTAAGAATTATGAAACAAGATTTCTATTGGTTAGTCAATGGTATTAGCGATATTAGGCAATTTTATAAAAGATGACACTAAGAAAAGTACTTTAGACCGTAAAAGATTTAAAATTTGTTGAAATTGTGTGTAATTTATCCTTCTGGAAATAAAGAAAAAACTTTTTTTTTAATCATTACATACAGGTATCTCAATAGTAAAATTTTAGAAAAACGTATTTTTTGAGTTTTTTAGGACACAAAGAAAATTAAATACAGGGTGTTAAAATAATGCCTCCTTATAACGGAATTGAATGATTTGGCTACAAGTATTTGCATTAAAAACTATACACATTATCCTAAAAAAATGTATTTGTTATTGTTTTAAAGAATTTGTATAATAGTGTTACTTATATAATTTATACAACAGGATTGGGTGATTTTACTTGCATTTATATTTAGTTAAGTTACGAAAAATAAAAAGTACGTAAAAATGCAACAAAATCGTATAAAACTTTGTAAAATTAAGTAAAATCCAAAAATTGTTGCTAAAATATTTCTTTTTCAGAAAAAAGTACATATGAAAATTTACGGAAAAAAATAGTGTTAAAAGGTAACTAAAAAGTCAAGGAAATAGTGAAAAATTACATCAAAACCTAAAATCGATATAAAAATTGTTTGTTTTTATGGAAGAATTTAAAAACTGACGTACAATTGATCCGTACCAGTTAAAAGTATTTGAAAAATCTCTCCCTACCATCCCCCAATTATTTTTGCCGCTTCGCTTTCTATGTGAGCGCCTTATTAACCCAGAAACATCGGAATTTAATATTTTACCCTTAACGTAGTTTTAATCTTGAGTACAGCAAAAGCCCAACCCTCTGTCAGATGTCACCCCAGAACACTGCACCGGTTGGCACCGGCATCGATCCCGCATTCGGTGACGTCATGGCGTCGGAGTGGGGAGAACGAGCGCATATGACGTCACACCTCTGTCGAGCGCTACTGCCTTCAGCAAATGTCGGAAAGGAAGAGGGAAACTGGAGTGAGTGGGATTTAGTTAAATAAATAGCTTCAAAATTTTGAATTACTACTGAGGAGAATAGGTTTATGAGGTTTCTAAAATGGTGCTTGGTGGTTCGACGAAAAGTGCCATAATTTCGATAGGATTTTTATTGGTTTTATGTAAGTAATTTTAAATTTGCCTTAATTTAAATTAATTGATTTTGTAAGGCTTTTCTTGATAGAAGATTGGCGGGTTTAATCGCTTAATTGGATAAAATTCTCAGGTTATATAATAGGTAAGGATGTTTTGCGGGTAGTGGGTAAAATCGATTCGTTTGCTAACCTCAAAGGTGGATATCAAGGATGTGGAACTGGAATAAATTTCGGTTAAATTTTCTTTTCGGTTGAATCGATATTTATAAATGTGGAAAGAATGGAATTTCTAGTTCGATCAGTTAGATCTAAATACATTTTCTATAAGTTGAATATCGGCAACTATATTAAAAAAATCGTATAAAATTTAGATCTTCAGGGTCATTTACGTGAAAATCGAATTTGCGATGAAATAATTTTTGCCGCGTCTTCAAAAAAAAAAAACGTCCAGAACTTAAAAAAAAACGTGATACAATTTTGGGATCATTTTCCGGTTCTGATTTTATTTCAGTTTTTCATACCAAAGTATTTCAAAAAATTAATTTCTGATGCTGGTCCTGTAATACACGCTATTCGTGCTCTTTATATCAATGACAGTTACGTTTTAATATTTTGAAAATTGGTCGAGATATTGGTGTTTGAAATTGTTCAAATATTTTTTTTTCAATATGGCCAATAAATTATCTATATTTTTCATGATGTGTACAATATAATTTTTGCGATTTTTCGGAAATTAGTACGTTTTTGTAGAGGTCGACGAAAAAATGTAATATGAGCCTCGGCGAAAATCTGTCTATTGTCTCGCCTGCTTGATAGCCTCGGCTGCGCCTCGTCTATCAATTTGCAGACTCGACTATAATAGACAGTTTTTCGTCCTTGGCACATAACTATTTTGCTCTACTAAAGAATACGAATTAGAAATAACTTATGTCACTCGATGAAATTCCATTAGGAAATTAAGACAATAGATAAAAAAGTGTTTAAATTTTTTTATCATTATTAGTAGTTTTCTACAACATAAACACATTTTTGACCCTAGATATGAGATATATCACAGAACAAAATGATAATTTTACATTTTTAAAATGTTATAAAATAAAGCCGACTTAATTAATCAAAACATAGACAATGAAACGTTTTTTAAACAAACTATTTTATTAAAAATTTGTCGGAACTGTATTTTATTTATTATTTTATCAATTTTGAGTGAGCAAAACTTTTTATCATGTACTTCGCAAAAACAATTTGATCTATTAAAAATTCTCGGTGGTTGTTTTGTTTTTCTGCGATTTCATAATCGATTATGAATTCATTGTTTTTAAAATAGTATAAGAAATCGAAGCAAATGGACTCAAAATTATATGATCTGTTTTGAGAAATTTATGGACGATTACCTGCTGTCCTGCTGTACATTTTTCTCTATTAAACACATTCTCCTTTTTATATTAATAAAGTATTACATTTTATAAGAACCACTAAACTACAATTAGGTATACACTGTTACCAGCCAGGCCTGTGCGCAAGATTTGCTCGAAGATTTCATTTAAAAAAATCGAAGGAACCTCTAGTTTATCAATCGTAAAGAAAAGTTTTTTCTAATATTTCAAGTAAAGATACAAAAATTTTCCTCTTGAGGGGATACGGTCCAACCGCCCCCCCCCCCCGCGCACGGGCCTGTTACCAACTACTATAATACGTAAATTAAACAGTGGCTGGATAACTTCTTATAGTAAAATAAATGAAGAAAGTTTCAATTATAACATATATTTTTTTTATCGAAATTTAGTTATTTTATTATTATTTTTTTAATATTGGGTATTTCTTAATCCTTTTTAATCCTCCCCATTTATTCCATAAATGCTATAACCTTAATTTCTACTATCATGTATTTTTCAAGTATTCTCCCTCTGTTTACATTTTACATACATGTAAAATTATAAATAGCTCTTCATTTTTTATATTATGTATAGTATTATGAGCGGGCGCCATATCCATTCACCTAAACTATATTATTAAAGACTTTGAATAGGTCAATAAAAATGGACTAAATAATTCTTTTGCCGCAACACGCAAACATTTGGTTTGCTAGATAATAAAAATAAGTATAGTCGAACCCACTGCCTTATGAGAATAAAAAAAAGTTACAAGAACAAAGGGTCATTTTTGAGTACTTTAATATCGAAAACAATATACACTGTTCATATACATAAATATAAAATATTTTGGATATTAGGACCACTGTGCAAAGATTCAATAACCAACTTAACTGAAGATCCTTATAGGGATAAATGGCGTAAAATTTCTATATTGGTTAACATTTTAATTTCTATAACGCATATTAGATTTGAACAGAGGTTGACCACTCCACCTGGCCCATAGCTTCCTTTTCTGATCTCTTGTGAGATTCATAAACGTTACTAAATTTTGTCTCAAATATTAATTCTAAAATTGAAAACACGGTGAATAAAGCCACCCTATCTCAATCCAATAATATTAATTGAAACGCAAAAGAACATAAAGTAACGCCACAAATCATCTACCACCTACTATTCACTAAATCAAAAATCAAGGGCAAACACAAGCACAGTGCACAATTGCAGAATAAAATGATCCCGCTTTATACAAGCGGCTACTACCGACAAAGCCACTTGTCGGCACATCTACAAGCCGCCAAAGCCGATCAAAGTAACCTGTCGGCACATCTGAGAATTTTGTTTCTGCAATTGAAGATGGAAAAACTATAACCACACTTTCATTGTCGTCTCTTATGAGTGTAACATAACACCCCACACTTTAGTTAAATTAAAATTTAAAACAAAATTTTAATTAGTAACGTTTGTGAATTTCACAAGAGATCAGAAAAAGAAGCTATGGTCCAGGTGGAGTAGTCAGCCTCTATTCAAATCTAATATGCGTTATAGAAATTAAAATGTAAATTCATATTAAAGAAAGTTAACCAATATAGAAATTTTACGCCATTTACCCCTATTAGGATCTCCAGTTAAGTTAGTTATTGAATCTTTGAACAGTGGTCCTAATAGCCAAAATATTATTTTATTTTTATATATATGGACAGTGTACTGTGTTTTCGATATTAAAGTACTCAAAAATGTCCAGATGCATCACCTTTTGTTCTATTGGCGGTGATACAGGACCGTCATAACTTTCTGTCAAAAAATTATTAATTATAATTTATGTCAGTTTAGCTTATATATATGCAACCAGTTTTACACTTAAATTTCCATTAAGTTATAAAATTCCTATATAGATGGAGCACACTTGTATTATTTACTTTTACGTTTTTGTTTAAAAAACAAAACAGATGCACTTTATAATTACGGTTTAGTGCGCGACGGACATGCAGAAACTAATGTAACCTAAATAATTAATGTAAATTGCATTTAATTAACCTAAAAACTCTTATCTTTAATTTTTCTAATTAATGGGAAATAAATTACAAGTGTAGATGTAAACAAAAATGAATTATATTTTATTTGTTTTTAATGTGCAAATTAATTCATTTTTTATGGACATTTATTTTATTTTTATAGTTTTTTTTTACTTCAACTAATTTACTGTTTCCTAGCGCCACTTTAGGATTCTGATCAATATGTCACTCTCTTTGAGGGAAAAATACAAAGTAAGCAAACGACATTTTCCGATGAATTATTGTCTTTTTAGGTAATGCTCAGCCAGATGAATATGCCGATCCATTCCAAAACAATCTCCTCTATAACAGAATGGAGCTAGATTCCAGAGGTTACAGCATTCAATGTTACGACTGCAATTCAGAATATGATCCAAGATGTGGGGATCCTTTTAACCCCTACACAATTGGTATCATCAACTGCACGGATAGAGCAACTCCTGAACATTTGGTGGATCCCCTGGATCCCGATAGGAAGTTAAAGCCCACACTTTGCAGAAAAATGGTACAGAAAGGTAAGAAAATGTTGGACATAACCACCATACAGGTTTTTAGTGCTCGAGTAAAGAAAATAATATAAAATTGGGATATTTTTATTATTAACAAAATAAATTTTAATGTTAAATATTTCCCTAGAATCTGCCAAACATATTTGAATTTACCTTAAAAAATGATGTAAAATTTATTATTAGAGAAGAAAATTTTATCGCGAAAAATTTGGTCGAAAAAACTTGACATGAAAAACTTTTGATAAAAAAATTTAAAAATTTATTTGACCAAAACTATTATGGTGAAATAAAAAATTTTCACAAAATTTGCCGATGTTGGAAACAAAGAAAGAATTTATTGGTCTTTATGTTACAGAAACTATCCTTCGTAGAGGTTTGCGGAAAAAAAAGTTATTACTAAAACAGCCAAGAGAAAAACCTGGAAAATATTTTCAAGTTTCTAAAATGGCCGCTAGGGGACGTACCTGCAATCTTTAATCTAAGAAAGTGAAATTTCTGTGAATTCCGCTATATTAACCTAACAAAAAAGTACCTGATCTTTAAAGTAGAGGATAATGTGAACCTTTTTTGTTTGACAATTTTTGCTGTATCTCTAAAAATAAAGTGGTGGGGGGTATTCAAGGGTTTCAGTAAAAAACACCCGGTAATTTCGAAACGGTCGAGCCGATTTGAACAAACTTGGACTAGTTGAAAAGAGCTATTCTTGGGCTACAAATGTTATAATATTTGAAGTTTTGTTAGTTTCACATGTCGCCGCTAGAGAGCCTTTTTCGACAGAAATAGTTAATTTTCTCAAAAAAATTAAATGTATTGGTATGATTTCTTTTTCATGAAAAAGTAGCTAAATGTTGCCTAAACAAGCTCGCGAAAACCGCATCTCGATATCTTGTTTCTAACCTAAAATTTAGGCCAAAGAAAATTTTATACCAAAATCCCTTAAATTTTTATTTTTTAAACTAATTAATTTCTTTTATTATGTAAGTTCGATTTAAAAAAGAAAGGTTTTTAATGCCATCGTAAATGCTCTAAATGCTGACCATCACGCTCTATGCATTGCTGAAGCCTCACATTGGTAGACAAAACTGCTTCAATTTCGGCTCTCAGTATGTTACTTAATGCATTACGAATCCAGTTTTTCATATTTCTCTGGTCGTAGGTTGAGTCTGAAAATCAAGACAAGTTAAGTCTGGTGATCGCGCAGGCCACGGAAACAGTCTTTCTCTTCCAATCCACCGCTGTTGTAATACTGCATTATTATGCTCTCGCACAATAATAGAATAATGCGCTGGGCAACCATCTAACTGCAAAAACAAGTTTTAACGTGACGGTAATTTATTGGCCAAAAAGTCAAGAAAGAAATTGCCGCTTAGGGATTGCTCGAAAAAATATGGCCCAATAATTCGGCCTCCCAGATTATCACACATTTAAACTCCCAACGTCCTTGGTACAGAACTTCACGCAACAAATGCGGATTTTCTGCAGACCAATAATGCATATTGTGCAGATTTCAAAGGTGGCTTCACCGGTCCAAAGAATTATTGTACGAGTGCATAATAATGCAATATTACAACAGCGGTGGATTGAAAGAGGAAGTCTGTTTCCGTGGCATGCGCGATCACCAGACTTAACTTGTCTTGATTTTCAGACTCAACCTACGACCAGAGAAATATGAAAAACTGGATTCGTAGTGCATTACGTAACATACCGAGAGCCGAAATTGAAGCTGCAATTTTGTCTACCCATGAGAGGCTTCAGCAATGCATAAAGCGTGATGGTCAGCATTTAGAGCATTTACGGGGGCATTAAAAACCTTTCTTTTTTAAATCGCTCCTTTTTAGGGCCATAATTTACATAATAAAAGGAATTAATTAGTTTAAAAAATAAAAATTTAAGGGATTTCCGTATAAAATTTTCTTTGGTCTAAATTTTAGGTTAGGAACAAGATATCGAGATGCGGTTTTCGCGAGCTTGTTTAGGCATCATTTAGCTACTTTTTCATGAAAAAGAAATCATGCCAATCCATTTAATTTTTTTGAGAAAATTAACCATTTCTGTCGAAATGTCGAAAAAAGCTCTCTAGCGGTGACATGTAAAACTAACAAAACTTCAAATATTATAACATTTGTAGCCCAAGAATAGCTCTTTTCAACTAGCCCAAGTTTGTTAAAATCGGTTCAGCCGTTTCGAATATACAGGGTGTTTTTTGCTGAAACATTTGAATACCCCCCACCACTTTATTTTTAGAGATACAGCCAAAATTATTAAACAAAAAAGGTTCAGATTATCCTCTACTTTAAAGATCAGGTATTTTTTTGTTAACCTAACAAAAGGTTAATGTAGCGGAATTCACAGAAATATCACTTTCTTAGATTAAAGATTGCAGTTACGCCCCCTAGCGGCCATTTCAGAATCTTAAAAATATTTTCCAGGTTTTTCTCTTGGCCGTTTTAGTCATAACTTTTTTTTCTGCAAGCCTCTACGATGGATAGTTTCCCAGATACAGTACCTCGCATTCTTATTTGGCCACCCTGTACACTGAGAAACAACAAACATAATTTGTTTGCGACACCTCAAAAATAGAAAAAGTTTACAAATCACATTTAAATAACCATATACAAGTAACTTTAAAGATTTTGTTGAAAAAATGTAGTAAAACAAAAATTTTTTGAAAAAAAAACTAACCAAATGATATATAGACCAGGACTAATCCTTTTGAAATAAAAAAATTCTTAGCAGTACATGGATGGTCGGAAAATTTAGGATAAATAAATGTACTTGGAAAAATTAACGAAGTTTTTGTAAAAAAAATACCAGAAACTTTTTGTTTCCAGTTGAAGGAAAAACTCGAGTGATCCGTAGCTGTGGATACCTCCAGGACGATCATGATGATAAACAATGTTACAGAAGAACAGGTACTAAAGATGTAGAAATCTTCTACTGCTCTTGTACAACTAATTTGTGCAATGTCGGAAACTATGTCAAACGTCCAACTTGGATCCTAGTAGCTCTATTTTCCATTTTAGCTCTTAATGGAATCGCCACTAGACTGCCGTTGTAAAATGTCCGCAATTTTTTTTGTGAACAACTTTTATAGAAATTTCTACTGTTAGGAGTTGAGGTGAATTTATTGACAAAAAGATGGTTAGGAATATAAAAAGTAATCAGAGAATTGTAAACCCTAATTTGAATAAATTAAAGACCCTAAAAATTAAAATGAGATACTAAAAGTCATTAAAATATTCGAGTTCTAAATATTTTTTTTCATTTTTGGACAATTTCACCTCTTACTCCCAATTTTCTACGCCCCTGAACTTTTAATGCAACACTACAAACGGTTAAAAAAATTAAGATGAAAATAAAAAATTATACATATTTTGATCTTGATTTTATGAACAATTTTCAGGGATAAGGAAAAGCATCAGTTTAAAAAATTAAGACAGTAAAGGTTGTTCCCAAAATATCAAGCAATATTTGTTATTTTAAATAATGAATTTGTCTTAATTTTTATGATTTCTTAGAAATTTTTTTTCGAAAATCAACGCATTATTTACAATAATAATAACAACAATAAAATACTAATTATATACTATATTTTAAAAGTCAAATGGGTTATCACTACGTTTAGTTTACATATAAATATAATTCATTGACTTTTGACTTACAGTAGATTACAAATATCTTTATTAGAATTTCATAAATAACTTTCGATGGAACACAGTGGAACATCTGTTTCAAAAACATTTTAATTATAAATAATTAGGCATAGAATAATAATCAAATTGTTTTTAATCAATAATAGCTAGGATTTTTTTGCTTATAAACAAAATATATTGACTATTAATCAAAACAAATAACCCTGCACCTTTATTGGAGAAAATATTTTTATTTTAATTTAAAAAAAAACAAGACTTTTTTTTAATATTCAAGATTTGTAGGTATTTAAGAAAATTTTCATATTTAATAATTGCTCAAAATAACTACCATATCAAAAAGGGCAATAACGTTTAAAAACATAATTCTTTTGTTTTTAAATTTTAAGAAGTCTAAAAAATAATGCAGTTTCATCTTTTTTCAGTTTGATGTAAAATCTTCTGAATGATTTTTAAGAAAAAAAATTGGTGATTTTATTTTAGTAATTTTTGCTTATTTTTTTGTGACAGATTTCGTTAAAATAACTTGTAATGAATACTAAGTTATGGTGTGCCTGATGATGACATAATATTGTCGAAAACGGTCGCCAATAAATAACTGTGTGAGATATAAAGGACTTTTCATCCCCCTCGTTTTCATTACCTTCCACTCACATATGGCTAACCCTAACTTAAATTAAAAAAAAGAATATTAAAGTATTTTTTAAACTTAATTAATTAAAAATAAATTGAAAAAATTACACATATCTGCGGAAATATCAATTAATTTACAGTTTCTGTAAATCTGGGGAAATTGTTGATTTATCGGATCCCATGTAAAAACTCCCCAAATAAAATTGGATTATTTTTTTAAATAAATTTTAAATCTTTAAATACTTTACAAATCTTAAATATATATTAAAAATTTGGTTAAATGTCCTGATAGGGAAAATATAGAAAATTTGAATTTTTTTTTATTGGATTTTTATAATTTATTTTTAAGACTCGATACTAAAAGAACGAATTACATGACATATAAAAAGAGATGTCAATAGTTTTCAGTTTATAATGTTTTTTTAACAAAACAAAAAACGTTTAAATAAGCATAAAAATTTAAGATATAAAAAATTCGATCATCAGACATTTAGCCATTTTTGTTTTTCACCTACAATTTTTATATTTTTTTAATATCAAAATTTTGGTATTTTTTTTTATATATTCTATAGTGACATTCCAAGTGTAAAATGTAAAAACCAATATCCACTTGAGACTTTAAAGTAACATTAGACACATATCGATTTTTTTAAATAATTCTACATACGTTATTCGTGAATCAAATTTTATATAATTTGTAATTTTTTAGGAATAATAATTGAAATATTTGAGTTTTAAATATGTAAGTGTGATAAGAAAATGGAATTATTAATGAATTTTTAGTGAATTAAAAATAGTGTATACAGGGTTTATCAATATTTATAATATGTAAAATATTAAAAAGTACAAAAAATAATTAAATATAAATATACTTATAGATTTGCTTTAGTTATTGCTTCCTTTCCTCCTTTTTGGAGTATATGTCAAAATTTGGGCTACCTAAGTAGCTTGCTGATGATTTAAAGTAGGGGTAAGGAGTGTTACAATTTAATAGTGATACATCCTGTATACAATGCATGAACACTGCCGAATTTGGCCTCCTGGGCTACGTAGTTATTGCTTATTTCGCGAAAAAAAAAAACAGAAGTGGATTGGTTACTAAATTTTTTATGGCAATCTAAATTTTCATAGTCAGAAATTAGTATACTGAATGTCCCAAGGAAATTAACTGCAGTAAACGTTTTGTGTTGAACCAATTCACTTTTTAAAAGATGAATAAATGCTACAGTTGCATTAAAAATAAAAATATAGATGTATAAAAAACACTGTCTCACAATGTTATCACTTTTTATACACAAATTCGTTATTAGTGTGCTACTAATATGTTGAATATTTTACCCAAGGTGGTTAAAATAAAGTTTTAAAATATTTCTGACCTGGAAAATATACAGGGAGTCCCTGTTCTACCTTTGCTTCTGTACTCTTTATTTTCTTTTGTCTTTTTAATTAATAAATATAATCATTATTGAAATCACCTTGAGACTGGCTTTTCAAAAAAAGCTAAAAAAAGAGCTTACCTGTAATTGTAAGTTATTTTAAATGCAAAAAATTATTCTTGTAGACAAATAAATTTTATTCTGAAAGTTATATAAATATAAAATATTTTAATAAAACTAAAAATCTGTTTTTTTAAATTAAATTTTGTTGCTGAAAAATTTCTGATTAATTTATTATACACTTAAACAAAAAAAATACCAAATTTTTAGAAAAAACTAATTTGTTCCATACAAACTTAAATATCCTTGTGAAAAATTCAAATATGGCTGTGATTATCTTCTAACTATATCAACCCATGTATTTTAAATAATTTTTTTAATTTATAAAAAATAAAAAAACAGATCTTTAGTAAAATATAAAACTCTTTTTATGTCACTAAATAAAAATACTAATTTTATTTATAGCTACATTTTTTCTTATGAAATAACATGTCCCTCCAGATTTTTATACAGGGTGATTTAAAATGACATTCAAACCACTAGGACACGTTTCTTTGGAATCGAGTGGGTAAAAAAAAGATCGCAAAATTTTTAGAACACCTTGTATAACATATAATGTAATTGTTGGTCTGTAAACTTACAGGCAAGACTTTAAATCTAAAACTTAAAATATATATATTTTGACAACAACAAAAATACCTGATTTGTAAAGATTGTCCCATGAAAGTTCCAAAAAATACTGTTTTGGCAAAAAGTATAATTTAATCAAGAAAGAAGAGTATAAATTTGTTTTTTTTCTAGGGGGGGGGATAATAGTTCTCTTTTTACGCCCTAATCTACGCTGTTTTAGAAGGAGATTATCATCGTTAAATCAAAATATATTATTGGTCTGTAAAAAAATATTTTTTTGGTGGTTTTCCATAGGACAATCTGTACGAAAAGAAAATGAACAATCTACGTATTTAGTTTTAATTTTCTAAATCGTTTTGTTCGGTTGGCGTATCGCTCGCACGCTTTTATTTTCGTAAAAAAAATGTTGTACCTACATGTTAAGTACGTATATGTTAAATAGTGTTTGGAATTAAAACAAAAACGTTCTGACAATTTGTTTTTATTTATATTTTTATTGATAAACTGTCCCTTCGTATTTATTTTTTACAAAATTAAACATTTTTCTAGTAATTATAAAACCAGCGAGGCGCCAAGTCTCTTCCTTTAGAAGTAATTCGAATCAACTTTAAATAATATTATTTTTAACGTACAAAAAAGGAGACTGGCCATTTAGCTATGACATAATAACCACAAACAAAGCCCAAGTAGCATTTTTCGTAGACGGAACGTGGCGGCCACGACATTAGAAACTTTAAAGTGTATTGCCACGTAATAGAAACGGTTCTATAACGTGGCGGTTTCTAAAATGAGGAACACTTTCTTGGAGGCAGATACGTGGTGCTGTGGTGGTCGACACTAAACACGAAACTTTGTTCACTGCGCTTGTCTTTTTGATTTGTAGCTCGTTCTCTGTCCTGAATATTATTTCTTCCATTTTCCTTGATTTTTCTCTAACCTGACATAACTGTTAACTTAAGTAGGTACGTACTGAATAATAATTAGGTATAATCGCAATGAAAGGCAGAAAGTTGGAACGATTGAAAGTTTACTGCCAAATATAGGTGTTGTGGCTCGAAATATGGGCACGCGCCATTGGAATACTTCATAATTTAAGAAAAAAGTTAAAATCTGTAAATTTTTCATCATGGAAATTAAATACTTAGATGTTTCAAACTGTGCTTTTTATTAATCTTTGTTATTAAAATCATTAATGTATGGAAATGAAGTAAATTTGAAGCCGTACTGGCGAAAAAAAGTTTTTTAAATAGCGCGTTCATTTTTCCCATCATGGCGATCTCAAAAATGGCTGCAAATGTCTGCGTTTAGAAAATAAAACTTTAAAGTAATTTTTGTGGCAAGAATTACTGTAATCATATAATCAAGTGCCGCTACGTTAAGGTCTATTAATGGTTCTCAAAACGACACTAGAACTATCACGCCCACTTTAAGATCACTGCCACTTCTAAGTGCTATTTCTATCTATCTATCTGTGATGGGGTGTCGATACACTGCGACCTATAAGATCTATTGTGCCCCCTACTGCTGCCCAATCGTTGAGGATGTCTTAACGATTAGAGCAGTTCCTCCAGTCCAAGTGGTATCTAAGTGATATGGTTTGGTGGCCGTAACTATTATTTTCCACTTTAATATTTGTGCAACTTTGAGGTATTCTCGCTTAGTTGTTATAACGTTTCAAACACCTTCATCAGTGGCACCAAAATATTATAAAACTTTTAAGTGGTTCCCAGCGGTGAACTTTACGTAACTACAACTAGGCAAAAGTAAAATGAAGTTATTCTTACTGTGTAGGGGTAGATCTAGTGATTATTACGTAATACGTAATCAAAGTTACGATATCAGTTTCTGTCTCTATAACGCTACTTGGGAGTAGTGGCGGATCCAGGGGGCACTCCCCCTTGCCCCCCAACGATAGAAAACTCGACTTTTCGACGATTTTTTGTTGATTTTCGCATTGATTTAAAAAAAGTCAACATCAGAAAGTTTGTCATAAATTAATACAATTTTAAATACACCCCCAAAATTCAGTGCAAAATCGAGGTGTGTTTTCATAGTAAGTAAAATCAAGCCGTATATTATATCGATGGCCGTTGTTAATGTTTCAAATAAACTGTATGTATTATTATTTTGATTATGGATGCCCCCCCCAAAAATGAAGTCTAGATCCGCCACTGCTTGGGAGGTTGCCATAAAATCCTATAAATAAAATAATTTCCTCGCCTCTTTGTTGTCCTCAAAGAGGTATGTCACCACTAACCATCTCATAAAGTATACACCAGTTGCGTAAATATTAAATACCCCGTATTATGCTATTAATAAAATAAAAAATTATATACCATTACATGCGATTATGAATGTAAACTATTATAGTCTCGTTTACAGCCACTTAACTTACAATGTTATACCCTGGGGTAATGCAACTGACAGCTCAAGAATATTTATTTCTCAGAAAAGAATTATTCCAATGATTTTTAATATAAAACATAGAGATTCATGTAAACCCTTATTCCGGGAAAATCGGATAATGACAGTTTCAAGTATTTACATCTACAGATGTTTGTTACTTATCTATGATAACTTGAACAATATGACCAAACTTTCAAGTCATCACAACTACTCGGCCAGACATGCAGACATACTCAGTGTTCCTATGCATAGGACTTCCAAGTATGAACACTCGCCAACATATCAAGGTATTAAATTATATAATATTCTACCAGATAAATTCAAATGTTTGAGTAAATTCCACTTTAAGAAAGCGATGAAAAACATATTACTTAGCAAGGTGTACTATAGTGTTGATGAATACCTTCAAGACAATGATTTTAATTATTCTGATAAATAATTTTAAATGTATTTTATTTGTTTTTCTTATTTCTTATATTTTTATCTATAGTTTTGTACTTTTATCTATTCGTAAATAGGTATATATTTGTATATATATTATTTGCTGTAATGAACTGTCCTATACATTTCTATAATGTCTTCAAGGATCAATAAATATTATTTATTTATTATTTATATCGGCATTGAAACCAATTTTTTTTTCTAAGAATTACAAAATATAATTCTCTCGATAATAATGCGTAAAAAAGTCAAGTTATAATAACTAAAAGTTTTAAACACTTTTATCAGTTAAATGTTCTTGAAGTTTTTGTACGTAAAATAAATTTATCTTGCTCACAATAGTTGCCAGATATAAATTGTAAAACGTTAATATGGGAGGATATAAGCTCAAATCTTTCATTTGCAAATGAAATACTGATGTGAAGAATCCCAAAAAAATCAAAAGGAATTTTATCGCTTATTCGTTTACTCGCTATTCGGATACTCTTTTTGACAGCGTAACAAAAAATTAATTAGTGGTACAGTTTCAAATATGAAATTTCAATTAAATTATCAACTTCTTGTTCACTGAGATTAAATACCTCTTCCTTGGAATCAGTTTTATTCTTAAAAGTTACGTTCATAAACTGATTAAAAAAAAAAACTAAAAACTTCATTAGGCATATTTATTTTACAATCACAAAGTTTATAAATATTGCTATTTGTCAAGACTTAAAAAACTTTATACACAATAGTAACAGTATTTTCTAATAGTTTTTAGAAAACGTCTTCGCAGATATATATTCATATTTACAAAATTTTTTTTGAGCTATATTACTATTTATATCATGTTTAAGACAACGAAAAAAATCAATCTCGCCGTAAAAAATGTAATGTATACAAGATTATAAAAATAAACGTACGTACAAAATGATCGATGTTAATAGAATTCGTTTAATACATATTTAACAAACAAAAAAAAAGATAAATATAATACATTTGATAAAATATACAATATAGACAAAAATTAAAATTAGGGAAATGAGCAAAGATCTATAAAAGTAATTGTTGATAGGGTATGACATAATAGTTGAATATATTTTTTTTAATAATATACAGGGTGTTTGGTAGGAGAATAGGGCAATAGGGCAATAGAGCACATCTAGCCTATTTGCGACAGTAATTTTTCTTACAAATAATGTTTCAAAACGATGGATCCGGCCCATTATCCAAATGCTTGGATAGGCCGATATGGTCCGATATTGTGGCCTTCAATATCTCCAGACTTGACTGACCTAGATTTTTTTGTTTGGGGGTGAGCAAAAGAACTTGACCATGAAAAAATATCTTTTAGTGGAAAAAGAGATGAAAAAGTGTTGAAAGTCAGGATAATAGTGGAAAATTACATCAAATTCGTTTTTTTCCAATAATCAATAGGAATTTGTGCCTTTAAAAAAATACAGACGTCCAATTGGTGGATTTGCGACGATTTTTACAAGAAAAAATTCGGAAAAAATCGTCACCAAAATCGTTTATATTGGACGAAAATAAATAAATTATATTCTGAATTATGGCACACCCTATATAATTTTTAAGTACAAAAAAATACCTGATTGCACTTAAAATAAGAAATATATATGAATATTGCTATGTAGGCCAATTTTTTTTATGATGTAGCAAATCGTTGGGATACGAAATCATTTCAAAAAATATACACTCATATCAGTTTTTACTATACAAAAAATATCTTTGGTATATATTTGAAATTTATAACAAGAAACATTTTATTTTTTTTAAATTAACATTTTAAACAAATAACTACTAGAAGCTGATATATAAAATTTTTGGCAGGTTTTCGACAATTTTTTTCTTGATTTTTTTTTTTTAAATAAAAATAATAAAAGAGGTTTTTTAGTGTACAGAAAATATACTGAGAGTTGAAAAAAATTGGGTAAAAGCTGCCGTTGTTCTATAGAGGGTTACAAATAAATTTTGGAAGCTCTTGGCAAAATATATTTTTTAAGATAACACCATGATGATTTTTTTTAGATAGGAATTGACATTTCACATAAAATCGGTAAAGATTCTTTAACCGGTTTGATATGTACATTTTTTAACCATTTTGTATGGAATACAATTTCTTGTGATCAAGGATATGTTTTAAAAATATGTATTAGTTTTGATAAGTTCATATAGCGTGGAAATTAAAGATTTAAAAATACGAAAATATCCTAAAAAAATGCGATAAAAATTTTTCCTGGCCTTCGCTCCTGCTCACAAATATTATATAGTTAAAAAACGAAAATATTTATGAGATAAATAAATTTATTTCTAATTTAGAAACAAATGGAACGCTATAACCGATAATTTTCTATTTCCACACTGTATGTGTAAGTTACAGCCATTTTTGATCCGTTATTCACAAGCAATGTATTCTTTAATCTTGTGGGGTCAATATTTTCTAGAATAAATTTTTTAATAATTTCAATTGTCGAAAATATTCGATAATACTGTCCTAGTAAAAATATACTTCTTTAAGGTTTAAAAGTATAAATATTGGTTATTACATGAACCAAATAAAATATTAAACGTTTTAGGGACTATTTTTTTGTACAAAATGACGAAAACAAGCCTATTTTATAAGTTGAGTTATGTTTCTGAACTCAAGTTTTTATATAACAATTTATATCATTCACAACAGGTAATTAAAACAGTTAATCCAGCATTAACATGATACAAAAAACATAAAAGTTCTTAATCATATTTTAATTTCTTTAAGTTGAAAGTAAACTAGTAACATCTGTGACTCAAGGGATGAAATTTCAACAGATGACAACTTTGTGTTTAAATTATTAAAGAGTTTAATGAGTTGTAATGGACTTAAAATTATAGTATGATACTTTTGTCATATATCCGTATTAAATAGTCGATTGGGTGTCGTCCGATTCCTTTAATTTAAGCTTGTTCATTAATTTTTGTCAAAATACCGGTCGATTTATTGTGAACAAATGTTTTTTCGATGTATTACATGTGTCACCTGCCATAACACAACACTAGTCCCAAGATAGACGATGCTTAACCTATCCCGTTAAAGCTTTTAATATTGTATTGATTCCCAACCATACAAATAAATTTGTTTTCTGCGTGTACTCAAAATTGACGACCACGCGCGCCCCACAAAACCATACAAAACAATCAAATTTACTCTCTGATTAAGTTTTAATCAACAATTCGGTTCAATTAATTTAATTGTCTAGTAAAAATTTACAATAGTTGTTGTGTTCAGTTTGGGTATAATAATATCCAAATGTGAACGTTTTTTTTAATTTTTTTAAAATTTATTTATTCCTAGAGAACAAAAATGATATCGATTTATAATTATTCAGTCTTCTCGTCATAAATTCACTTATTTTAACATCACCTCGAAAATTTATTATTTTAGTTTATACAGGGCGTCCCAAAGACAAAATAATTTTGCTGCTCGTAATTGTGGGTCGTAATATTTAAACAAATTTATATTAAAATTAAATATTTGTTTAACTATTCTTTTACCGACAATGTAAGAGTGAAATAAAATTTGTGACACCCTGTATAATAAAAATTTGGACAGAAAGAAGGCACTGATGATTGTGTTTAGCATGATTGTAAACATTTCGTTAAAAAAATTATTTACAGCGAAAATTGTTTAACGCTTCAAACAATTTCAATTTTGATAACAATTTTAACAGTAAACTCTAAAATTTCGAATTTTTTTCCAAAATGTGATAAAAAACCTTTAAAACAAGGTGTCATAGCATACAGTTCAATTAAAAACATAATAGGAAGTTATACGTTAAAGTGGCCGTTTTTCTATAAAAAAATATAAATTATTACTATTACAGCAGCTTGGGTGTTACCAAATTTGAAATCTCCTCCCCCTTACTTCAAACTTTTAAAAGATTGACTTGTGCTAAAACAATATATCTGATAGCTGTCAAAATAGCTGCATTTGAAAATAATTCATTTACTCTAAGTAACATAATTGATTTTTTATATTTTGCATCTATAATATTTTATATTGTGATACGCATTTGAGAACTCTAATGTTTCATTAGAGTACGCAACTTTTTTTGTTATACGGTTGGTAATATGAATCAACAAATGACCTGAATTGACATTTGTCTTGTCATTTGTATCTAATAAATCTGTCAAATTTTAAAAATTCTACAACAGTGCTACCAACTCATTTTTTTTAAAGCAAACTTCTCTATAATATGCAAAGTATAAATTTATTAAAACATTAATAAAATGGCAAAATATAAAAAGTATTATAAGCAACTTATTTAATATGGCTGTTATGACACTCGTCCTTTAAAAAACTCGTTTTTTAAACTTGGACTCGTGTCATAACAGAATGCCATATGAAATGCGTTACTTAATGTACTATTTTGACCGTCCATCTCTTTTCTGTCTGTCAAAATAGCTGCATTTAAAAATAATCAGTATAATATAATCGATTGTTTGACTGTCTAATCAGAACCGTAAGGAAAAAGATGTTCTAATTCAATTAAAGTAGAAAAAATCCTAAGAAATAAGTGTACTAATTAATTTTACTGTAGAAAAACCTTCATCAGTACCCCCTTTCCCTCCCGTTTTTGATTAATTTTTTTTTTCACCTAAAGCACACTTCGGCACAATATTACACGTGCGTCGCCATGGTGCCCCTTTTGAGGGTCGCCATATTGGAATTGGGCACTATATATTGACTCGTAGGAGAGTTCGGTAATCTCGTGACCTGGGGGACGGAACCGTTGGCCCCGTTCGCCACCACCGTGTTCACCACGTTGGCACTCGCCGTTATCATGGCACTAGAACTAATGAGTCTTGAATTTTCTCTGGAATACGGCGGTGGCGCCGGCGTCGCGGCGGGGTTCGCCGTGTTAGGGGTCGGTAGGCCTACTACGCTCGGGTTCCTGAGGTAAGGGTTACCTAAAAAATAAGTACAACATAAATAACGACATTTGACAGATGACAGACAACTTGCAATATATCGATTAAACTTAGTAAATTATGTACTTACCATAGGTTGCACTAAACCTCGGATCTATGGAAGGCAAACTCCCGTTAGGGATGGACTGGTGAGATAAGTGAAGGTCTGAGAGGTCGTTAAGTGGCATACTTGACCCCGAGACGGGTATCTGGTGGTTTTGGAGGGAGTTAAGTTGGAGACGTGTCGATTGGAGGCTTTCCCTCGTATCTAAGGAAGATGATATGGGAGCCTGAAGCATCAGTGGCGGGTTGTAGTCCCTAGCATAGTCCACGTAAGGAACGTAGCCGTTATTGTTTTGGCCATCCTGAAAGAAAAATAAAAATAATAAAATATTTTATGTCTCAGTTGATTGATTGTCTTACCTTCGGTGGAAAATGTGGTTCCGTATAATCTCCAGAATATCTATAAATATCCTGTCCTGGAACGTTAACCGGACCCGCCAGAGGGACACCTATCCTGGTAATGACCGACTCACTTCCAGTTTCCGATTCACCTCCAGGAATATAGTCCATATCGCAGTGTACGTTACTGTTAGACGAGCCCGTCCTTAGATCCAGTTTTAGATCTGAGATGTTTGAACTTCTGTCTGATTCCTTGCACTGCTTCTCCATAGTATTTGTGTCTGCTGGAACAAAGATTTCCCAGGACTTAGCAATCACATATAATATTTCGACATAGGCAACTTTGTAAGAAAAAACAATGTTATTACTTACTCTCTGGATGTGGTTTCTTATTACTTTGCCTTTGGCAAAGAAACACTATCATTATGATAATAATAAGAACTATTATAGCTCCAACAACTCCTATGACTATGATTAACATTGGGAAGCTCTCTGGAAAAAAAAGTTGAACTTTTTAACATCATGACCTGATTAGAAATTTTTTTTTCTATAGATATTTGAGGGAAAAATATTTACTTTGAGGCATAAGGCTGATTTCGACAACATCACTACCGTAAGGATTCGAAACGCTACAGTTGTACATTCCAAAATGTTTTTCCTGAGATTCCCTGATAATTAACGTGGATTTTATTCCTTCAGGAAGAGGGTCTTCCAGTATAGAATAGTCCTGATCGTGAAGATCTACTTCCCTGCCGTTGAACGTCCACACAACTCTTTCTGGAGCTGGAATTGAAAATGCTGTGCACTCCACTCTAACGTTATCACCTTCTATACCAAATTGTGTTCTATGGCTGACTATGGAAGGAGGACCTAAACAGAAGACATAATTACAATATACCATAAAGTCCAAAATATTAATGTTAACAATTACCTTTGAGGTAGATAGCAGCTTCGGCACCAATTTCAGGAAAACCCGGCACTCTAGCCTTACAATAGTACCTGCCAGCTATGTTGTGGTCCACTCTTAACGTCAAATTAGGATTAGTACTGACAATTTTCTTTTGATCTTCATGAAACCAAGAAATATCAGGAACAGGATTCCCATCTACGTCACAACTCAGGGTTACGCTCGAACCAAGGTCTGCTTGAACCGACTTTGGTCTTGTACGAAACTGAGGACCATCTAAAATGCAAAAAATCAATAGGAATTTTATCTGACGATCTAGTTGGCTCATTCTAATATTTTTTTACTTACAGCTTATATCCAAAGACTGACTTTCTTCGCTTTTACCGACAGCGTTATGCGCCTCACATTTCACTATGGCGTCGTGGTGCTTCCTAGTAACATTATGTAGAACTAGTTCGGTCGTGAAGTCACCCATTAGGGGTTCATCGTTGAGGAACCATCGGTAAGTAACGTCTGTAGGATTGGCATCGGATTTGCAACCCAACCTCACTTCTGATCCTTCTGGGATGCGTCCGTTAGCGCTTAGACCGGATAGGACTGTTACTGACACTTTTGGAGCGTATTTAACCTGAAAAATTATATCTTATTTTAATAACCGCCTGTAATTATTATTGTACCGAGATAAAATATATTGCTAAATCCCTGTATAACATCTTGAAATTATTCTACAAGGAATGTTTAATATTTCTAGAAATAGTACACATTTAAATTACATATCCTTAAAACAAATCGTGGTTTGACAGCAAATAGGTATTAAGTGGTCCACGTCTAAATGGTTTAATAGATATCCCAGCAAGCACGTAACATAACTGGGCAGTTTTGCGATGTTCTATTTTGGTACCAAGGAAACATTCATTTGTAATGTAACTTTGATGTCACTTGCACGTAACTGAAGTACATTGAATGTCACATGTATATCATTATTTAACATTTGTTTGTAATATACCTGTGGCATACAGAACACGTGGAAATGTTATGTTTTGTTTAACATTCTAACCTGATGCACACACAATGTATTTTTGTGAAGTTTCTACAACAGAAACAAAATATGTTTAATTAATGTGCTTTTAAAAGCTTTTTCGTATGTTTGACACATAATTATGTAACTTAGATGTTTCCAATAGATGTGCGCCGAACGTACGCCGGCAATCGTGTTTGAACGTACCTTCAATATTTCCAACTTCACAGAGCAGCAAGGAGGAACTGAGCTGTCGAATTGATTGTTATATTGGGTTATGTGATTTGTGATGGGGTTATCGCCATTTCTATGCGGGAGTTATTAATAGCGGTAGCGTCTAATCTCCTATGTGAATTTGAGTGCAAACTATAGTGGTAGAGAAGCACCGACATAACCTTAAAGATTTAAGGTTATGTCGGTGTAGAGAAGGTATTTAAGGTTTTTCTGTTTAGGTGTAGTGCATCAAAAGACAAAGTGCACCAGGAAAGAATATGAGGAGATTTTGAGTAAGTGGCTTCGTCACTAAAAGCAGAGGCGATTGAAAAAATACATAAAAATGTAATAACAATAATAGAACTTTAGAATAAATAGTAATGAATTAAATAAAACTCTGAATGAATTACGTGTGGTGTTTTATTGGTATGACTTCTATAAAAAACAGAAAAGATGTGCATAGAGGCGATTTTTGAGGTGTAGTGTGATGAAATTTTCCTTTCGTTTTTGTAAGACCCGTTTTCCTGATAGTTGATTTTTTGTTTGATAATCTAGAAACTAGGAAAATAGTCTTACAAAAAAACATCTCACTATATCTCAAAAATCAATCTTATGCGGTCTAATTAGGTATAATATAAATATCAATATTGAAAAGTAACATTGAGAGAACATTTTATAGTAAGGATCACTCATTTCACTTAATAACGTAGTACCTACATTGCGTTGTTCCTTAAAAATAACTTCTCATGGTTACATTTGGCTACATCACTTAGAAGTTATGTGGCGATATTACTGGTATGTAGTGTGAACGTTCTGTGTTGCGGAAATTTGGCGGTTGCAGGGAGCTCCTACGAACATTTAAAGTACATTACATGGGACGTTCAATGTCTCGGTGTAACGTTTATGTTACAGACAGGTAATGTTTTTGTGCTTGCTGGGATGTAGATTTAGATCGTTTATTTGTGTATTTGAATTCGTCGCAATGTCTTTTAGGAGTAAATGACCCACTATTTGCAGACTAAAATATAGGTTATTTATTTTAGCGAGACAGTGACGTCACACGTCAAAAATCTGCGGCGTTGCCAGGTAGAAGGTTTAGAAGATAAAATTGTGCCAGTTAATTTTTTTTTCCTAGCTTGAATATAAGTATTATAAGTGCTTCTAATGTACTATCAACTTGATTAAAGATTGGAATTGATGTAAAAAAGAACTGCTAGTATATGGAACAATGAAATCTTGACTATAAAGAATTTTCAATAGTACAGAAATAAATTTAAAATTGCAATGCAGCGTTCGAATAAGTGCAGTAAAATTATTCTGAAAATAACAACGGAACATAAAACAAATATGAAAAGATATGAAAACAAATCCATCTATTTGCAGGGAACAAACGAGAACTGACAACCATTAACTTGCTATTATAGATGGCCCGAATTCAACCATGAAATTGTTTTGAAAACTCGAATTGTCGGATTTACATACATCAATCCTCTAAATTTATTGTCGGACTTTTTTTCTACAAAAGGCAATTCAAGTGAATTATTAGATTTTTGTACGAGCCATATTCGGCTAAAGTAACAATAGACATACACAAATGTCTTTTTATACAATCAACGCCGAGACAAATGGAAAGATATACATAAAGAAAATAAAATAAAAAAGTAATTTATGAGATCTGGTTAACGTTTTCCCCCGTTTGCTTGGAAAGTGTCTATAATGGTGGCGGTTTTGGAAAAATAATAAATATTGCTATAAAATACGAATTCTCTGACTACGAAATAATTTTTTAATGATACTATCTTTTGTGACAGATGATCAAATATGTGACCTTCGCAAAAAGAACTACGCTACTGACCTCCAATTTCAGTTTAGCCGATCGGTGCGTTCTTTCGGCGGTGTTCTGTGCTTGACAGGTGAAAGTAGTGTTGTGGTGAACCTTTCTGGGTGTCAATTTTAATATAGACTTCGCAGTATATCTCCTGCCGTCCGACAGCTTTTCTACTATGTTTTCTATGCCGTCAGTCAATACGTTTCCTGAAAAACAAACTTTTATTTAGTCAAAACGTATGAATATCAGTGCCGATAAGTATATATTTTTTAGGGGTATACAGATTCGATGGAAAGTGAAATATTTCTGTACCAAAATAATGTTGGAGTATGTCAATTAGTTGTTTTATTGTTGGGTTTGGTGTTTAGTTCTTGTAAACGTGGCAATATTGGGTGTCTATACGGCAGTTTGCGTTAGACCACAAGGCAGTTACAGTTACCTTGAACAAAATTTTTTTATTCAAATATACAGTAGTTTCGTATTCGTGAGTTGTTAAGTAAATAAAATAAACAAAAAATTTTGTTTTCCTTTGCAAATATAATATTCAAACTGTTTAATTTCCAATTAAACATAAAATTCAATCCATTCATTTTAAACAAATCGGAAACATTGGCAACTGCGCGTTATTTCAAACATATGAGTGCGAATGAGACAAATTCGCATCGTGAGACGGGAGAATTGAAACGGATTTCCGACTCGCCATAGTTTATTCACACGTACGCAAACTTCCGGTTCATATAACATACGCAAATATTGTCACGTACACCACTCGGAGGGCGTGGCTTAAACAAGAAGGTTCCTGAACCTTAGCCGCGAATCAAGCAGACACGACGTAATGTTACAATTTCTCTGACAAAAGAGACTTTGGCCGCGAATCAAGCCAGGCTACTTAAAATATTTTTCATCTCCACTGTCCAAATGCAGTGCAAATTTGTTTCATTTTTATATTTAATTAACCAACGCATTTAAAAATGCAAGTGCGTTTCTGAGTGATTGGTAACATAAAGTGTAAGCTAATTTAATGCTGTTTCTGTGTTACCTGTTCTTTCGTTGTTTTTAGAAAGTTTTTAATAAACCGATAAATACAAGTAACATGTGTGTATGATTTCGGAGTTCTGGAAAAGGAAAAATTCAACTACAAAAAACTACAGTCCACTTTAGAAACCACAGACAATTATTTAAAAAAGCGGTGTTGTCAATGCATCGGCCGTCTTCGAAAATAATTGCAACATTTTGTCTCAAAACCCATGAGATCAAAACACAAACAAATATATCCCATTTGCAGTTGCCTAATTCATGGAATATTTCCGCCTAGAAGACCGTGACATGTTTTCTTAGTGGGAAATAAAGTAGTATAATTTTTGCTTCGTTCTCTTCACCTTTGAAATTCCCAACAATTACCCCAATTTTTTGATTACTTTTATCTTACCAAGACCGTCGATCCAGGTGATCTCAGCTGCTGGTTTTCCCCCGTAGCTAATGCATTCAAGTTCGATTTCTCGGTCTTCGGTGGTGACCAAGTAATCACCTTGTACTATCTTAGGAGGGTCAGGAGGGACTAAAACTGTCAACTTCGCGAAGTGACTTCTGATCCCTTGCTGACCCTGGGCTCCTGTCGACACTTGGCATTCGTATCTAGCGTCGTCGTCCAGCATAACCGGGGATATTTCTAGGGAATAGTCACCTGAAACAAAAGAAATATCTATAAGTAAGTTGTTTTAAAATATATTGATGAATGCTCGTATAACATTTTCGAAATATACGGGGATCGTTTAATACATTTGGATATTTCTTTGTATTCCTAAATTTTATCCATTTTCGTTGATACCGGCACATCCTTTACACGGTTTATTTTCATATTCAGTGAATCCAAGAGCAGAGAGACCGATGTTTTACATTGCAGATTGCTCGCTTTGCTTTCGTTTCCATATATCCAGAGAAGAGATTCATAGTTTACGATGTGGCAATTACGTAGGTCCTTGGTGTGGAAAACCTAATTTGGACCCATCCCCGATGTTTGTTGGACGATTTGCGATGTGCGATGTGCGTTGAAGAGTATTGTTGTTTGGTTGTTATCATTTATTATACTTGTATACAGTGTGATATGGCCGCAGGTTTATATCCCTCGGAGAAGATGAGGTTAAAGGAAAATAACTTCATTTAAAGATGCATGTAGAAAAGGTTTATTTGAGTTATTAGTATTGTATATAATTTTTTTCAAAAAAAATATGACGTTGGGACTAATATCATTCGATTATTCAGAAAATTTAAGAAAAAAATAGGAAATTTCTAGGACGATTTACATCTGCGACAAACGCAAAAAATCTTTGTGCCATTAAAAGTAAAGTAAAGTTCGTGTGACGGGTGGTTCAGTCCGACTTCTTCTTCTTCCATTGCCCTATCCGTTGCGGACGTTGGCTATTAACAAGGCTATTCTTTTCTTGTTTACTGCGTTTCTAAACAGATGACAATCCAAACCTCTGGCACAGGTTGTGCATCCATGAATGTCGTCTTCTTCCTGGTCCCCTCTTACTATCCACCTTGCCCTGGACAATCAGCTGTAGAAGACGGAATTTATCATGTTTTAGTATGTGACGAAAGTATTCAAGTTACCGCTTCTTCCCTAATCTCTGGATAATTTCCACGTTGGTGATGTGATCCGTCCAGGATATTTTCAGAATACGTCCATATGTCCACATTTCGAAGGATTATAATTTTTTTAAAGTGGCCTCTGTTGTGGTCCAAGCCTCTACACCGTAGAACAAAATAGAAAAGACATAACACCTAACTAGTCTTAATTTTAGTTGTGGAGAAATATCTTTGCTGGTAAATAGTTTCTTCATGTTGTTAAACGTAGCTCGAGCCTTTTCTATTCGTGATCGTATTTCTGATGCCTGATCCCATTTCGCGTTAACCGTGGTTCCGAGATATGTGTATGTTTCCACCTGATCTATATCCTGGCCGTTTATCGTCAGATGCATTGGAGGATGTTCATTTTTGCTAATGAGCATATGTTTTGTTTTTGATGTATTCAGGGAGAGTCCATATTCTTCACTTGCTGCGTGTATGTTTTGCATAATTCTTTGTAGTTCTTCAATGTTATTTGCTATGATTACTGTGTTGTCGTACTCCCTTTCTGATTACAATTCCGCTGCTGAGCGAATTACCTACTTTTATTTTAGCCGTTTAGTTCCAATATATATTAGCGATTACACGAATATCCTTGCCATCAATACCAGTGTTTCTAAGTACCTCAATGAGTTTTTCGTGTTTGACGTTGTCAAAAGCCTTGGAGAAATCGATAAAGCACAGGTGTACGTCTTTGTTCACATCTCTGCACCTTTGGATAAGAACCTGCAGGCTGAAGACACCGCTTCCCTTGTCCGCCTGGTGCAGAAATTTTCAGGCCGCGACTACAGCTTTCTGCATGGCTTAATGACTACAGTTATATACCCAGGACCGACGGTTTGTACGTACTCTCCGAGGGTTGCCGATATTATGGACCGCTTGATTTGCCTGGGAGTCGAACCCGGGTCGCCTCGTTGCGAAGCGGATACGCTAACGCAGAGCCATGGTACCCACATTGTGCCATGATTCAATAGGAACAACACTTTATTAAAGCCTTATATTATTTTTATTTTTTATATTCCAATTCCGCTTAAAACAATTGTGTAAAACAGTTCACGTATGCCATCAAAAAATAACATCTACCTTCGAAATTGAGCGACCGCCGCACCTTTAAATGCCTCAGCATACATAAAACTGTCTTTTATTACGGTCCTGCAAAGTATCCTGCTCTCGCAGGAATTGTAAAGGTTAATGTCTACCTTCCGTTTTAAGGAAAAGGTCTGGAAATTTGTACAAATTGCTGAAAAGACACTGATATTAACTCTTTCCACTTCTTTTATGACGTTCCGTTTTTATTGCCATTCGGCTCTGCCATGTCGTCCTGTTCCAGCTCCTCTCTTCCTGTTATTATTATTATTATTATTGTAGTTATGATGACGACGAGTTGGTCCGTTTTTATGCCTCCCAATAAAAACCATGGCGTGTGTTGATGGTTAGGAAATATAGGCAGAGAGGCCGCGTATAAAATCATATGTTGGCTTTATCTTCAGAATTTTTTATATATTAATTTAATTTGCAATTTTCAATTTTGATACTAAAGGTCTTTATGGAAAAATACAATGTAAAAAATGAGTTCAAAATAGCAAATTTTGTACCCTTCAGGATTACGTGTCGGTAAAGTATCGCAAGAGCAGCGGATCGCGACAGTGTGGTAGCAAAAGTATGAACGGATATATCACAGCCTCGCATATCTTTTTGGGGTGACTGCATTTATGTACAGGGTGTGTCACGTAGATGGCCCATTAGCCATATATAGAGAAGTATTGATATTTCAAATTTGAAAATTGGGTTACGGGGCTTTATCAGTAAGATCTATTCAATGAAAATATTTTCAACTTCTGGTTATACCACAAGTAGACATCAACTTTGTTAGTAAACCAGTAAGGAATTTTAATTTATTAGATTCGACATCCTAAGACCGGTTTCTGCCTTTCGGCTTCATCAGTTAGGCTTTTCGAATCCAATAAATAAAATTCCAAACTCGTACAAGTCAATAGCTATATCCGCTATAAGATAACATTTTTAGATGTGCTACTAACTTTGTACTAATCTCTTAAAGGGATAAAAAGAAGAGAGTGACATCTTGACTAGATTCAGTCAAAATTTATTGTCAATACTCTCTTCTAACCATAGATAGTAGCACATCTATCAACTTTGTTATTTCAAATGACATATATCATTTTTCTTTTTATTTTTGGATTCAGCATCAAATTTTAAACAAAAAAATTATTAACATACCACAGGTCTAAATTTAACAGTTTCCGAGTTATTTGAGATTTTTATAAAAATTTTTGAAAAACACACATTTACTTTAAATTCCATTTCTGGCTTAGTCGTTAAGCTATTAATTTCAAATTTTATTCAGAGATTGTGAGGATATCCTTCTAGCATACGGTGAAACGTCAAATGCGATATTTTATACATGGTGTTTAGAATGGATGTTGTCATTTCTGGGTTAAATTCTCTTAGCACGTGCTTACACGAGTCACCAGTTCGACGTAAGTATGTCATAGGAACTGTTGATTACCTGTTTGTTATTGTCGAATGTGAAATTCTGGATTGCTGTTTGCTGCGTAATTTTTTTATTTCTTGACTATTTGTGTGACTTTAATATAATTATTTGTTTAAATTTAAAGATAAACCGGAATAACATTAGAAATAAATGAGGTTATATTTATATCCAAATGTCACGGCCGTCAGCTGATTCAGGTCAGTGTCTGGTTGGTTCTTAATACATGTTGTACTTTCTACAAAAAGGTTCTGAGAAAAAGATTAGTAAATAATTTTATAATTTTACTTTGAAGGTTTAGCTTTTGTGTTTCAAAAGACTCGACTTGAAACGTATGTAACAGTTTTTAATTTTTTTAATCCTTTAATAATAATACTAACAAATGCACACATTAATAGGGTACAATGGACATTATTTTTTATCTCTGACATCTATTAAATTAATAAGAACATTTTTAGTAATGTTTTATAAACTTTCTTTGGTTTTTTGCGACTACCCGTGCAATAAAACATTGTCTATAATATTCCTGACCATTTTCCTATTCGGTCTGCGTTTTTTTACGTACGACTAATTATGCGATTGCATTCACCATAAATCATTACCAGATTAAATAAATCTTCATTACTGTAACCCAGAAGAATCATTTTCACTTTGAACGAAGTTAGAAAATAAAATAATCTAATTATCCAGTAGTTTGTTAATTACAACTGTCATTTTTAATTGTCATAGCATGCTAGATTATATTACCCACCAATTTATGTTAAATATCTCCAAATTATAATAAATCTAGCAATAACTCAGAAATAAGTACCTTTAGGTATAGGGAATGCTAATACAGATCGAAAGAGAATAAAAAACTGATTCAAGCGTGATAATAAAATACAGGGTGTTTCATTTGAAATTGTCGATTTATTGAGAATTGAAAATATTGACATTGGGCGCTCCATTCTAGACACCATGTATAAAATATCGCATGTGACGTTTCACCGTATACTAGAAGGATATTTTCACAAACTCTGTATAAAATTTGAAATTAATAGCTTAACAACTAAGTCAGATACGGAAATTAAAGTAAATGCGTGTTTTTCAAATTTTTTTATAAAAATCTCAAATATCTCGGAAACTGTTAAACAGACCTGTGGTATGTTAATAATTTTTTGTTTAAAATTTGATGCTGAATTCAAAAATCAAAAGAAAAATAATACATGTCATTTGAAATAACAAAGTTGATGTCTACTTCAGGTATAACCGGAAGTTGAAAATATTTTCATTGAATAGATCGTACTGACAAAGCCCCGTAATCCAATTTTCAAATTTGAAATATCTATACTTCTCTATATATGGCTAATGGGCCATCTACGTGACACACCCTGTATGTACAGCTTAACGTAGTACATAATATAACATGGCATAATATAACAGCACACAATTTTCCTATTAAGTGTAACCATGTTAACTTGTACTGCTTGTACTTCTGTCGTAATGGGAATCGGAGCACCTCTAAGACCATCAGCCTCGTAACTAAGAGGTGTTTGCCCATCTTTACACGTAATGTATCGCAAAACACCGACAGCATGATCAAGACATAAAATTTCTTCGACTGCAGTTTAAGTATGCCAAGTATTTTTTTTTAAAGCGTAAAATGTACCAAAGCATGAATATGTTTCTAATTTTGTAGCGTTATCAAGTCCATTACTTGTCTCATAAATTACTACAACCATTAAATTTCTTCCATCTGTACATTATATCCCATTACGTCCCTGTACGAACATCTAAACGGTGCTGGTTTTTGCTACAGCTACAGAAAAATGAGAACTATGAACGGACCGTTTTGATTACATTTGGTCCAGTGATGACGGCAAATTACAAAGAAAATTTTATTTTCCTTTATACGTTAGCTCGTTATCTTTACGATGATATAAAAAAATCATCTTGGAAGGAAATTATAAGGTGTTCTTATAAAAGGAGATGGTTTATGTTTTGCTGTTCTCGTTGAGATAAGAGAATTATTTTTAGAGCATTTTAAAATTATTGCATAAGTAATTAATCATTGATGTATAAAACATTGTATAGGATATAATAATATAAGGGGCCGATATTATTATTATTTGCCGTGGCGCTGATGATGAATTGCGCATTTCCGTTACAGTTGTGGGAAAACCCAGAAAAACCTCACAATACCATCGCCTACAACGATGGATTCCCCCAGGAATGAAATCTTTGCAGTGTAAACTAACATCAAAGTAATTAATGTCAAATACGCTATAAATCCTGCGCACGAATTATAGGATGTAACGAACATAGGAGTATGACTATTGACTTACTTATAAATCACAAATCTTCTAAACCGTAACCAATCAAGTACGTTGATTTGAATCACCGTTTACAATCCAGGTGATTCCTAAACAACCGTCAGTAAATTTTCTACAAGAGAAAGGAACTATAGATAATGGCGAGTCGCGGTTAACGAATTCGGAGAATAATTACATCATGCACGACATTGATAACTAACTGGATTTTAAACAAAACAAAAACACTGACATATACAAAAGTTGTTTTATTCAATCACAAAAATATAAAAACAATTATAGAGTGATCCTCTAAAGAGTCTAAAGCTTGATATCATCATAGTCTGCCAATTATAAAAAAAGCGAAAAAAAGATCAAATTAAAGTTATTACATTCAATCGTAGGTATATAGGCATAATATCAAAAATCATACAGGGTAATTCACAAAAGCATAACAGTTTAAAATATTCTGATTATACTAGTTAATTCGGAGAATAATTACATCATGCATGCAACATTAAATAATTATCCCAAACGTATACAGAGGAGCTTCAAGTCAGTCCTAAATTTTTGAAAGCAGTCTGAAAATGAAACTACACCTACACCTTAGAATTGACACTCTAGAGTCTAGAGCAGATATTAAAAGAGATATTGATGAATCTTTTAAGCAATGAATTATAGTTACTTTTTTTTCATACTTCCTTTACTATAAAATTTGTTTTATTTCTTCTTGTTTTCATTTAAAAGTAAACTTGGGAAGTTTCCTTTAAAAAAATAATAATCCTCCACAACCACAAGAAACTAATAATTAAATTTCAGAGTTTATTTTGAACTTTTATATACTTTGGAAGTATTTACTTAGTTAACTTCTCCAATCATATCAGGAGGTTGTACTCTTACTTTAAAATACATGGATTTTACATTAGTATATAAACTTTTTTAGATTATGAAATTAATAATGACTGTCATGCAAATGATTCAAACTTTTGAAAACTATTAGGTAGAAAGAAAAAACATAAAACTGGAGTGCCGCAAGGGCTTACGCTTGAGTCTAAGCTAAATCATCTATGTACTAACGATATTTATTTTAGTAAGGCCATGACGTCACACGTCAAAAATCTGCGGCGTTGCCAGTTGCAATTTTATTTCGTTCACTTAAAGATAAAATTGTGCCAGTTGTAAGTGCATTTAATGTGTTATCAACTTGATTGAAGATTCGATTGGACTGCTGCTAGTATATAGAACAACAAAATCTTGACTATATAGCATTTTCAATAGTAAGAAAAGTGTTTTGAGATTCAAATAAAAATTAATAGTTTTGTAGTTTTGTAATTTTTATTGTAATATGCCACTATGTCATAGTACATTGACACGTTGGAGGTAAATTTGTAACTATAAAATCTAAATAATTCAATAATTTTCGTTATGTCACAGCGGCAACGTAGTAAAGTGTTGCCAACCTTTAACAGTTAATTTCCCCTGGACGTTAAGATTAAATCGTATTTGCTCTTAGTGTTTTTGTGTTTATATACAGGAAATAACTAGAAATTACGTCATGGCCTTGCTAAAATAAATAAGGTATACCGCAAAATCAATAGGAAAATAGTCAATTGTCGCAGATGACACTTGTTTAGGGGTGACAAATGATGAAAGAGAAACTGCAACTAAGATTTTCTAACTTATCTACTCAACTATTCTTGATATTGTACCCCGTAAAATCTACCTGATGCACAATTTGCAACTTTACAAATTCCAGTGAATATCTAGAGTTTTGTGCAATTTGCGACACTACGAACATCTTGTCGTATTATCGTAGAACGCCAATTACGTTGTTTATTCATGTCGCAAAATTTTACTACTCGTTGATTTTCTTTTGTCTGATCATGTGTGTGTTTGTGTATTTCAGAAAGGGGCAGGTAATTGTATATTTTCAAATTTAGTGAATGGGAAAACGCCCCGTCTCTAATGTGTGCCAGTAGATGGTAGTGGTACTTTGAAAAAATGAAAAAAGCAATAAAAGTAAAAACGAATTTTACCGTTTTCAAAATTGTATATCCAAAATACAGGGTGTGAAAATGTATATGGAGTAAAATATATAATTTAAAACTCTGAAATCTATCAAAAAACTTACTACTAGAAATTGTGACAAAATCTAGTAAAAAAGTACATCCCCTAGAGAAAATGATATCAAAAAAGTTCTCCTGAAATGACCTTCTGTAATTCTACATTGCACCATTTATGAGAAAATATCAAAAACAAAGAATAAAACTAAAATTTAAAGTTCCATTATAACCCGCATGGGATTAGCCGTTCACCTATCCGAATAGCCAAGTACGTAACAGACCACACCACACCACACCGCACCGCAAGACCAACGAATTCAATATATCAAGTTTGCGAGCGACGGACGACGTTATCTTTCTGCCCCGTGTCACCCATCGCCTGGGGTCTTATTACCCGTGCTGCGGGACGGCAGCCAGGACGGCGATCCAGTAGTGCCACCATAACCTATGACACATAACAACCTCTGATGCATCCCATAGGACGGGCTGGCGCTGCGACGTTAGATAACGGCAGTGGTTAGGGTTACGGCTACGGAGGCGATCGTTAGACTTGGAGACACAATTATGTCGTAAAAAATAACATTATTATCGGGATGAGTTTCGAGTTTGAGCAGATGAAGGATTGACCTGGTATTTTTGCTCTTATAAAGCTCGATTTACGAGCGAATATAACGAGTAAGGGCGACTATAATATGTATAAGGCTGTAAGCAATGGCGTACGACTTATGCAGAATCTTTTTAGATTAGCAAAAAACAATTATTTTTATTGTCGATGTTTTATAAGTTCTATTTTGGCAATGCAGTTTATATTAGTTATAATTTTTGTTTGGGTTAATATAAAGTTCGTTTTACCTAAACTTGATACCTAAGGATTAAGTTGATGCTATCAAAAGTTACAAAACGTTAATATTAAAAGTCAGTTGTCAAATTATACGTATTTTTTTAATCAAAAGTCCTGAGTGTTGGGAATTATTAATCCGAAATATGCATAAAATGAGTGAATACTCGGTACACGACACCACTGACTAAACTTGATGTTATTACTTAACAAGCCCTAATCTTATTATCAAACGGCCCAGGCGCTCTTGATGCCTCAATATACTGCCGTTAAAATTTCATTGTTGTGCCTAAGATTGTTGGTGGCCCAATTTCACGAACACCAACTAATCCTACTTGGGACGGACCCTAAAAAAAAGAGCCGAAAACGAGTAATTCATTTTGGTTTTCATTTGTTCGAGGCACTTAATTGCCCGCTATTTAGTGAGGTTAGTTTAAATTAGGGCTTTAAATTACAATGGGAAGATATATAGAACAATGTTAACAAAAATATTTAACGCACTTTTGTGGAACTCTGGAGTTTACCTGTTGTTCTGGAGTTGGCTGGAACGATAAATAAATAAGTAGACTGTATTATTATTTGCATTATTGTTTTCCAGGTAGGGGAACAATCAGCAACAAAATTACGATGTTTTGCTTATTTAACCCTTTGAAGTCGGATTTTTTTTATCAAATTGGTTAAGATGTTTTTATATTCTTTGTGGTTAGTAGGGATAGTATTGGTAAAAAAACAAAAAAAACGCCAATTTGAATAGGACATATATGTCCCAGTCAGACATTTATGATGGGACAGAATTTGAAATATTCTGTACAAAATGGGTTCAATTTGAACCAGCAGCAGATTAGTAATTTGTGTATGTTATATATGTCCCGTTAGACTTCAAAGGGTTGAATAATTTAATTCTCAACTCGAGGAACTTTTTTTTATTAGTATTTAATTAAACTTTAATATAACTATTTAGTTTACTATTGCACGACCTAAGAGCAAAAAGATATTAGGGAGCGTCTAGACTAAAAATGGGTTAGGGATACTCAAGTTCTCACGATCGAAAACGCGCGTAGTAAAATGGCTCATTTCAAGTGCTTGGATTTAGGTGATCAGGTGAATTGTAGCTAACAGCGGCAGATGTCATTTAATTATTCATAAAAATGTGTAGAAAAAAATTGTGTCGCAATAAAGCGTATCTGTAAGTAAAATCAATTCCTACGTTCACCCAAATATTTTCAGCAAATTTCTTGCGAGCTACAAAAGTTGAAACCTGTGAATATTCTTAGAATTAATAATTCGGGCTGTCGGAGACCGTTGATTTATTTTGAGTGGAGTTTTAATTCAAACATAATTGCAACCTCCTTTTACCTGGCAATGTTGTTTTTGACTCTTTCGTTTGGTATAACCCTCACCGTTATTAATATCAGAGTTTAATTAAAATTTCTAAGATGAGGATATTTTTGGAAATTCGTTAATTCGAACATGATGGATGTCTAAGGAAAAACGTTCAAAGTTTAAAAGTAAGTAAAGCATTGTACATTTTTTTTCTTAATTAAAAATGCTAAAAACAATTTTCACGGGATCGAAGTTTATCTGTGAGAATTTGGGAAATCTGGTGGTGATCTTGATGTTTATTTTGAGTTTAAACAAGAGAAAACAGGTTAAAAAGAATACCAAGAACGGTTACAAGCAATACATTTGTTTTTACTGGGAAGCGAAAATACATAAAATAGTGGTTAAATACGTTAAATTGTGTATATTTCTTTACTAATTACAATTAGATTTATAATGTTTATGATTATTGATCATATTTTTGATAGAATTGAAATGTAACCGTTTCAAAATTCATTTTTTAACCCCTTGACATTCCTTCTAAAAAATTAACCTGTATCCTCTAAAATAATGGAAAAAACTTGTGTTACTTAAGCTTTTCTGCTCAAAGCGTGACTGCATGAGCTGATCTGATGGAAGCATGACTTGCGCTAGCTGATATGATTGAAGTGACTTGCGTGAGTTGATATGATTGAAGTGTGACTTGCGCGAGCTGATCTGATCGAAGCGTGAATTGCGCGAGCTGATATGATTGAAGTGTGACTTGCGCTAGCTCATCTGATCGAAGCGTGACTTGCGCTAGCCTGATATGATTGAAGCGTGACTTGCACGAGTTGATATGAACGAAGCGTGATTTGTGCGAACTGATTTGATCGAAGATTATCACTTTATACCGAATTTCATTTCCTAATATTTTTAGATTTTAAGGCTTGATAATTTTGCATCAAAAATTCATCCTTTTATAATGTCTGTAGAATCCTTTACTTAAAAACAAAATTGTTTTAAATAAATATTTATCATTTATCCAAATTTCCAATAAGTAATTTTCATTGGGAAAATAGTGGTTAAATACATTAAATTTTGCATATTTCTTTCCTAAGTACAGTTAGATTTATTATTTTTATGATTATTGATAATATTTTTGACATAAAATTGATATGTAACCGTTCCAAAATTCATTTTTTAACCCCTTGACATTCAGTACTCTTTCCTTCTGAACAATTAACCTCTAACCTCTAAAATATTCGAAAAAACTTGTGTTACTGAAGCTCTTCTGCTCAAAGCGTGACTGCACGAGCTGATCTGATGGAAGTATGACTTGCGCGAGCTGATATGATTGAGAAGTGTGACTTGCGCAAGCTGATATGATTGAAATGTGACTTTCGCGAGTTGATCTGATCGAAGCGTGACTTACGCTAGCTGATATGATTGAAGCGTGACTTGCGCGAGTTGATATGATCGAAGCGTGAATTGCACGAGCAGATTTGATCGAAGATTATCACTTTATACCGAATTTTAGATATTTAGATTTTATTTTATTCTTGCATCAAAAATTCGTCCTTTAATATGTCTGTAGAATCCTTTTCTTAAATACAAACTTGTTTTAAATAAATATTTATCATTTATCAAAATATCCAATAAATAATCTTACGATAAATATACAACCATCTTGATTGTCGTAAAAAATAAAACAAGCTAAACTTTTAGCGTTAACAATGTTTCACACTCAACTGGCCCACTTCTCACTTATTCAATTAAGACTTTCCAATGACCATCTATGCCGAACACTATCGATACGAGAGAACCAAATTAAAGGCCTTAACCCGGACGTTGTTCTTCGAAAATTGAAACCAAGTAAGTTACAAGTTTCGCAAGCGTTTGACACGTGCTCATAATCTGTTGAGCAAACTAGGAGCGACTCCGGAGACTCGTGCTTGACTAATTAGAACCGGAGTATGATAATTTGTAAAATACACACAGCCATTGACACCTGCAATTCGAAAATACCTAGAAAATAGCTTTTGGCACCCTGGTCGAGATGAAACTTTGATGGTTCTTTTAATTCTCACTGCGGTGTCGAACGTATATAAACATTAGGAAAGTCGTTTTAAAGAGTCAAGCGACGCTAAAATAATTTCCAACCTACATTTAATAATTTTTTTATATATATATTCCACGACATGAATTTCATACGAATTGCAGAGGGTGTTAATTTTATCGATTTATCAAAATCCATCGTGAGAGGACGGCATATATTTAGAAGTTTGGGAAACAAAGACTATGTTTACCTAAAAGCTGACAAAAAAACAGGGTTGTACTCTTAATTCTTGGCTTCTGTAATTAGTTGAAATAATAGCGTTCGCAGTTTGAGGGGCCTCTAAATTTACTCGGCAAAATATCGCTTAAGCTCATAATTGAAGGTGACAAGCAAATTTTGGAGAGATAATCTTAACACGCGGCAGCAACGATGTGGCTGCCAAAAGTGGCCGAGGTCACTAAACAGTCCTCAAAAGGATAATAGAAACAGTCTGATCCGAAATTTCATATGGCATTTAAGCCCCATAAAGTCCCTCCGAAGGGCCGGCTAACGCGTCACACCATCTGTGTCCCTCTCGGGATAAATAATATGCAAAGTCCCCAATGTCTGAATTTGAATTGGGAATTTCGCTTGCTATGATAAAGGGAGGTGTTTTGGTATAAACTTTTCGATAAGGTATTTGTAACTTGCGAAAGTTATATCCAGATACCTTCATGTTTTAACCCCTTAACGAACACCTTTTTCGAAAAAAAACCGACAAAAAAACTCAAAGAAATCTACCAGGTATTTCGAAAGTTACTGCTTGTGAAAAAGAAAAAAATGCATAGGTACGATGCAATTTGACGTTAAAACTCCAGTAGTAGAATGGGATGTGCACTCAAAAAAAATTTCACTTTAACTCATTTTTTCGTTCTTTTCAAATATCCATCCCAATTTTAAAAAATCTAATATACAGGGTGTTGTTTTGGGGATTTTCAAATTTTACAAATTTTTCTTAATCCGGATCTGGTTTTAATTGTAGTTCTTACACTATAGGATTGGGTTATTAACACACTATACCTGTACCAAGTTACTGCTTATCAAAATATTGGCCGAAATGGATGAAACACCCCGTATCTCGGTTATTAAATTTACTTGCTCTAGTAACCAAGGTTATTTAGAATCACCTAAGCACCCTCTATTTACAGTTAACGTATGTCGGTTTAACTATGAAACACCCTGTATAAATTTATATAAATTCAAAAATAGGAGATGCCAATATCGTTGATGTAGTTGGGGAAACTTCAGATATCTCTACCAGTAAGAGGAATCACCTGAATTATCTGGATCTGGAAAATGGTTTCCGGAAGTAAGATTTTAATCTAGAAAGTTAAAAAAACAGGAAAACATGATTTAGAAGCAGAAAACAGGGACACTGCATTTTTAAGAAGTTGAAGCTAAACCTAGATTTGTCACTTTTTAACAGCTGAAAAATCTAAACGAAAATTAATTGAAACAAAACACCAAAAATGTTTGATGATTACAAATTTTTCGAATCTTTGGCGAGAATTATTTGGCATCTAGAAAAGCGTATAATGATCAGAAAATCAATAAGGTTTAAAACGTTATCGATCTTCTTTGGATATTTTATTTCTTTCATAAACGCAAATTGCAAGTGCTCTGTCAAAGAAACGTAATGTTATTGCTGCTCTTTTGGATATAAAAGATGCTTACTATTCCGATTGCCAAGAAAATATAATCTTGTTGGTAACAGTTTTCGTCTTTATCTAAAATACTCTAGCTATTCTATCTTTGTGTATGGTCTAGAAATGTTTCAGGAATTTAAAAATTATTGAATTCAGCAGAAGATCTAGTAGTGAAACTCTATTGTTGTTGACCACCATAAGTTTTTTGATTATAGACTCTCATGGAAACAACATATAAGAAAAATTAGTTTCGCTCTTCTTCATTGGTTTACTGAAGAAACTGTACTTGTCAATAACTCGTTATATCTCTTAAGGCGCAATCATTTGTTTCTTAGATTGCCGTGACGATATTCCAGGCAAGAAGAAGACCATTGCCATATACTCTGACAGCCAAGCGGCTATAAAAGCAATTAGCTCCATGCAAGTTGACTCCAAACTTGTATGGGATTGATTAAAAACCCTACAAGAGTTGGGCAGTCAAAACAGACTGTTTTGTCACTTAAACATCAATCTTTTGAGGAGATCTTCGACAAGTATTTTTAAAGATCATTAACAGATCCTCTTTTGGCTTAATTATCTTCAGTTATGTCTCTAAAAGTAAAAACCAGGGCTTAGGATGATCTATTTCTACATCACATTCCATAATTACATCTAATATGTTACTTCGTCAGTGTCCGCACAGGAGAAATGTTTAAATGCGGATTTCAAGAAAATGGCGCTATATGTATACCAACGATCAGTATCATCCCTAGTATTATCATTAAATCTAACCTATATTCGATTCCTCGTTGGCATATCAGGGAATGAAAGAGCCGATCGATTAGCAGCTGATGCGACAATATCCAACAGTAAACGAAGGTATAGAAATATCTCAAGGTATTCTTTAAACGTTCCATGTTCTGGCAAAACTACTGGAGCAATCCACATTCGAAACAACATGAAATTCGACATATTATACGATTCAAGATATTTAATACAGATTGTTGGCCTTTTACTTCGGAATTTATCAGTTGTAAAACAAGCACATCATGGTTGTACCAGTCCTAAATCTGGAAAAAGCGAGAAGGCACGTTCTTGTTTCTTTATGAATGTAAAAAACCTGAATATTTACAAATGAAAGTAGACATATACACCACAAATTTGAACTAAATAAATAAATGCTCAAAATTTTACCTGTGGTTTTGGAAAATATCTAATAATAATGTATGCAAATCTTTACAAACCATGATAAGAACTATTCGAGGTCGTCTCAAAGTTTTAGATACATCGAGTCATTTAAAAAAACTAGTACAGACACAAATTTGAAATCTTTTCCAATTGATAGACGATGACTTATTTTTCTGGAAAACAAGTTACCTTATGAACTAACGGAAGGCAAATTCATAATAAGTAGGATCTGCTTCAACGTTTTATTAAATCTGGATTTAAAAATCCAATACACGAACTTTTCTTAAAATACACAATTAAAAAAAGGGTATCAGAAATTCGTATAAAGCAAAAGCGACGATCGATGCTTAAATATTTTGGAAAACAAACTCTTAAGTAATTTGTACTGTCCAAAAGCATGGCCTACCCTTATTTAGATTACAACGAAACGGAAGTTTCTTAATAAACATTGTAATTTGATTATAAAGTTGTATGTAAAGTAACGCTGAGATGCAAACGGGGGAACTTTCAAGTTTTAAAGTCTAAAATGTAAACAGTCTGTCGAAATGAATTTAATTTACTGTTTATTTCGTATTTCGTGTTCGACTTGAGTCATAAATCACTTCGGAGACACGAATTTTAATTAGCGCAATAGATTTTCTCGTTTTGCCCTTATATATTTCGTTCTACTTTTGTTCAACACTCGTTAATAGAATTTATTGTTAATGGAAAAACCGTCGAGAGGTGTATTACATCCAGTTCGGATGCTTTTTTTGACGATTTCGACAGGCCATTTTATTTTAACCAGTACACAACTATTCTAAGCAACTAGGTGGGATAAGAATTGCGTTTGTCAAGTTTGTCTCACTGGAAAGTTACCAAAGAAGCTGCAACTTGTAAATTCTACCATTGCCTACTAAAAGTGGATTACATCGACCGTAACAGATCTAAGTATAAGTAAGTCAGTTATTGGCGCCAATCTACTCTATAATACAAACACGGCCTGCCTCCCACTTTGACCAATAGGAAGAATATTTCCAATTTGATCACGCGCTGATAAATAAACAAACGCTGGCCTCTGCGATTTGGATATAGTACAGATTAGGAAATAAGCAAAACGATCTGTTCTTCAATCAATAGAATCAATCAATTTCAAAACACATTCCCAACACCAGACGTACAAAGCCAATTTATTTGTTGTATTTTATGACTTTAATAATCTTTTTAATCTTACATTCGATTGTTACAAAGTACGTACTAAATCCTTCCTTGTTAGTTTTGAAGTTAAAGGTGCCAAAAGATTTTTTTGCACTAACCGGTCAAATAATTTGTTCAAACTGCAATTAATCCACGTTTGTGGTTACTTTGCAGCATCCAATGAAAAATTTAATTTCTACATTTTACAGTGTTGTATCACTTTTTTCAAGGTGATATATTTTTCCTAAAGTTCACTTAGTCAGCGTTACCAAAAAAGTTGGAAAACTCGTCAATCTACTCTTATGATTAGGGACACTTCAAGATTAACAAAAAAAACCCGATCATAATCTAACTTTCATGCTTTTCCTATATAGTACAGTCACTGAAGGTTTTCACCTCCGATTTCGTTGAACTTCCATCGATTTTCATGAAAATTGGTGAGTACTTAGAGGATACCTCAAGAAAAAAAAGTGACATGGTGCCAACTTGCGCTTTTACCCTGGGGGTGGATGCCACCCGTGGGTGGAAATTATTTTATTAAAAATAACCCCAGGAATCGATAGAGGTACCAATTCTAAGCAAAATTTGTAATATAAAGTTATTAAAATAAATCAATACTTTTTGAGTTATTAAAGATCAAAGATTTTGATTTTTCGTGAAAAAATGCATGTTTTAAGGCGGGTTTTCATAAATAACTCAAAAACTATAAGTTTTTACAAACAAGTTGTTATTACCAAAATTGAAGCTAATAAAAAATCGAATAAATTCCTTACTTTAAATACCTTTTAATATTAATTCAAAGTGACTTATAGGTAATTGAATGTTTATTTTTTTTGGCGAGTACTAAAATCTAAGTATTCAAGCTTAAATAACGTGAAAACGATACATTTTATAAAATATACTTACTGAACACTATTCAAAGTACTCAGAAGTACCTATCAAATGAGGTCTAGAAGAAGTTGATAGCATCAAAATTAGGCAAGTTTTGATGAAAATAAGAGGACCCTTTCGAATTTTTTAGGAAAAAGTGAAAAATAAAACATACGCCATTTCCACAAAAATTAAAATTTATAGTAATCCCTATAAGACTTTCTTTATTTTAGTATAAGTAATGACCTCAAAAAGTTTGACCGGTTTAAAATGCATATTTTTGAAAAAAATCAGAATTTTTAAAATTTTGATAATACTCGATATACGTAAAAAATGTAGAGAACGAAATCTGAGTTTTTGTTATCAAAGATTTTACTTTTTTTTGTAGGATAAAAAATAACCGAGATAGAAATGTTTAAAGCCTAAATTTTACTGCGAGAACCATGTAACCGGGGCCCTTTAACCTTTTATCTTTTAAAAAATAAGGGATTTAAAAGATTAAATACGATGTTATAGCCCTAAAAATTACCTTTTAAATGGTTTTTGGATGAACCTGATATCATAAAAATTAGCGGAGTTATTGTAAAAAAAACTAATAAAATGGAAAAATTTTTGGAGCAGAGATTTTGTATGTATAAATAGGAAAAAAGATAGATAGTAAGAAGTAGACTTGTCGATAGGTACATGCTCACGAAATATACATGTGTGGGTGTATTTATGTATATTTTGAAGGTAGAAAAAGTGAGAGGAATTCTGTACATCTAAAATATACTCAATCCCAAAATGTTCATGCAAATCGATGGAGGTTCACCGAAATCAGAGGTAATAGTTGATTTTTACCTTCATTCACTGTACTAATAGATTAGACTAAAATTTCCGATAAGGACTGGAACTGTGCCGGTGGGCAATAATTCAAAGTTTTAAAACGAAATCGATATCGGCGACTGTATCAGATTTTAAAGTAATATTTCGAGAATAATGGTTTCAAGTTTTGTTTCATTTGTTTCCAAATTGGTTCAATTTTCGGTGCTTTTCTCCGAATTGAAAATTGAGCATAACTGAAAATTAATCTATCGAAAGAATGTTTAACTTCGGGTTCACTTAGGGTAAATTGAAAACTTGATATTGCGTTTTTCTGAAATGAAATGAGACGCAATTTTGTCGAGATTTTTTAATTAATTGAATAAACAACAAGGATAGATCCAGGGAGGATTAACGCGTCATTCTCTATAGTAGATGAACTTTTGCTACTACTTTTATTTTTTTGTATATATATTCCGATATGTATTTAACAAATATGATATTAAAATTTTTATAATTTGTTATAATTTCGAAAAAAATGATTTAATGTAACAATTTGTACATAAAAAAATTTTGGAGACCATTTTTATTTGATTTGCGTATTAATACCTTAACGCAATTAACTTAGGGCCACGAACAGTTCCCTGTGGAACTCCCAATTTCCAACAAACCTCTGTTTCGTGTAAAAGCACGAGTTGTACGTGACGTCCACTAATTATAATGAATTCAAACTAAGCTTGTCTTCGTAATTAGCGAAAATGCTACCTGTGCTAATGCCTCTAATGCAAATGGCGTCCGCACGTTGAAAAAGACTCCCCTGTTTTGTTTTATGGTAATAAGCCTTATGGCATAAATTCAAATTTTGCCCTTTCAGATCGACAAATCATATTTGGCGAGGCCGCCTGGGAAATACTTTAATGTACTTGTGACAGTAAATATTATTATTACAGGTTCGATTTTATCATAACGTTGTATCGGCACTGTTATCAGTGTGGCGGCTAATTATGGTTATGGGGTGTATAAAAAATAATTATCTAATGTATTCGGTTACTATTGTGCAGGGGTGGAGCCGGATCATGTGGTATTATGTAGGAATAGTTGAGCGATAAGTTTCTAGGAAAGTATACATTTTTTATTTACAACAACCGAACCACCTACTGTCCTACGTTTATGTACCATTTTATCTGCTACTTGCCAATTACCGCTTATTGAAGAAGAATATGTCAAACTTAAAATTTTTATTTAATGAGAAAACCAAATACTATAATTTTTAATATTTGTCAACTTGTTTTCGTTACCCTTAACCTAGAAAAAATCATCTAAAGATACAGCTACTTCACAAAATAAGGTGAAAAGCGTTTTGCTCTTCTAAAATGCGACGAAAAAAAATCGTAAAAAACGTAGGTATACGGAATGGGGCAGGTAATGAAGGAAGGAAGACTCTTTATTGGTGTTTTTCCCGTAGCATAGAGAAATTGAGATAATAAAGTTTTTTCTTTTTTAAATTTTTCTTCAAGTGGAATGTGCCGAGTAAAGGGGAATTTAATTTTCAGGAAAAACAAAACGTGAAAAGGTTGCGTTGACTGCTCGAGTGTTATTATTGCAATTTTATTTCTTGGCTAATCTTAATTAACTTCACGACGTTTCTGAGGTACTAAAGCAATTTTTAATCAGGTTTAGATAGCGTGTCTCTCAAAAAAGTGATAAAATTGAAGTCATGATTTGTCTTAAACAAATATGGGAGTATAGTAAAATATGAGACATAGTATTCGCGTAAGCGGAATCCTTTGTACCCGACTCATCCTATTGGTTGGATATTCACTGCACAGGGAAATGCATTCGGTCGCGACAGTAACAGTGTTGATCTTGCCTAGCTCGTTTAAATTCTCTAGGCAGTCCACTCCCAAACCATCTTGGAGTTGATTACGTGGGAGTTCAAAGCATTAATGGCTGCTTGGCTGTCTGATATGATGATGATCTCTTGTCTGCGAAAATTTCTTTCTTTGTTGAACTGGACACATTTTCCGATGGCGTAGATTTCAGATTGGAAAATGCTCGGAGATTTGCCTAGACCTTCGGAATGTTTGGTTCCAGGCTCATTTTTTTTTCATCTGGGCCCATCTGATTCAAGATCTTCGATGTCGCTGAAGCCTATTGGCTTATTGCGTTTGTTGCCCATATATTATTCCACCCAGTCTAGTATTTTTGTACCCTGTACTAGTTTGTACAGTTCTTTTACTGGGTGTCTGTTAAAACTTTTTGGGTCTAATATTGGTTGCCCAAAAAGTGTTTGTCATATTTCACTGTCTCTGGTTCCTTATTGCATAGCCTGCATCTAAGGTCTCCATTGTACAGTCCAATTTTGTTTAGGAACTCTTTTACTGGTGAATGACCAGTCGTGAGTCTTGTTATCACTCTCAGCTTACTTCTGCTCAGTAAGAGTAGTTCAGCTGTTCTTTTAGAACAAGTCTTCCTATGAAGGATTTTCCGTGCTTTTGTCCTGACACATTTTGCCAGTGTTGAAAGTGTCTTTCCCTAATCCAGGTTTTTATAGCCCCTCGGACTGCACACTTCGGTGCTCCGGGAGTTTGTTATGTATCGGGTATTTCTCCTGCCTTGAAATTGCCTTCAGTGCCGCCTGACTGTCTGATATCATTAGGATCTGTTGGTTTTTGAGACCTCTCCTATTACTTTCTCTGATGCATTGCAGAATTGCGTATATCTCCGCTTGAAATTTCTATCTAAGGCATAGCTGTGGCTAACTCTTAGATTTTTGGAGTATATCCCTGCTCCTACTCCCTCCTTGGTTTTGGATCCGTCTGTATACCAGACCTTACCTTGAAGGTTGTAGTGTTTTTTGTCAGTCCATTCAGTCCTGTCTACAATTGACACTCTGAATGGGAAGTTGTATTGTTTTGTCCTATGTTCAGTCTTCATATTGAATATGTCGTTTGACACAGTTCTAACAATACTCATATGGCCTGTTCCCTCCATTCGGGGGTTCTGTAAGTTTTTTAGCCTATAAGCACCCATTCTTGCCTCCCCTTGCACCACTAGGTGCAGAGGAGCCAGATCTAGTAGATTCCATGGCCGCTGTGGGCGTGGTTTTTATCGCCCTTCCAGGCCCATATATTGCTATTCGTGTTCCTTCTGTTGCTCTAGAACCATCTGTGTACCATTTAATGGAACTTTTCTTGACCGACCCATTATTCGATTACCACAGCGATAGCACATGTTTTTATTTTTTTTATGTAAACTCTTATCACTCTGGGTCCCGAGCTATAAACTAAAGGAGATCACTTCTTCGCGGCCGGATAGACCCTGCACTAATTCGTTTAGCTGCCCTAAACATAAAGGATCAATGTTATATTCTACCTATAGTATCGTTTAATAATCGAAATGTTTCGAAAGCAGAAAGTTCCTAGTCCAAGTACTTTAATAATCTAGATTTAATTTTCAATATTGGACATTAATGGATTTCTCTCCACCATGCAGGAACTTGACCTTGGTGAGAAAACCACTAAACCAGTCAGGGCAACCATGAAGAATACCTACCGCTTTTAAGGTAAAGTCTAGAGGAGTGTTATCTGAGAGCTTTCCATTGAAACAGGAATCAGATAAAAAGAGCTAGACTAAAGCTTGGATACAAGAAAATGACCTCAGTTTCCCTTGCCTAGCCATTATTAATGACTTCACCCTACTAGCCAACAACTTACAGGAGGCAAGGCACCATTAATTGAGTCTATATAAAACACCAATAGTAAACAGGTACCTAGGAGAACGAGAGCTTAGACATCAGGTGCACCAAGTTTGAGATGGCCTGCAGGATCTTGTACACCTCCAAGTACCAAATTGAAAGAATACAACTCAATCAAGTGTATATCGATAAATTGCTATGGATAGACACTCAGAAAACTAGAACTCAAGAACAGGAAGATCTCGAGGAGAGTACTATGACTATGATGAAAATGACATTAGTTTCCTACGGAAACTTGACCCGTCAACAGGATCCTCACAGTGTCTGCTAGAGGGAAGGCCTTTATTGATTACCCCAGTAAAGATATTTTCTTTATAACATGACCAATCTTCTCTATAAGAAGCCTGTTCCTTCTTCCTTTGATTCTGAAAAAATATTCACTCTAAAGTGATTACGTTTATTGTAAAAAATGCTCCAACTACCTGTCGTTTATTTTAACCTTCCGGTAAATTGAACTTTAAGGACATTTTTACTCGAAGAGATCTTTCATAAGTTAGACATTCGTTTTCCGCTATAAATTAAAATTCTAAAAATATCCAGAAAATACATACATATTCCTATAGGACCGGCGGTCCTTTATTGTGCCGAAAGCAACATTTGTCATACACGAAGGGCCATCAAACGTTAGCCAACAAACGTTTTGTCATGCCCGCTGCTCTCCCTCGTGCCCTTTAATGTACGAACGAGGAGGTGAAACAGTTACAATGCAGACCTAGTCATTTTTCAAGTGCCTTTTGAAATTTCTTTATCAAAATGAAAATAAGTTTTCCACAAATTGCATGAAGTAGAAAGCGCCGTAAATGAAATTAAAATTTAGATTTAAAACTACTTATTTGGTAGAATTATAAACAACATACAAAAAATCCCCAGATCTGGGGAAATCAGTTTTAAATTTCTCCATGTCTGGGTAAATCAGTTTCAGATTTCCCCAGGTCTGGGTAATTTTTTGTAAGCTAGATTTTGGTGGTGGTAATATCGCGATGGATTTTCTCAGGTTTACAAAAGTTTACCTCATAATTCCTTAACTTTTGTTCAAAAAAACTTACCTTCTTCATCACTTCCAACCATGGAGTACCGATCGAATCCACTGAGATTCCTGTGCGTTCCTAGGCCAAAATCGTCTTTAGTCCATTGCAAAATACCGCTTTTTCCTATCACCCTACACGGCAAAGTTACTTTAGATCCTACCACAGCCGTTTGATCTTGGGGTTCCATTGCGAATTTCTGTTCCCGAATTGGATCGGAGCCAGAAACGAAAAAACAAAAACTTGTTATCCGGAGTAGAAGTAACAGGAATTTACGTGATGACGTCATTGCTGATTGTCTTGGCGTTTTTCTGAAACAAGAGAAAATCGTTAAAAATCAAATATTGGTGGTTCGTAGTCGGTATATCTTCGAAGTTATCGCCCATTAAGTTTTGGATCCAACTTAACGATTATTTAGAATATAAAAATGAATACACATATATGAATACATTCATTTTTCACAATTTTAATAGAAAGTTTATTTATGGCTTATGCCTAATGATATTTTTTGTAATGTAAATAGAACTGCCACATATAATGAATTTTAACAGCCATAATATTGATTAATGTTAAAGCTGTTTCTACTTTCTTTTAACGGTATAAAAAACCATTAAAATGTTTATTATCTGGATAGAATAAAAAATAAGAACTAAGGCTCAAAATGAAGTAGAACCAGTATATTAAAAAAGTTAATATTTAGAATGCAGTTGCGCTATAAAAAAAGGAAAAATGTTAGTATATTAGAATCTCGGTTTTCAGCTCTAATCAATTCTCAAAAAAATATCTACGTGAAATATGGCCGAGCTAAAAAATCGATTGATATTAAATTCTAAAGAAAATTACGTTCTCAAGGAGATAAAAAAATTATATCAATGTGTCCCGAAGCCAAGAGCCTGTCAGGACGGAAAACTTCCTTGTTATCAACCAAGAATGATTTATCTCCTATTTCCCCCATTTTTGTTTCGCTCCTGTTTTTTCCCAGAGGCATTTAAAAGTCGATTTGTCACTTTGGTCTATTCACCCGACTAGGTAAAAAACGGTCTTTTTTCCACGCGCAATTTTTTATTTTTCCGGAACACACTTATTTCTTTTGTTCAAGTGGGAATATATTATTTCTTTGTTATAAACGAGTCTACCGATTTCCATAAACTACACACCTCAGATGTTTATTTGATAGAAGTTGAACAAGGATGACATCGCCTATATACTCAATTAAATCTTTGTTCGTAAGAACTTGATTTTAAACTTCATTCTTATTGATCATTTTTAAAAAAGGTGATCCTATTATCTCCTTACTACCCATAATTTCAAAAATCTTCCAAAAGTGTATTGCCATCCAAGTAATAAAATTTTTTGATGAAAATGACCTATTTACATCCTGCCAGTTTGGATTTAGGAAAAATGAAGTACTGTCATCGCTGTCCATTGTGTTCCCCATGATACTCTTACGGAAACTTTGCAAATACGGTTTTAGCTCTGAGACAGCACTAAACTTCTAACTTCTTATCTGACAGACAGAGAACAGGTTGTGAGTGTGGGTGGAGTGTCTTCAGCACAGAGTGAAATATCAATAGGAGTTCCTCAGGGCTCTGTTTTGGGGCTTATACTTTTATACTTTTTTTAATTTACATTAATGATTTACCATTAATAGAACCAATCGGTAAATTCACTCTTTTTGCTGACGACACAATAGTCGCTTGTTCCGCCTATTCTCTTGAGACTGCAGAGCTAGAGATGAATGTTTTGCATAGTGGAGTTCAGGAATGGTTTAACATGAATCGATTGCATCTTAATGTAGACAAGACAAATAAAGTTATTTTCACATTAAGACCAACTGGCAGGTCTAGTGATATGACGGTTAAGTTTTTAGCAATGGCATGCACACGTTGATATTGTTGCTGTAAAGTTAATAAGCTGTATATTGTTACGTACTATCTGTGTGTAAAAGAAAAATTAATTTTATTGAATATTTATTTTTATTATTTGATTTATTTAATTTTGAGTTTTAGTACATAACCTATAATGTTATTATTGATTTTATTAATAGATTAACCAACCTCGACTTTAGCTCTTTAATTAGGTTTGTTGTTAATTTAATATTTATAACAACTTTTAAATTTTACCTATATCTTTTTGTTCTTATTGCCTTTGTTTGTTGTGGATAATTTTGTTGAGAGCCATCTACTGTCAAGTAGAAAATCTGAGAAACTTAAACTCTTCTATTGACCACGTGATTGTAGAAATTAACCTATTATTTTATGTGAAAGAGTTGTTTGCCAGAATAATGTAAGCGTAATATTTTTCTTATTTACAAAATCAACAATTAGCACAAATCGTATGATTACTCTCTTACCTTACTCCAATGTTATATTCTAATCTAAGTAATAATTAAAAAAAATCTAACCTAATTAATTGTAAAACTTTTGGCCTTTTTTATTTTTAAACGTTTTTAAATTTCGATATTTAATATAGTAAATTGGTACCTTTAATACGACTTAGACTTTTTTATTCTGATTATTTTTCTAGTCAATTCAAGATGGGATTTGGTACAATATCTTCTAGGAAACCAAAAATAGGAATAAGATAAATTAATCCAGGATACAACTGGATCTGGATAGTATAGTCAGGATACAACAGGATCTGGATTATTTAACAGGAACAACGATAGGATAAATAATTGGACTTCTCTTGATTTTTCTTTAAGTTTTCTTGTTTTACCAAAATATAACCTCACTTATTTTAACAGGTAAATTTCTTTGAATTTTTTTATCTTCAATCAGTATTCGTTTGATTTGATTTTTTTTTGTTTTTATTACGAGGATCGACGTGAACGCTTCAAAGGATTTTTGTAAAAAGCCTCGCTTGACAGCGCGAAATAGTTTTTATAAACCTTCAAATCACAGCTTACTTGATTGGAATTTGACAGTTTCTTAATTTTTAATTTTTATAAAATTCAAAAATTATTAATTTTTTTACTAGCCACCAACTTATTCTAGAGACAAAAACAATAATTTTGATATAATTTTCTCACTATTTCTACTTATATTAAATTTATACACAGACTTTTAATGTTCGTTATTATCGATTCCTTAAATTCCATGAAACTTCATTATTGCTCCCCTTTTTTACTGTATTTCTTTAATTTTAGAAATCCGGAACTCTATTTCTCTGATTTATATTATTTCACTTAAACTTTATCTAATTACTTTGATATACCATGATGGGCGTTTGTAAATTGGGCCCGCGGTTAGGGATTATTTACCTGACCCTACGGATTAAAAAAGGGTAAGTTGGGTATGGGGGCTTAAGGAAACTTCTCGGTACTAACAGTCAGTTTAATGATAGAATGATTTGTTTACCTCAGAAATATTTATAATCTTTAATAAATTGAACTGTTTGTTATTATAATCGCAATTTTATTTATATTTAAATAGGCAAAATCCCGTTATGTCTTTAGTTTGTACTGAATCTTTGGATAAATACAGTGTTTCCCAATTCCCCTGTGAAAGGTTGCTTGTTTCATTTAACACAAGCATGGTATAGGAAAATAGTAAATTTAGGTCTGTCTTCAGTTTATGAGGATGTTCAGTCTGAGAAAGTAAATGGCTTCAGAAGATGTAATTTACCCACCATATATTTTGCCAACTGTTTTTATAAGTCACCCGAATATTTTTAGTTTTTGTGAAGTGCTTATTGAATTCCAATCCCTAGCTGAGCATAAGGGGCCAAAAACTAAACAGAATTTGTATTAGAAGAAAACAAATTTATATTGAAAAACAATTGATGATTGTAAAAACTAATTACTATCTAAATTTGATGTGGTTAAAAAATTGTAAATTTAATGAATGATGTGTTGTATATATAGGTTTAATGATTTATTAAATATAAATAATTGTTTATTAGATATATTTGTTTTTATACATTAATTTGAATTTATAAATTCAGTTCTTTGTTACATTTTACGTAAATACCATAAATCTGTTAGTAAAAATCTTTTATGGTCTTTCAATGTTAAATTTTGATATGTCAAATTTTATAGATTCTTTTACAATTACCATGCTAGAACTAGTTTAAAACATTGTTTTTAAATTACATTCTGTTCTGTGATTACTCAAAATACAATAAGTAATGATTTTATTCATATTAATAAACTTATCTGTTTCTAATCCTTTGTGCTAGATATTAAATTTTTTTATTCTCTTTTCGAGATATTGGAATTAGTTAACCGTTACAATTTATGCCCTTCGATGCTGGTTGTTCCTCTGACAGTGCTTTGAGAACAGCCTATTTTGGCATTTCTTATCCTGTTGCCAATGCTATTTTAGCCTGGGGTCATGTCCCTCACACAAAAAGGTTGTTCTCACTGCAGTGGAGGGCAATGAGAATACTGGATAGGTTGGGTTACATGGAGACATGTCTACTCCAAGATGGGTGTATATCCTAGAGAATATAGGGTACATGGGGATATCCATAACTATGGGACAAGGAGCATAAATATACAAGGTGTAAGAATGGTCCAGCATTTCTGTCTGTACAGTTTTAACAGTTTTACCATATGTTCTCTTCAAAGATAAATTAAAACAAATATTAATCACAAATGTATTTTATTCAAATGAAGAATTTCTAAATTTCACCTTTCCTTTATAACACTCAACTGGTACCTATTGTATCTACTAATAATAATAATAATAATATACGCCCTGCAATTCACTCCCTTACGAGTGAACCCCAGAAGCTCTGCAGCTTGTGCGGGGGAGGGACGGCTATTATTATTATTTGCCGTGGCGCTCTGGGGCGACTTACTGATGCTTGATGGCGCATTTGCTTTACATTTGTGGGAAATCCCAGAAAAACCACACAACACCATCATTATAATAATTATATTTATTAGTATTTTAATGTGACAATCTAGTATTTTATTTTATCAATTTTATTTAAGCAGTAACACTATCATTATTTTTTGACTGATTTTATTTTGCAATTGACAAACTGAAAAATTGTACTGATATGTATTAAATTTGACTTGTGGAAATACTTTTGTATACTAATACTAATAAATGAATTTGAATCTAATTTTTCATTTTAATCTGCACAAACAAAATATTCTAGTCTATAATTTGCGGCAATAATTCCCAAAACAAGTCGAATATCTTTATAAAGTTCGAAGCCTATCGCGGCAACATTAGAGAAAATCTTAGAGAACTAAAACTCGGCAAGCTCGGTGAGTTTTACGGGCTAATGGTGTAGGTCCTCAACTTATTGAGAACTTTTCAGGCAAACGCTCCTGGAAATACCAATTAGGGCACAAGAGGTTCCACTTCCTCTAACTCTGTGAGCTTCTCTCAGAAATCTATACTCTTTAATCCGTACCCCCGAGAAGTAATTAGTTTATATATTTAGGAGGGTGTCTTAAGTGCTAGACCCAACGTATCGATCTTAGCTTCTTAAATGATTTATTACAGCTTGTTTTTGTTTTAAGATTAGTCTCACGCTTTATTATATCTTTGTTTATATTTAATTCGTTCAAAACCGAAAAGTCTGCACATGCGATAGATTCTATTAAAATAAAAAATATATCGATTCATCCTCGTATAGTATTTTTCATATGTAGTACGAGGATCCTTCAATATAAAAATCGAGACTTAAATAAAACTTATCTACCTGTAGGGTCTTTTTCAAGACCGAGTGAATGTAAATTTCATGCGACTAAATACGTTCTAGTGGCCATTTTTCTTGATGGGCGAGCGATCTCCAGTTAAGTAACTCACTCCCTTAAATTCTTTAAAAATTGATAGTAACACTTTGAAATTCCCAGTGATTTGTAGTTAGTGCCCTTTGAGTCGTCTTGCTCCTGAGGAGAATAACCACAACAAGACATTAGAAATGCACATGGAGCTCTGTGTGCTATCTAAAACTCCGTTAGACGAGACAGCTACAACGTGTTGGGACGCGTAAAATGCAAGGAACTACTTGTTCCTCTTGTGTATTACGATCTCGGAATTCCGTTTGTAAAACTGTATGTGTGTCTTACATACTGTGTGCCGGTGTATGGAATATAAAAGCGAATATTACTGCAGTTTTAGACCCTGGGTCTAGAGGCAGAGATATATTTTCTGGTGGAGGTAATTGAGGATCTCTTTATCCGCTCGAAAATTTCCAGAAATACTATAACTCCCTCCTATTATTATTCCTGATATCTCAATATCTAGACCACCCCAATTTAACTCATTTCTTTCGTTCTCTTAGCACTTTCTTGTGATATTTTGTGTCTTCCGCTTGTATTTTCTTTCTTTGATTATCTGTCAGCGTCCAATTTTCCTTGCCACATAATAGAAGTATTCTAAATTTCATGTTTTTAGAACCAACGACTTAGTTCGAGCGTTAATATGTCAGTCAGGTAGTCAGGACTTTTTGAGACCATCTAGTTCATCTGTGTCCAGTTCCTAATCGCCTACCGGCACACGATTTTTCATTTTGTGTGGAAATTGTACACTCGATGCATGTGTAGCCTCAAATAAAGTCAATACTGATTAATATAGATAGGGCACATACGGAATTTATACCACGTACAACAATAGCTAGAGCTAGACCGCTATAAGATACCGAGTTGTTTAGAAACTACAAGACTTTGATTAGAACCCCTATGGAAAAGGGAACGGATGATTGTTTTAGTTAAAGGGATATAGAGGAATTTTCAAGCTTAACAAACGTAGATGTTTCTAAGCAGGAGGTTTAGCCAAACAAGTGGTAAATAATGATTTTTTTTAGGTCAATATAAATGCCTCACTTAGAATGAGAAAGATTCCAAAGTTTTATTTAAAAACTAAGTGATTTCGCAAACGAGGCTTAATACTGATTTAATGGTAAAATAGGTCAAAATCCAAAATGTCTGTTTTCTGAAAAACGTGACGCCTGATCTAAATACTTTCGACATCGTTGTATACTAAACTCGTTACTCGCAGGCCATAAATGTTTGTGAGCGAAAAAAATAAAACGAAAATTAAAGTAAAAATCCTAAACTCTTTTTGTTTGCGTTGAATTTCTTTTTTGATCTTTTTATTCTATCTCAGCAAAAGAAAGAGAAGCTATTAACTCGAGAAAAATTCCTTATTGTTCATTGAGGATAAAAAGAGCCCTGCTTGCTATACAGAAGAACATTCTTTCATTCAAGACGTGACTTTCATATTTTGTCGAGAAGAAAATGGAAAATTAAGTCGCCTGTGTTAAAAAATTCCAATTTGTTTTGATTTTTTCTTAAATCGAAATAGATGGATGATGGTCCCTGGTTTAAAATTGTGTGGTATTATTTAGATTCTAGTCTGCACAAGAATTCTAAATTTTATCAGGTGCATAAAATAATTTTCCGCCGTGGTTTTATCAAAAATTGGGCATTTATTGTGAAAAAACTGAACCTAATGTTTTATTCGTTTGCAACTACTCTTTCATATCTTTTTGGCAGAATATTACGGATACTGTTTTAAAAACACCCTGTGTATATAGGATATTTTTGTCCCAACCTGACTAAGTCAGATTAGCAGCTTGAGTGGACTGTATTTCTGCATTGTAAGGGCAGGTGTTGCTGGTGGTTGAGGACGGTGAAATAATAGATTTACCTTAACTAACAAACTTCTATTTCATAAAAAGTAGTAACATTGTGGTACCAATAAATAACAGCTTTTTATAAATTTTTGGCAATTGCTCAGAAGTTATTTCTTCTATTTTTTAAAAGTTACGAAAAATGAATCAAGTTCTACAATGCTAAATTATTTGACTATGAAAATATGCAGTGTGAAATGTAACGAAATATGTTGAAAATGCATGGATTTTTAACAGATACTACTTTGGAAAAATGCTTCATCTTTTGAGGCTATCCACGAATCGTTCAACGTTTCTCGGATCAGTTCATATGGAACCCAATTGGCTTGTATTTAATCATTCAAATTGCTTGTTAAGTCACTCCTAATATAAGTGCAAGTTCTTCTTGATTCAATAATGCTTCTAATTCCTTTTGAAATCACTCACAACTTCTTTCACTTAAGGCGACCTCACCAAATGCTTCTACAAGCAATCTATAAGCCTCATCTGCAGTATTCTTCAAATTCAAGAAGTAAATCAAAAGAATTTTAACTTCCTGGTGGCGTCAACTTTTGTCAAGCGGCGGAAATTTTGAAAGTTTGAACTCTTTTGCCATGTAGTTAAAGACTTGGTTGACGCCATATTTTTTTTTCAAACTTAAAAAACTTTTTTAATTCAGTCTTGTTATTATAATAAACTGAATGGCTAAGTAAGAGACCCTTTTCGCTTAATAATTCAATGTTTTATGACACGAAAAGCGACATGGTGTGACCTTTTTAAAAGTCAACTTTGTTAGACCCTTTCATTAGTCTCCTTGGCGCTCAGAGAATAATATACAACAAGAAATCGATGGAGAGAACAATAAGAGCACATTATGACACTAAGGAGGAAACAAAAACGGTAATAAATCATTTGAAAGGATGAGGTCGATTCTAAAGGACAATATGCAGAAGTAATATTTGAAATTACGTATTTAGTTCGAAGCCAGATAGCTTAGACAACCAAACAATAATAACTAATCAATATATAATTGCTTTTAATTATTTTCACATTTAACAATCAATAAATTACACTAATAGAAACATTTAGAGCTTCCTCGGCGGAAAATCTGGTTTAATATAAATAAATAAAATATTCAAAATCCTGTTGACAGCCTTTTATTTGTTTGACCCAAATAATTCTTGATACATTCATTTAAAATTACTCATTAATGTAAATTTGAAATATTGATTGTACCTCGTACTGTTTTGTCGAAGTCATAGACAGGGATCGATAAATATATTTTGAATAAATTAAATGTAAGTCAGTATTTCACAAATTTTGTTAGTCATAGCCTTGTAAAAGATGTAAAATTATAGGTATTTAACAAATCATTCTACTATATTTTTTTCAGTAAACGAACTATTTAGAAGCAATCTAAAACGCAGCAGGAAACAAAAAATTTAATTCCAATTTCTCGTAGCTGGGAAAAAACACAAACCGTCGTTCCTTCCAATTACAAAATTTCCCTCTTTTTGGCTTTTTCCTAATTCGACATCGGATCGTCTGCGGATTCAGGATGAAGGAAAAAGGACTATTACTCCATGATTATCATCATCAGGAGGGGAACGAAAAGGGAACCTTCGGAATCTTTAATTATTCGCAGAAATACCGTCTGCGCTAATGGTACAGGCCACCCATCCAACTCGGATTAATTAATCATTTTGAAACAATTGAATTCCTGCAGTCTATTTAACAAATACTGTCTGCGTTCCTGCGGACGCTAAATCGAGAGAGCGACTCGTCTCTCCTCAGCCCTCAGTTCGGTTTAGAGATGAAATATAAACCACCTCAGCAGGAACGGGGAATTCCTGAATCCTGCGGAATAGCGTTATGCTAGATTACGTTGCTATCAATAAACTGTAGCTACAAGGATGTCTAACAAATGGAGTCACACATAAATCTTAGAATTGAAATTTCTTGCCGGATGTAAAGGAAACTGTACAGAGTGTTTCTTCCTGCTGATATAAAAATAGTTAAATGAGAACAACTTTTTCTGTAATTGAATATTTTAACAATTTCCGATTATGTATGAATAAATTATTTAATTCGGACTTTTGAAGTTAATTTCTGGATTTGCCACTGATGTCTGCCAACATGTTCTGAAGGTTGCAGACGAAAGTGGTGTCACAGTAGAAGATTCTGAACAAAATATTACGTATTGACAATTTAAATAAATAAATGAGTTAATTTCTCCTCAATACATTCAAAAAGTTTTGATGTCGGAAAGGGAGATCTAGAAATGAATCTCCAAAGGCTGTCATGTCTCGACTGCAGGTATAGGTAATTCAATCGTTTTTAGATGTGCTACCATCTATGGTAAGAAGAGAGTATTGACATTAAATTTTGACTGAATCTAGTCAAGATGTCACTCTCTTCTTTTTTATCCCTTTCAGAGATTAATACAAAGTGAGTAAAGATATAGCTATTGACTTGTACGAGTTTGGAATTTTATTTATTGGATTCGAAAAGCCTAACTGATGAAGTCGAAAGACAGAAACCGGTCTTAGGATGTCGAATCTAATAAATTAAAATTCCTTACTGGTTTACTCACTTTGTATTAATCTCTGAAAGGGATAAAAAAGAAGAGAGTGACATCTTGACTAGATTCAGTCAAAATTTAATGTCAATACTCTCTTCTTACCATAGATGGTAGCACATCTAAAAATGTTATCTTATAGCGGATATAGCTATTGACTTGTACGAGTTTGGAATTTTATTTATTGGATTCGAAAAGCCTAACTGATGAAGTCGAAAGACAGAAACCGGTCTTAGGATGTCGAATCTAATAAATTAAAATTCCTTACTGGTTTACTCACTTTGTATTAATCTCTGAAAGGGATAAAAAAGAAGAGAGTGACATCTTGACTAGATTCAGTCAAAATTTAATGTCAATACTCTCTTCTTACCATAGATGGTAGCACATCTAAAAATGTTATCTTATAGCGGATATAGCTATTGACTTGTACGAGTTTGGAATTTTATTTATTGGATTCGAAAAGCCTAACTGATGAAGTCGAAAGACAGAAACCGGTCTTAGGATGTCGAATCTAATAAATTAAAATTCCTTACTGGTTTACTCACTTTGTATTAATCTCTGAAAGGGATAAAAAAGAAGAGAGTGACATCTTGACTAGATTCAGTCAAAATTTAATGTCAATACTCTCTTCTTACCATAGATGGTAGCACATCTAAAAATGTTATCTTATAGCGGATATAGCTATTGACTTGTACGAGTTTGGAATTTTATTTATTGGATTCGAAAAGCCTAACTGATGAAGTCGAAAGACAGAAACCGGTCTTAGGATGTCGAATCTAATAAATTAAAATTCCTTACTGGTTTACTCACTTTGTATTAATCTCTGAAAGGGATAAAAAAGAAGAGAGTGACATCTTGACTAGATTCAGTCAAAATTTAATGTCAATACTCTCTTCTTACCATAGATGGTAGCACATCTAAAAATGTTATCTTATAGCGGATATAGCTATTGACTTGTACGAGTTTGGAATTTTATTTATTGGATTCGAAAAGCCTAACTGATGAAGTCGAAAGACAGAAACCGGTCTTAGGATGTCGAATCTAATAAATTAAAATTCCTTACTGGTTTACTAATTCAATCGTGTTAAACGGTGGCCAGTGTGACGTAATCGACAGATTTCTTAGATAGATATGCAGAACAAAAGGTCAAAATCATGTCATAACATCATAAATGAGGATTTAAACACCAAACACGTGTTTTTTTTCTTCCATGAGAAAATAAGATAGTTTAAAGGAAACATTACTTTTTGACGTTTTAATGACTTAAGTTTTTGCCGTTTTGATCTGCTTATTTATCTAAGAGAACTCTCGATTACTACTTTGCACTGCTATCATCGCACTACATCTATCTCGCCCTGATACGCTGAATCATATGTCGTCCCCTTTTATATAGTACACATAGATATAGAATAAATAAGATAGAGTTTGAAAATGAGTAAGGAATTTAATTTATCAGATTCGACATCCTAAGACCGGTTTCTGCCTTTCGGCTTCGTCAGTTAGGCTTTTCGAATCCAATAAATAAAATTCCAAACTCGTACAAGTCAATAGCTATGTCCGCTATAAGATAAAATTTTTAGATGTGCTACCATCTATGATTAGAAGAGAGTATTGACAATTTTTAAAGCAAATAATTCCCGATGTATTGGGGTTGCATACACAATTTGCATTGTGTTGCAAAGCTTTTATTTGACTGATTCTAGTCAAAATGTCACTCTCTTCTTTCGTATCCCTTTCAGAGAAAATTGTCAATACTCTCTTCTAATCATAGATGGTAGCACATCTAAAGATAGAGTTTGTTTATATTTCGGCGCTCGCCAAGAACAAGCAACAGTCTAAGCCAAGTGTTATTAAATTTATATTTCTAGTTTCAATGTTGTCGAAGTTATTCTAATTTTTTCCGTCATTGCCAAAATCCTAAATCTATGTAAAAATTATCTTGGTAAATGAGATATTTTGTTTCGCTAAAATAATTGTACATCTACGTCAACACTAATTTTCGAAACTAATAACACAACAAATTATATTGATAGATAAATATTGACAAATATACTTTACCACGATTTAAGTTTAAACCATTTCTACGGAAATTTGTTATCAAGCGTTCAATTTTTATCAATGATACGACTAGATTTATTGTGTTTTATATATTAAATTTTTCTTTTTCAAATTGATTTAAGTTGATTGACAAATATGATTCAAACAGTGCGCTGTGTGCAGCAAACTGGATTATTTAGATCCCGATTTATCATTTCAGCGGTAAGTTACATGTAAGATTATAAACAAGCCTCAGGGGCGCAGAATTAGTATTTTATCGACTGCATATTCTCTTTAATAATGCCTAAAGGATCGTTTTAACTTATTGCAACGACTTATAATTATGTAGGTTTCATATATTTTGTTAAAATTAAATCACATTTTGTTTTTCTGTCAAACTACTACTATTTAAGTAATATTTTTCATTTAAACAGTTATACGAAGACATTTAGGTGAAATATTTGGTACTGCTTGTTAGGATTTGAGGAAGTGAAGGTTCTACCTAAAAATGCTTACAAATACCTATATGTATTTCTTTTTTTATTAAATTTAGGCTATAAGATTTAAAAATGCTTTGGGGAAGCTTTACTAAAATGCAAACATTTTTCACTAGAAAAAAGGTACTTGCAGTAATATAGGGTGTATGCTACATAGAACACCTCTATTCATTCATCATAATGTCATTGCATTGTTCTTATATCTTTTAAGTTATAAAAATGCAGGAGAGTTATTGAAACAAATTGTGTGCTTAGATACAAGACGAGCAAATATTGAGAATAATTGCCTCACAAAAAAATAGTAGATGTAGAAATTTGTTACTGCTGCCAACATTTTCGTTAGTTGATATTTACTAACAATTTTTTCTGTTGCAGGTTCGATAATAATAAAACGGTTTATATATTTTTCAGGATTTATTTAAACATAGAAGATTCCGACTACACCAACATTATTTTTTTTATTTCAGGACGAGACAACTAATAACTCATCAGTGTTTAATTTGTAGTTACTTCAATCCCGAATGTACTAATTATATAATTTATAGCAGAGCACTGCATACTTTATATGCACTTTACGATTACTCATTTGATTAAATAAATATATTTTCATTAGTATTTTAAATTTCGTATGTAACCGACGTGGTAAAATTAAAATCGTTAAAAAAAATAAATATATTGTGTCACATCCCACTTCCCTCTGAAACGGTACGCCCATGCATCGCAGCATAAATTGGACGCCATGTTCTAGCATTTTCCATATCTATCTCACTTCATCCTTGGGCACGGAATATTTGAAACTTATGAATCTGGGATTTTAAAACAAATCTCATACATCATAAAACTTTAACAAAAAAAAGTTGTTTGAAAAACACCTCAAAAAGAAAATTCCAATATCATACCTACCGGAATAACCTAATTGAATTGTACCTACCTGAATAACCTAATTGAATTTTGTACTAGAAATGGAGAAGGAAAAAATGCTGTGACGTGGAGAATGGCATTAATTTAGCTGGTAAAAAACTCGAACCATCCGAGTCTCACAAATGTAAACCTTGATGAAAATAAAAAAGAAAATGGCGAGCTCACTCCGGGACATCAAATATATGTTTTAATAAACTCTGCGATGGTTAGGTTGATTTGCACCATGTCATCAACTTTATTTAGTTAGGTGTCAAGAGGAGAAACTCGAGTTACGAAACGCTCGTAAATCAGGTGCCAATATGACTGCATACAGAGAAAGAATTGTTCTATCATAGGCGGAGAAATATTCACGATCGCCAAATTATATCTAGAAAATTAATGGTTTTGAATCAATCAAAAACAAGTTTTCTGATATATTGTGGTCAGTAGGGCCCACTCTAGGGGGCGGACAACCCGGACATTTGTCCGGGGCGGCAAATCTTAAGGGCGGCATTTTGGCATTTAATGTGACAAAATATTGATAAGTTAAATATCTAATTAAACGAAATTTATACATGTTGATTTTTTTCTTTTTCGTATTTACCTACTGTACATGTCTGAAAGCTAAAAAAATTGTAATCCTTATTTCTGAAGAAAACAACCATACATTAATTAACAAAAAAGGCTTGGTTTTGATGTCGCGTACCGCATAGAACAGCAAGCAGGGCACCGTGTGAACTTGTTTAAACGATAATAGGAATACCATGCATTGACTTGTTTATTACTTCTAATATAAAAAGGCAGCTTCAATACACGTCGCGGTGGTGAAGTACTGAAGTGCAAGTTTATATTACGTAGAATCTATTCTTAAATAAAGTGGTAAAGGGTAAATCTTCATTTTTAATTTTTATTATTATAATTATTTTGTATTTTATATAGTTTAATTTAAGATGTCTGATGATGGAAAAAGAAAACTGTCTTATTACCAGTATAAAAGACGAAGGATGGAAAAGGAAAACCAAAGGCAAAAACAAGTTGGCTCTTTAAATAATTATTTACAGAGTTCGTCTGGTAGTACCAAAACTAAGGAAGACAAAGAATCCCAAATCAAATTCGGTTATAAAAGAAAACACGGAATCGTCAGAGTGATGATGACAAAAAAATAGACGATATTTCTGAATCAACTGGAACTGGTACAATTCCGTCTTCAAATGAAAGCACTATCAAAATTGGCTCTCTACAAATTTTAATAACAGATACATCATTGTGGCCAGGAATTTTAGGAGACGCAGAAAGAAGTTTTTTGGTAAAGCAAGGTCCATCGAACTCGAAAATTTAGCACACATTATTATCCACGAATTTTAAGCAATGAAGAACAAGTTGTAAGAGACTGGCTAGTGTATCCTATTTCAAAAAAAAAACTGCGTATACTGCATTTGCTGCAAACATTTTGGTCGTTTATTCAGTTCCCTTTCAAAAGAGGGTTTTAAATGTTCGAAGCACCTCGTTGAAACTTTAAAAGACCATGAATTTCCCAAAAATCATATTCAGACCCAAGAATCATGGCTAGAATTGAGTCAAAGACTAAAGTGTAGATGCGGCTACGCAAAGAATTATTAATGCTGAAAAAAACCATTGGTTCTGCTTCTAAGAATCGTTGCAATCACTAAAATGCTTGGTAAAAGTTGTCTAGCTTTTCAAGGTACAGGCGACAAGCTATTTGAGCATAATAACTTTTTAAAAATAGTTGAGCTACTATCTGAATTTGATCCCATTAATTAGCCTAATGAGTCACACATTGAAAATACTCCTCAATAGAATATATGCCAAATGTGAACACAACATTGGCAAAGAACAATTTTGATTTCGTAGCGGACTAGGCACACAAGAAGCCCTTTTCTGCATAAGGACACTGCTGCTGGATAGCGTGCATGAGGCTGGTCGAAAATGGGGTATTAATATAAACATCAGGAAAACGAGATGGATGACTGTAGGTAGAATAAACATAGAACCAATTCCGATTACGATCAACGGACACAACATTGAACTGGTATCACATTTCAAATATTTGGGTAGCTGGCTGAACAATGACATAACGTGTGACGAAGAGGTAAGAGCGAGGATTGAAATGGCACGTAGGGCATTCAGCAAATGGAAACCAAATCTCACTAATAGAAAACTCACAGTTCAGACACGGTTAAGAACACTCCGCTGTTACGTATGGAGCATTCTTTTGTACGGATGTGAGACACGGACGCTTAAAGCTGACATCATGAATAAAATGAGATGTGGTGTTATTGGAGAATCCTCAAGATCTCTTGGACTGCACATACTAGTAATGAAGAGGTACTCAGACAGCTGAATAAGGATCGAGAACTCCTGAAAACAAGAAAGGTCAGTTATTTCGGGCATATAATGCGAGGTACCAAATATCACATCCCTCGCCTGATCATTCAGGGAAAGGTTGAGGGCAGAAGATGGATAGGTCGCAAAAAGCTATCGTGGCTACGAAATGTTAGAAATTGTACTGGACTGGGATTAGAACAACTATTCCGAGTAGCGACAGATAGAGACCAATTCAACCAAATTGCCATGGAGATAGCCCACGCTTGAAGACAGGCACGGCACTGACAGAAGAAGAAGAAGAATGGAAGAATGCGTACGAAGAGTGCTCAATAAAGAGGAAATTAAAGCTCACTATCTCGGGATAATTGATATTACATTGGTTTAGTTTTTATATGATATAAGTTGTTTGTTTGATTGTGCAGTAATGCATCTTTGTAATACCATTAACGAGGTACTTAAACGTTTTTTTTTTTATATAATTTAAAACCATTTGATTTTTATTTAAAATAAAGTTATATATTTTAAAAAAGTCCTTGTGGTCAGTCATTTTTATTAAAAAAAATCAGTACCCAATATTATAAACCTAATTAACAGTAAAACTTGTTGAGAGCCACCATTTATTTATTTTGTTTCTGTTGGATGAAATGGGTGTATATAGGAGGATTGGAAAGAGAAATAAATAAAAATGGCAAAACGAAAATCAAAACTAAGCCAAGTGCGACCCTGTCATATATTCATAAAACTCGACATGCATTATAGCTCTGACATCCCTAACTGAAGAATTCAATTCTTTTTTGTAGTAAATTTGATTTTTCGAATAAGTAGACGTTCGGGGCGAGTGTCGCGTTCGCGAATAGCTTAACACTGGCACTGTCGACTAAGAAAATATGAAATCTTCGAATCAGCATTTCAATTATACGCTGACATACGATTTAACGAACATGACAAAGGATTTTTCGTATCTGGAAAAATAAAAAATGTGGCTTATGACTAGCAATATAAATAATGTGAATAAATGATATTTTTAAATTAAATTCTCCGACTGAAAATGGTATTAAAAGGAATTTAAGTGTCACGCATGGAATTTTTTATCATTTTACTGAAAATAACGGTGAAATAAAATACCGGGTGGAACCATGAAATATGAAATTTGTTGGTAATCAAGCGATTTTATTTTAAACCCTTAACGTGTGCGCTCGAGATATTTCGAGCGCGATAAACAAATAAAATTATTTAAAAAATTATGACAATAAGGGTTGTTAATTGAAATATGGGAATATTTTCAAATATTAGTAGGTATTCTACGTATTCTACGACAGGCAAGAGTTTACATCATTTTTTAAACGATTCTTTTGACGTTTTACGCACTTTTTTAAACGTTCAAGCACGTTCTTAGATATTTGCCCTTGATTGTATTTGTAGCAATGTCGATGATTATTTTTGTGTAGAGTCAGCAGTCCTAAATAATTGTCTATCTGATCACTCTGGTCAATTGACTATCTTTAAGTTAAATAGTGAAATAGAATCCGTAAAAACATCAGTGAAACGTATATTTAATAATGAGAATTATAATTTGTTTTTATAGCACATTATAAACGAATCTTGGGATAGTATTTATCAAACCTTATATATTGAAGATGCTTTCAGAACGTTTTCTGAGACTCTTCTTTATTATATCGATATATGTTTTCCACTAGTAAATATAAATATAAAAAAAAATTAAAGTCTAACTGGATTACAACTGGTATACGTACATCTTCCGAAAAACTAAAACTTCTATATTGCATTAAAGTAGCCACAAATTCATCTGATCGTGAAAAATATTGCCCAAGATATAAAAAGACTTGTAGAAAAGTCTGCGCCGCTGCCAAAAAATTAGAATGAGAATTATCCATCTCCTTCTGCTTTACATAAAATCGGGAGATGTCTTACCAACTATTTTCATTGGCCCGATCACAGAAACAGAAGTCTGAAATACTATATTTGAATTGAAGAATTCTAATTCATGCGGAATTGATCAAATTAGTTCCAATATGCTTAAATACATTGCCCATTATATTATTGAACCGTTTTTAATTAACCGATCTTTTCAAGAAGGTGTTTTTCCTAAGATATTTAAAACTGCCAAAGTTATACCACAGTTCAAAAAAGGTGACGTATCATGTATGGATAATTATAGGCCTATAACCATGCTATCTCGTGTTTCTAAAATAGTGGAAAAAATTATGCTTAGGAAAATGGTAGAATTCGCTCTTAAATATAACTAAGATCTACTCAAACTGCTGTCCTAAACTTCCTTAATAACATCTATGATAAATTGAACAAAAACAAAAAAAGTGTAGCTATTTTCATGGATTTAAGCAAAGCATTTGATCTAGTAGATCATGGTCTACTTAATGATAAACTTTGAAAGTATGGTTTTAGAGGAAGAGTTGGTGACTGGTTGAGTTCCTACCTATCTGACAGAAATCAGTTAACAGTCGTTAATTCTTGTCTATCAGAAACACGTTTAGTTAATTGTGGCGTACCTCAGGGCTCTGTCCTTGGACCTCTTTTATTTTTAATCTTTATCAATGACTAGACTGACCCACAATTACCTGTTGACACAAGATGAGAAGCCTTATTGTGAGGGATGTGATACGGAATTAACTGTTAAACACATCCTATGCGAATGTGTATCATTTGAAAGGCAGCGAAGGCTACATAATATACCTAAAACTTTGAATTCTACCTTAGGCAAGGACTGCAATTTTAATAACATCTTTTCGTTTTTGAACTCTATTAATGTTAATTGTTTATAAATAGCAGTATGTCTATTCATCAAGTACAGTCCACAAAATTCTTAGGTGTTCACATAAATAACTCTTTAAGCTGGGAATTTCATATTGATATACTCTGTGTAAAAAACTTTTATCTGCATGTTTTGCACTTTTTAGGCTTAGAAGTATAACTAATAAATCTGTTCTGTTGGCATATTATTACGCACATTACTACTCTCTCATTAGATATGGTTTAATTTTTTGGGGCTCATCAGTTCATGTATTGAGGGTTTTTAAACTCAAAAAAGCTTTAAGAAATATAGCGTCACTGAGGTATTGGCAATCATGCAGAGAAAAGTTTAAGGAACTTCGCATATTACCACTTCCTTGTATTTATATTCTAGAACTTTTAATTTACGTCAAATCAAACCTAGTTTATAATAAACTTCCTAATATTATGAAATCAATAGGACCTTTGAAACTATTTAATAAAAAAGTGGAAAAGTTGTTGATGGATAATTGTTTTTATTCTGTTGAAGAATATTTGGCGTATACCTTTTAACTGTTAAATTTTAGCTATAGTTTATTTTTTTTCTCCTTCCTATATTTTTTGTACTTTTATGTTTTATGTTCCACATCTTATAAACTGTCTTTTGACTTGTCCCATTTCATGTATAACTGATCATATGGACAATAAAGTTATAATTATTATTATTAGTTTAATATACGTTTAACGAAGACGATCGGTTTTAATAATAAATTACAACATCTAAAACGTGCGGGGAAATATTTAGACCCAAAAATTTATGTTGTTACAAATTTTTAATCTCTAACTCTGGTGACTGCCGATTCTAGCTTATTATCTTACAACGTCGCTCTCTTTGTACATTTGAGAAAAACTTAATTTCCTTATTTATCGACTTCCACAATTACTATAAAACGTTAAAGCTTCAGTAAACAATATGAGCTAAAAGGAAATTTTCTCTTAATATACATTACATAACTGTAATTTTTTCACACCAACAAGTAACTACCGTGTCTCATTTCCCGAATAATTCTCTATTTACTTTCATGAATTCTTTTATCGCGATCCTCCCAAAGAGACAAGACATCTTTTCTATGCAGGTAAACAAATTCCTTCCGATTACATCGCTCGTAGTTTCCCTCGCATTTCTACAAAAGTAAGAATTTCGTGTAGTCGAGTTTTCTTTGCGCGACCCAATCTAATTCGAAATTATCTTCTGCCTCTTCTAATTCCATCATAAAAATTCAACAGACTGCTGATACAAAGGCGAAACAATATATTTATACAATTTGAATGGATGTTACTTCTCACTGAACTCACTGGCGTTGCTGAAAGGGAAAACCAAGATCTCATCTAGGAAGATTTTATAGAAACTATCACCATTTCCATAGAAGTAGATGGTTAAAGAGTTTCGGCAAAACTTTCAAGGAATGTCACATATTTATACAAAATGCTTCTTATGGCGGTAAACTGTGAACGGGTAGGAGAAAACAATGCATTTTTAAGATGAAATTGGCATAACTTTGACTTTCAATAGCAGTATAGTGGAGTCGATCTGGCTTTCGAAAACAGACTGATGAAATCGAGTAATTTTTTTTCCCAATCGATGAAATCAGTTCCCCCCCATCATTCCTGCATGAAATGTTTGACCCAGGGGGCGGTGAAGGAGGGTGAAATGCTCTATCTAAAGAACTTGAAAACGGTTTTTCCGACAAATCTCAGCCGGGTTTGATCACACAAAAAACTATTCCTACCAAAATTGAAGAGCTTGACAAAATACGTAATCTCGTTCAAACCTGAACCCGATAACTTAATTAGTTCGCGAATTATCGCGATTTGAAATTGCAAAAATGAAGAAAATTAATTATTTCTTGAGAGGCCTTAATTTTTTGTGAATAAAACGGTATTAATGAGCACTTTTAAGTGCCGGAGGGGGAGGGCGGGAGTAGGGAGGGAGATATGGGGAGAAAACCAATATTATTGAAACGCTTGTAACTTCTGTACTAATTGAGCTAGCGCCACCAGCCGGGGCTCAAATTGTGCACTTGTTCATCTGCTAAAAGATAGCAATACGGAAAAAATTTTATTTTCACAAATTCGTAAAGTTCAGAAAGGGGGCGTGGGGGTAGCATTTTGAAGGTTGGATATTGCAAATAAGCATTCTATCGAAAAAAGTGTAATAAAGTTGTGGATAATTAAAAAATATAAGACTTGTATTGAGCATTTTGCAACAAAACCTTAAAATTATCGAGAAAATCGCTAAAAACAGTTTTTTTATCTCCCGCCAACATTTTTTTGTTTTTTAAATAAGCTGTAATTTTTTCAAAGCACAATATTTATTTTATACGAATTTAAATTAAAAAATGCCAACTTTTTCCATACGAACAATATATTTTTCATACCATCTTAAAGTCGAGGTTTCAACAAGGAAATGAGCACTGATAAAGTTAAAAAATTGAAAATTTGTAAACCAACTTTTTCGATTGAAAATTATGCTTTTTTTAATTTAAATTTGTATAAAACCGAAAAATAAATAAAACTTCGGGTTTTTCTGCTTATTGATTAATTTAATAAAGGGCTATATTGATACCTTTTACTAGGGAATTACTGAATAAATTCAATACTTTACCGCAGTTTACAACACTTTTCCCATAACGCAGAAAAAAAAGCCTTGTAACGCCATTGCTTTCTCTAGCGTTTCCACTCTTGAAAATAAAACCAATATTTTTGAACAATTTGAACAGTAGTTGCCTGTGTGAGGTGTCTAAAATTATCATCTGCGCTTTTCTCCTACTTTATTATGGAAATTCAACGACATTTTCTAAGTGAGGATCTCGATTCTGTGTGTAAATAATAAACATTTCTAGAGCGGGCGATAAAAGCTTTTTGATTTTTCAGTGTTTACCAACCGTTTTCTTGTATCTATTTATCGACAAACGCCGTAATACCTTGTTGAGAAAAAGCGAGAAGAATAATGTAATATGGCGTTTTCCTTCCTTTCTCAGAAATAAGTGTGTTTCGAGCTTATTGTTCAGCTGTTTTCGATTTTTTCGTTGCTACCTAATTTTAAATCAACTCGGTTTGGGAAAATGAGGTTTTTAGTGTATTTTCAAAAGGCTAAGATAAAATCTTTCTTACACAATAAGCAATTGTAAGACAGTAAACGCGTTTTTACCTTCTTGACTCAGGTGCCAAGAAGGTCTTACATATCGCTAGAAATGAGTAAATCAAATTCATTGAGAAAGTTAAAGTCTAATAAAATATTTCAAACTTCAAAGGAAAAAACAATATTATACTCACACGTACGACACGTATCCATATAATTATCTAATTCCACCCAGAACAAAAAATCACCTACCCAAGATCATGTATTATTGTTATTATTGAATAGTCCTCGTAGTATATTTGCGCAAAGGTATACGGGGATGTGTCAATATATTTTTGTTTAAATAGGAAATTCAATGATGGATACTAAAACAAATTGGAATAACATTATAGTATACTTTAACAGAAAAATCCTACTTATAATCGAACCATCAAATTTTCTTGTTGGTCCAAATTTCACGTTATTAGATTCTAAATTAAATTAAAAGAAACTTCAATTGCTCTAAAAAACAATTTTCTCCGATTCAATTTATTTTTAGATGAAAATTATAATAATCCACTTACCACAGCTTGTAGCGGAAAATTTCTTGTCGCCGGTCCTGTACACCTTAAAAGATAAAAGCAACTCGAATAGGGGATCCGGCCGCCTTTGCCAATTTCAAAGGAAATAAAAAATATATCTCTAATCACGATAGAGTGTGAGCTCTGAAGATGTATAGGGTAAGAAAATTCAATTTATTTGGGTATATATCGACTGCAGGTGTTTCGGATGATAGTCGGCAATTAAATTTTAGAGGAAACGATTTTGCATTAAAAAAGTGCGATAAAAGAAAAATCCTAAAATAACAATAAAAAATTAATGAAAGGGATTTCAATTTATCGACTGCGACTAATTTTACATACAAAAGTAGATTTTTTGCTATATCTTGTTGGTAGATAGCATTAATTTTTCTGTTCTTTTATATATCTATTTTTTAAGAACTTCTATGTTTGAGGAAATTCGTGGATTTAGGGTGTTGATTAGCTGACTATTCTTTGAATTTAAAATAATGTCTTTCCGGCAACACCGAATGGTTTAATATTATGAAAAAATTGTACAAGTTTATATATTTTCGCTTTGTAATCATCGAAATTAGTTCCCAGTTGAGAAAATATATATTGTTTTATTTTGGGAACACATAATTCAAATATAATGATAATTATTTATAATACATTAACACACTGAAAAACAATAACTAAATGGAACGATCATAAATATATTATACCGATCCAGAAACTACCATTAATATATTCCACTTTAATTTAGCGATTATTTCTTCCTCTTGATTGAAACGTTTCTGCTTAGAGATCTATCTATTTCTTGATGATGTCATTACATTAACTGAAAGTATCGATCTACTTCCTTCTACCTAATAATCCTGAGTGCTCGCTCATCTAAATTGTTTCGATTATAATAAATTATAAGCAATCAGATTATGTCCCGATTCTTCTTCTTTCCGCTGTCTTAGTTTCCATAAATTGTGACAGCTATTAGACTAAGATGGAAACGTTCCAAATTGAAATTTTAAATACTGCATTGAAGTAACGTTATAATGACGCTTTAATCAAAATCACATAAAATAAATACCCTTTCTTTATATATTAAACAAAAACGTCCATAAAATATATCACGAAATACTTTTAATGTAAAAAATGACAATCGTCCTTGATAGTAGCATTGTACCTTTAAAAAAGGTTCTTGAACCTACGAAAATTTTATTTCCACACATTTGTATTCTTTCCCGCTTTGCGACAATCAGAGTAATCATGTCCGCTTCTATGCTTATAATAGGTACAATTTAGATCTAGATTTCAAGAGGGTAAGGTTGTATCTTTTATGAGATCAGTTAGCAAAGTTACGCACCAGTAATTTTTAACTAAGTATAAGCACAAAAAATGGGCGGACCTGAATTCAGCACTTTATTGTCCTCAGGTAAACTATTGAAACCCTTGCAGATACCTTAATTCAGCACTTTATGCCCCAATACTTATCCCATTTATTCTTGTTAATTTGAATCTCAATTGTACGAAAATGTTTCAAAATTTTATTTCATTTAATTTCCTACGTTACAAAATCAATTTTAAGTATCGTATCGTTCTTTTCTTATTAAACCAGGTAAAAGTGCTCAGTTCAGGAATCTACTTTTATTGCATTCAAGGGACGTGCTCAGTTCAGGTCTACCCCAAAAAGGGCTATTAGTTGGGAATCTGAGGCCTTCTAGGAAGCGTTTTAAAGATGCTCTATAAAACATCCACCTAAAAAACATGAAATTCTATGTAAAATGACCTGCCGGATTCGAATTCTTTGTTCGCCCTTTGATCCGGAATTGCAAAATGTGTCAAAACATGACATTTTTGAAAAAACTGAAAATTTTCCTTAAAATAATATTTATTGCAAACTAGTGCCATTACTTTGTTAAATGATGTCCGATCGTTGTGAATTTCGGATATAATATTTTTCAGTACTTTCCTGACCTAGTTTCATAACAATAAGAAATCTAGGACGTCTCATAAAAGCTATGTAATTTTTTTGTCTAGAATACACAAAATATCGTCATTTTTTAGAGTAAAATGGTGAGTCGAGAAAACTTTTTTAACTTTAGAGATAGTTAACGAGTATAACCGAGAAAAATGTTGCCAATAGAGCAACGAAACTTTTTTACTTTAACTTTTTTTCATACGACGTTTAGTTTGGGTTGTGTACTTTTTTAAAACCGAAGGAAATTGAATCGGCGCATCACATCTCTCGGCATTGCCACTGTTAGGATGCTGTGGAGCGAATAAAGCGATCAGTGTGTCAAAGAGAGTAAGCACCACAGTCTTCTTCAAACGTGCAACAAAGGCGACGCACATTACAATATTATTATGACACTATAGGGATAGGGATTAAAACACAATAGTATTATTATCTAATTAAAATATTTATTTTTCAATGCATTTTCCCTAACACTTATATTGCATCTTACATTAGCTCTCAGCCATTTGAACTTGTTACCACAGTTACATAATTTACAAATATATTAGAAATTAAAAGGATTACAAAACAAAAAGTCAATCCATTTTAACCAGACCTAAAGGAGTTAGTTAATATTTATTCTGGGTGTATAAGCAAATCAAGCAATGTTTATAAAGCTCAAGAAATTGGAATGGCCGCTATTGTTAAGGCAAATAAAGAAAATGCGGACAAAATCGGGATAGTAAAGTTAGAGCTATTTGATGAAAAAGAAAATGCCAAAACCAAAAAAACAGTGGTGCCTGATTTGTATGAAAGTGAAGCCAAGATGTTAAGACACCGACATTTTACTCGAGAACTTGATGAGGAAGCAAAAATTAAAGTATTTTCACATGAATGGACACCGTATCCATCTTCACTTTTCGAGATTGATTCAGAAGCCAATATTATTTTGAGAAAAGGAAACAAATCTGAATTCTATAAGGCTGTCTTAAGAGAAATTAAAGATGTACCTACCTGTTGAGCTTTCCTGCATACCAATAGAAGAATGCGACACTTTTAACACAGCTTATATAATAGATATTCAGCGGTATCAAAATTTTAATAGCAGAAAATTTCTAGAATTATTAAAAAAAAATTTTCAGTTATATGAAATTAAAAATACTCATAAAAGGGTAATTTTGGTATACAAATTTGTGAAAGTTATTAGTTGAAAAGGGAGGAAAAAGAAAAATATTCAATAAAAATTCAAATTCTCTACTACACATAAAAAACTAAAAACAAAAAAAAGAGATTAATTGCAGATTTTTTTGGCAAAGGTGGAAAATAGCGAAAAATTAGGGGAAACAGAGGTTACATGAAGTCAGATTATAAAATATATAATTCGGTTTTAGTTTTTTTCTACTCCTGTACTTTAAATTACTTATTAAATGTGCGCTATCCGTTTCATATTATACCACACATTTATTTTGACCAATAGAATAGCACACTTTTCATTATAAAACTGATTTTGACCAATAGAAACCCCTGCTTTATATTATAAAACTGACTTGTCACCAATAGAAATTTATACGTTGTAATCAAGTAGGTTGTTAATAGATATTAGATATTATTGACAGTTCTGTGAAAGCTAATGTCAAAATTATTCTTGTTGTATCAAATGTATCAAATAAATTAATAGTCTTAAGTACTTATTTATATTTTGTCGTAGAATAAATAGCGTATGCAACTTTCATGTAATGATAGCTATTAATAAACAAGTAAATCTTAAGCGTTGCATAGTATAATAAATGCATAATTTTATATTCCGATGTTTGTTTCATGGCAGAGTTTATTTACATTCTCTAAGTAGTGAGAAATCAAAAACTACGATCTATTTCTATCTCTTGTCATATTTCAACTTCCCAGTTACCATTTTCAAATAATTGTTTTAGAAACATTCCAATAAATAAATCTGTACCTGTAACAAAACAACTATATTTGCTTGTAATATGGGGTTTCAAACACCCTCGCAGCCAATAGGAATACCCTAAATTAAAAACTTTCCTCTTTACAAAGATTAAGTCTTAAAATTCAATTTCTACGCCAATATGCAGGTCACTTAAAAAGTTTTCCACATCAGCCAGAGTCCACGAACATCCAGGAGGAAGACAGAGTAATTCGAACTGTCTGGAATAAACTGAATTAAAGATGGTACGATAGGACTATCCTCCCGTTGAATTCTAAACAGTATCGATTATACCGATGGCGTAGCACGCTATAAGCAAGAGGCCGCAGTTTGACACATAGACCTAGTTTTGGGCTGCACATCACTTAAAAAGGCCTCAGTTTGACGTAAGGAGTAGAGCAAATAACAGATGATGAATGTTTGTTTTATTGTATTTTTTTTTTGTTTAATATGCCATAAAAGTATATCTGAAAAGTAATTGGGTCTTTAAAATCCTAATTAAGTTTAGTTTACTGCCGAAGCTTTTGTGGCTGCGGTGTTTGATCTTCTAAATATTATTTTTATAATTCAAAAAGAAGTTGTCGTAAAAAGGGGTAGTAAACTTTGTTCGTATAAAAGAAGAACAGTGGAAGTAAAAATAAAATATTTTTTATATTTTTGTTTAGAAATTTAATAAAACTTAATTATTTTAAACATAAAACGGGCTGTAACTTCCAACTTTTTATCCCGAATGTTTCTCGTGCAGAAAAAGATTGCCTCCATTGTAAACCAAAGAAGTTAAAGTAGGAACAAGCTACAGAAAAACTTCTGATAGGAGAAGCGCAACCGGAAAAACTTATGAAATCTTGTTGGTCTTCATAGATTTTGCAAAATTATTTGTCAGGGTTCGATGTAATAAATTATTTGGAACTCTCCATTAAAGTTGAGAAGGTTTGTGGTACCCTTAAATAAAAAGAGACAGTGGACGTGGCAGTTGACAGAGTTGAAGTAACCTTAGATGACAGATGACATGATGTACACGCACTAATGTCAGTGTTTGATTAAAAAAGTAACATTTTTACAAAGGGTTAAGTTTGTGTAACAATTTGGGAAATAATTGTGGAAAAATAGAAAAAATCATGATTATATGAAGTAATACCATAAAACATTCGATAAAAAATTGTTTGGGACTATCCTTGACATTTGCAGGAGTTGTGTACCTTCAAATAACAGATGGTAGGTTCAGGGATTCAATAAACGTTTGTCTGAATTAAATACCTTCTTGTATATTTTAAATAACGCCTTCAGATCTTGAGGTTCAACAGTCAGATGATTTGAATATAGCCAACTACAGGTGTTTGGGGGTTAAAACAAGATTTAACCCAAATATTTGCCAGAAATAATAGAAACAGAAGAAAAAAGTATTATACGCAATTTTGGAAATGATCTGTTACCATCTAGCAATATTTTATTATGTCACAAATTCCTTTGTTCAATATTTCAGCCAAATCAGATCAAAATTGTAGATTTTTATTTTTTTTGGTCGGAAAAATCTTGAGAATTTAGTTCAATATATTCAATAATATTTTAGTATTAAATAATGTTTAGGGGTTCTACGACGTAGAGAACGGACAGACTAGACTTCCAAACAGGGTAACAATACAAAGATTTATAAACAAAGAATATATATAGACAAAATACCAATTTACTTTCCCAAAAAAAAATTTTAGATGATACAAATAGGTACCAAGCACATTAATTGCCAAACAAACAATCTCCAAACTAACTTAACATCCTCATGCCGCGGTTAGCTTTATCCTACGGACTGCGCCACTTTCCCTCCACCACTGCCCGAGGCCTAAACCGCGAAAGGGAAAAGAAGGAGGAACGGTTCACATTCAAAATCCTCACATTATGGCGGCCTTACCAGGTACGCTAGAACGATAGCGTCGACGGCGGCGGTTCCCTTTTTTACCCTGTAATATTGCCTTCGGCAAATTTGTTTGCTCTCGCTACGTATTTACTCTCGAAATCAAACAAAAGTTGGTCACCGGCTTACCAAGGACGTTGGAGGATCGCTGCCGCGCATATACACATAAGCTTATAGAGAAAGTTTTGGGTTTTCGATTATTAGTCCAGTTTAAAGGGATCTGCAGAAAGGGTTCAAGTATAGAATCTGAAAAATTTGTTAATATTTTAAGTTTGTAAGCAGATCCTTAAAATGTATGATATTTGAAATTCTGGATTTATAATACGACTTCAAGTATCTATAAATATCAACTCAATTGCAAGGAGGCCATAAAGTCATTACTGTAGTAGATCACCCAGGCATGTCAACAATACCCAACTCTTGTTTGATCTTTGTGCAAATACACCGGATATAAGAATAGCAATTTAAGAGACGGTAGTGGATGATGTAGAAGATTGTGATTTTTCCAAAGGTAATATACAAAAGAGTTACAAATCAAGTATGTGGGTCCTATTATGTATCTTTTATATAGTCACGATGTTATGATGTACCTCAAACCAATAAAACAACAGTAGCAGACTTTAGTAGTAATTTGAGTGACTGCAGCTTTGAGATTTTGATTCTGCGAAAGCTAAACTGACATTAAATTCAAAAGTTACGAAAAAGTACCAAAAAGTATCTTTTATATACCTCAAATTAATAGTAGCAGTAATCCTATTATTAGTTTTTTTTGAGGTTAAGAGGTATTTTATGTCCTCCTCTTCCGGGCAGAACTGGCCTGTAAAAGGAATTATTAAGGTAGAGTAAATATCTTTAACATGACATTGGTGTTATATCGATTTAGTAAGTCAGGGGACTATTCCTTTCAAATGGTCTCCTACATCAAGTAGGTTAATTTTTTGCAAACGGATATTGCATGTAACACATGTAGATTTACCTAAATATTAAGCAAACAAACATTTTTTAATTACAGATGATGATAAAATTTAGAATAACTGTACGAATTTTCTGTTTTGTAAGGCGTTCAAGTTTGAAAACTCGTCTCGATCGAATAAAACAAATCTAATCCTAGGGAAACATTTTCATTGCGGCAGAAACAAGGCTAAAACAAAACTTTCGGCTTTTATATTATGTTTGTCCTCCAAATTGGGATGCGGTATTTGCCTAAGTGAAAGAGACAATAAAACTACTGTAAAGTGCTTATTACCATTAGGAATCCTGTTGCGGTCTGCTAGATTCCGGTACACTTTGAAACGGTTTAGATCCTCTGGATGGATATAGAGTTTTCCAGAGTACGTTACGCATCATGCTGTGGAATTTAATGGGTATTGTTACTGCCATTGTGAAAATTCGTGGAAGAACGGTTATATGAGGTTGTTAAAAATAGTACTTTCTAATTTGGATCAGACATTTTTATTGGTTTTTGATGGTTCACAATAACTTTTTCAACCAAAAAAAAAAGGATATAAAAGATATTTATTTTTATAGCGACAAATATCTGCATAAGTTTAAGGTTTATCATGGAAAGGTAGTCTTGTAGGTTGAAGTACAATCCAAACTTGTATTGGTTGACCTAAATTTACTGATATCTCTGGAAGAACGTATAAGATCACTCTTCATTGGGTACCAAGTCAAATGAAGAGGCGAGCTGAACTTCCAATAGTTACAAATTAAAATACTACAAATTTAGAATGGAAGGAATAACCTTTGAGTTTTAGTATAGGTGATGTTCGGTTTTGACGATTTAATGGTAAGTATCACTAGTTCGTATGTCTTTATAAGTGCACCATTTCTCCCCGGTATAATCAACTAGTATTTTAATTAACCGTTGGTTTTGCAAAATTAGATTACAGATGATTATATCTGGATAATAGTTACGGCCACCAAACCATTTCACTTAAATATCACTTACAAGTGGCAGTGATCTTAAAGTGGGCGTGATAGTTTTAGTGTCGTTTTGGGAACCATTAATATACCTTTAAAGTGGCGACACTTGATTATATCATTGCAGTAATTCTCACCACGTTTTTTGCCACACAAAAATCACTTTGAAGTTTTATTTTCTAAACGCAGACATTTGCAGCAATTTTTAAGATCGACAAATGGAAGAAATAATATGCAGGACAGAGAACGAGCTACAAATCACAAAGACATGCGCAGTGAACAAAGTTTCGTGTTTAGTGTCGACCACTACACCACCACGTAGCTACCACCAAGAAAGTATTCCTCATTTTAGTAACCGCCACGTTATAGAACCGTTTCTATTACGTGGCAAAGACTTGGGTAATACACTTTAAAGTTTCTAATGTCGTGGCCGCCACGTTCCGTCCACGAAGAATGCTACTTGGGGACTGGCCCACCAAACCAAACCCCCTCCGAAATTGTTTTCTCGCTACGGCCTTGATGCAAACCAATTGTGCCAGACCTTTAAATTCCGAGTTAGTGATAGCACAAGGTCCTTTTAACAATTGTATTTATTATTTAATGACCTCTTGTAAATAAATTGTTACGATTCGCAATAATTTAGATCTGACAGAGTAGGTTGTAAATATGCAATAGGAATACCTACTGTTGTTTCTAATGCGGGAACATGAGCGACTCTAGTATTGATCTATTGTTTTGACAGGTATTTTAATATAATTCTTCGTCAATGAATCCCTGCCAGCTTTTATCACAATATGACTGTATGTAATCTTTTAATCTGCAGCTAGCAAAGAAAAAAAACTATATATCTCGTGTGTCTTTAAAATATGCCCGGTTTTCTCTTATATACATCTACTTATTTCGTATTCTGTAGAGGATATGCAAAACGAATAGTCAATTTCAAAGAAGGAGACATTTTTTCCCTTACGATAAACTCACATTCTCTTCTAATCCCGATAATCCCCAAGGACTTAAAGTCTTTCAAGTTTTCTTTTCAAGAATAGACGCAGCCAACGTCTAGTCGGAACAGGATACAAGCCAAGTTCTGTTTCACAGCGGGGCGGAGAGAGCTGGATAACGCAAGCCAGTGGCGGAAGGATAATAAGGATAATTACAAATTGGGTATCTTAAAGCACCTGTTTGGTGCTTAAAGGGTAAACTGTTTGTTGATTTGTCAGAAGTTCATAGTTCAAATAAACTATTTTTTGGTGTTCAGGACACTCTTTGGAAGAGCTGAAAATGTGCAAAGATAAAAAGCTAGATAACAATAAAGATTAATATAACAGAGAAAGTAAGAAATAAATGGATGTAAAAAGTACTAAAGGAAAACATATAATTAATAAAGAAACAGCTGCAACTTTTTCTGGTATTCGGAATTGATTGATTTAAAGTTAAATAAATATTTTGGATGGATAGGAAGAGAATTTCTAGTCCTATAAGCAGCTCATTGCCAAAATGGCATTCACCCAGTCTTATAAAATATTTAGGCACTCATAAAAATAAACTGTATTACTTTCTCTTGGTATTCCTTTTTCCATTGTGCATTAATAGTTTAGCTTGAAAATTGTTGTACCTGATAGCTGCTATCCGGGTTAAAATTTTTACATGTTGAGATACTCGAGCTTATCTAGATACACCATTATAACTTCACATATATTCTTTTAATTTTTGTGTAACTTCAAGACACTGACGAGTCGCCGTTGAGTTCAGAAGGACGAAGGAGGGTGGAAAAGCCGGAAGCAACTCTGTCCGGAACAATATCTTGGGCAAACAAACGCTAAAAGCTTACATGTGTCACTAATTGCCAAGATTACCACTGATTGTTTAGTTGACAAACTAGATGTGTATTACTAGCTTTAATTGTTGTCTTAGATGCACTGACAACGAAAACATCGCCAATTCCGGATATGAAAATGCTAACTTTACAAATGTACAGAAACTATATTTTTGAGATTTAAAATTCAATAATAAAATTCCAAACTCGATTCTTTGACTTTTTATTTGATATTATGAAGCACGACAAAAGCTATTTTCTAAAAATATATTATTGTACAATTTTGTATTCCGGTATTTTCGAGATTTTCTTATACGTACGCGGGAAAATATGGACCAATTCTCGATACCTACTAGAAAATTTTATCCTCTTTTGAATAACGTTAAATTCAGATCGATATCTCCACGCCTTTTCAAGTAGCGAGTTTTTTCTGTCAATATTTTTTATTTTAATATTTTTGAACTATTCAAATCTGAAAATAATATTAAACTCAATTTTTTCCTGTGCCACAAACTATTTTCGACTCTTCCGATACAATTATTTTATTTTTAATCTTAACTTACAGTTTGGTAAAAATGATAGAAAATCCAGTATTTTAAATCTGGAAATGCGTATTTTTTAAAATAATCCAGAAAAATGGATCAATCTACAATATCTGATAAAAATTTCTTTCACTTTCGAATAACGCTGGATTGAGATCGATATCTCTAATAATTTTGAAGTTACGAGGTTTTTTCACGAATATTGTATTATTTTTCATAAAATAAACTAAATTTATAATTTATTAGAAAGTCGAATGCCAATATTGGTCCAAGACTACTCCGACGTAGCTGTATAAATAAATAAATACATAAATAAATACATAAAAATCTACTTACTAAAAAACAGCGTCAATATAGTTTGTTTACCTGAAAGAAAAAGAAAAACTGGTTTCAAAAATTACTACAAAATAACACGAATGTAAAAATGCAGATATTTATTATAACTAAAATTGTTTTAAAAACTGTTTAACGTCAAAGTTATTTTTCTTCAGTATTTTTTATAAAAAAAGTATTAATAAGCTGAATTTCTTAATATTAAGTTAGCTGCCACTCACAAATAAACATCAAATTGTTATGAATAATTGTCGAAGTCCATCTGACGCAAAAAAATGCAAAAAATCCATTCCTTAAGGCATCTTTTCCACGGGATTTCCTGGTTTCTGGGGAAAATTCGCATTTTTGGCAACATCGCATTTGTATAATGATCTTTTACGGTTTTTTTTCGTGTCATTATTGACAAATAACTCCTATGTCCCAAAGGCAAAAATACTATGTTTTAATGCTGAATAATAGAAATATTACACTTTCACAGTAATACACCCACGTAACTTTGTTGATTTATTATTTTTTCATCCAGAATTGAATTGAACAATTGTCGAATGTCCGAAAAGTATTTATCGTGAACGCAGAAAAAAAATGTCGCGTTCTTAGTTTTTTTAACTAACTTAATATTAGAGCCACCCATTCTGCGTTCACGACAAATACATTTCGGTCGTTTGACAATTATTCAGTTCATTTCTGGATGAAAAAATAATAAATCAACAAAGTTACGTGGGTGTATTACTCTGAAAATGTAATATTTCTATTATTCAGCATTAAAACGTAGTATTTTTGCTTTTGGGAAATAGGAGGTTTCATAAAAAACTTTATATTTGTCAATAATGACACGAAAAAAACCCGTAAAAATACAAATGCGCTGTTGCCAAAAATACGAATTTTCCCCAGAAACCAGGAAATCCCGAGAAAAAGGCTAAAAAAACTAAAAGCGCGACAATTTTTTTTCGTTCACGACAAATTCTCGACAATTATTCGCCAATTATTGGAATAGGTTTCATCGATTTTTTTGCAAGTGGCTCTGCTAACTTTATAGGGGTCTAAATCTTCACGATAAAGGTCTTTCATGCCTTCGTAAAGGCTTAGGAAATTGGACCCATCTTTGGCATCCGCCAATGACGTATCTGACATCAGTTAAAGACGTATCTGACATCTGTCAATAGTGACTGAAGACACTTTACATAAGACCTCTGGATGGCGGCCATCTTACTGCTTTAGTATTTTTGAAAATTAAGTTAATAAGCTAAGAATTAAATCTAGAAGAGCTGATATTTCATTTCCTAAAAATTGTGATATTGAGATTGAAAGTTTTCCATCAAATTAATGCAAGAAGGATCCTAAAAAGTCACCAGCTATCGAATTTTTATTACACCAGTTAAATCCAAAACTTTTCAAGTTACGTCAACAGGATCGGTTTGGGATACATTTTAAATTCAACTTTCTATTTGCTATTTTTTCAATATTACGTTATACAAACGCCTAAAACAAATAATTTTGGCTACCTTTGTCTTGAAAATTTTTCTTAGTTTAAAAGAATGCCCATCAATTGAACGGTTCGAGAAACGTTCGTTAAAAATTTACAACTTCTAAGCTCGAACCGTCCCTGTACGCTTCCCCGATCTGGATTTTCTTAATTAGATCTGCATCGCTTTGCCCCGAAAAATTATACAAGATTGGAAAATTAATTTTATCGAATTTCGCCGGGGCTCCTTTTGAAACAGTATCCGGACAGGGCGATACGTCGATTGCGGGAAAATTTTTTGTTGGGACGAAACATGCGGCGGTGAGGTGGGACTAGAGGGGGCGATTAAAACGAAATACGAAAGTTGCTGAAATTTTGTGAAAGGAATTTTTATTGACGAGCGATTTATTTTATTTAAAGTCTTAACGGGGAAAAATGCCTGGAATGTTCAGAGTTAAGAGTATCTGATATTGGGGAGAATGATGGGGTTATTTTAGGATCCAAGAACATGCTTGTAACATTCTTAAAAACGGTCTGAGGATATTGGAAGACGATTTTTAATAACATTTCATTTTGGTATTGAGGAATTGAGGTGGAAATTAAAATGCTACAATTATTTGCTAGTATTTCGGTTAAAACTGACTTTTATCAAATAGTTTTTTCAGTTCTTTATGTTAAAATACCTTTAGAAAAATATTTTTATAAAAAATTTGGGAATTTAAAATCCTCAGGTAAACAACATTGGAGTGCCGCAAGGCAGTGTAATTGGACCTCTACTTTTCAAATTGTACATTAATGATTTGGGAAAGGTATTGAATAAAAGTATAATTCACCTTTTTGCTGATGGCACATTAATCTAGTTTTATGGGGAAGATTCTATTGAAGTAGTGGCGACGATAAACCATGAATTAACTGAAAGATTTAAGATCAATAAGCTGAAAGTTAATGAGCTAAAATCCAAATACATGTTTATTGGTAATAATGTTTTTTTGGGAAATTTTTAAGTCTTAATATTATTATTAAATTAAATAATAAAAAAAATGAAATGGTGCAGGAAATGAAATATTTGGGATTTATATTGGATAGGGAACTAACATTTAGTAAACACATTGATTAAATTTGCAGAAAAATAGGAAATTTTCGACTACTCAATCTAAATTGCCAGTTTAGAATTCGTTAATCTTGTCTCACTTTCTCTATTGCTGTTCGCTGATATATACAGTGTCATCACGAAAGTACGCACCATATGGGAAACTTTTTTATTAAGGGTTTCGTTTGTGCATCTCCTAAAACTAAACATGCACCAACAAAATATAGGAAAACATTCGTAATATACGAGGAGCATTCAAAAATTTGAATTTGAGACAAGAGTAAAGTACCCTTATCTTGAAAAATTTCGGGAAATGTTATTTAGAAAAGTTGTTCAGCATTAAAAAATACATCTAGATTTGAAATCATGGCCATCTAAGTGAAGTTTTATTTTTTTAACCATTTTTTTAAATGGGGACTACGAAAAAAAAATTTGGTAAAACGATAAATAGACAACATCCTGTATACGACGGTTTATTTCAAAAGCCTGTAATATTACAAATTACACAACTATTGTGTTAACCACTGTCATTTTTTTTGAAGAGTAAAATAATTTTCAAACTTTTTGGTGCAGTTATTTTTATTTTTTGTTAACACCGAAAATTGCTCAAAAGTATACAGTATAAAATAAGTATTTCGGCACACTCATTGATTTTCTGGAGATTTTCTTGTTTAAAGGGTAAAAAAATAAAACTTAGATAGCCATAATTTCAAATCTAGATGTATTTTTTAATGCTGAACAACTTTTCTAAATAACATTTCCCGAAATTTTCCAAAATAAGGGTACTTTACTCTTGTCTCAAAGTCAAATTTTTGAAGGCTCCTCGTATATTACGAGTGTTTTACTATATTTTGTTGGTGTATGTTTAGTTTTAGGGGATGTACAAACTTCTATCAAGAATAACTTTTTGTCGAGAAACCCTTAATAAAAAAAGTTTCCCATATGGTGCGTACTTTCTTGATGACACTGTATATAGGATGCTCAAATTATGGTAGACTTCAAATTCTCCAAAATAAAGACGTGCTAGGATGCAATCGATATAGTCGAATACACATGTTAAATACACTTCATTGGCTAGGGGTGGAACATTTTTTTATATATGTCCAGTCAATGATATTCTTATTTAAGATGGTAAACCATGTACTACCTGATTATTTGAACAATCCGCTGGGGCCTATTGCAATTGCAGATTCAATAAATTTTTATGTTAAAACTACCAACACCAACAATGAAAAGCTTGTTTCATAAGGTAATTGTGTAGTTTAATTATCTACCTAGTCATATTAAAATTAGACAAACTGTAGATCATTAATCCACTATATTAAAACTAACAATTAGCTGCAGTTTGTCATTGTTATTGTATCGATCCGAATTTTCTTTTCACATGTTACTCATTTATTTAAATTAATAATGTTTATATTTTATTTTATTCAGGAATGTTTTGCTTTTGTAAATGCTTTTTGCTTATATAAAATATATTTATGCAGGTTTGGACATGGGAGGGTTAAATATTTTTTTTTGTTTTTGTTTTAAACTATATTGATAAATAAATAACTATTATTATTATTATTATAACATTTTTTTTCATGTTAATACTCTCATTTTTACAAAAATATGTGCAACGCTGAAATTTTTTTACAATCATGATTATTTTCAGAACCTCTTCATATCAATTTTTAAAAATACTAAAACCGTAGTTACAAGAAATTATTTTTTATGAGCTTCATTTTTTGCCCACAAATATTTCACAATTCCACCGTTTAAGGATACGAAATAAAAAGCCATTTATTGCGATAAACCGCTTTCCTTAAAAATTTAATAAAAATGCAAATGCGGATATAATGAAAATAGGCAAAAAAAATCACGGGGAAAAATGAAATTACGTTTCATTGTTGGACATTTCCACCGTTTTCATTTTTATAATATTATGTACATAATTCAAAAATATCATTTTTGAAGTAGACAGTTTTCTTTCTTTTAAACGGAAATAAGAACGGAAAACAAAAACAATGAATTTATTATTATTATAATAACAGGAGTTGGAATAATTACAATTCATTACAGTGGCGTGGGATCAAGATCTGCATCAAAATTTTTGGAGAACAATGAAGAAAATTGAATAATCTTGTGAAAAAAAATATTTTGGCATAAAAAACTTTTGTTAAAAAATTTGACGAAAGCAATCAATAAGTTTTGTTAAAAAATTTGACGAAAGCAATCAACAAATTGTCAAAAAAAGGACCCCGCATATTTACTAGTCGAAATATGTTTTTAATATCTATGGGTACACATTTTATGCAAACTGGTCTTAGAATTACAACAAAATTTTGCTCAGTTAAAATAATAAATTTTCTAATTTTTAAAGTTTTTGCAATCAGCTTAACACCCTGTATGACATAGAGTGGCAGATCGTACATTTGTTTAATATAATACAAAAATTTTATAACACATCATTTATTGACTCGTTAAAGCTAAAAACACTATATAAAAATAACAATAATAATATACGCCCTGCAGGGGGGTGGGTGGCTCAGCGGTAGAGCACTGGACTCATAATCCAAGGGTTGTGGGTTCGAATCACACCAAAGGCAGAAATCATTTTCTGATTTTTAATTAATTAAAAATTTAGAAATTGATTTTCATATACCAGGTGTGATTCCTCACTCGACCATTGACTGTTGGGTTCTAATTAACAGTGCTGTTCCTAAAGTGGCGCTGGGAAACACAGAACACGAGGCTAATGGCCATAGTAGTCGATGCCGTTGACCCATAAGTAAAAAAAAAAAAAATAAAAAATATACGCTCTGCATTTGCTTTACAGTTGTGGGAAAACCCAGAAAAACCTCACAACACCATCATGTAACCACATTTTTTGAGTCACCCTGTATAAAATATGACTCATCACCAAGAACTAATTACTTAAACTATATATTCATAATGACATTTGCTCGTATTTTCAAAAAAACCATATTACTTATTTTCGAACCACCCTGTAACTAACCAAAATCTATTGTGATTGTTTATAAAATATTAATGATAAATAAAATCTATAATTCATGTTTTCTACAATAAACGCCAATAAAACAGGTCTGTTATAAGAAATCTGGTTACAAAAAAGTGGTATTTCCGATGTTTAATACCCTGTACTTCGAAAACTAGCCATAGGATTGGTTTGGGCCAATGGACACTTTTTGTCAGTGCATCGAGTTTTATAACATACCAAAGGCAACGTTTCAGAAAATTTGACCGGGACGTTTTTTACATTTAAATCGTGCGGGGTCCTTTTATATAGAAAATTTTTTATAAAGAAATTTTGTTTTAAATCAATTGACCAAAAAACTTGCACAATCTTGTGATAAAAATTGTTGAAATATATTTTGTCAGAAAACGAAATTGGTGAAAAGAGCAATTTTTAATAAATAATTTAGTCTTGAAATATTTAATAAATTATCAAAATTGATACAGAGAAATTGTTAAAATAAATTTTGTAAAAAAATCGATGAAAACTTTGTGAAAAAAATTAAAATAAAAACAAGGTTTGTTGTGTATTCGAAAAAAAAATTTATTTTTACAAAAAAAGTTTGTTAAATTGTGAAAAACAAACATTTCTATAATAAGTAAATGGTTTTAGCCTAAAACGAACTCTTCCGCCCAAAAAAAGTAATACTAATACAACATTTTCTTATTTTCACGTTTTGGGTACATGCATTAAAATTTTTTTTGAGTTTTCTGCACGAATCACGTCTTTTTGTGCGTTTTGGAGCAAAAAATTTTTATTAAAATTTCGTAAAAACCATTTTTCCGTAGTTTCAGGTCAAATGTACTTTTTTTTTGCACGATTACATTACTTTTCCTCTATGATATAATGGACGGCGGAAAAGTAAAAAAAATGTTGTAAAAATTGTGTTAAAAAAATCGATACAAGTATATATTTATTGACCTTACTTGATTCTTCCTCTTCCTACAGAAAATGAGCTTTAGTAGCCCGAGGCCATTAGCTGCATGAGCGAGTGAAGCGAAGCGAGGGCAGCTAATAGCTAAGGGCTGTTAAAGCGTTTTCTGCATGTGTGACACACAACAGTTTTTCGCATACAAAAAAAAAAATAAAAAAAAGGAAGTCTGCAAGTCTGGTGGAGTATTCGTAAATTTTTCATCACTGTCTGAAATATTATTTATTCATTTTCACTAATTCACACAATCACAATGATTCAGAATCAGAACGTATTATTATTTTATAGTTTAGTTCTCTTGATTCCAGACTTTGATTTACACTGACGTTTAATGAAAATGTATGTGAAACGTCAAAGTCAAAAACTACAAAATCGTGTTCTTTATGATTTTTGCGGCCCGAGGGCAGAAAATATTAGTTTCGATCTGATTTTTAGGGTTGATATGATTCATTTTCATATATGGCAGGCGAAAAAAGACTTATTGGTGATCCAAATTTTCTATCTATACTTTATTCTAGTCTAGATCGTTAAAAGATAAATATGTAACGTATCTCATGTTTTTATTTCTTGTCACTGGTTTGGTTTCGGTCCAAAAATCTCGATTCCTTTTTTTATCGGAACAACCAATCTATCCGCTTACGTCCGCAGAGGTAAATATGGAAAATACGAATAAGGAAAATAAAAGAGAAATGTCTCAATCTACCTATGCACTTGTACAAGGTCTCTAAGTGCTTTGTTATGAAACTGTAGTAGAAAGGATCGTGGTATATACATGTATACCTATACATATATCTATATTTATTGTTGTTTTTACAAAAAGGACCCTTATTTCCACAAAAGAATATTGGGATATGGGGATTCATTGTTGGGAGATGGATTTATCAAAATACGCCGAGTTCTTCAGAATGCTTCTATTCAACAAGGAGAGGATTGTATGGTGAACTGTTCGGATCATTTGTGAATTTTTAGTGATGGAAAAAAGGTGAACGGAAAAAGGAATAATACGAAAAATCGTATTTCCTTGTCTTGCCACCAAACCCGAATAAAAATAAATCTTTATTGTGAATATTCATAAAAGTAAATTCGAGCTTAGAGAAATATGATTACGTTGCAGAGTGTTAGGATAAAGTAACAGTCCTTATTACTTCTACAAAATCTACAATATATCGAAGAAAGCGTTCTGCTATCTAACCAACACTGATTGAATAGCATGACATTATTTTTAACCAATCAAGTCAGTTTTCTAAGCTTGAGGCTCAACTGTCTCCGTTTTAATGTAAGTAGTTGAAAAAGTAATTATCTCTGAGCGTAAAAGGCGTAAAAATCCGGTAGATTTTAAATCATTTATTATTTTCTGGCTTGTCTATTCTCGAAAAATAGGTAAGAAACTTCATTTTTCAGATTAAAGTTTGTGAGAACTGTAGTATTTCTTAAGCTCTTAGTATACGGTAAAACGACAGGAAAGAGGCATCGATGAACCAAGGAGGCTCTAAATTCCATAATTTTTTTTAAACTACTTAGTAAAAACAAAGAAATTAATCAATGGGATAAGGAATAACCGACAAACTCTTAACTGCGCTCCACAAAATAGACAAGACTAGATTCTGTTGTTCCCATTAAATAGAAACAGATACGACCAATCAGAGTTTTTTTCCTGGTTCCTCGAACAACAATGAACCTAAAAAAATATTCCCAAGAATAATACGATTCAAAATGGGTACGTTAACCAGAAATCCGTTTCTCAACCTCCTAGGAGGCGTCAGAAGAAACATCAAAATTCTCCACCCATACCGCTAACAAGCCAAAATGACACCTTACAGTAGAAGAACTAGGAGGAGGAGGTGTAGGTATTTCAGTAAATTTATCTGTCATGTCAATAAAAAAGAAGTTTCAGTAACTTAAATTACCGTCCAATTTAAACAATTTTAACTGGATTTTCTGTTGGATAAGTAATCAAAATAAAAAGATCTTAGTGGACTCAGTGGTAGTGGAAATGATTCAGGTGAAAGAAGAACACACGACCAAAAGATAACATTACTGCAATATACAAAAAATAGTGGTGAATGTCAACTTAAAAGAAGATATAGATGGAGCACAAAGAATCGGAAAATTCAGTAGAGGACAGAGAAGACCAATACTAATCAAATTAACGAAAGAGTCCACAATAACAATGATTTTGAAAAACACAAAAATGCTAAAAGTCACGAATATATGGACCGAGGACTGCCCCAAGGATGTGTAAGAAGAAAGGAGAAGGTTGATACCAAAACTGAAGGAATCAAAAAAAAAAGAAAGGATAGACCAAGGAAGAGATGGATTAGCAATACAGAAGAAGATCTAAAGACAATAAAAGTTAGAAACAGGAAAGAAAAAACAGTAGATAGAAAGGAATGGCGTAAAATAGTGCAAAAGATACTCGAAAATAGTGAAGTAATTTAAGAAATGAACTTTATAAATTATAGAGGCATTAAATTAAATTGTATAAAATTTAATTTAAGCCCTAGACCTCCAACGCCAGTAGAGCAAATAAATATAATAAAGATTATTAAATAATATTATTCCTACTAGGGGTGCATACACTTTTTTGTGTTCCAGTTTGAGCTCTAGCATAAATGTAACATTGACCCTCCCATACTATTCCTTTGACGTTTCTACAAATAAAACAACAACGGCAAAAGTAATAACCTCGCAAGAACACAACTAAGAAACATTGCTGTAAAAATGAAGTCAGCATATTCGAGTTATACGTTTTGCAGAAAACATTTCGAGACCATAAAAAAAAACCGAAAGTGTTGAATGTGCGAAACGACTGAGGGAGGCTCCGAACAAAAAATTTGTGCAGCCATCTGCAATAAAAAGTCATCTCGCGCCATTGGGGATATGCCTACACACTACATTTAACACCCCCCAAACACCAAAAACTAGAGCTAATAAATCTACTCTTCGAATGAAAAAAAAAAGTGCCTTTTGTTAATTTAAAATAGGCGGAATTTTCATTTTCATTTTTGGCTGCTGATGCTGCTCGGACGAATTCACAATTTCGCATGCCGGAAATAAAAAAAAACTGAAATATTGGATAAACTTTCAGACGTGTTGGTGTAGAGTGTGAACTAATGTGTTTAAATTCATAAATATTTTCTTTGTTTAAGTATAGGCATCGTATCATAAAAACTAAAAATATTATTTTTCATTTTAAAAGAGGATAAACGCTGTTCTTACGCCAGCTGAACAACGAATTCAACTGAATCCAAAGACATATTTTTTCGGTCTAGACATCATCCTGCTAGGTTCTAAGAGTCAATTGGCTTTAAATGGATTATTAGCATAGATTTGAATAAGCTAATCTTAAACTAAGAGATTAAAGTCGAATATCATAGAATAAAGAATTAGCTACAGTGCATGATCGCGTCAATTTCAGTCTAAGCAAACACCAATGCGCTTGTTTTATTTCAGCAATTTTCAAAGAATTATTTGCTGGAGTGAAAAATTAAAGCAGACTGCGTGACGGCGGCGAGAAATGTATGCAAAAGGGCTTTTATTCGGGATTTGCTTCCTATTTTCCCCGACACCGACGCCAAACGGCCTTTCAAGACAACATCAAAGAGATGGGGAACGCCACACCTCGACTTGCTTTTAATTAAAAATTTTTCGACACAAAATATGCAGGTGATTTTTTTCAGGTCCACTATACCTTTAAGAAAAATAATTAATACCAGTTTTATTTCAAAAGAAAGCGAACAGTTTTACGTTTCGTCGACATTAATTGTCGGCAGTTTTCCAGAGAACAAAACAACAATTTTTTTAAATAAAACATTAGTAGAGTTTTAAAACATCTCAATCTCGTGCAATAATGAATAATGGGTAATTTTTTTTCTCTTCCTAAGCCCGTCTTTTCTAAGATCTCCGATATAGCTGAATCCTACTGGCTTATTGCGTTTACTGCCTATTTTGTTACTCTACCCATTCCAGTATTTTTGTACCTTGTACTAGTTTGCACAGTTGTTTTTCTAAATGTTTGTTAACATTTTCTGGGTCTGGTTAGTTGGTTGGTTCAAGTAGCGAGCTCCGGACGACTGTCCCGAGCCCCAATTAGCGCTTTAGCACCATTTTGCTACCACGATCGCGCGAACCCGAGCTTCATTTGGTTGTTTTAGATCCATCTCGTGGTGTTCAGGAAATGTACTGTTTCCGTAGGCCACTTACTGGATAGATCGGTGAGTTCATTAAGGAGGTAATTCCCGAGAGAGAGCAATTCCTGGCCCTGGCCAGCGCTGGGCACTTGCTGATGAAGTGCGTAATTGTCTCTTTTTCGCTAGGATCTCCACAGCTACGGCACGATCTATTAAACGGAATACCAAGCCGGGAAGCGTGCTCGCTAATTGGCCAGTGTCCCGTGTAAACAGCCGTAGCTCTAGCTATGTCCTTCCTCGAAAGCTTCAGAAAGTTATCCGTTTTACTTCTGACATACGAGGGCCACGTTTGCCTGGCCGTCTGGCACGTTGTTAAGGCTTTCCACCTAGCGTCGCCTAAGGCTAGGAAGTGTAGATAAATATCTCGCTTAACCGTATTAACTGAGGGTTCATCCCTAGATTTATCCGGTAGTATAAACGATTGGCTAATTTGGAGTGATTCCGAGTAAATACCTGCACCTACACCACAGTTCATCTTTGAATCGTCAGTGTAGATCACCGTGTCTGCTCCACTTAATAGATTGTTGTTCTTCCACTCACCCCTAGCAGGTATCTTAACTCTGCTAAGACTCAGCTTGGGAATGGTGTAATCAGTGGACACGGGCAGCATCTTCCTCACCGCCGAGCTGAGAATACTGCTGTGTCCATAGGGTTTAGCTGGCCAGTGCCCATTTACTCTGAGCCTGACCGCGCTACAGGTCGTTATGTATTTAATGTGAAGGTTGGTTGGGAGGAGAAAGAGGAGAGCATCTAGAGCATCCCGTGGTGTTGATCTCAGCGCCGACGTTATACACACGCATGCACTGCTCTGGAGCCTACCAAGCTTGGTGCGGATATATTCTCTCCCAAGGGCCGGTCACCATACTATTGAACCGTATGTAAGAATGGGGCGTACAACAGCAGTGTACATCCATAAAGCCATGCGTGGTTTTAGTCCCCATTTCCTACTTTTTTTGTAAAATATAAGGCTATACAGGCCTTACGAACTTTCTGGGTCTACTGTTGGTTGCCCAAAAAGTGCCCTGCCTCTTGCGATCCAATACCTCACATTCGCACAGTATACGTTTCACTGTATCTGGTTCCTTATTGCATAACCTGCAATTAAGGTCTCCATTTTTTTAGGAACTCTTTTACTGGTGCGTGACCAGTCATAAGTTCTGCTATCACTCTTAGTTAGAAACCGGTCTTAGGATGTCGAATCTGATAAATTAAAATTCCTTACTGGATTGCTAACTTTGTATTACTCTTTTAAAGGGATAAAAAGAAGAGAGTGACATCTTGACTAAAATCAGTCAAATGTTAGTGTCAATACTCTCTTCTAACCATAGATGGTAGCATATTTAAAAAGAGTAGTTCAGTTGATATTTTGGACCATTTTGCCAGTGTTGTAAGTATCCTGATACAGTTTTTTATGGCCCCTCGGACCGCGCATTTCGATGTTCCGGGGGTATGTCCTATTCCGGGTATTTCTCCTAATCCCCTTTTTGCAAGTTCATCCGCATTCTCATTACTATAGATGTCCTGTTGTCCAGGCAACCATGTTCAACTCTGTTCTGGTCTCTTAGGACTTTCAGTTACACGTTACGAACTAGTAGTTTACTTCCGGCCTTAAAATAATATTCACACTTGTAGTCACCAGGAGTTGGATGGATAGCCTTAAAACTTACATTTTGATGAAGCCATTCTTCAAAGCGCTAAGCAAACTTCTTTATGGTGTTGGTTATAGTTTCCAAATTTACGTAGGGATAGAGTTCACTGTTTCTCCAGTACCAAGATGCATCGATGATGTTCCTCGGCATTTTGTTTTGAAATCTCTGAATGATTTCGATCTTATACTACTTGGTAAAAACAGTGAAAGAAGTGGAGAAAGTAGAGAAAGGCAAATGGTGTCTTCATCATAGAAGTCCGTAATCAGTAAACTGAAATTCCATTAGCCCCTTTCCAGCATCTGCGGTTTCCACACATTTCCTAATACTTCCTTTACATTCCTACTAGAGAGTTTTATATATTTTTACAATTCTAATTAATTTTCTTGAATGCTAATATTACCAAGCGTAGAACTGTATCGTTGCATTTGAAATAAAACGGTAGTTCTGATATTAGTAAGGCAAAAATTTACCTTCGTTAAGCTTAAAATATAACAACATCTTGTTAATACAAATTGTTATTTTGAAACAAAATGAAAGTCCCAGTTCTGTTATTATACATTACAAATTCAGTTCTATCTCCCAGATGGAAAATTTCTACCTTCTCTCAACTGGGCAGATAAAAACACAGAAGTGCTTTTTTAAGATTAGTCATAGCGGTATATTTGTCCACATTTGCTTTGCCATTTCTTGATATAATTGGGATCAAAATTTCCTCGCAAGATGATATTTCTTAGATAAGAAAGAAAAGAACTTAAGAATAGCTAGAAGAAAATTTTTTACAACAATATTGGGTCTTAAAAAGAAAATAAAATCAAGAGAAATTAAGAACTGCTATAGAAACTAGTAATTAGAAAAGAATAAAGCAGCAAAGAGAAGTGGCTGGGGCAGGTATGGAGGATGGGACAAATGCAATTATAAATGTGATGATGGGTTGGGAACTTACAGGAAAGAGAAGATGCGGATGGGAAATTAAAGAAGATCTGAACATTAGCGGGAATAAGAAATGCGAATTTAGTAAAAAGTGAAGAAGAATAAGTAAGGAAGTAGGATGGAAAGAAGATATAGACTGATCTACCCCAAAAAGAAGGTACAGAAAGTTAAAGCGGCGAAATCCCACACAGTAGTGAATATGCCATAGTACGGTCCGATGAGGCTTAGAGGAGATTAGTGTTTTTCTTCTTATATTGGTTATTGACCTTCTTCCCTACTCCTGATTTATCTTGGAATTTGTACATGAAGTTTCAACGCCAATTTGGTCATTAGGTCATATTATCAAAGAGAAACTGTAGATTAAGATGTGCAGATCAAAGTGACAGGGTTACTAAGAATCGAATTCTCTTATTCCAATCTATGTTATTCCAGTAGAAACAATCCAAATAGGATTTATTTCGTATCGCTACGACTACGGCCGGTAAAACTTGACTACGTAATAAAACGTCTTTAACGTATACATAAAATTAGGCAAAGTATCAGTTATGCAGTCAACAATATCAGTTTTTCGAAGATAATTAAAATCCTTATACTTTTAAGAGGGCTCTAAAAACATTGCGTAGAGCTTTCGCTAACGTTTAACAGGGGTCTAATTGAATAAAAATGTTCTAATTAGGATCCAGTTTGTTTATAAACGAGGAGGTGCTTGTTATAAAATATCTCGTTTAATTTTTTCTGCGTAAGTAAACTGTTTAAGAACAGATTTTTATTTAAAATTATAAATTTTAATATAAAAGATTTTTATTTAAATTGTGTATCAAAATGTACAGTCGATGTTAAAATAAAAACTAGTCGGACGGAGGATTGAATGATAAAGAACATGGTTGTGAATGTGCTACCATCTATCAGGGAAAACTGATAAATGAAGCTTTAGAAGTGAGTTTTCCCAACTTACATTGGGATCCGAAGAGGAGAGACATCGATCAAAAAACTTTGCAACCCCCAATGCAAATGAAATTTTCTAAAAAGGACTTCGAATAACTTCTACAAAAGGTGTTTCCTTAAATATCTTAAAGAGACAATCATCAATATTTATGTAGAAAACAACTAAAATGGCAAGCGTGGATGTATTCATGATTGGCTACCATATTCGACACTTGATAGGATAAAAAACTGTAAGGCGAGTGCAAAACAAATGATAAACTAAATTTTACAGATTGACAAAACTTAAAAGTGTCTTTTAAATTGGGAAATTGGAACCTTTGGTTTATCAACTAAGTTGAAACACTATCGTCGACTACTCAACCAAAACACAATTTTAACACAAGCGCGTTTCGCCAACTATGTTGGCATCATCAGGAGTTGATGACAGACTAAACAATTAACTATTTCTAACAGCTATTTATACTAAATGACCAATACCCCCTTCCCCCCTGCGGTGCCGGGCACCGTCATCCCCGGTGACCTAATCAGCCAAGGGTGACTAATCAGCCAAGGATAACTAACCCGCCCGTATCTAATGTATTAAACTAAAAAGCGGACTAAGAGGAATTGGTCCTTTGTCTCTGTTTAAACTAGTTTTACATTTACCTATTTCTATACTTTCAAAAGCGTCCAACAATTTATTATTGGATACATTTTTAAGTAATTTTACATTGTCTATACTTATTCTATGATTTTGATTAAAAGCATGTTCGGCTATACTAGATTTTTCCGTACGCCCATATTTGAAGTGAGCCATGTGCTCTTTAAATCTGACCTGTACAGAGCGTCTAGTCTGCCCAACATACTTTCTATCGCAATCCCCACAACTAATTTCGTAAATAACACTTTTTTCCAAATTACTGTTTTCCTTCCTTGGGATTACCTAATAACTGTTTTAAAGTGTTGTTACTCTGAAAAACTAAACACGCTGGTAAGTCCTCTGGTGTAAGTGGGATTATAGGGTATTGAAACGAATTTTACAGTCTGTTTTTCGTATTGGAAAAACGTGGTGTCACTAGGTTTTTCTTAAATTTATGTTTGTTGATTAGTTTGCCAACTAAGTCTTCGTCATAACCGTTTCTTGCAGCTAAATCCTTAATCAAATTCTTTTCCTTATTAAATCTTTCTTTACTTAGTGGGAAGTTAAATAAACGATGTACTGGAAATGTAAGCTAGCCACCTTGTGGTCAAATTCTAACTTATTCTCGTTCCTGATAACCAAAGTGTCTAAAAATGGTCGTTGTCCATTGTTTTCTATTTCATAGGTAAACTTTATGGATGGAAGTTGAGCGTTTAATTTTGTAACGAAGTCAGCTAAGTTAGTTTTCTTAGTATCGAAAACAGCAAATACATCATCCACATATCTGTACCATATCCTTGGGAAATACGAAAATTCTTGACTAATCTTGGTTTCGAATTTACTCATAAAAAGATTTGCCATAAACGGTGATAGACAATTGCTCATAGGAGTTCCTTCATGTTGTTTAAAAAATTCATTTCTAAATTGAAAATAATTTTGATCCATGCAAAGTTTAGCCAAAAGTAAATTTTCTTGCGTAATTTCGTCACCCAAGTCGTTTGACTTGAGTAATTCTTCAAGATATTCCAAGGTTTGCGGAATCGGTACACTAGGAAACAATGAACTTACATCAAACAAGATTAAAATTTCGCCTTCTTGAATTGAAGTATTTTTAATTTTATCTATGAAATCTAAAGAATTTTTAACAGAAAAATTTTTAAGTTTTAAGTTTGATAACCATTATGAAATATTATAACTAGGTATGCTTATTGCAGACACAATGGGTCGCATTGCCTTTCCAGGTTTGTGTATTTTGGAAAAGTGTCTGAAAATTTTTCATTGGCGACGCTAATGACTCTCGAGATGGAAGTTTTTCTGGTGTGGTTTCCCCCAACGGACTGTTTCCGCCTTGGCAAAACACTAACTCATCTGAAATCGAATCAGTTGTATTATATCCTAAGTAGGGAACTGTGGGAGCGAACACCAGTCGCATTAAATAAAGTAACCAGAAAATTTACAAGATTAGTTCTAAATTCGGAACTGAGACGTGGAAATCGTCTCGGCGCTTCTTTCGTTGTATCAATTATTGCTAGTGGAAAAAGTGAAAAGTAATTTTGTTTATTTGTTACACCACCCAATAGTATCAAATATTTATTATCTTTAAAGGCATACGAAGTAATCTTCCTGATATCATTTCTGAAGTTTGTTGGTGATTGATATATTAATTTTTAATTAAAACTGATATAAAAATTTCATCTAAGTTCTTTAGATTGATCCTATACAATACTTGATACATAATTACACAAACAGCTAAAGGGCTTCTACATGTTCATGAAAATCTAGCCTGGATTGCTAGGAAACCTTTTGAGTTCCATGTAAGTCACAGTTAAGTAGTTTATTCTAAAAGATATAGATGCATTTGATATTACTATCTTAGGCGAAATACTATAGATATTTACAACATAGTATCCTGCCTATATATTTAAATTTGATTCAATATCTATCATTTACATTATCAAGATGACTACCACATTCTACCAGGAAAGTTCCTAAAGTTCTTCATCTTGTTCTGTCTATCTATATAGATCAGGGCCAATCATTTTTTAAACAAAAAACATTCTTAGCAGTTAACGGTTTTTATCGTTTTTCTCGATAATTCTGAGGTTATGTTGAAAAATGATAAATATAAGCGTTCAAGATTTTTTTATTATCTACTTTTATATTAAACTTTTTTCGATAGGATGCATATTTCAGCCACAAATCGTACATACCCCCACCCAACTCATACTAAGAATTTTTCAAGAATTCGGGTTTTTAAAGTCGGTTTGACCCTGGTCTAATATCCCTTATTTCCATATAAATGCTGGCCTGAAGATGTACAAATTCGCCGTCCTTACATTACGAATTAAATTTACTTGTGTTAAAATCTTTGTTTTTATCAAGGACTAATCTAAATTGGGATTAAGAATTCTCTATCTTGTCGAACTTTTCTTGGAAAATTTTACATTTGTGGAACGAGAATTCCTCGGCAGCCACAATCAAAAACATTCCGCACAAAATAATACCTTGGGAGATCAATGTTTACCGGCGAAAACGTGTTATATTTGCTTGACTGGATAGGAAAACAAAGTTTACGAAAGCTCTGTTTCAACCTGTTATTACTCGAAACCCCAGGGACGTTGCGAAGAAATGTTATGGAAAGGTAAAATTAAAAACGAAATAATATACTCGGAAAATATCGAGATTTTATTAAAAAGCATGTTCTTTTGTTTTGCAGTTCTAGAGTAAATTAAGACGTCAGTGGATATTCCCAAAGAATTCGAATCCAAGGAACTGATCAACATTGTGCGACATTCAAAATTTTTTTAAGATAAGAATATACGAAAACTAAAAAAAAAACGCGAAAAGGGGAAAATGTGAAAATACGCGGAAAATACAAAAATAAGCGGAAAATTTGAAAATGCGCGGAAATGTGAAAAATTGGGAGTAGATAATGAATGGTGAAAACGGTCTACTAATATAGATGGGACGAAGATTAAATAAGTAAAGAAAAATCATGCGCAGAGACATTGGCAGAAGGGCCGTAGCGTTGATTTTCTTTACGTAATTAATCTTCGTCCCATCTATATTACAATGCCGTTTTCACCATTCAAATCGCATCACCAACAACGAAGTTAGACGCATTGAATTCCCTATGCTGGTAGTGCCTATATCGACACCTGATATGAATAACATTGTAACTCAAGTTACCACTTTTTCCTTCTATAACTCAAACCGCTTCAGTTTGTTTGTTTAAACATGGTAACATAAGTTATGATATAGCAAATTCTTATCATTGATTGAGTTCTATTCATTGAAACATTGTAAAGTAAATATACAATGTTTTTCTCGAAAAATGTATTGTTTGAGTCAAAATGAATTTATTGTAAGTTGCGCTATATTTATACATTTGTTAAAAACATGTTCCTTTACCATAAATTAGTTTTTATATTTAAAATAAAAATAGGTCACGCGCCTGATTATGTCCAACACAAAATTACTTACAACCATCATGTTCACACCTATAATCGCGTCAACACTAGTCATGCTCAAAATTCAATCTTCTTTAAAGGCTTACAGTAATTCACTGACTTGCCAGAAGATCTAAAGAAGGTAGAATCAATTAATGTATTCAAGCGTAAGCTAAAATAATATTTGTTAGATGTTATGTGACTATAGTTAGATTAATATTTTTAATGTGTAACTGTACTGTTTATGTATTAGTTTTTTTGACTAAATAAAGCATTTATATATACAATTTTTCATTAGTTTGGAAAAATAACATGGTTCGTTATTCTTTTGTAAGAATATGTTTTGTTTTTTTCAATTCTCTTGAGAACTCCCAAGGGTGCAATGTTTGATTGAAATGTCTATGTAGTTTGTAAAATTGCGCAAATGTAAATTTCATTTATTTTCATTAAATAATAGACAAATAACAATTGTATTTGATTCATGTCGTATCACTTACCATTCATCGATACCCATGTACTTGTACAAACAATTATGTAAATAACATTGTATGTATAGTTACAATGATTTTCATGGGAACATTCAAATATACGTCATCGTAACTCGACTAAAACTGTATTTCCGCAAGTTTGAATTGAATAGTTTACACTAGTAGAAAGATGAGGAAATAGTTATTTATATGCGAAGGACGAAAAACTGTCTATTATAGTCGAGTCTGCAAATTGACAGCCGAGGCTAGCAAGCAGGCGAGACAATAGACAGTTTTTCGCCGAGGCGCATATTAAATTTTTTCGTCGACCTCTACAAAAACGTACTAGTTTCCGAAAAAAAAATTGACCATTTTTGAAGGCAAGCATTTTTCGTCCGCAAACACTTTTCGTCACTAGGATACGGCACGGTGCTCGCTGTGGTCAGTAGGGTACGGCACGGTGCTCGCTGTGGTCACTAGGATACGGCACGGTGCGAGTCATTTGAGGCCTTCAAAAATAGTTGACTTTTCATTCGGAAATTAGTACGAAAAATGTCATTTTTTATTAGCAAGCCGGAGAGACAATTGACAGTTTTTCGCCGAGGCGCATATTACTTCGATCTCTACAAAAACGTACTAATTTCCGAAAGAAAAATCGACCATTTTTGAAGGCAAACACTTTTCGTCCGCTGCGGTCACAAGGATACGGCACGGTGCGAGTCATTTGAGAACGAAAAGTACTTGCCTTCAAAAATAGTTGACTTTTCATTTGGAAATTAGAACGTAAAATATCATTTTTTGTAGAGGTCGACAAAAAAAATATAAGAAAAGTTCCAGAAAATTATTGACATGTAAAAAAATTAAAAGTTACAATAAAAAATATGGGCCGAAAATCTTCATAGTGCTTTTCTGTAAACAAAGTAAAATATAGTTCAATGTTTTATATCAGGTGTCGATATATAAAAAATACAGCTGTTGAAAAGTTTAAATTTTTGTTACAAAAAAATAAAAATGCACACAAAGGGGTGATTTTGAAAGAAAAATCTCGTGAAATTACTGAACTTTATAAAAAACTATTAGCGGAATAAAGAAATTGTCGGAACATGCTAAAAAATTGTGAAAATGTTTAAAAGAAAATAACGTCATATCCTAAAATAAAAATGCCACAATTTTTTTTTATACAAAATACAAGATTTTGAAAATACAAATGTGAACTAGAGAAAATAACGAATTTTTAAATCTTCCCCCCACTCTACCGAATATTTTTCACTCGTATTATCAAAACTTTCGTTTATTTTTTTTCACAAACATTAAGCAAAATTCTTCTGTTCTAAGACCAGCACCCAATACAGCGACGAATATAAATTTAATCCTTTATTATTCCGATAATAAATAAATTTCCGCACTAAAACGTACCAATAACTCACTCTGTAAGACGAAACGTTGTATAAATGAATGAAATGGTTCCCTCGCAGTGTCTACTTTACAACAAAGTCGTCGTAGAAACCAGAAAAAGGTAACAAAAGAAGAAACTTCTGGCAATACACGCGGCTGGCACTAAAAAAGTTGAGGACCAAGGAAACAACGGAGCTTTTAGGTTTCCAGTGCTCTTAAATCAGCACTTCTCTTCGCGCTGGTTAGAAGGAGACACAAAACGAATAAAAACGCTGGTAATAGCATTAGCGCACCCACGAGGAAACAACGCAATTTACGGGATATTAAAATATCAACATATTAATTTTCTATAAGGCAATGTAGAGATTACAGTTAATACAATTGATGATGTTTTTGTTTATTTATCGATGCTAAAATAAAAAATATTACAGAAAACACAAAATCAATTCAATAAAAAACAATTATACTTAATACAAAAATATACAATAAACCCACCGCTGATTTAAAAACTCCGAAATTCATGTCATGGAGAAAAAGGCCAGATCGTTACGATCAAAATGAGCTAACTTAGAAGATCTTGACATAAAACAGTTTATAAAACCATATTTTTCTTTCTAGATAATAAAACTTTCTTTATATTATGTTTTAATTATTTAACCTCTTAACATATGTGCTCGAGTTAAGTCGAGCGCGCTAAACTGTGCGCTCCTTGATAATTCGAGCGGCATGGTATTTTATGCTGCTCTATTAATGTACTCCATATTTCCTACTCTTTGCTCTTTGTAGTATTTTGTTATGAAAGTATAAATTTTCACTCAAAACGCTCATCATCGTGGCCGGCATCGCTCTTACGCTCATCGCCTTGCCGCTCATCGCTCAATCGTTCTGCCGCTCTACCGCTCGTATTATACCCGAAGCCTTAAGACTTAAGGTAATGCTTGCATGAAATGAAAATAAGTTTCGATAGGTAATCGTTCTTTTAGAAAAATTGTTTAAAATATTATCAAAGAAACTTTTGGTTCTCACGAAAACGGCTTTATTTGGAAAAACCACGAGTGGATTTGCCTGAAATAAGTATGGAGACCAAAAATTTAATCTATAAAATTTAAGAGGACGAGTAGTATTTGTAAAGATTATTTTTTTTATATCATTTTGTATTAAAAACAGAGAATATAGTCATTTATGCAAAAGACACTTTACACACAAATGTTCAAATTTTCTTTATCAATTTAAATTACAATTCAAAAAATATTGAGCTGTTATAGTTTTAAATACTGGGCCTCCAAGGCATGCGTGATTGCATTAAAGCGATTTGAAATAAACGAATAAACAGGTTAGTTTACAAATACATTTTGAAATTTGGGCATTAACATAGATTTGCAATACATTTTAGTATAATAATAATTGATAATGCTAAATAATAGTATTTTGTGTCACAAGGGCAGAAAATGAGCTTTAGCAGCCCGAGGCTATTAGCTGCATGAGCGAGCGAAGCGAAGCGAGGGCAGCTAATAGTTAAGGGCTGCTAAAGCGTTTTCTGCATGTGTGACACAACTGTTTTTCGCCTACCAAAAAAAAAACAAAAAATAGGAAAATATAACAAAAATCTTTAATTTTATAAATACAGACAGAATTTAATGAGCAACATAAGTAATAAAAATGTACCAATTTATTTATTATATATTATTTCCAGTTGTTAAACAATTCATAGGACTTTTCGTACCATTGCGCGTTGTCTTGTTAAGTAACAAATTTAGAGAAACATTACTACCTTCTTCTTGCAAGTCTGGTGGAGTATTCGTAAATTCTTCATCGCTGCCTGAATTACTATTCATTTTCACTAATTCACATAATCACAATTATTCAGAATCAGAACGTATTTTTATTTTAAAGTTTAATTCTCTTGATTCTACACTGACGTTTAATGAAAATGTATGTGAACTGTCAAAGTCAAAGGTGCGTTGATAGTGAAAATCGTGTTTTTTATGATTTTTGCGGCCCAAAGCCAGGAAATATTACTTTCGGTCTGATTTTTAGGGTTTATATGATTCATATTTGATATTTCAAAAAAGGTAAACAAAAACGAAGAGGCAGTTTTATCAGTATAAAACTCAATTATTGGTTCCTGAGCTCTTATCGGCTGAAACCACAAAATCTGACTGTTTTGGCAGATGAAAAAAATAATCAATGGTATTAAGATATATATTTTAAGTCGTTTACTGTTACCTCATAAGAACCATTTAATTCTAGAATTTATCACAAAAGTATTTTCTCTTATAGAAACATTATTTTCTAAAAGTACGTAACGAGACATCATTTATATATGCAAGAAATATCAGGGGACCTAAAACGGATCCTTGTGGTACTCCACATACCACTATTTTTTTTCAAGTTTTTCTTGTTGCGATCTTTAATATTTTCACCAAACTGATAAATATATAAATATTTTTATTCCTTTTGTATTTGTGAATTTTTTTTCATTTAATATTTATTTATTTTTGACTAAATTGAGAACTCTTAGCCCGCCTCTGATAAATTTATTAGTCCACTCAACGTTGATTAAACGCACGATCCCCTCAAGTAAGATTGCTGCGTACGCCGCTGGAAGCCAACAAGGATATACATGGTTATGACGGCCATTGTTTTATCTTCTTTTCTTTATTTTGCGCTCAGCTGAAAGATATCTTTTCGATAATGTTAAGTATGTGTTGAAAAAACGGTTTTGTAGAATCTCAAAGCAGATTGAAAAGGAGCTGTTTCTTTTACAATAAAAAAAGTGCGATTTATAGAGAGCTGGAGAATTTTATAATGCGTGGTTGCATGTTTAAAAATGTATAGACTTTGAATATGTTGGGAAACGAATGAAATGTGGCACTAGAATATTAATTTTGTTCCAATATATGAATAGCGAATAGTTTATTGTTAAATTGAACTACAAAATTTTCAACAGAAGAATTTGTAGAAAACGATTCCTGTCAAATTCTCCATATCTTGGCGAATCAATTTACAATCGTCAATTTTTGGAGGTTCGTTACAATGTGGCCTATTACTCATGAAACACCCTATATAACTGATAGAATAATTTAGTTACTTTTAGTTAAAGAATTGTTAAACGAAACCTTTGCTCCAATATGATCACTTCAATCTTGACTGGATTTTTTGCAAAATATCTATAACCGACCGGCACATCTTATGCCCATAATATCTTCCCGAAAATGTATTATTAATTCGAACAAAAAAAAAACCGTCCTTTCTCATATCCGGCGTGCTATATAGAACTCTCATCCAATCGCTTTTGTCTTATCAATCGTTATTTTTTTTTTGTCTAAACGTGACTTAAATATGGATACAGAGGACCGTTAAAGCGCCCCGAATTATAAGAGAAATATATAGGGAATGCCCTTGAGGCAGAAAGTAATCTTGCTACCAATGACGTTTCCAATTTAATGGAAAACGATACATCATTCGGTGTCACTTTTTTTTTCGACAGAGGTGCGTATAAGTTTAGGTAAATGTCGAATAAAATGGTGTTAGGTTGAAAGATTTTGGATAAAGTAGGGAATGTTGCATTAAAATAAAATACCATTCTTTGATTTGGCTAAGCAGATCGTTTTTTGTTTAGCTTATTAGTTGTGTTCTTGTATAAAAATAAACATTTTTTCAGCCACACTGGAAGGAGCTGGGACTAGGTCTGAGGGAATGGGACTGGAAGGAATCGTGGTGGGTATCGGGATCACTGACCTAACATTTGCCTATTGCCAAAACTGGATAGTTTGCGCTAGGTACATTAGAAACCGATGATACCGATGCTAGGTTTGCTCAACAATATCATTAAGCTATTTGAAGGCATAATAATCGGTAGGCTCATTAAAGAGGTAGAAAAAATGGGATTAATACCAATATTGTTTCAGAGAGAGGTGAACGAACCAAGAAAACCTGGGTCAAATTAATAACACTAGACGTATTGGATAATCTTGAGAGGAGGCACGACTCCAGATGTCAAGTGGCAGTCTATTTTAGTGAGAGATGTGTAAAGGATTATGAGAAGCCGTTGATAGGTAAACAGGCGAGTTCCACATGGTTTTGTCCTGAGGCCTGCAAGGTGAGTCAATCTTTACAGTAGTTATCGATGTCCTGGTATTGATCACAGTGGAAACTTGAAAATGGAAACATAGTAGAGTTGAACTACAACATAAAGAGAAATAAGCTCAAGATAGTACATGGAAAGACTGATGTCACGGTAATTCGTGGTAGGAGCGAGAAGATATCACATCCATGGTAAGGACTGCAGCGATCAAGACGTGGAAGAGCTTGAAAAACGTGAAGAATAGTGAAAAACAAAATAAAATGTCGTGATTTGTCAAACATTATTGGGACCAAAAGAGGATTAATTAAAAATACATTTTCTCTTCAATATGTATTTATCTTTAATATTTTTCAAGTATTTATTCTTGTTATAATTTAAGCAGCTTTCGTACTTATTTTATTGAGAGAAATAATTTGTTTTTCCTCAGAATTAGATTATTATCACTGATATTTTATTTATTTCTAGTAAAAATATGATTTTTTTAAATTAGAAAAAGGTAAATAAAAAGATTTCTATCTTTAAAAACAAACAAAACATTTTAGAGTAACAATTTTCAACGTAGTAATGCAAAATTATAAAATTAAAGTACATAAAACCAGTCCTTATCGCAACAGGACCCGCAGAAAATGTTGAACCGTTCCACTTTCCCGGGTAGATACTTCAAAAGGTATTAATATCTATTTTCCCCACATTCAGAAAACCTAATCTGCCGATAAAGCAGATCCGGGATCGAAAATCTCGCTTATCATTATGTATCCATTAAACCTTTATCAATCTTTCTTATTTTTAGAAATGGCTGACGCAAGGTCCGCCGTATCTTGGGTTATATATGAATATGCACCCTCATATTCCAGCGATCCCTTTTCATCTGTTTAATGATTCCCAAAAACAAGTGACCCGAGCATCCAAGGGCAAGATGGAATCATGTTGGGCAAATATCTCATATCTCGATCCTTTCTGCTAAATGATTCTCTAAGGATATAAACTACATGCCGGCGTATGGTAAAAAATACGATTTGTCATAAGAACAAATACTACTAGAAATATTATACAGAAAATTCTAAAATGGCCCAAAAAACCAGTAATTAAAATTAAACTCCAACCAAATATTAATATTTCAAGCTTCCGAATCAACGGTTAAAATATATACCATGAATCACCCTGTACACACAAACGAATAAGAACGAATATAGGGCCAAGTTAGGATCCTTGAGGTATCTGGAACAGTTCCCATTTAACTAGTATTTCTACAATACCATTTAGTGTCATATTCCGATGAAAAATTAATTTTTAGAACATTAATTTGATGGATCCGGACAAAGTGTAATAAAAAAAACCAGTAAGCGACATGCCAGGACAAACAAACAGTCAAGATGTAAGCAACGATTACATCATTTTTATATGAAATATAGATCGCGTCGGTTGTTGCCGACGTTCCAGTTCAAACAAAAGCAAAACGTTGAATTATTATGGTTAGAAGGAATAATCGATGGCGTTAGAGACCAGTGAATGGGATGGAAATGGAAAGAAAAGCTTTTATCTTCGCTTTTAGCTTGCTTTCTGCTCATACTGACAAGACACTGATGTTTTGACGGATTCCCAGATCACAGAAAAAATGGGGCTTCGCTGATTTTTAATGCGATGACAGCACAAGTGTTTCCGTTTAAAAGAAATCTTCCAGTGGCAGTTAATAACTGAAAAAAAACTTTTTGTGGGCCCTGGGTAAGACTTTCAAATTGGGCACTTTAATAAAAAAAGAATAAAACAATATAACTTACCATACACATACAATATTTCTGAAGCTCCTGTTCTTTTATTTTTTTTTAATTTTGTATAAGTCTTAATAAAAAAACAAAATAATTATTCTCTCAATTTTTAATTAACTTCAGTTTACTAGAACTTCTCCCACAAAAAGCGGTGGTCACCAGCAGGTTTAAAAATATTCTTAACGAAAATATTCTTAACGCTTAGACTAATTCGAAATCGTATATCGTCTGTAAAAAATTGAGACGAGTTGCATTTTGCGATTTTGCATCAGTCCATATACATGAAACTTTCAATCTCACAGCTGAATTCACAACTATTCAAATCTTTGTCATATTTGCTTGACAAATCGGCTGCCGCTTTTTGCAATTCAGTAACGCCCATTGAAATTAAAGACGAGCCAAATACCAGTCTGTTTCAGCTAGTAAAACTGCAAAAACGTTGTACATTTGCTTTGCAAACAAGCTTTTTGGACATAGATTTGTACTATTTTCTTTTTTGACCCGCCTAATTCGTTGTTTGGAAAACTCAGATTCTATATTAATTTCCAATTACTGGAGAAATTTTAAAACAATTACCCAAAAAGCAATAATTAAACTAACTAACCTAATAAATGCTGCCTTCAGACTGAAGTATGTACCTAGCCTTTGGAAAATTGCGGAAGTCATAATGATACCCAAGCCAGGGAAACCACCACATGAGGCATCGTCATACAGGCCGATGTCGAAACTATTTGAGAAACTCCTACTCAAAAGACTAAAACCACTTATCGAAGAAAGAGAAATTATCCCTGATCACCAGTTTGGATTTAGAAATAAGCACTCGACGATCGACCAAGTTCATAGAATAACCAAAATTATAGAGAAATCATTAGAAGAGAAAAACATTTGTGCTACTATCTTTCTTGATGTAGCACAATCGTTTGATAAGGTTTGGCATGAAGGCTTAATACATAAGCTCAAGCTTTTCCTTCCAAAACAATATACAGATATCCTCCATTCATATATATATCGGAAATATACTTTAGAATTAGGCAAGAAGAAGCCTATTACGATCTTAAAGAAATTGAGGCTGCAGTACCACAAGGAAGTGTCCTAGGACCTGTCCTAAAAGCTTTTGATACTGACGACATCTAGTAATTCTAGTATCTGAAAACCCTTTGAGTGATAATTTTAAAGATTTCATTACCGTGTCGTTGAAGAAGAAAAAAATTGAACAATCTTTGGATGGTGCCAAAAAGGAAACCATTTCTGGCGTTGTGGATGTTGCATGAACGCTACATTAAGGTGCAAGGAACAAATAGAGCTAAAATACGAGTCTTGACCCCTAATACCAACTATATTTAAATTGTTTGTTTGCAATTTATTTAAAATTTCTGTCATTAAACCTTCCCCTGTTTTTCAAATAAATACTCAACGTGGAAATTTTAGGCCTGCTATTTTGGATGGGAACAATGAGGCAGTTGATTTAAAATTATTTTCCGAGAGTCCTTTCTGGGCCCTAGGCAAGTTCACATGTTGCCTCTGCCTAGTTACGGAGCTGCATTCAGATTTCGGAATTTTCCTCGATATCATTTTGTATCGCTTTTAATATCACCTTTACCCGAAGCTGGAATGAATGCTACCGGAGGCTGGTATAACTGTTACTCGATGCTGGAATGACCGATACCGTAAGTTGGAAGGACGCTACCCAAAGCTGACCGCTAATCTCACTTAGAATAAATGCCCAGAAATGCATTCCTTATAAATTCCTCATAATTAGTGTAGATTTAAACATACTTAAATTTAAAAATCATTTGTTTCAATTTTTTATTTGTCAAAAAATGTACAAGGTTATGTTTAAACTCGAAAATTACTGAAAAGAAAATCAAATTGCTTCTATGTATACGACTTTTTAAAACTTTTTTTATCTAAGTAAAACTTGTTTGTAGAAACTTAAGAATCGTCCTCCGGAGACAAAATAACTTCCGTTTCTTCAACACAACTCCCAAAATCTCCGTCCCGCAGGACACTAACCAGGTACGACCCTGGGCAAAGCTGCTCGCTAGGCCGGATATATTAAAATTTAAATGATTAACCACTCCCGTAGGCATAAGAATGGCATTAAAACTTTATTTCGCTTAAAGTCGCGTAGTTTTTTTATGCCCGCCGCCATGTTTCTCTCCAAAATTGTTTTTGCCGCCTAAATAATTTATTTGTGTTGTTGTTGTTCAGGAAATTGCCACAACTTACTGAAAAATTCACGGAGAGCAACGCTGGAAGGGCGAAAGCAGCGAATGCAGATGATACAGACGGAGAATTTTCAATTGAGGTTATACGGACGCCTAATATCCGAATGAGAAGGGTAAAGAAGGCGTTTGCTTGTATTTATTTTAAAAATAGTATAGCAATGCTCTAGAAATCCGTATTAAGCTCATCCAAGAAGTTTATTTTCCATATAAAACTGAGAAGTTAAAATAGCGAGAATAAAATACCATAAAGTCTATTTATTTTTCATAAGTAAACGGGAATATTTTCAGAAAATGTAACGTTTTTATAAAATAAACCTGTAACTAGGACTATTGGGAATACTTGGCAACGTCGCCTGTCGTATACATTTTAATCTTAGACTTCAATAAAATGGGGTTCCTTAATTTCTATTAGTAAGATTTCAAGCCCAAATTACAATTAATATTTTTTTAATGTTCATTTTTATATTTTAGAAAAAAACCGATATTATTATAAAAATATTTTTGCTCTTCGTATTCTATATCTATTTCTATCTTTCTCAAATTTAACTTAATTTTTAAACTAATTTTTTCAAACAAAGGAAAATTTTGTGTACCTACAGTACTTGAAATCGCTCCATATTATAATCGCATTTTTAATGTTCAAAACTCCACTACTGTATGGGACTATGTATTAATCAATTACTAAAAAAATATTTTGAACAGTGACACATCCACCCTTTTATGATTATATGCCCTAGCTACAAAAAACATCAAAACGCTCATACGACATCCCCTTAGAACTGTATATTGCTGTTAACTGTGGCTTTTAAGAACTTCTTTTTTGTGGACCCGTTTCTAAATTTAACCTCTGGGAGCACTAGAGGAAGTTTTAGTTTTTAAGGTAAATTCCTTCAAGACATTAGGGATGGGGAATAAGGAGAACAAACAAAAAAACGGGAGATATTTTTGGTATGTATTTATGCAAGAGATAAAAAAAATGAATGGTTTTTAAAGTAAAGTTTGGACGAGATTGGATTTTTTTAGTAAAACGGGGAATTATTTTTTATATACAGAGTGATTAACTGTTATTTTAAAAAATATGTAACTATGTTATCTACCTGTTTTGATTCCAGAATTATCCACTTCCTCTTTAAAATAATGAACACTGTAATTGACTGCTTCTCCACCTATCCAGGCGAATTCTACGAAAACGATATGGTAAAATTTTCGCTGGAGTCCCGCCGGAGTGTCTTCGTCCCATAATAAATCAATACGTAGTACTCTTCCAATTTTAATGAAGCAGAGCTCGATTTCCTCTTATAGTCGCACATCTGCAAATTCCTTCATTTCGCATTACGAGCTTCTCTACTAGACTTGAAGATAATATCTTTAAATGGATCAAAAATTATTTTCCACTTCATAAAATACCTACATCTCTCGCATTTTTCTATATTGTCTTCACAACTAGTTCTTTGTAATTTTCACCGTTTTCTTTCTTCATATTCCACTCCCAATCTTTCAGGATTAGGTTTAGTTGCTCTAAACTTGTAGTTTCCAAAAGCTCGTATTTCTTTGCCTTGCAGAATTCCGTAAACTGTTTCCATATTGACGTATGGGTTTTAACGGTATTGTACGGTTCACTTTTCTCAATCGCCAGATCAATATTAGTCATAGAATCACTTCCAAAGCGACTCATTTTTACTGCATATGCTGACTAGCACTGTTTAAAAACAATTTTACAAAATTTATTGACAATAAAATCAGAAAAATTGTTTAGCGTCGTCTTCTGGTGTCATAGGAGACCATAATTACTTGTTATCAAAGGTATTGTAATTTTTGGTGAAAACAGCTGTCAAGTCAAGGGAAATAGTCGCAATAAGAATTTACCTTCGCATAAATAAAAAATATGATTTTTTTTACTTAATCGGCCTTTATTAATTCTTTTATGATATACACTTTCTTCCAGTACAGTTTTTGTGGCATTCACAAAATCATGTGTTTTGGGTCACCTTGTATAGAAAATAAAAGCAACCAAAAAATTGATCAACAAAATTAGACTACTTATATGCTTTAATTTAAAATATACAGAGATAATAATTAAAAAATATGTAGCTTCCTCAGAAAAAACTGTTTTAATATCTTTCAAGATAAAAGAGTACATACAAGTATATAAATTTGCAAAATTTCTATATACTTAATTTCAAGTAAAAGAGAAGTAAAAAATGACGCACCCTGTATAATAACAGCTTTTACAGAATGGACCAATTAATTCAAAATCCACCGTTGCCACGTCTTTAATTTAGCTACTATATTAGGGAAAACTTCAAACCAATTTACCACACTTCGTTATTTATTAACCTTTGTTGAATAAACAGGTACGTCTAAAATTTCTTTTGACGTAGCACAAAAAAAAACAAAATTGTGCTTTTAATTAAACGCCGTACCGTCACGAAGGTTTATAATTAATAGTTAGAAAAGAAGACGTCGTCAATCCTCAGGTTGCGTTGATGAAAATGGTATACGGGGGGAACGGGACGGTGGGAAATCAATGTAACTAGAAACAACTCTGTCATTAACAAGTCCACTCCTAATGAACTTTTTCCACGCGTTTTCCTTTAATGAATGGAACGTTTTCCAGCATTAAACATAAATAAAAAGCTTATTACCCAGTGGCGGAGTTAATGGGAAACTATTTACTTGGAATTGTTGAGGTTATTAACTTTTCGATAGGAAATTATTAGGGTAGAATTCACTTTTAAAATCATAACATGTTATATACAAAATTGTTGTAGGGATTTTCAGGACAACATTATTCAGATGAATAAATTATTAGTTTGTTTGGATATGAAAATATTTCGATTTGTTATCATAAAGAGTTCTAAAGATTTTTTTACCTTAATAGGCAAATTTCATGAGGAATCGAATAATGGATGATATTTTATATGATATTGTCATATTTTTAGTTTAAAATTGGAGTAAAAAAAACAGTTCAACTTAGCTTTGGATAATTATAAAAAACTTATAATTCTTACATTTGGTCAATTTTTATTAAAAAAAATAATTAACTAACATGTTTAACAATATTAAAAAAGATATATTAAAAAACTGCGAGTATTAACTCAAAACGATTTTATTTATTTATTATTTATTTACGTGTTTACTATTATCTTGAAGGGCCTTACAACCTAGTAGAAGAAAAACTGTATATTTTGTTATATATACAGAATTTCTCCGCCGCTGTAAAAAAGCGCAGCCATATACAAACAATATGAAAACACACCTAGTTCATGATAAACGATAATATCTATATTTTTTTCGTTTGTAATGTGTTAGGAAAAAAATAATTAAGTCATAAAAATTGTGGTCTGTGTATTTTAGTGGCTCGTTTTAAAAACTGATTTAAACAGTCATTTTTATAAATGGTTTTATTCATACAGTCCATATAATTCAAATTATCTAAAATCTTTATTATTTGTGGAACAAAATTTATTTTAAAGAACACACAATGGGCGAAATTTGAAAAATAATTTTAGTATATTTTAACTGAATAGCAAGTTCTAAAAATGAAAAAAATGGTTAAAAAATCATTCGTTTGAAAACAGTATGTAGAAAAGAAATAATTGTATAGTAGATAAAGTAGATATAGTATCCCTAATTATGAGCTTTAAAACGCGCTCCTTTGATACTACCAAAACAGGACCTTTTAAGGACCGATGCTCACGAGCGTTTAACGCGACTGCAAACGTTATTTTCAATTCACACACAGCGTTTGTTGCCATCTGATTTATTTCAGGTCAGTATCAATTCGACCTGAGATTAGACAAGATGGATGTAAATGTTAAGAAAAAAGTTATATTTACGTATCTTGTTTATAAACAGTTTGTGAAGAAAAAAGAAAGTACCTACTGGGTGCATCCTTACTTAATTTCCAGTTTACTAAAAGGTGATTTTTCTTCAAGCTTTAGTGGCTTAAGAAATGATGAAAGTAAATTTTTTAATTGCATTACAAGTTATGTATGGCTTTAAAAAAGGACGATACCAATATGAGAGCATCTATAAATCCAATGGAAATGCTAGTAGCTTTTCTTCTTTTTTGTCGAAATCTTCATACAGTTTCGTGCATATTTCGATCCACGCATTTGTTTTTTATGTTTGTCTTTATAATTTTCAGATGCAACATCCCATATTTCACGATGCTGCTTTATCTCATCAATGAATAATTCTGTGTCGAATTGCTCTTCGCCCATAACTAAAACGCTATTTTACGACGTTCCGTGTGAATCTCTCGATATAAACCAATGTATCTTAGTAACGTCGGCGTTGAAATGAGGCCCGGCGTCGAGAAGATAACGAGCGGTACCATTTTTACGGTTGCGTTAACGTCAACGTCCGGCGTCAACGCAACGTCGACGTTGTGTCGTGTGAATGCTTTCATTGTGATCAATGTACTTTCACGACGTCCGGCGTTTGCGGTCGCGTTAACGCGACCGCAGAAAACGCTCGTGAGTATCGGTCCTAAGGGTAAGCGGCATCCTTTGTCTCTTCCTGGTCGACCCGACTCATTATATTGGTTGAATATTCAAATGAATCGCTGTGATAATAGGAATAGGATGAATAGGATCGCAGATAATGAAAGAGGAATAGCTGAGTACACTTGTAGGAGGTAAAGAAGGAAAAATTTCACCGAATCGTGAAATGCATTTGGTCGCGATGCCGACTCTTTATTCGATTACCACTTAGCGATTGCATATGTTTTATTTTTTATTTTTAGTTTATACTCTTTCCACTCTGGCTCCCGAGCTATAAACTATTTCGTTTAGCTACACTATATGAAAATTTGTTTAGGTATTGAAAGAACTTACCTTAAAATATGTTGAAATTTAAAGCATTTTAAGCGTTAGCTTTTTGCAAGGTATATCCATAATCTGTAACAAAAAAATGTCAACTTTAGTTTCGCTTTTTTAAAATTTGAAATTAAATATTTTTGAAATACAGTAACTAGTTTTTTAGCACTTTCTTAAAATAATAAATAGTCTTAAGGTGTCAAATGCACAAACCAGATACTTATATTATATAAAAAGTTTTTCAAACCCACATAAGGGGAAATAGTTCCGTCTTTTCTGAATTATTTACTTTTTTTACGTTTTTTCGCAAAACTTCAAATACTCAAAGAAATTGATTTTGAAATTTTTTAAGATGTCAAAATCAATTTCTCTGTCCTATGTTGTTGTCATATTTTGTGAGATTATCCACTCAAATACCCAATAATTATGAAAACGATAACGAAAAGTGTTTAACACCATCGAAAACTACAGAAAATTTTCTGCAATAAGTAAAATTTTTGAACAAAATAGGCGAAAAATAGTCACAGAAAGCTTTCGGAGATGGTAAAAATAAAAAAAATCCTTAAAATGTCCGCGATTTCCGATGGATCGATTTCTTGAAATACAAATCTTTGACAGTTGACCGTTTCTAAAAAAATGAAGAAATTTCAAATTGATAGTATAATATTTTGTTATTAAAATCAACTACCAAAAATAAACAGGTGTATGTAACTGTGTAATCTTTTGATATTTACGTCTATTTATTATGTGTTTAATTGTCTCCTTTAATTTTCACAAATGATTTTTCTGACCAATTGTTAATATTTTAAATTCTAAGTCTTCCCAAATCATAGCTAAGAACACTTCCTTGAAAGCTATTTTTCGATAGATGTTTTTTTATCATTCCACAATTTTATACGGCTATTTGATTTGAAATATTTATTATTTACATCCTAAAAAGGGCATTTTTAGTTTCCGATATAGTTCATTGTTGCCAACAGACATAATTGAGCAAAACAAGCGTTCATAGACAATTCCCATCAATCTCTCTATACTCGGAAAATACAATGTTCAAACACATATTCGACAAATTGTTCAAATATAATTCGGTAACCGGCGTTCCAATTTTAAACATATATTTAACGCAGTTGCACAGCTAATTGACAATATGATAGGTGCTCCAAAGAGGCTTTAACAAGAATTTCAAAAACCTGACACGATGCAGTATGGTAGAATAAATAGATCAATATGAATGACTGCGATGGTGTAGGTGTTTCAAAGGCAGTGGCGAAACAAATATTCAGGAATATTAATTAAATACGAAACTCTTAATGTTACAATATTAATGAGTGGTCAATTAATCGTTATCATATTGATTATTACATTGTGCCAAAACACAAAATATTAATGTACGCATCCTTTAACTTGTCGCCCCAATTGATGCGATATAACGAATATTTCAGTTGTCCAAACACTGTTTTATTAACTCAAAACGCCTTCTACAACTTGGTAATTTGAGTTTGGGGAACAAGAAAAATTCACACGGGACCATATCAGGCGAATACGGTGTTCGATGTGTGAGACATGCATTAACGTGGTGCAAAATCCAAGAGTTTTTCTATTATAAATCTGGATTTTTTGGGCAAACACCTCATAACATCCAGATTGTGCACCTCCAGACTGAATTCCGAGTAATTTTAATGGTTTTTATGGTTTCGGCTCATTATAGAAGTACCACTTGGAAATTTGTTAGCTAGTTTGCATGTCAAACTCATAAACCCACGTCCCATGTTCAAGCATGTCTTCAGCTGCCCTTTTTGAAGAAAATTCAGCTCCATCTGTATCATGCCCAAAACATCAGCCAAAATAATGCGAATCTTTTCCCTTACTTTGTTAACGTTTTCGTCATTACAATAACTTTTTTGTTTGCGATTGTCTCAATTTTTTTAGTAACAGTTATATCGATGTATTTCGATTTGAATTTCATTTCTAAATTTAGAAAAATGTATAAATTATTATTATAAACATTTAGAAAAAATCTCTCACTATTATTTCAATAAAAAACAACAAACATTTTGGTCAAAATAAATGAAAAAAAAGGGAAATCCCCGAAGTGCCACCATTGAACCAATTCGATGGTTATCAGGTTGAAAATGCACAAACACTTGAAACACTGGTGAATAATTTCTATACATCTCCACCCGAAAATGACATTGTGCGGTTTAAATAAAGCAATAGATTTGGAAATTTGTATACTGGTTTTATTGAAATTCGCTGTTTTTCGCAATTTAATGGATTTTATAGATTCATTCCTGGGGTACGATAAATATCGAAATGTTTGCTCATGCAAATACGTAATCCCAGCCGCTACATATAATTTTTTTTTCGGAATTACAATAGATTAGTTTTTCCGGAAATTCTAACAAATAGTGCGGCTATTTTTTTGTATGGGATGATTATAAATTTATGCTATCGAAAATATTTACGATATCTAACATTTTCATTGTTATGCGGCGAGTTTTTTTTGCAATTGATACGCAGTGGTATTTGTGTTTTTTTTTGGGCATAGACATGGAAGTCATTCAGCCAACCACGATTCGCCTATAAGGGAAGAACCTATAAATCTGACAATCAGAAAATTAAATCGAAGAAATACAATAGTACGTTGACACTCACTTCTCGCCCAGGGGCCCATCAGGACATTTTTAATAAACACAAACAACAGTAGGCGTCGGTAAAACGAAAAATAAGCAATTGGGTAAAACACTGAGGTAACGAGCTTATTCGGATTCTCCTTATAGAAAAATTCCAGTAGCTTTTAAAAAATTTACTAACACATCACAATATCATCATTGAAATTTTCAATACTAAATGGCAAGGACACTATTAATTCACAGATTTCTAATTAATAATGTTTTTATACGCAGGGGTGGATCACCGGTTTTTTATTTTGAAATATAAAAAAATACAAATCCTACCAAAACTGCACAAATGATGTGAAATGAAATGACACAAGCTCCCAAGAACAAGGACATTAAAAATGTCCTTTCACATCATTTGTGCAGTTTTGTTACTTCCACGGTACTGTTTTGGAATTTTTAAGGTACAAAAAATTCCACCTTCGTGTAAACGTTAAAAAATCAGTATATAGAAATTGTCATTTTTTGCCATTTTAAATTTTAACACTGATGTTTCTTTTTGTATGTAATTTTTTCTGAACTTCATGTTATTTGTCTTGATAAAGAAAATAAACATTTTCGAAAGCTCGACATAAAAACGAAGAATTCGTACTAATTTATCTACTATTGACTGCTTCCCGCTAATTATATCTACATAAAGTTAATAAGTAGGTAATAAATATCAATACAAAAGTGCTCAGATGTTTTAAAGTATCCTGTATAACATAGCCAAATCCTATATGATAAAAATGAGGCTGAATTCAAAAATGAAAATATATAAAGGGTGTAAAATAAATAAAATAAGTTTGGTTCGTCCTTTCGTTATATTTCCCTATCTCGGCTTCAAACACCTTATACTTTAAAGTGGTCCTATATATTTCCTCAAAAAAAAAAATAAATTTCGTTTCAAATTTTAGGATTTGACATAATTTTCCATAAATTTTCTTTTTTTACATTTTTTTTACGTTTCCCCTAAATAAATTATCATTTTTCTTGTAAACCATTAAAAAAAAACTATAAAAATACAGTATTTTGACTATTGTTCATATAAATTTTTCGAAAATGTTTATTTTCTTTATCAAGATAAATAACACGAAGTTCAGAAAAAAATTACATATAAAAAGAAACATCAGTGTTAAAATTTAAAATGACAAAAAATGACAATTTCTATATACTGATTTTTTAGAAATTGTCATTTTGTCATTTTAAATTTGAACACTGATGTTTCTTTTTGTATATAATTTTTTCTGAATTTCATGTTATTTGTCTTGATAAAGAAAATAAACATTTTCGAAAGCTCGACATAAAAACGAAGAAATCGTTCTAATTTATCTACTATTGACTACTTCCCACTAATTAAATCCGCATAAATTACTATTGAACAGTCACGAAAATATCCACTTACTTATTTACAACCAGTACAACAATTTAAAACATTTTTACTTCAATTTTTATACATAGTAATAATTGGAACTAATGGCGCACCCTGTATTTAGGCTGTAGATGGCTACAAGTATACCTAATAAAACTGATAACGCGAGTTAATATGAAATCCATTGGGATTTTCCAAAACACTAGGGACGCGGCCTCAATGCGCGTGAAAAACTGCTGTCCTTCTCTAGCTTTGCTTGTGTTTAAGATACACTTTGAAAATTTTTTTTAAGACAAAAACGCAAATCTGGCCGCTGCTTAAGACTGTTCTTCAAAAAATCATTCACATCGCTATATAATAAATAAATGGACCATCTTCAGGTAATAATCAAGACCGCACAATTAAAACTTAACAAACTAACGATTTTTTTTCTAATTTTCATATTGTTATTTTCAATTCTCAATTATATTCGAGTGTGAAAATTATAGCAGCATAAAATACGACGCCGCTCGAATTATCTCGAGTGTGCATAGTTTGACCTGTCTCGCACATATTTAGGAGGTTAATAAAAAAGTATTAAATCATATTTTTTACGTGGCCAATATTATTGAACATTTTGAAATTTAGTGGTTTTTAAAAAGAATATAAATATATGAAATTTTGTCATCTGAAATTTACATAACGTTTTCCAATAAACTCTAGTTAACCCCCATAAATACTACGTTCAGATACAAGCCAAATCGTTTTACCAGCTCATCAGTTTCCCCCTATAATTCCGTTGTCATGAGTTGCCCAATCAAATATTTAAATACCATATATCTAAACGTGGAAAGGTCTTGGGTCCTATCACTGAAATTACTATTATTCGTTGAAACGTGTCAAAATCAAACAAAAGCGAATATTTATTTAGGTTGTTCCTGTCTACCACGAAAGAACTGTTAATAGAGTTTCCACACGCATTTATATAGGGCCGGCATAAGCAATATTTCGACAAATAATAAATAAAAAAAGACGTTAGTGAAAATATTTTTGTTTTTTTGTTATTGCTAAACGAAATAGAGCAGCTGTCTATCCGGCCACAAAAAAGTGATCTCCTTTAGTTTATAGCTCTGGAGCCAGAGTGAAAACAGTATCAATTTAAAAAATAAAAACATATTATCTAGGATATTTAATATCATTTATATTATGATTTTGCAATGCTAAAACTCCTTAAGTATTACACACTTATTTTTATTTATAAAATCAAAATTGGCCAGGCACCAGTACACCTACAGGATAAGTTAACTTACAACGCTGAGATCCAGAACTATGAAACTAGAGTCCTGACTAAGGCGTAACTTTCATATAGGAAAAGTAGTCCATTTAATTCAATTTTCAATAAAGGCATGATTATGTATAATAACCTACCAAATGATATAAAAATAGTTCATCTTTATATATTTTTAAATGCAGAGGTATGTCACCACCTTGCTGACAGAGACATTTTGATATCCATCATTTGGACCCCATCCTATGTAGGAATCCCGGAAAATGAGAAGGCAGACAAAACTGCAAAAGAAGCATGTTCCTCTGAATTGTCCTTTAACATATCCAACTATACACTGAGAGGTTTTTTTTGTATAAAATAATAGTTCGATAATGTAAAACCCTTTAAGTGATCCTTGCCTTCAATATTTAGAATACGGGCCTGCTGTTTGGGACATGTAAAATAAAAATTACGTATTCCAGTTTTCGTATAGAAGATTTTAATCTAGATTGTGATGTTTGGATACATACTGCGTTACAATTTACACTCTTTTGGCATTGTTTAGAAATGTCAGCTAACGTCGACCTGTTTTTTTTGTCATTTTTGTCGAATGGTACGTTGGCGGAAACCTAAAATATGACATGTTTAATTTATTAATATTAAAACAAGAAGAACATTTCCTATTGAAAGTAAAATTTTAGAGATTGAAATCACAAAAATGAACAACCAAAAGATCGTTCACATCACAAAATTAATTTTAGAAAAAAAACTTTTTACAATAAAATCGAACCTAAAAAGAAAGAAAATACTGCTCGTTTTGCTCCATAACAAATATTTTTAATTACAGGAGTTTCCTAGTACACTTATCCCTTCGCAGTTAGAGATAGAAAAACGTGTTATTAATATAAAAGCTGAAGCATGTACAGGGTGATTCATATAAAACTCCCCAAGAGAATATGTTGGTAACTAGCAAGTATCTTTAAATGACGTAAAAGGTGATCACTAGTTATAACAAGTAAAGTAGCTTTAATTTTAAATAGGTGATCATTTTTTCGAGGTTTTTACAAAGATGGCGCTGAAGTGAAATTATTTTTTAATTACTGGAACATTCAAACATGCGGTAGGGTACGAAATTGCTAATAATTGTCTAGGAATTAATTTTAGAAATAGTAATCCCTGTATCTTATTAAGTTATAGTTCAAGGGAGTAGATTATTTGGAATTTTTTTAACAGTAGGTAATATCAATTGACATAAACTACTTGAAAGGTAGTTTATAAAGTATTTTATGTACGATTGACCAATAAAACGCTCTTTATAGAATAGTTTTGCGGCAATAAAGTAATTGTCAATGTCATTGACAAATCGCCAGACAACTAATTTGACATGCTTAAAAAATAAACATCTACTTGTCATCGCAACTGCTGTGACCTAAAATCGTATACAGGTATAATCAAATTTTAATTTTTTCAACTTATTTTTTTTTAATTGCAATCGTACCTACATAAAATCATGTATATAACGCTTACATAAACAGGCTTTATGTACTAATGTCAAATAATAAACCAAAAATCAAACCGGAATTTTACCTTCATTATTCAATAGTGTGTTTGTAAAATTGATTTGATTGGTTAAAAAGCGTTGAATAATAAAAATTCAACTCTTTTGATAACCAATAATCATAAGGCAACTAAATTTAACCAATCAAGATCAAGAACGCATTTAAATTTACTATGTCAATGTCAAATTAAATTAATGCCAGTAAAAGTCATTCACTAAAAACTTTATCAAATTTGTTGAAATTGATATTTTATTAATAGAATTTTACACCCATAAAAATAATACTAATAATCCAACAACATATGCTAGTTCTAGTAATTGCATATCAAATACAGATCACAATATGAATTTTGGTGTTGCAGATACAACAATTAATTTCTCGAATTGCAGCAACATAACTTTAAATTTTAATAACAAGTAAGAATTAATTTAACATAAATAACTATTTATATTCGTATAATAGTTTCTTTAGCATTTAAAAATGTTTTGTGTCTTGATTTGATTTAATAGATATTTTTCAGGTATTATTCGTCGACATTAGTATATAAAGTATTATATTCAACTCGTTGTTATTTCATTAAACTCGGATGATTACAGCACTCGCTCGCAAGCTCGCTCGTGCCCCAAACTTCATCCGCGTGTAATAAAATAAGTCACCCAAACTCATTGAATAACATACTATTATTGACTCATCATTTTATAGCCTCTCTCGCAAGCTCGCTCGGTCATAAAACGATTCGTTCAATAAAGCCCTTGTTTATGTACTTGTAATATAATTATTTTGACATTTGTTGGTATACAAAAACACTTCAGAAAACAACAAAACATATTGAGTAAGTTACATAAATTTCTTAAATTATTGTATAAAGGAATAAAGATCCCACGATCTGGTAGAGACTGATTGGGAAAATTTTCTTGAAATAATATTTTCCCTTGATTGGAATTTTTTATTTTGTTGATTGCGAATGAAGAAACAGTGGAAATTTAATATAGTCGTGTTCGTCAATAAAAGATTATAAAACAATTGATAAAATAAAATCCTCCGATTATTTTGCTATTGTCTAAATTTACATTTAACCTGTTTCGTACATTTTGTGTTCAGATGCCTTCGACAAAATTTCGGGGCAATGTTAAATACTCATTTAAATATACATAAAGTTGCATTATGCATAAAACTAAGTATTCGGGTAATTTTCGCTCCGGCTTGGCCCGTTTTCTCGCCTACTTGATATGCATCTCGGCACTTGCCGAGGAACGTCTTCTCAAACAAAACACTGCTCCGACAATTAGGCAATCTTCGATCAAAACTTGCGCCAATTCTAGTTTGAAGATTGCGTTTGTATTCGGATTTGAGGTGCAACTGTTGCAGATTTCGCAAAGTGTTAATTAAAGTTTATGCATAAAAGGAAACGTTTTTAAACTATTAAGTTTATATTTAGAACTGGCAGTATTGTTGATTCTAGGATCTTAAGTAATTTGTGACGTGTCCTATAACAGTGTTCTTCAAAGGACTAAATAAATTATTTATTTAGGATTCCTTTCAAATGTTTAATTTAATGTAAAATATCCAATTTATTCAAAGAAGTCCAATAGTGAAAACGGAAGAAATTGATACTCAAAAATTATCTACAGGATGTGTCCAAAGGAGATTAAATTTTTTGAATTACAGAAATTACTCAGACAATATTTCGGTTACACTATTTTTGCATTTTCGAATACTTTATTTGATTTCAGTTTGTGTAATAAAATATTTACCGCCTTTTATATTTGATTATGGTATAACAAAGTCAGCTATGATGGATATACTTATTTTTTCTCCGTGTATATTCATTAAAAAGAAACTTATCCTACCTTTCAAACTTTGTTTTACTCATTTTCCGGTGCTAACTGATAAAAAAATCTCAGAAGACCGTCTTGAAATATCAGAAGAGTTAGGGGAAGATCTATTTTGGGGTTGTTGAAAATAAGTTTGTCAAGACAAGCTTTCCCTAGAATAAAGGAAGTCCGGATACCATTAAAGAACGCGTCTTTTCGGCTTCCGTCCTGTACCGAAAGACTAATGGTTGTAGAAGGGGCTTGCAGCGGGCGGTGAGTCATTTCTTTTAATCAATTTACTCGTTAGCCCAATGTTTTGTTTTTTATACTGAATCGTGGTTTTTGGTGCAGGAACGCGTCGCGGTTTATTCTTTTTAGAAGCGAATTTTACCTTTATAAAGAAAAAAAATCTATGTGTGTGGCATTGATATAGTAAAATAAGATACAGTTTGTTTAAATTTCGGCGCTCGCCAAGATCAAGGAACAGTCTAAGCGTTGTTATTAAATTTATATTTCTAGTTTCAATGTTGTCAAAGTTATTCTAATTTTCTCCATCATTACCAAAATCCTAAATCTATGTAAAAATTATTTTGAAAAATAAGATATTTTGTTTCGCTAAAATAATTGTACATCTACGTTAACACCAATTTTCGAAACTAATAACACAACAAATCATATTGATAGATAAATACTGACAAAGATACTTTACCACGATTTAAGTTTAAACCAGTACTACGGAAATTTGTTAGAAGCGGCAACTAAGCGCTATAAAACGTTCGATTTTTATCAATGAAACGAGATAATTAGAATGTTACTAGTGATTTGTAGCAGCCATCTTCTGATCACTCTGTTTGTTTACCATTGTGTTTTATAGGTTAGAGGTATTATTGTGCCAGATTAAAATGTTCTTTTTCACATAAATTTATTGGTTTAAGTTGATTAAATTGGGAAATTGAAACCTTTGGTTTATCAACTAAGTTGAAAACTATCGTCGACCACTCAACCAAAACACAATTTTCACACAATTTTTAAGTTGATTGATTAGACAAATATGGTTCAATAGTGTGTTGTGTGCAGCAAACTGGATTATTTAAATCCCGATTTATTATTTCATCGGTAAGTTACATGTAAGATTATAAACAAAGCTTCAGGGGCGTAGAATTAGTATTTTATCAACTGTATAAACTCTTTAATAATGCCTAAAGGATTGTTTTAACTTATTGCAACGACTTATAATTATGTAGGTTTCATATAATGTGTTAAAAATTAAATCACATTTTGTTTTTATGCCAAACTACCTAAGCATTTAGGTAATATTAATTTTTCATTTAAACAGTTATACGAAGACATGACTTTTAGGTTTCCTGCAAATGTTGAAAGGAGAAATATTTGGTACTCCTTGTTAGGATTTGAAAAAGTGAAGGTCCTACCTAAAAATGCTTTTATTTGTTCTATTAATCACGAGAGAATTAATATTTTATGAGCAAATATTCCAAATTGTTTTTGTTTGTTTTTTTCACTTCAAAATTATAGTACATTTCTTATAAATTAAGATTTTATAACAAAATCTATAAGTTGATATTGTGTATTTCTATTACAAATAAATTATTACCATTGTTCTTGTATAATATTATATATATTATAAATTTTTTTAATTACACATTTTATGAAAATTCCACAAATAGTTATATAATTTATAGCAGAGCACTGGATACTTTATATGCACTTTACGATTACTCATTTCATCAAATAAATATATTTTCATTAGTATTGTAAATTTCCTATGTAACCGAAATGGTTAAATTAAAATCGTTAAAAAAATAAATATATTGTGTCACATCCCATTTCCCTCTATTACGGTACGCCCATGCATCGCAGCATAAATTGGACGCCATGTTCACTCATTTTATATATCTATCTCACTTCATCGTTGGGCACGGAATATTTGAAACTTATGAATGACTTGTTGGGGATGTGGTGTGTGGTTAGGTGAGATATAGAGATTTAAATAGGCGTACAAATTACAATATCTGCTTATAGTTTTTGTATTTACACGTTCGCCTGGGTGCGTACTATAGAAGAAATCGTTATTTACTTTTTAATGTTCATCTTTTAATTCTTTGTTGAATTTAGGAAAGTGATAATTTGGTTGGGATCAAAAGCTTTTTAAATAATAAATTTTATAACCTCAACAGTACTTTCGGAGAACGCCGAGTTTTCCAGATATGTGAATCATGTGTAGGACACATTTTGAATGATTTCTTTGGTTAAATGTGTTTAACCTTGAAGGGATACGAAAAAGAGAATGAAACTTTGAACAAAATCAGTCAAAATTGCGCAACCCTCAATGGAAATTAGGAAATTTTGTTTTGTTAAGCTGGTAAAACTCTCTTCTGGAGCATCATTTATCAGTTTTGCTGATATATGGTATATTCATCTTTCAGCTGATCTCGCTATTTACCTCACGCGTGTTTGGAACTGGGCGCATTTGGATATGTACTGCTGCATTATATTGACCAATATCTCATAAACTGTTGAATTTATCAATTTTTTTTTGGAATACCCTTTGCGAAATCTACTTTTAGTAGTAACTGATTTGGCCCTCATATGACGTAAAAAGGCTGTAAATTTACTGTATTATTTTATATTTAAGTGAATTTAGGTGCAAAGGCTCACATTTGACTTGATTCCGATTATTTCGTATTTATCATCATATTTCATATTTTCATCAAACAAGTATCGTCTGCAAATAAGAACACATGTATACTTAGATCATTTATACAAATAACGAATAGAAGTGGTCCAAGCTCTGATCCTTGTGTTACTCCATAACAATACTGAACGATTGTTGTCTATATAAGTAGCACAGAGGGAGATTTTTTCATAAAATTTAGATCCAAATAAGTTAAAAAAAAAACATTTTGAAGTGGGACGTCGCGAATACTCAATTAAAAAAGTTTTCATTAATATATAAGTAGCACAGAGGGAGATTTTTTCATAAAATTTAGATCCAAATAAGTTAAAAAAACATTTTAAAGTGGGACGTCGCGAATACTCAATTAAAAAAGATTTCATTAATCATATTTTTGGAAATGTTTCTTTGAACACAATTTAATATTGACATTGACAAGTCAATCTATCTTTCTTCCATTTGGTTCGTATTATCTCAAGTTATACGTAAAACGTTTATTTAAACAAGTTTATCGAATTTAAAGAAATGATTCTGACTACTTGACGTTTCACGTCGTCCCATCTTAAGTATAAAAAATCTAATGATGCGCCGCTGGTATTATTAAAATTTAAACAAAATCTGTACGCCTCGACTCGCCTTATATTCATTTCTTCTTCTTTTCTATTAAACTGACGTCGACTTGAATACACATTCTCGAAATGCTACAACGGAAAATGAAACATATTAAAAATGTAAAAGTTCGTGTATGCTTTACACTAATTGTCATTAATTTTCTTTGTTCAAGATAATTACACCTTAATAATTAAAGAAAACGTGTAGAAGCGCTGCTATTTCACGATTTTATCTCTTGAAATATTTAGCTCTTTTGGGATTAGCCGGAAAACGGAAGAAATTCAAAGAAGGACACTCGTCCATATTTAAATTATCTTTTCAATCAAAATTCTTTTTTCCTCTAATCATATAAACAAAACTCGTAAAACGTTACGCTTTTATGTCGTACTGACAAAATATGTAATTAAAAAAAATTGTCTGTGGATGGATGAATAATTTTAAAAATATTTTCTTTTCAAAACTATTTCCCGTAAAACCTTTTAATGTTAAACATTTTCTTCGTTTTTGGAAATACATAATAGTAATAAATCAGACGGTTATAAACCAAAAAAATCAAAAATTCTAACCAGGGAAGAAATAGAATTATTTTTAGTAGATGCTCCAGATAATTTATATCTTATGATAAAAGTAAGTTAATTGTTTTTTTTTATTTTAGACTATTATGTTAATATGATTATTTATTGTAGGTTGCACTAATTTTTGGTATTTGTGGAGCATGTCGTCGAGAGGAATTAGCTAATATTTCAATAGACGATATTCAAGATTTAGGAACAACCTTATTGGTAACCATACGAGCATCTAAAACTAAAATTGACCGCATTTTCAGTGTGATTGACAAAGAGCAGGAATCACCAAGTTATCTCGACTTATATCGAAAATATGCTTCACTACGTACGACAAATACCAACCACGGACGTTTTTTTTGTGTATTATCGTAATGGAAAATGATCCAGTCAGGTGGTTGGAAAGAATCCATTTGGTCAAATTCCTTTTAAAATAGCAACTTATTTAAAATTGCCTACTCCAAAAGACTACACAGGCCATTGTTTTAGACGATCTTCAGCAACTTTGTTAGCTAATGCAGGTGAGGATATCCTTAACATAAAGTGAAATGCTGGTTGGAAGTCTACAACGGTGGCAGAAGGTTATATTGAAGATTCTGTGGCAAATAAAATGAAAATCGCCAAAAAAATTGTCAATGCTGATATGCCTTCTACTAGTCGCACAGCTGAATTTTCAAATTTATATACCGATTCTTTTGAGCATACACCTTCCAGCAGTAACCCAAATCATACGGAGTTAGTAGAAGTTCGTAGCAACTTACAACAGAGCAAGGTAGCAAATCCTAACATTTCTATAAGTAATTGTTCAAATTGTGTTATTAGTATAAAATTATAAGTCTGAGGATCTTATGTTTGGGCTTTTAAAGTTATAATTTCTTTATTAAACTCATATTTTGTTAATTGTACCAAATATTTCCATGATAATAAATAATAATAATAAAGTTTGTTTTACTAACTACATGTGAATTTTTAAAAGAAAAAAAAAGAAATTTACTTTACCGCCCGGCGGGCGGTAAAGTGACACTTTACGCCCGCTAAACGTATTTATAATCTGGACTTTATCGCCCGGTCGTGCATAAATTTATTTATATGTCGAAAACATTTCATTTATCCTTTACGGAATCTCATAAAAAATAATGATATAGGAGGTAATGTGAAATTTAAAAATGAAAAAATAAATGTTAGGTGGAAAAGTTTTCGAAGCGAAATTCAACTCTGGATTTTTTTAAAAGGATTTTTTTAGTTTTTACAACTTTTTAAAAATTATTTCGAGTTTTCTTGCTTTTTTCATCGACATTTTTCGATTGTTTAATACTTTTCTCGAGTTTGTTCTACTTTTTGGACTTTTTTGAGGTGTTGACCGCAATAGTATATTGTGCAACAAGTGGGGAAAGTTCAACTCGGCTGTTTGCTCCCACTCGTGAGAAAAGTAATTTCCCCACTTGTTGCACACCATACTTTTTCTACAACTGCGCAAATTAAAGACTACAAGTAATACAACTAACATTAAAGTATCCTACCTCTTGACAGTTAAATAATTTTTTAATTTTATGTTTGTATTTCTTCTCCATTCCATAAATTTTTCGTATACTAATTCATACTTTTTTCTTGAAATTACCGGCAACGGATCTAACGTTACTTTTGCAGCTTTTTCCAAATTCTAGCGGAGTATTATCAAAATCGTCACTACAGGCAGCATCTACAGGGTGCGCCAATTATTTCCACTCGATTTCTAGCACCGAAACTAAAAGAGATATCAACAAGATTTTTTGTAGGGGTAGACAGTGTCACTCGGACTACAATTTTAAAATATTTTGATGTATAGAGGGTGGCTAATTTTTGTGGAATGAAAATTAATTTGGTTTTTTTAAATTGAACACCCTGTATACGATTATGTCTTCTGATTCTACTTAATATTAGATTTACGGCAGTTTTTTGTATTTGTAAATCCGACGCGGCGTTGACAAGTTATTCCTATTTTAAGCAGATTTAATGAAAAAACAGCACTTCCGAAATATTAGCACAAAAACAACATTTTTTAAAAAATTCCTCAAAAAAGCTACTATGATGTAAATGAAACATGCACCTATTACAATAATCACACGACATCTTCACCTGTTGCACAGGGTGTTTTCAGATGGCGTGCCAATAGTCTAGTTTTCAAATGGCAATAACTTAATTTTTTCAAATGGGATACCCTGTATATTTTTCTTCAGTTAGAAGCTCTCCCTAATACGCATTAAAAAAATATAGGGTTTTGCACATCTAACTTTACTATTTACTTTAATAATTGACGTTAAGTGACAAACAACATATTCTACACAATTTTTAATAAGTACAAAATTTTACAAAGTTTAATCGTAAGAAAACTACAATAGTGAAAGTTAAAATTTATAGTAGGTGTTCAAAATGTCTTCCATTTTCATTTATACATTTTCTTGCCCTTTTTTTCATTGATTTACGCACATCTCTTAGCATTGCAGGGGTCACCTGTCTAAATGCTGCAGTAATTCTTTCTTTCATATTTTCTTTTGTGGTAACCTCTTCTTTGTAAACAATATTTTTAATAAAACCCCACAAGAAAAAATCGCAAGGTGTAAGGCGATCTAGTATGCCAATTTATAGGTCCTCCCCTTCCTATCCAACGATCCTGAAATTCCCTATTTAACCAATTGCGAACATCTAATAGGTAATGTGGTGTGACACCATCTAATTGAAACCACATTCCGTTGCGATAATTCTGAGGCACATTTTGCAATAAGTTGCGAAAATCATGTTCTAAAAAATCTAAAAATATAGCTCCATTTACAGTCCCATCAAAGAAATAGGGACCAATTACATAATCACCTATTATTCCCGCCCACACATTCAAAGACCATCGATACTGTGATGTGGTTCTAAATAAATGTTCATTGTGGTCCGAATAATAATGGAAGTTGTGTCTATTTAGACAACCGTTCTTATGAAACGTGGCTTCGTCGGAGAATAAAACTTTGTTTAAAAAGTTACGCTCTGTATTTATCTTGTTTATTAACCATCTACAGTATTCCACTCTACGCGCGAAATCACGTGGTAACAATTCTTGGTGAAGCTGGATATGATAGGGGTGATATTTATTCTTTTTTATTATGCGTCTAATTGTGGTATTGGAAATATCTAACTGATTGCCTAATTGCCTTGTGCTTATATTGGGATCTTCAACTATACTGATCATTACCTTATATTCGTTGTCAATAGTAACAGCTGTAGTTTCACGTGAATGTTTTTCATACTTGACGGTTCCTGTTCTGTCAAATCTATTCTTTAAATTCTCAAAAGTATCCTTTTGTGGATGACGTCTTTCTGGGTATCTTTGACGATAGACCCTACTAGCAAGAAACGCATTTTTTTGACATTCACCCAGTATCCATATCATATCAATATTTTCTTGAACACTATAATCCTTATTAAAATCCATTTTTTATACACAATACCGATTAAATATAGTAGACGTGATACAATACAAAATTTTATGTTGACAATTAATGCCATAATAAAATATACCTACTGTCATTTTCATAGGTAACTTGATTTCTTATTAAAAATTGTGTGAAACATGTTGTTTGTCACTTAACGTCAATTATTAAAGTAAATAGTAAAGTTAGATGTGCAAAACCCTATATTTTTTTAATGCGTATTAGGGAGAACTTCTAACTGAAGAAAAATATACAGGGTGTCCCATTTGAAAAAATTAAGTTATTGCCATTTGAAAACTAGACTATTGGAATTTTTTAAAAAATGTGGTTTTTGTGCTAATATTTCGGAAGTGCTGTTTTTTCATTAAATCTGCTTAAAATAGGAATAACTTGTCAACGCCGCGTCGGATTTACAAATACAAAAACTACCGTAAATCTAATATTAAGTAGAATCAGAAGACATAATCGTATACAGGGTGTTCAATTTAAAAAAAAACAAATTAATTTTCATTCCACAAAAATTAGCCACCCTGTATACATCAAAATATTTTAAAATTGTAGTCCGAGTGACACTGTCTACCCCTACAAAAAATCTTGTTGATATCTCTTTTAGTTTCGGTGCTAGAGATCGAGTGGAAATAATTGGCGCACCCTGTATATTATTTATTATAAATAGATATGTCTTATTAAAATAATATTTAATAAAAATTGCGATTTTTATCAAAGCACGAATGAAAACTACCTTAAGAATTTAAAAAACTTCTATAATCTGACAGTTGTGGCAACTATTTAAAGCTCGCCAGCAGCCAACTAAATTTTTGTCAATTTTTGTTGATTCTCCATGTGATGTGGGCAAAAATATTTTTCACAGTATGACCAATACATGGCTTTGAAATTAAGTAAGCTATGAGAAATACGCTACTTTTCATAGCAGTTGTCGAAAAAAAATATTTCAGATTTCAATTATACTTTTCCAGATTTCCCATCGCCCTAAATAATATTTTACCAAATAAAGGGAAAAGATCCATTGCACTCAAATGTAGCCTGTAGATGTTTTGGCTCTATAGGAGTAAATATTTGATTTTCAGACTCGATGCAACTGTTTGATGTGGTACCGATTTTGAGAATTTATTTTCTTTAATTAATGATTAAAATCGATGTAAGGAGTACATAAAAATTGTAAGGGACTTGTTAAAAAGCATAACCTTTTGCTGTTATACGTACGTGTGATTTGTTTTACGGTATATATGTAATTTGAAAACCCCAGGCGGGAATTTAAATGGAGGAAATGAATCAGCTGTGATGAAGTGTAGACGATAAGGGAGGCTAGACCTCAAAAGTAAATAGCGTATACGCGTAAAGTGCATTTGACGTTAATATATACACGTTTTTCATGACTTGATTTATGATTATTACTTTCACTTAAATTACGACATTTTTAGAGTTTCCTTGGAAATTTTATACACTATGTTTATGATGAATTTTAACGTTTTATTAAAAGGTAAAAAAACTAAGGTAATACATTTTTCTATTGAAGATTATTAAATTAATAGTGACCTGGAAAACATTCAAGAAGATTGTCTCTTAGAGAAATTTTAGTAAAAAAATACAATTTTCAAAATTGCTTTCATATACTCTTTTCACAACAAAATTGGTTGCATGTCACCAATTACGTCATAAATTTTATTACGTGTTAGATGCACAGCGTTGCCAAATGTTTACAAATTACATAGGCCCACAAAACAAAAAAAGTGGAATGAACTTTACATGTGAGTATACTACCCCTATGGATTTTGAGCCGCTGAATCCGAATCCGGTCTCAGAATTTCAGCTGGACCCCCCAATTTTCCCCTAGCATAGGGGAAATGCGTGAAATCTTAGAAAGTTCAGTATCTGTGAAAGCAATTTCGATCTACGCAAAACGATAATGTTTTGACGTATCTCGAGTCGCTTAGTTCTAATATCACTGTAGAATTTCCCTAGAGTACCTGAGAATTCCACTAGCCTAGGGGGAAAAGTGTTAAGCTGAGCAAAACTTGTGATTTCTGGAAGGTTCTATTTTTGCGCAAGAAAGCTTATATATTTTCGTATTTTGAGTTCCTGAATTCATATCTGACGTACAAAATGTTCCACAGTACTTCAGAATATTCCCTAGCCTAGGGAAAAACGTCGAAAATTGTGAAAAAATCGAAGTTTCAGTAGGCCTTTTTCGTATGTAAAAGCTGTCATCAGAATTTTCATCCAGCTCCAGAAGACGGAAAGATATCAGCTTTTCCGTACGAAAAAGGCATGCAATTTTCTACGTTTTTCCCTAGGCTAGGGAAATTCTGAAGTACTGTGGTACATTTTGTAGGTCAGATATGAATTTCTAGTGGAATTCTGAGGTAGGGAAATTATACAGTGAGATTAGAACTAAGCGACTCGAGATATACAGCTATAGGTATTTACTTGCTTTATACATACATATCATAAATAACATCCCTAATAGTACTTGTATCTAACATTATTGTATTAGCACAAAATTGTCTTTAGGAATAAACGTTTTTTTTATTGTGAAATAAAATTAACAAATTAAAGGTTGCTGCAACACGCTGAAATAAGTACAAAATTCACAAGAAGAATATTTAAATAAAATAGCAATACGATATCAACGTAACCTCACTTAATGACACACAAAAAATACTAGTGGCAACGCTGTAACTCATAAAGTAATTACACTAACCTTAAAAAAACAATAAGTTCAAAACGCAGAAATTTTTAACAAATATTTACTATGAAGTAAGATCTTTTGAGTATTAATATTAAGGAAATATGTGCATTTTATTGTTAAATATTATGTAGGTGGTAGTAAAATTTTGTTCTGCATTTGAAAATGGACAAACTATATAATTTTCTACGATCCAATGAGATTCCTAGCACCAAAATAATGACATTATTATTTCTAGCGCAATATTTGGTTATAAAAAAAATAATAGGTTAATTTACTAATACAATTTTTGAAATTGATCACGTATGTATTGTTCTATAAAAGCCATCAAGAATATTCGTATTATTTTAACCACAAATCTAACTGTTCTGAACTGAATTAAATATAAAAAACGAATTTAGGCGTCCATTTTCAATTTAATTTCTACTAATCAATACATTAAACTGTTTCAAATCTTGTATATTATTAAAAATTGTTCTATTCTCGAAACAATTATAAAACAGCAGTGGCGGTTTTTTTATTTTAAATTTGGCGTGCGTTTTCTGATGATTTCATTCAAAAGCATTGCACTCGCACGATTTAAATGAAAGAGGCTTAAATGATTTCCGCTTATCCCCATGAGAATTGTCAGTGGCGGAAAATAGGCTTATATCAAAAATCAATTGAAACCAGGAAGTTCGGAGCGATATAAATTGGACCAGTCAGAATTGTTGGTCAGTTAGGAAACTTTATATTAAATTTATACTCACCATAGAGGAAACTAGATCACAAAGTATAGTCCGTGGTAAAAAGTCAAGATTTCAACATTATTTATTAGTTTTATAAACATTTTAAAATATGCAACATATTAAATATATTAAAAATATTCTTATAATTAAAAAACTTCCTAACTTGTGGGTACATCCTCGTATAAACGTGTTCTTAATTTACTTCCATGAAAACCTCCTGCTAACTTGATTTACCTCTTTAGTTTTGGGTTTGGGATTTGACATGGTTGTCTTTAAGACCCTGTAGATCTAAATCTACTCGACGTAGAAGGCTAAACTTAAGAGACGGTATATAGAAAAGATGTATAATTTGTTTACTGAAAACAAGATATTGATATCGCGACTGGTTTTTGAGATATAATGTCTCGAAGTTGAAATTTGCGATTTTACAGATTTGACATAGTTTTCTTTAAAATCCAACCACTCTAAAAGTGCTTGACGTAAAACGCTAAAATTAAGAGAGGTTGGAAGAAAAGATGTAGAAGTAATTTCCTGGAAACACAATTTTGATATCTTAACTGGTTTTTAATAAGCGAGGTGTCAAAGTTGAAATTTGCGATTTTTGGGATTTTCTTTTTTTTAAATCCTATCAATCTACAACTGCTTGACGTAGAACGCTAAAATTAAGCGAGGATGTAAAGAAAAGATGTAGACGTGGTTTAATGTAAACAGAATATTCATATTTTGAGTAATTTTAAGAGTTTATAAAGAATAGATGTAGAATGGCGTCTTGAAAACATAATATTCTTTAAAATTTAAATCCTTTTGAAACAACGCTGCTCCAGAGAATTTCTCTAGCTTTCGTCCCTTTTGTCGAAAGTTTCCTCTGCGGTGCCAAAAGTTTTTATAACCCCCAAGTTTAAATTTAATTATTTAACGATCTGATTGGGTACCAATTCTATTTAGTGTTTGGAAAAAATATAATCGACACCACTGCTTTGACTATAAATTAAAAGCAACAAGCCAAAGTCTGATTACGTTTAATAGTATAAACAGAACGAGAAACCTTTCAAATAGTCGCTTTTCTGGCGGATGATTCGAGATTATCCGCAGATAACCTTGATTAATACCTCCAACAGGCGACATTCTGTGATTGGCTATTCACAAATGGGACCTCGCGGGTATATTACACCCTCTAATTGACAGGCACGTCCATTAGGATATTATGTGTTATCCGACCCTCATTAAAACATGATTTTATCGACATTTTCGACTTCAGAATTCAGACTCTCTCTTCAATTCGCACCTGAAATGTTATCGTCATTTGACTAATGAATTCGGAGTGTCAATTACTGCGATTTTTTGCTTAGTTTTTTTTTAATTTGTTCGCAATATCCCTAATAGACCTTTCCGAAAGGGGTTACAAAGGTGGGCAGTAACTGCGGCTGGGTGAATTATTTAAAGATTTTTTTTTCCAAAATTAGTTATTTTAGGCATATGAACTAATTTTCATACGGTTTAAAATTTTTTTTCAAAATTAACTTGAAACTTTTATACCTGTTGTTTTAAGCCAATCAGATGCCTGATTTTGACAGGTCGCTATGACTTCAACCTGAATTTTCCGAAAATTTTTTCGGACACGTGATAATTTCCCTGGTTTGACAGCTGTCACGTGCAGATGCCAGAATAACAGAAGCGTAGATTATTTTTGACAAATATTTATTTTCAATTTAAAAATAAGTACATGTTATTTATTATTGACAACATTAATTATTAATTGCAAATGTTTTTGAAATTCATTTTCCACTTCTTTTTTCGTCAATGGCGAATAAAGTAAAGAGCTGTGGGTTTTCTTCGAATTAGAGTTTAATAAATGTATACATAAATACGGACGAATTAAACGAATTCGAAGAAAATGTTATACCCGACGACATACAGGAAGCTGCAAAATTACTGAATGTGGCTTTATTACCGGAAAAATGCCTGTATTTATGTGAAACCTTATTAATCTTTAGAGAAAAAGTAAGTTATCCTCCCTAGGGAGGAAAAGTGCCACTTTCAGCCCTAAAAATAGGGAGGAAAAGTCAATTTTCATAAAAATATTTATTCATGTGACCGATATTTTATCAAGAAAATAGAGAGAAACTATTTTACCCCACTTTTACCCCCTCCCCATTATCACCACTCCGTCACAATCTAACATATAGAAAATTACGTTCAACCTTCCAAAATAAATCGATATATTGTAATTTATTTTGAATTCGATACCTTTAATGTAACACCTGTGGAGTTTCAAGAAAATTTTTACAATTAATTACATCGCTAATCAAAGTAATACGAAACGGAAAATAATAACGTTCGTATCGATTTTTTAAGAACCAGGTCTCCGGACCGTTATGTTGACACAATCACACGTTTTAAAAGTATCAACTTCTTGTGGCGATGATGTTCAGGACCGGATTGAGAAAATTCAGTGCAATTATTCGGAAAATTAAATTCAATTTTTTTTTACGTATAGATTTCATCAGAACTTAAAAGCTTTAGTGTTAAAAAATTTAAAGAAAACTTCAAGATACATCTTTTGAATTATCAGCATTAACTAACTTATAAAATACTAAAACCCTTAGCATATTGAAGGCAGTGGCGTGCTTATTAATTTTTGAAAGGGTTAAGGACTAACCCAAATAAATAGTTAATTATTTTTACAATAAACTAAAAACTTATTTTTGATTTTATTTTTTTTTGTATATTTATACATACCTTTCGTCTAATCTTCCACCTCAGATTCGTCAGATGGACTGTCGCTACCGCTATCGTCAGCAAAGTTGATAATGACTGGTTCAATATTTTGGTCAATCCGTTGGTCTACGTCCCACATTTTTTGTTCTTCTTTCAGAACGTGCTTAATGCATTTCTTTCAGTCTTCTGCAGTGACGCTTTAAATGGCTTCTTTAAGGTAATTTTGTACATCCGCCATTTTGAATGTTTCGTTTTCTTGTGCTACTTGTCCATTTACTTGCGCCCAGATTAATTCTATAGGATTAAATTCGCAGCAGAAAGGAGGTAATCTTAAAACTGTCATTCCACGACTTAATACCATTTCAACAACTGCGAATTTTTTATATTTATAAAGATGTAGTTTTGTAATCTGTAGTAATTCCGCCTTTAGACTATCTTTGTTATAATGGATGTTTTATCTATCAACCATTGTTGAATTTCACCTTTTTTCCATGCTTGTTTCGGTAATGGTTCTAAATGCCGACTATAATAGGCGGCATTATCCATGATGATGACAGACCCAGGTTCCAAAAGTTGAATGATACCTTCAAACCATTTTTCAAACACCTCTGCATTCATCTCCTCATGGTAATCGCCATCAGTTTTTTTAAATTTAAATTCTTCTTGTATTTAATTTAAATACAGGAAAGGTTGCCTTAAGTAAAAGAACTTTATTTGAACTTTTGAAGGACGGTTCTGTCATTAATGAAATCCAAACTGTTAAAATTCTTTTTTTTATAATTTAGCTAACTATGTGCATATTTATAATATAGGCACACTCGACTTGCTATTCTAATTCTTCCTTATTCTAAATCAACCCTACAATGATACGTTCGTGGAATTAGCAGGTAGAAAACGGATTCCTTTACTCGCTGGTTAAAATGTACTTATCAGTGAAACGGACAAAGACAGAAATATAGATCTGTTATAAGTTATTTGAAATGGGGAGGAAAATGATTTATAAGTATTACTTTTTAATGTTTTTTTTCCTAAATAATATTGTTTAATCATACTTTTATTGTGTATGATCCATAATTAGCCACAACCTTAAACTTTACCGTTTATACTTTGATTACGTTAAAAATTAGTAAAATAAGAATGAGACATGACGACGCTATTTTGACTGATTATACAACTCATCATAAATTTAGCCAATAGCAGTTGCAATTTTTACTTAGTTACCATGTATTGATAAGCGAATATACCCTTGACGACGTTGTATAACCGTTTTTGATTTTCGCATCCTTCCATCTTGAAAAGTTTGTCATAGTAACAATACGTTTGACGTTTATAATGAGCAAACGTCACCAAAAATAATTATATAATTCGTTATATCGTTATATCGACGTATTTCTTTTCAAACACCACTCGAGCTCCGCTCTCGTGGTGTTTCGCCAAATACGTCTCGTGACTCGGAAGTATAATCGATTACTTTCGAAGCTCTTGTGATATTACTACTGAATATAATAACTAGATAACTAGATAACCCCTCAGTTGCAGAAACACCTTCAACAGATAATACAAATAATACTCTCAAGATTTCAAGATTCATATAATTTCTCAACTCTCGGTGCTCGTGTTTTGGTTTAGGTACTTACCTGAATGTATCTTATAGGATAGGATTTTATTATACATCATGCTGTGTGTATAGCAATATTTTTTCTTCTCTTGCAAGTTTTATTTATTTATTTTATTTAGCAATAAAGAATTTTGTGAGGGATGCATTTGCAATAACTTAAACTTTATACTTTTAGCTAATTAGTATGGATCTTTGTAGGTATATAAATGAAACCCGTCTCTGTTCACGGGTTAAATGGAAGAATATTTTTGGTTGCGTCTAGTAACCAATCAAAAATAAACTTCGCCCTTTATTTTCAATAAATCGGTTTCAGTCAAATTGGTTACTGTTTACCTACTTTAATCCATCAAAAACATTTTCCATCAAAATTTATTATTACGGTCCTGACCTTGTTCAGGAATTTATATATATAATTAAAAATGTATATATAACTGTTCTCCAGCAAAGCTACTGAATTGAACCAAGTTTATTGAGAAACATAATTCCTTTCCAGTTTATGGACATTTTTTAACCTGCTGTCGAGACGATATTGGGTTTTTACTATTTTTTTTATAAATAAATAATTAGTAGAATCTTTCGCATTTCTACCAATTAATTTCACGTATATTTACATATGAGTTATATCGTAGCAACTCTAATTTTCGAGATATTATAACATGAATGAATTTTATAACTATTTAGGAAAAACATTTATTGAAATAATGGATTTTATTGTTGAAATTAGGAAATGATTAGCCAATTTCCAATGATCCTAAAAACACGTTACTGCTAGAGAAAATAAAAAATTCTAACGGAGAAATTAAATGAGAAAAGAAGAAGAACTTTGACAGCAAAGTGGTTAAACAAAATAATCTTGTTTCCTATGTTTTTGGAATAGCAGGGCTATGAATGAAGAGTTGGTTTAGAAAAAAATGGCCTTCAAGAGATATGGTTCAATGAAAATATTATTAATGGACCATTAGCAGAAACAAAATCATCTTGCCCTTGTACGTAAAGAAATTTGTAAATACTTTATATACAGATGGACATTAGACTAATTGTCATGTAAATTTCCTAGGCTCAGTAAACAAAAAAATGAATGGTGATGAGGCAACTTATAAAAGAATGGCATTTCACAGAATCAATGAATAAAATTGAGTCTAATGCCCGCGTTATTTCGTCAATGTAGTTTTTTTGGAAACCAGAAGTCACAAGGCTCTTCTTTCTAGATGTAGCCAATAAACAAAAATAATCCATTCAAACACCCTGTATCTCATTATGAGATGTCTTTGAAGTAGTTTAACGTTTAAAAATATTACTTTGTATACAGATATTTCTAAATTAATTATTATAAAAAGTTGTATATAAATATAGGTACGTTTTATTTTTAAATTATAAATTAATTAATTAAAATTATAAATACAAATTCTATGACAAATCATATTCTACGGGATGAAAAGGTATAAAAATTAATCTCAATACTTTTGATTATATTTTATTTGATAATTAATTCTGTCAAACACGATTTTTTTCGTTATAAATCAACCGTTTTAATTATTCCTATTTACCCTAATTTCCGCTAATAATAAATATTTTAAATTAAAATATTCAAATATGAAAAAAAAACTAATTCAATATTCACATATTTGCGAATATTCAAATAAATTGAAACATGAATATTCATGTTAACGCCTCTATTAACTCGAAGATTTTAATTAAATTGAAATTAATTATATTAACAAACATTAATGAAAATTATTTTCGGGATTTGCTAGTTTAAACGTAATTATTTGTCGGTTAATTAAACTTATTATTAAGTCTAATCAGCTTTATTTTTCATGGATATAAAAATAAAACATATTTAATTTATTAGGAAAACGAATATTTGTTGCATGGTTATGTACAGAACTCAAATTAATACATATTTTTCATTTTTTTTTCATTGAAATTTTTTTAAAAGTTTGTTTTTTTTTTCATTTATTTGGAATTTTCTCGAGTTTTTTATTTAAAGATATTTTTTTCAGTGACAGTTTTTTTTTTATTTAAAAAAAATTGTTTCGAATTTTTTTTAATAATTTTTGGACAAATTTTGTTTATCAACAGTCAAATTTTTTTTTTACAAAATTTGTTGCATAAAATTGTTCTTGGGGACATTTTTAATCATAAAGATGTTTTTCGGCACACTCCATATTTCTTTATCGACGAAGTTAATATGGGAAAACTTCATCAAATCTTAAAATCGTTTCCAAACAAGTCCTGCTGAAAATAGTAGATGTCATTTTATCTGCTGGCCTGTCATCTGTCGTTTCGCTATCTGTCATTTGTCAGCTGTCATCTACCAGCCAGTCGTTTGGTTATCTGTGATCCGATACTTCGTCAATCGGTCAGCTGTAATGTGTCGTCTGCTGTCATCCTGCTGTCTATCATCCAGTTGTCTGTCATCCTATCATTTGTCATAAGGTGGTCTGTCATCCCATCGACTGTAACACTCTCGTCTATCATGACGTCATGTAACCATCGGTTTTCCTGTCATGGGTCACCATGTCGTCTGTCATCCTATCGTCTTTCATCCTGTCGGCTGTAATTCTGTCTTCCTGTCAGCTGTCAACATGTCGGGTGTCATTGTGTCGTATGTCATATTTTAGTCCGAGTTTGGAAAATAAATAATTTATTATTAGAAACCACACCTAATTATTTATTATTAAATATGATTGTTACAACAAATTCACAACAAATCCATTAAAAAAAAAATAAAAAGTCTCATTTTAAAAGAAAATTCTTCAACCGTATTTTATGGCGTTGCGTGTCAGAAACGCCGAATTTAGCAAACTTAGCCAAAGTAGATTCTCGGTTTATTTTTCTTTGCCTTTCACACTTTTCATTCATTCTTTATTGCTAGGAATTTCTTGGAAATAATTTATAAAGGAAACCGGGGATCTGCTCCTCACTTATCGTCGCCACTTTTTTGTGTGTGCTCGCTATCGATTAATTGATTTTAGGTTGAAATTTGAATGAAGACCTAGAGTGGCATTTTGATATTTTACAATTTATTTACTCGGTTGAGTAAAGCAAATAGGAGGTGAGATATTTAAGAGCATCTTTAGATTGTTACGAGCAGAATATATGCCGTGAAAAATCAAATATATTATTATGGTATGATATATTTCGTTTTATTTTCAGTTTTATTTATAATTACATTTATGGTTCGTATTTAGTTTTATTATTTATTATTAGAACAACCTCAAATTATTACTTACCAAAAACTCTGAAAACCTTTTGTAATTTTGTTTAGGGCGCCATCTACTGAATTAATAGCAGAGCAAGAGAAACTCTAACCTCAGGTAGGAATCTACTAATTTTACAAATGGCAATCCAATTACAAAGGATAAATAACAATAGAACACTCTTTAACTAAATAAAAAAACTCAAATTTATAAACAATCATTAATAAAAAAATAAATTTTAACTATGAACGATAAGTATACCTTTATCTCTCAATATTCTGTTAAGAGTCAATTTTTCTTAGTCTATTATGAAATTTTAGCTGTCTTCTTTTTTATTTTTATTGACATAAAACAAAACTTAACCTAAAATTATTCAATTAAGTCATTACTTTTAATTTGTCTAGATAATGGCCTTTTCTTATTTTTACTTATAAGTTTTTATATTTTTTACTTTTCAAATAACTAGTTATTTTTGTACCTCTTTAATTGACGCACTAATTTACAGCTGTAAATTTAGGAGGACACATCAATAATTATGGGTTCTACGGGATACAGGAACTATTCAGGAAGCTGGCAGGATAGGACCATTGGTTAACAATTATCAGGAAATTTTATTTCATTTTCATCCTGAATAACATCTTTAAATATGGTAAACAGAACTTCTAATGCTGGTAAATGTTTTCAATTCTTCTACGTCACCTTTTACGTTTTAGTTCACCTTCGATTGTTTTTTTAATTTGACACAACGATGTGTATCGTACAACAGATTTTTATCAAAAAGCCTTGACACTCAGTGATTTTACTTTTATTGAATTATCAAGTCATAGCACCAAAATTTCTGAAAATTTCACATACTTTCTTAAATTTAAAGGATTTTTTTATATAAATTGAATTATAACATTGGATACAATAATAAAAAAGAACACTTTTGATATAATTAATATTTAACTTCGATTATTTTTTTCATCTGTCAAAACAGTCAGATTTTGTGGTTTCAGCCAATAACAGCCCAGGATCCTAACCAATCATTGTGTTTTATACTGATTATTTTTTCATCTGTCAAAACAGTCAGATTTTGTGGTTTCAGCCAATAACAACTCAGGATCCTAACCAATCATTGTGTTTTATACTGATAAAACCGCTTCGTCGTTTTTGTTTTTTGATTAAACTGTGTTTACCTATTTGAGATGTCAAATGTAAACATTTATCAATTATTATTATACTAAAATGTATTGCAAATCTATGTTAATAACCAAATTTCAAAATGTATTTGTAAACTAACCTGTTTTTATTATTTCAAAACGCCTTTAACATTTTTACATACCTCACTTTAACACTAAACTTAAAATTAATTAAATTAAGAAAGACTTCATTTCATTCTTCTTCTTCTTCATTTTTTTTTACGGCGCCGTTTCGCGGGGTAGCCAGTCAAAAAATCGCCTTGGTGGCCCTGTATGTAAAACTATAACAGCTCAGGTTTCAATTTAAATTGGTAAAGAAAATTTTCAATATTTGTGTGTAAAGCGTCTTTTGCATAAATGACTGTGTTCTCTGTTTTTAATACAAACTGATTCAAAAAATAATCCTTTCAAATACGACTCGTCCTCTGAAATTTTATAGATTAAATTTTTGATCTTCATACTCAAACGCCTTTATTTTAGGCAAAACCACTCAAACAAACTGATTTAAGATAAAATCACTCGTCCTGCGGACTCGTGATTTTATCAGTCAGTTTGTTTTCGTGGTTTTTCCAAATAAAGCCGTTTTCGTGAAAACCAAAAATTTAATCGATAAAATTTGGAGGACTCGTGGTATTACCTTTGATTATTATTAATTCCATGATGACTTTAAACTTCCAATATTATTGATTTTTAAAATGTAAGAAAATTTAATTAGTCTTTTCTTTATGAATTTATAGAACTATTATAAAGGGTACTCTAGTTTTTCCATTTTTAATAGGATTTTCTACCTAAAAGTCTTTTATTTTTGATTTATACTGAAATCAAATTTTGAGGTTATATTGAAATGTTATTTTCTTAATAGCAATTAATGAAACAAACGTCTTGGTACAATTTACGGCTCAGTCTTATCTATTGATAGCTTACTTTAATTTTATTAACTCATTTTCATTATAAACTTGAGCTAAATTTGTTAAAATTACATGAAAAGTACTCATGTTAAATTTGACATACTTAATTTATAGAGATTCTTGTCTTTAAAATGTTTTATTCTTAATTTCAGCTAGCTTCAGTTAGTATAGTATAGTAGTGTATAAAAACCAATTTGAAAATCTTTTTGTATAATGTTTATATTTGATGCATGTAAATTTTTCTTTGCAAACTATTGATGTACGATCCTAATTTACTAATGGTATCACCATTACAATATTAATTTCTTAAGATAAATGAATGTAAGCAAACGAGTTTTGAATTTAATTTATTCCATTAGACATCCCAAGACAGGTTTCTGCCTTTCGGCTTCGTTATTTAGACTTTAGAATCCAATCCACGTGTTTGGAATTTGATTTATTGGATCGTTCTTAATATTGGCAACCACCATGATTCGGAGATCATGTAAAACCGTCGGTCCGGGCTATATTATACTAAAAACCTATAAATGTTTTTTAAATCATTTATTTATTACAATTATATTTTATCAAAATAAAGCCCGTCTATCGACTGGTCATTGGGCGGATGCCAGACGACTCCACCTGTACGACAAATTGACTCGTCCGTAAAACCGAAAAGTAGCAAAAACCAATCGTCTACTTTCAAGCAAATAATTCTGAGGGAATGGAATAGCCAGTGAATGCATATCGGGAAATTAAAATTGGAAAACGATGACTAGCAATCGTGCAATCAAGCCAAAATACAATCAATGCAGTTTTTACAGTTCATTTGCCGAGTCGATATCAAATTCTGATGTTTACACTCGATAAGATAGGCAGAATGCAAAATTTAATTTTAGATTTGTTCTTTCCACTGAGGGAGTTCGATATGTAAACTATGAGCCATCCGCGAATTTTAATCCAATGAAAAAATGAAAATAATCCAAATTGATCGAGCGATAATAAAATACGTCGTGAAAATCGGAAAGATGGTTTTTTTAGGGATTCTGGACCACCTTATGCAATGGTGAAAACATCGCAAAATGAAGCAGATTTTACTGTATATAATATTCCAAACAGTGAACGGTCTATTGGAAAATCACAAGTATATGAAAATTAATTTCTAAATTTTTAAGCGTTTTGGGTTCTAAAATTTCCTTGTTTATAAATGATTCACAATATCTCAAGCATTTATTGAGTATAATAACTGGTCTCAAATAAAGAAATTCTACATTTTTTTTTATTTAAAGATTTTTTAAGGACTCGTTGGGAAGAAAACTTTCAGTATATTTGTTTTTCTTTGTATGTAAACTGCAAATAATTTATTGTTTATAATCTATACCGGCATATAGTTTATTCGAGAGAAAATCAGTCTCATGGTACTAGGAAAACCGATAATGCTCCATAAACACATTATGAGATGAGTTTTCCAGAAATATGAAGCAAACACGAGACCAATAATGAAGAAAATTATTTCAAGTATTCTATTTGACGGTATTTTTTATTTCAATTTTCTGCAGTTGGAATACCTACTAGTGGCGTTTCTAGTTTTTTGCTCGTTTCAATCGTGAAAATTACTTTTAAAAATTTGTATATAAAAAAAGGAAATAAAGCTTTTAGAGAGCCAGGCTAGGATTCAGAACTCAATTATTTACATGCTGCAAAACGTGAAATTTTATAAAATCGGATAACAGGAAAGAAAATTGGGGTTCATTTTATTTATTTTTTAATCAAACAAATCATTTTCAACAACAGATTTGTAGACAAGATAAACGCTTTGTCGTGAAGTGGTGATGCCTTTACAAGTACTAGTGGGGTGGATCTGGTTTTTAAAACAAAGTCACTCTTTTCGAATTTTTTTTTTTGTGATTTCATAGATTCGGGGTTCCTCTTTTACGTGATCAGTTTTATTCGGATCGAAACTACTTCCGTCTAAATCGGTCTAGCGGTTCTCGAGATATTGCGATTTGAAAGTAAACGGATTTTCGCCGCGGCGAGAACAAACCTAGAGCCGTATTCGCGTTTTTCGCAGGGAAGAAAATGACTTCGAGACTTGATTTTTTTTCCTCCGATAGATTGTCGTGACTCAAGCATTGTGTCCAAATTTCAACTCGCTAGTTTAATTTGGGGGAGGAGGAGGGCAAACACTGATTAATCTTTGATTGGAGGTAACTTTTCCATTTTTGACCAATCCGTGTTAGCATAATAGTCTTTTGAGGATACTTCTACAGGATATATTAAGGAGATAATGTTTTTCGCGAAAACGGATAATTGCAAATTTTATTTTTCGATTGTCGTAACGAAAGAGTAAAGTGGGGAAAATTTTTTATTCAACATCGCTTTCGGAATTTTTTTCACTTTGATTTGAGCCCTACAAGAAGGGCAGAAGAGGGGTGAAAGCATTTGGCCCTTTAGAAGTGTAAGGGGGAGGGTTAGTGACTTCGTGTTAGGCTTATTTTCAAGGGCAATTCAGTTCTTTTTCAATTTTTTTTTATCACAAAGCTCTATCTATATGAAGGCCTGCAGGAGTGCGTGATATATTTATAAAAGTGAGTGCGCTCGCTCAGCCGCCGTGAAATTAGATGCCGGAATAGTATTTGTGAGAGAGAAGAGATATGCTGTGAGAGAGAAGAGAGATGAAAGGGATCGCTTAGCTCCTATCCCGGAATCCAATTTTACGGCGGCTCAGGGAGCGCACTCGCTTTTATAAATATATCACGGACACCTGCAGTCCTTCATATAGATAGAGCTTTGTGATAAAAAAAAATTGAAAAAGAACTGAATTGCCCTTGAAAATAAGCCTAACACGAAGTCACTAACCCTCCCCCTTACACTTCTAAAGGGCAAAATGCTTTCACCCCTCTTCCGCCCTTCTTGATTATTGGATTGAATTCTTGTAGGGCTCAAATCAAATTCCGCAATCGATGGCGAATAAAAATTTTCCCCGTTGTACCCTTTCGTTGCGAAAATCGAAAAATAAAATTTTCAAAATCCGAAATTCGGTCGCCATTTGTCCGTTTTCGCGAAAACCATCATATCCTTAATATATCCTATAGCAGTGTCCTCAAGAAAGAGTTTGCCATTTTGCTGAGCCAGATTGGTCAAAAATTAAACTTCGAGTCAAAGATTAATCAGTGTTTGCCCTCCTCCCCCCCCCCCCCCCAATTTAAAATAGCGAGTTGAAATTTGGACATAATGCTTGGGTCACGACTATCTATCAAAAAAATCAAGTCTCGAAGTTACTTTCTTCCCTGCAATAAACGCGAACACGGTTCTAGGTGTGTTCTCGCCGCGGCGAAAATCAGTTTGCTTTCAAATCGCAATATCTCGATAACCGCTAGACCGATGTAGACGGGTTAAAATTTAGTTTATGCATTTTCGCGAGCACTTTATTTTATATACAGAAGTCGTTTCGATCCGAATAAAAGTCAGCGAGTTACGTGCGAAAAACCGATTTTCCATATCTTTACATATTAATTTATCCCCCCGCCCCTCCACACCTCCTTTAGCTTTTATATAGTGATCACGTAAAAGAAGAACCTCGAATCTATGAAATCACAAAAAAAAAATCGAAAAGAGCGACTTCGTATACGGTTTTTTTCCTCCAGATCGACTCCACTATACTTTATAGATGCCTTTATAAATACTGACAACTTTTTCCTATACCATACATTTTTTTAATTTAAATTTTGTATTTTAATTGTATTTACATCGGCACGTATTGTATTGTATTTATCTATTTTATATATTGTACTGTTTTGTTGTATCTATTCTTTGTATGTATTTGATCTATTTTAGTGTATTTACATTTACATTTAAGTGTTTTACTTATGTTAGTTACAATGTGTTTTCTTTATATGACTTATCATAATCTTATAGAAAATGTGATCAAACAATTCATTCATTCATTCATTTATTCGAAAATTCTCAACTTGCATTGGCGGTTGCAAAGTTTTTTTACCTCTTTTCTTCATATCCCTTTAAGGATGAGACCCACCCTTTCAGAAACAAAATTTGGAAATGCGTCTTACCGATTTTGGTGATAAATGTATCATCTATAATCGAGCAACAATACCACAGCTGACACCAAAATTAACCTAAGAAATGATTCTGAATAAATACCCTTAACGGATGCGCTTGAACTCCAATAAAAAAAGCGAGTTGGTTTAACGCCGAGCAAAGTTGTGTTTTAATTTACAACTCATCAAAACAAATTCAGCTTGCAGCTTCCAAGGAAAAGAGGAGCAACGCGGTGCGGCTTTGGTCTTTTTGTGATTTTGCGGAAACTTTCTACCGCTGAGGCTCAACCTACTTATAAATCAATTTAACTTATGTGAGAAGAAGGATATTCTATAAATGCTGCTGATATTTTAATAACATTAAACGAAACTTTAGATCTTTCCTGAACCGCTATGCCAGAACCGGTGCAGACTACTTACTAATAAGATTAGAACTCGCAACATTGCCTCGTAAATTTTCTGTCTCTAAAATATTGAAATATTCTAGAATTGCCGACATTAAGCTACTTAAAGGTAATTTTGTAGTACGGGCGCGCACAAAATTATAACAACTCGGTTTTAATTTTTTATTAATCTCGTATACCGTAAAAGGAGAAATTTTGATGTCATTTTGGCGTGTAAAATGTTCTACATTATTTTTCATCATCAAGTGCTGTGACGCAATTGGCTCGTTTGGAATTGAACAATGGAAATTTGCTGTTAATATTAATGAATGTGATAAAGTTATGTGCATTATTTTTTAAGTAATTGTCAGTTTAACTGTTTTAAAGCAAAAGTGAACGAGAATATATTCTTTTTTGTCGAATTTGTGTTAAGATAAACCTTGCCTACGGACTAAATCTTCCGAAATCGACAAAATATAAAGCTACTTAGGGTAATTTAGAGTAAACTACCCGCTAGAGACTATAAAGATTATAAATTGAAAGGAATAGTCACGCAAGATTTTTTAGTTGCCAGGGAGATGGCTGTAGTGTTCCCCAGGGAGAATTATTCTTTGATCTATGGCCGATTGATGGTAAAAATGAGGTGCTTGTTATGGGATACGATTCTTAAATAACGGAGGAGGGTGAGTTGCTCTCTATGAGAGATTTAATATATCATTTTCTTAGACGATATATTTATTTATAATAATTTGTGGAGATGACAAATAGATACGTACATTTTCTAGGCCAATCGTTTTTGAAACAAAAAAAATTCTTAGCAGTATGTGGATAGTCGGAGAATTTTGGGTAAATTATAACCTAAGTAAATTCAGAAAAATCAAAATCACTTAGTAAAAGTTCCGGAAGGAGCTTGGGGTAGCTAAATATACCTTTTGAGGGTTGGAAATTGGCTTTTTACGAAGTATGCATCCTATCGAAAAAAGTGTAATGTAAAAGTTGTAGCTAATTAAAAAATCTAAAACTTTTGTATTAATCATTTTCAACATAACCTTAAAATTATCGAGAAAAACGCTAAAAATAGTTTTTTTATTTTTAATTTTTATAGCTTCAATTTTTCATACGAACAACACAAGGCAATATTTGAAAAGAGCCCGAAACTCATTGTAATTGCAAGAATTGAAGAAAAAAAACCATTTTCGCATTTATAACTTTGTTACATTATTATATTATTTATTCAAAAACAATTTCCATAAATAAAAAATTAGGCTACGAGCGCATTATTTTGCTATACGATACCTAAAAATGTACATACTCCCAATATTTTTGCGTACATGGCAATAGCCTTTTTGAATTTTTGATATGACAAAATTTAATATTCCTTTTATCCGGAATTTTTAACCAGGATTATTTCGAAAACGTTTTCATTTAATATGCACACACAAACACGCTATTTGAATTAGCGGTTATGGGATAATGCCATATTCTGGCGAGCATGCACAAAATGGCGAAACGAAATTATTACAATATGTATTCTTTTAAATTGATTATGTAAGAATACTAGTTCGAAAGTTCGACTGGACATTGCATCAAGAAAATGAACCGATTACTAGATGGGCATGGATTTTTATATACAGGGTGACCCACGACTATTCCCTCGTTCTCTTGTGCCTAAACGGTACAAGTTATCAGCTTAGTTTTTTGGTGGCATATGTAAATTGATAAGAATTATTTGTTTAAATTATTTGCAATGATACAGGGTGATCCAGAAAATTGTAATTGATTTTTAGATTAAACGTTAAAAACTAAGTTAACTTTATTCAACGTTCCCTATATCTATCTCTTTCTACCGTTCCCTATATCTATCTCTTTCTACCAATTTTGAGAAAATCGTGATTTTAAGAAAAATATTCTATTTAAACAAGAACTAAAAACACGGAAACCTTTTACTTTCAGTAACACAAATTTATATCGATTTATTCTGACTTTTGGGGCTTTCATTTGCATTGTGTAGGATTTCGATATTTTGCACAGAGTGTTTAGGAAAAGGATCCTAATTTTATGTCCTATGTGAAATAACTTTTCATTTTCTATTAAAAACTATGAGTAATGCATGTGTATAAAACTTACGATTACAAAGTTATTAGGACTTTTCTCTAAAATTTCTATTTTTTTGTTTCACCTTCCCCAACTTTTTCAAGACTCCATAAACAAAAGTCTAACCTCCGTTGAAAGTCTCGTCCATATAAATTCTGGTGAAGTTGAATATGATAAGGATGGTACTTATGTTTTTTCAAAATTCTGTTCGTTGATTAATATTATCTACTAAATTATTTAATTCAAACCAGGTGAGTTAGTTAGCTTTCTCATCTTATGAAATAAACAGGGTAAATAACAGATCGCGGCAATTAGGGAGCGATATTGTTTAAGGGTTATGCCGAAGCTACCAACAAAGACAAGATCAGTCCCAAAACGATGAAAGTATATCTCACGGACCTAAGCCCGCAGAAGCTGATATTGCTTAAGGGTTATGCCGAAGCCACCAACAAAGACAAGATCAGTCCCAAAACGATGAAAGTATATCTCACGGACCTAAGCTCGCAGAAGCTGATATTGTTTAAGGGTTATGCCGAAGCCACCAACAAAGACAAGATCTGGTCCCAAGACTTCGGAAACTATAACGCGTCGACCTAAGCTTGCAGTGGGTAGATATTGTTTAAGGGTTATGCCGAAGCCACCAACAAAGACAAGATCTGATCCCAAAGCGTTGAAAATTATCTATACCTCCGTCGGAACGATTTAAACGGTAACTAGTAGTTAGTTTCGGTCGTGAAAAAAAATAAGCTAACTTGAGATTTAATTAAAAGCAAACTAACTCTAGAAAACCAAAAGAAATAAATGAATCACTTTCAGTTAATTTTTCGGAAAAATAATAAACAAAAATAAAAGTGAAATCTTAATGAAAATTCTATACTGAGAACTTAAATAACGCTGTTCGACTAATTCCAGTTTGTCTAGAAATTTCTCTTGAACTGACATTTGCATTTTTCACCACTGAGCCTAAAACTAAGTGCCCTGTTGGGATACCCGTTAGTATTCTGAGCTTATTGTTATTTTTATCGACGAGGGAATAGTCGTGGGTCACCCTGCATGGGATCATATGAAGCAATTCGAAGGTACTCAAAAAATCAACACTCTCCAGAAATTGTGGCAACAAATACAAATAATAAATTAATTAAAAAATTTAATGTTTATTTAAATAAATCGCCCTTTTTCTACCGCCGCTGGTCCAGGACAGGTTATTCAGGGACAATCCCTGTTCGACAGTATACTACAACAAGCGGCAAATCCAATTTGATCTGATTTACGATGTTAGAATCAAAGGTCCTTACTATTTTTCAGTGAATGGGAGCACCGAATTGTTTTGATCGGGGTAGCCCCTGGCATTATTTATGGCGGGGAACACCCACGATACGTGATTGTTTTCCGGAGACAAATGACAATTAATCTTTGCTCACTTCGATGGCACTCGCACATCCCAAGGGGGGACCCAAAAGAGCTATTGAGCTGTCACGAGAAGTCCGTAAAATAAATACCTATATATTTTAAAATGGTCATCGTATAGGGGGACATCAACTTCAGGATCCAAACATATGGCGCTACTTTCGCGTAAAACGGAAAAACCTTGCTTATACAAGAAGGTTCATAAATAATTATTCCTAATTGTTTTCGGCTTTTTAAGCTTTTTTGGACCCAAAACACAAGGATTTATCGATATGACATAAGCGTTTAACAAAATGAAGCAAACTGGACTATTCCACAAAATAAACTAACCAATAGACATTTCCTAATCAGGCAAAACAATATAATTCTTCGCTGACCCCCATTAATCAGGAGTACCACAAGGTAGTGTACCTGAATTTAATTTTAACTGAGTATTTGCTACTCTTCTATAAGTCAAATTATCTATGATCTAAAAAACGTAATCAAAATAAAAGCTCTGTAAAAATAACCACACTTCGGTAAAAAACTTGTACAGACTTGTCGCTACCAGACCCCCAACGAAAACTTGGGAGCTGATAGACGAGCCAATTTTGGGCACTTCTGGGACAACCTGTATATCTGTAACTGAAATTTATTTCAGCGTCATTTTACAAGTTTAAAAATTTCTTTTGGTCAAGTTATGTTTTCGAACAATGTTCTGTGGAGGCCACGACGAACAAACAGAGGGGGAGATGATAATGGAGTCTGTTGTAGCCTGTGGGAGAATTTGAGAATTTAATCTAAAAAGTTAATGAGTATTATTCAACTGGCCTTACGCGTTAATTTCCGACGCCAAAACTTGTCGCAGTGGTCTTCACAATTTAATTTATCTCGGGAAATGGGATTCTTTTGAATTTTAAATTCCCATATACTGGAATTACAAAATGGCGTTTTAAGTGATATTTTTTTTCTCTAGGTGAAGATATTGGATCAATACATATAATACTTGAAAAATTTCTTCCCCAGTTAAGGTTTTTTGATTTGTAGTTTTGATCTTCATAGACGTAAAATTTCTTGCTGCACTGCATTAAATTGTTTCATTTTAAAAAAGAATTTAGGATATTTGCGAAAAGTGGTGATTTTTTTAAAGATACAGCAAAACACCAACTGAATCTCTCAAAAACATAATGTTAAAATACTTATAAAAACATATATCTACTAATTCATCATTTCATATCTACGCGTAAAATTTTCCGTAGAAACACTATTTGCTATACATATTTTTTCTGTAGGTGAATTTACGTTATAAAACGTCTTTTCGCTTATAAAACGTATTACAAAAATATTTTCTGGGACATACATCGAAGTACGTAAGATAAAAAAGTGAAAAAATCGAATTTTAGGGGTGGATTACCACTGAACGAAATTTTTTTGCTCGATTTTTGGTCGTTCTACATGCATGAAAGGGTTCTAAGTAAGCCAAAACCATTTTAAATTAAAAAGAAAATAATGCCCAACATAAAAATTCATAGGTCCCAAAAAATCTACTTGACAGGCCACAAAATACACTATATGTATGATTTTTTTTCAGAATTTTTCATTGGCAAGGTACTGCGAATGTTTTTACTTCAAAAACCACATATCTCGTCCCTTACAAGGGAGCATACATGGGACAACACACATCTTCCATGGCATTTTTTGTATCTATTTATGATGGGGGCAGCAATTTTGTTTTCGTACGATGCAGCAAAATACCCATGACCCTCCAAACTTCGCGTTGCAAAAGCACCTTGTTAGTTTTTTCAAAAACTCAGTGTTACATCAATGAAAACTAAAAAATAAACGCAATTTTGAACCATGAACAAATATGCGATAAAAAATTAGTACTATACACAAAATCCAGCAAATATTTCCACAAATTCCCAGTTGAAATGATTTAATCAATTCAATATAAACTTATGCCAATAAATTTTGTTAATATAAATGTGTGTATGGCATACTAATTAAATATTAATTAAATAAATTCTAATTGCAAACGTTTACTCTTTTTATAATTGGATTATTGCATCAGAGTGCACGGTTATTTATATAGACGAAAAGGGCGTTTGTCATATTTTAATGTAATTAGAGAGTTTTTTATATTGTTTGGTACTTTTTTTTGTCAATTTCAATCGGTTGATCCGCTGTGTAAAAATGTTTTATATGCTTTTATTTATTAACATCAAAAATATGTAGAAGACTATGATTGATGTGGAAAATTAAAGGTGTTCAAATATACATTTTTGGTCTCTTATCTTTCTTTGATAAATTCAACTAAAAGCGATGGCGAAAAAGGTCATTAGTATATGATCCTACGTTATGTTTCATCATAAATAAAAACACTCACTTTTTCCAACCAAAATTTACCAAGTCGCCAATCGTTTTATTTACCTCCATAGCCCTTTTTTTGACGAATTTCGGCTATTTTAGTTTTTTATTCGGGACTTAACCTCGATTGGCGAATTTTGAATTTTCTAAATTTTTACGTCACGTTACAACATTCGAATTTTTTTTATACTAAGGTATTTTGAGTCAAAACATACGATTTTTATATAAATTATGTCGTGTACGAAAAATTGCTCGCCAACAAATGCTTACCAGGAAAGTTGCTCGCCAAAACAGTTGTAAATATTCGAAAATGTTGAGAAAATATCTAAAAAAGTCAGGTCAGGCTATGTCAGGTAATATAGGGTGATTCCATATCTCTACAATTGTTGGCGAGCAACTTTCCTGGCTAGCAGTTGTTGGCGAGCAACTGTGGGCGAGCAATTGTTGGCGAGCAATTTTCCGGTAATCAAATTATGTTATCCTATGCAATGTTTCGTCATTAAACTTATTTTCTTTCAAAAAAACTTACTTTTTCTCCTCCCAAAATACGACAAATTTTTTTTTCATTTATTTTGATTTCACAAGTCGTGTTTTTACATTCTGGTATATTTTAACTTTTTAAGATTTTTCTGGTAGATTTAACTTTTATTTCGCACTTTAACTTAAAAAGTTTTTGATTTTTCTGACCTGATTTTTAAGAAAATTCGTTATTTATGCTAGGGACAAAACTATCAAACATTTCGAATTGAACGTCTCCAAATCAAAATACATGGAAATGTTTAACATTATCTATACTTAAATAAATATAAATATTCACGACACAAACTCAGAAACTTTTGTTCACGGAAATATATTTTCCTGATCTAATTTCTGATATACTTTACGAGGCAAACTATATTTTTAAATCATCGGCTTAAAAATTTCTCCAAAATGAATGTTTCATTTATGCAAATTTCTCGCCCGTAAAATCTTTTCCGAAATAATTTAGTGCATTTTAAATGAGATTAACCTAATTTCGTCCAAACAGATTAGAGACTCTTATTCGAAAATTTAGAGCCAGTTTGTTATGTCGTCCTACGGAAGCGTCTAATAAACGAAATAACCTCGTAAAAAATTAACGATCCTCCTCCTTCTCGAGAAAGTGAGAGATTAACAGTACTGCTGAATTTTCATAGTTATTTCTAAATTTACATAAGATTCTGAAAGGCGTTGTTATCTGGATAAACACCTGACTTGGATTAAATCCAAATATTCTTTAGGATTACCTCTAGACCATAATTTCTGGCAACACACAAATGCAGTATATATGACTCGGTATAGCACCCAAGTGGTTTTTAATTTATATTATTAAGTATTGCTTTGAAATATTTCGAACAGCTATGAAACATCTTAACTTCCTACCGCTTTAATGCAATTAAAGAAGAATTTAATAAAAGAGCAAAAGTAAATATTTTTCGTAAATACATTTGTATTCAAATATGTTCTATAGAAACTAGTTTTAAATTTTGATTTTGATCTTTCGTCATCTAAAAACGGGTCTATGTAAATAGACCGAAAGACTTGAGCTGACGATAGAATATTAATTTTTTTCACAAGAAGGAACTTTTTTAGATGTGCTACCATCTATGGTAAGAAGAGAGTATTGACATTAAATTTTGACTGAATCTAGTTAAGATGTCACTCTCTTCTTTTTTATCCCTTTCAGAGATTAATACAAAGTGAGTAAACCAGTAAGGAATTTTAATTTATTAGATTCGACCGGTTTCTGTCTTTCGGCTTCATCAGTTAGGCTTTTCCTTACTGGTTTGTATTAATCTCTGAAAGGGATAAAAAAGAAGAGAGTGACATCTTGACTAGATTCAGTCAAAATTTAATGTCAATACTCTCTTCTTACAATAGATGGTAGCACATCTAAAAATGTTATCTTATAGCAGATATAGCTATTGACTTGTACGAGTTTGGAATTTTATTTATTGGATTCGAAAAGCCTAACTGATGAAGCCGAAAGGCAGAAACCGGTCTTAGGATGTCGAATCTAATAAATTAAAATTCCTTACTGGTTTACTCACTTGGTATTAATCTCTGAAAGGGATAAAAAAGAAGAGAGTGACATCTTGACTAGATTCAGTCAAAATTTAATGTCAATACTCTCTTCTTACAATAGATGGTAGCACATCTAAAAATGTTATCTTATAGCAGATATAGCTATTGACTTGTACGAGTTTGGAATTTTATTTATTGGATTCGAAAAGCCTAACTGATGAAGCCGAAAGGCAGAAACCGGTCTTAGGATGTCGAATCTAATAAATTAAAATTCCTTACTGGTTTACTCACTTTGTATTAATCTCTGAGAGGGATAAAAAAGAAGAGAGTGACATCTTGACTAGATTCAGTCAAAATTTAATGTCAATACTCTCTTCTTACCATAGATGGTAGCACATCTAAAAATGTTATCTTATAGCAGATATAGCTATTGACTTGTACAAGCTTGGAATTTTATTTATTGAATTCGAAAAGCCTAACTGATGAAGCCGAAAGGCAGAAACCGGTCTTAGGATGTCGAATCTAATAAATTAAAATTCCTTACTGGTTTACTCACTTGGTATTAATCTCTGAAAGGGATAAAAAAGAAGAGAGTGACATCTTGACTAGATTCAGTCAAAATTTAATGTCAATACTCTCTTCTTACAATAGATGGTAGCACATCTAAAAATGTTATCTTATAGCAGATATAGCTATTGACTTGTACGAGTTTGGAATTTTATTTATTGGATTCGAAAAACCTAACTGATGAAGCCGAAAGGCAGAAACCGGTCTTAGGATGTCGAATCTAATAAATTAAAATTCCTTACTGGTTTACTCACTTGGTATTAATCTCTGAAAGGGATAAAAAAGAAGAGAGTGACATCTTGACTAGATTCAGTCAAAATTTAATGTCAATACTCTCTTCTTACAATAGATGGTAGCACATCTAAAAATGTTATCTTATAGCAGATATAGCTATTGACTTGTACGAGTTTGGAATTTTATTTATTGGATTCGAAAAGCCTAACTGATGAAGCCGAAAGGCAGAAACCGGTCTTAGGATGTCGAATCTAATAAATTAAAATTCCTTACTGGTTTACTCACTTTGTATTAATCTCTGAGAGGGATAAAAAAGAAGAGAGTGACATCTTGACTAGATTCAGTCAAAATTTAATGTCAATACTCTCTTCTTACCATAGATGGTAGCACATCTAAAAATGTTATCTTATAGCAGATATAGCTATTGACTTGTACGAGCTTGGAATTTTATTTATTGGATTCGAAAAGCCTAACTGATGAAGCCAAAAGGCAGAAACCGGTCTTAGGATATCGAATCTAATAAATTAAAATTCCTTAGTGGTTTACTCAAGAAGGAACTGCTATTAGCTCAGTCCATGCATTGGTTTAAAACTGTGCCACATGTATTTTGCCAATTATATACAATCCATGGGTTGCAATATAACAATGCTGTACCATTTTTTTTCCATCTGCCCAAAGAGTGTTTGTCTCTTGCGGTCCAATACCTCGCAATCGCATAGTACATGTTTCACTGTCTCTGGTTCATTATCACCTAAGGTCCTGTTATCACTCTCAGCTTACTTCTGCTCAGTAAGAGTAGTTCGGCTGTTCTTTTGGAACACGGTCTTCCTATGAAGGATTTTCCGTGCTTTTGTCCTGACACATTTTGCCAGTGTTGAAAGTGTCTTTCCCTGATCCAAGTTTTTATGGCTCCTGGGGCTGCTCACTTCGGTACTCCTGGGGTCTGTTCTGTATCGGTTATTTCCCCTGCTTTCCTTTTTGCAAGTTGATCAGCTTTTTCATTTGATCAACTTGCAAAAAGGGCATCAGGACCATTAGTATATGCACTACTGCCAGATAAAACCGAAGAAACGTACACTCGATTGCTTGAAAGTTTGAAATAGATTGAACCGTCAGTTTCACAAATAAGCATACTTATGGACTTTGAATTAGTAATGATGAATGCAGTATCTGCAGCATTCCCGCAAACCAGGCAACGGAGATGCTTTTTCGGTCTATTGCTTTTCGGTCAATTGAGTTCGGTCAACTGCTTTCGGTCTATTGAGTTCGGTCTATTCGCCGTGATACTCTAAAAACCAATTCAAATATTAAAATTTGGTCTACGCGGAAACATTTCTATAATATATCCAAGATAAAGAAAAGTAAATACATGCGGAGAGAACGTGACGGTGTCGCATTAAGGGTTTTGTAAAAATAAGTAATCGATTTATATAGCGTTGCACACACACAGTACAAGAGTGAATCCTTAAGGCCTCTTTTATGCAAGCGTTTTTTGTCACTTGTCGCGGGGCAACAGAAAACGCAGCGTTTTTATATGAAACAAAAATGGAACAAGGTCAAGCGTTTCTTGTCGTGAGCATCCACACGACAACGGCAGTGTTAAAATGAATCTGTGTGTTATGTATTTTATATACAACCATATTATTGAAAAAAGACTCCTCAGAGGCGCATACTAGAATTCGCTGGTATGACCTATAAATATTAGCAGCAGCGATAATAGCACGCGCTGCATAAAAGCACCAATTGAAATCAATGTACTTTAAAACACCTGTCGCGACGCGTTTTGTAATTCCACACAAGCGACGAGCGGCTGATTGACGTCGATGCATAAAAGCGCACAATTAACAACGTGCTTAGAAAACGACGCGTTTTCTGGCGCAAAAAACGCGTGCATAAAAGAGGCCTAAAACACACCTGCTACAAATTCAGGCCGCCCACTTCCTACTATGCATCCAATCCAGAAATCTTTTGATGATCTGATCACGCTTTGAGCACTCTGTTTACATTATTTGTGTAAGTTGGACGTAGTATAAATTTTTTCTTCATATCTCGTACATATTTTCAACTTCTACATAAAGAGAGATATGTCAAATTTTATTATTTTATAAGAGCTAATAAAATACGTACAACAAAATCCACTTTATCCATAAAATTATTGAAGCTACCATATAATAATCATAACGAAGTAAAAGGGAATTTTTCGACATAAAAAATTTATGATTAAATTAATGTAATCACGACGATTCTACTTTTTATTTAGTCCATTTACTTACCTAGTAGTCATTTAGTTTATTTTGGTTTTAAATAAATATATATCAAATTAAATTATTTATTGAAAGATTCAGTAAGGAAAAGGACGAAAAATGTAGTATCTTTTTTGCCTTCTTTTTTTGGCATAAATATTTATTTTTCTTCATCACAACTTTGCAGCTCTAAGTACATTTATGCATATTTATGGAAATCGCTATAAAATATTCAAACAGAAATAGAACTAACTGGAGGATATTCAAAGCAAATCAGTAGTGGCGCAAAGAAAATTCTGAAAAAAGAACTAGGTACCGAAATAAATAGATTTTATCTCTATTATCTCTGTTTTCTAAAATATGAACATTACAATTACTTTCTATATATTACAAAGTCTTATCTGTATTTCCTCTTTTCTGGTTTAAGGACATATCAGTCTGTAAGCACTTTACTCCATTTTATGACAATCTGCCGACGGATATAAAAATTTAATTTATACTTTCTAACATACCTTCAGCATTAAAGATGGCTTTGTATCTGAAACAAGAGAGGAATATTAAATAAGTAACATAGTAAAATTCTACATTCTGCTTTATGTTTTCGCTTGTTTTAACAGTCAGTGGGGAAAATTTTATAAAAATAATGGCGGTTGTAAATTACTGTTGTACGATATAATTCCATGAAATGTGTAATAAAAAATAAAAAATGACTGCGAAATGAGCTTGTTTAGCTTCAGTTGCGGGTTTGTTTATTGCGCCAAATTTTACATTTATTCTATACATCTTTGTCTTCACATCCTACAAAAAAATAATAACAACCCTTAGTTAGTTATTAAGTCATGGTGAAATATTGAGCGATCGCTGTAATGTATTGTAGTAATCTTATACGGGGTTTGATCAGTATATTTCAATCCGGTATATTGGTATTAAAAAAATTAACGTTTAGTGGAAACTAATTTTATGACAACATCGGCCAAAACGTCTCATTTGAGAATAAAGGACAAATATTAAAAAATGAGCCTTATGCACATACATAAACCAGAAAAAGAGTGGAGGAAAGTGATTTTTATTGAAGATTTAACGGGGATGAAATATAATATTAAAATTGTGCTTAAATTGGAAAGGACAATATTTTTGGGAACTATAGAAAAAACTGATCATAAAGAGTTTTTGTTATCAAGTGAAATAAAATATACAAAGAAAACTAGATGACGAAAAAACCGTAGATTATTTGAAATGGATAATCAATTAAGAAGAGTGCCTACTAAGCCTGTAGTGCTGTTATACAGGGTAAACATAAAATCGCGACCCATTTAACTCTTTGTTTAACGGACGTCTACAAAGCAACTAGAATAAAAAAGATAATTAAAATAATAAAAGAAAAATAAAGATAAATTTTGTTACCGATAATACCAAGTCGAGCTCACGAACGAAATATCGATCAAGTGCACCTTGAATTTGTGTTTGAACTCTTAGGCACTTTTGTTATTGCATCAGAAGCAAAACGCAAATTGGTGATTATTCGCAATATTTACTAACCCCGATGAAGTCTAATGCCCCCTTTAGGATAATCGACTTCGATGAAGAGGTGGTTTGTTATGGCTGGTCCTTAATGGACTTCAGACGTCAGAATAAATCTTTAATTGAACATTTTTGTGGAAACTATAGTAATATTTATGCTTTAACAGCTGTTGAAATTTTGGTATTTTGTTATGTTTTTATAATCTTTAAAACAATGTTTATAAATACTATTTTAAATAATTTAATATTTCTACATACTTCACAAAATCATCTTTAATTTATTTTACAAATTTTATTCAGTTTGAAATTTAATTTGATTGAGTATTTATGTCGTGGTGTTTTGAAAAGGATATTTTTCCTTTTACGAAGTTTCAAGGGTGAGCAATGAACTCATATTGATTATTGATTAGTATATCTGTGTTTTTTTGAAATCAAAAACTGAGAATATTAAATTTGTACATTTCGTTCAATTATAATTTAACAAATAATCAACCAAGTGTAACTAGTGGATGTACTGTTGAATTCGAGAGGTATGACAGTATTTCAACTACTTCTTGGAATCTTTGGAAAGAGGTGTCCTAGTACCCCACTAGGTGGATCTGTTTTGGCACCTCTTATGAATGTCATTTCTCTTTCTTGGCCAGGATATAGAATCTTCCAGTTTTAAATGGTCATGTCTGAGCTTTTATCTTTGTTTTTAATTTATTTTTGGTTTGCGCATTCTCGGAAGAATAAATTTTTCTTACATGTTGCAAATAGTTGTTCGGAAACATTTTTGTAATATCCAAGTTCAAATTTTAATTCTGGAGAGCAAAATTTCTGAATTCACCTGTAATGTGATTATCGTCAGGAGTTCAAGGTACTTTTTCATCTGGGTTAACAGTCTCGTCCTGCTACAGTCTTAAGTATTCTTTTAAGAAAGAGTACTGTCAATTAAAACCCAACATGGTCGTGTGGGGGACATTAATTCAGTGCTCTGCCTCTGAGTACAGTCACTTCATGTTATTCCTGCAAAAATGTTCTTATTTTATTTATACAATTATCATTTTCTGCATAAAACATTTTTCCAAAGATGCCTGAACTGATAAAGTGTAATTATGATCTTTAAATGAATAAATTATGATTTCTAAAATCTAAACTAGTTTCAGCATTGTGATTGTGATTTCTAGACATTATTTTTATTTTTGTTCTAGTTTTTGGCAGTTAATAGATCATCTACATATACTGTCGCGGTAGGTTTTATTATCTTTTTTTTTTATTCCCCTATAAGTTCTTTTAATCGTACTCTCTTTGAGATTATGTCCCAGATTATCATAAACAGTAATAGGTTAACTGTTTCCCTCCTTTCTCTATTTTCTTCGTTTAACTATTATACAAAAGGGTTTAGTATACCAAAGTTTACTGTTCGTCAAATTTGTAACAAAGTGACACATTCAGCCAGTAAATACCTAAAATTAATTCAAAAACCCATCTTGTTTAACAGCCATAACACACGACATCGATTTTACGATACTACCCCTTTCAAATAGCATATTCTACGCACTCCCCACATACGCTGAATATGTAATTACCGGGCTTCAACCCCCGAGTAATTTTCTCGCGCCTCAATAGACAAGTTGTTATTTCTGCGCAAGTGAAAATCTTCTAGCGATTAAATTCCAGAAATTCTTAAGGTCTGGATGGACTTTTTAAAAACATTTTGGTGTAGGTGTAAAAGCGTTTTATGAAAAATAACCTTGGGAGCCCAATTAAATAGGTATTGATCGAAGTTTGGTCGTTATATTTGAACTTGGCGTGAGGGAGTTTCTTGTGGTATACGTGGTGGTTCTGAAAATTATTATTCGAGAAAAATTATGTCTCATTTGGCTGTACAAATGACAGCTACATTATGACAATTGAGAGCTGGATGATTAAAACTGACACTTAAAAGTTAGATTAGGTAAAGGATTAGTGTTTGTAAGGAAAAATCTTTCTGATAAACAGAATATTTTATTTTAAAACTTCCTGTGTTGCAAGTTAAACAACACGAGCATTATGTTTGGAGAATGTATTTGTAAGATACTTTGATAAATGATAGGGAATGTGTTTAAAATACATTCATAGTATGACCACCCTTTATTACATATACCTTACGGGTGTGACTAAACTTTTAATATTGGAAAAACAATGATTTAATACTCAAAATATTGCTCGTGCCTCGTAATACATTTTGCAAATTTCATACGAGGATCAATCAACATATTCATAAATATAAAATTAGTAATTCATTTCTATAACTCATAGTGGCTTCTTAAGAAGAGTATTTATTAAATTAGTTTTTTGGTTTTAATTTATTTTTCATATGAATTTCAAATTTTATTAAGTTAAAATGCAACGATCCTTTTAACCGTAGTATTTATCTTCATTTTGGAGAACTACTCATTAAAATATTCACGTAGATCGGGGCATCGAGCGAAGAGGATATCAAAATCACGAAAATAAACAAACCACCACTACAGAATTACGAAATTGTTTGTTTAAAAGCAAGAAGTTGGTTCGCGCTTCAGTCGTACATATGAAATAAATAAATTGTACCTTTGAGATTATGTTTAAAAGGCGAGCAGCGAGTTTGGCTAATTAATTTATTCGCTTGCGGGAGTTACGTAGGCAAGAATGCCGAATGTACAGGCTCTCAAAAGGTTCTAAGTAGTTTTTGCAATTTGCTCTGGCCCGTAAAGAGGGTTTCTAATTGGGTTTTATAGTAGATTTTTTTGGGAACAGGTGGAAAAAGCGGCTCGACGTTTTCAAAGGCTTGGATTTACGTTAACCACAGTGTTTTGGTTATGAAATTATTACAAAAGGGTAAAGGAATAACTACCTACAAGGATAAAATTAAAAACGGTAAATTGATTTTGCAATATAATGGATTGTTTGGTCCACAAATAAGGCATTTAGATGGCTGTAGCGAAAGGAAAAATGGAATTTGGCTTTTCCCACGAGTCGGTGGAATTTTACGTAATGGGGCTTCTCTTATTATAGGGTTAGTAGAGGCACAATTTGAATGAAGATAAAAATGATACTTTATGTTCTATTCCTTAAATTAATCTAGATGCTATAAAGACTCTGTAAAAGAAATGCCGAAGGAATTTTTTATATTTTTCCTAATAATAAAAATGAGACATTACCTTCTTCTTTATCCGTTACAATGTTTGACTTAAAAACAACTTATGTAAATCTCTATTTGAAAAATAACGCCAGTGTTGTTTTAGTTACAACACAAACAGTTTTATAAAAAAAAATATTCTGTTTATCAGAATCATTTTCCTTGCAAACAAGAATTCTAATCCTTCATCTATTCCAAACAAACACTTTTCTGACTTAAAGTAAACTCAACGCTTATGTAAACCTTTTTCCTTATTTTTTACCCTTACAACAGCTGTGGGCTGTGTATACACGTGAAATATTGATTTTTTATTTATTATTCATATTTTTCAGGTATGAAAAATATCTATTATTTGTAGGCGGCGATTATTCAGGCTTTCTGTAAAGCTCGGAGCACGCATTCAACACTTCTGCATCGGCTACAGCACATTTACATATTTTATATGTGTCGTCTGCGGTTTATATCGGGGTTATTTTAGAGAGCTTTTACATAGAGAGCAAAAAGCGAAAAAGAAACTAACTTTAATTTTTTATTCCTTTTTACATCCGTTTCTAAACTATACATCAATATTTTAATGTTACTGCCAACGTTTACGTTCATAGTTAAGTTGTCACATTGCTACTGTAACGTGAAAATTGGCCTTCTTTAGACTGCTTTAGACAGGCCAACATTATGGATTTCATACGTTAATTATATGATTTTGTATTCTGTAACAATCGAAGGTCTAAACCACTATATAAATGCAAATAATATTAGACATATAAAAGAGTATACATTTAAGATTGATAAGTATATTTTAAAATTCTATCGATGATGATTGGCTGAATATGTCCTGTCAGGTTGTCATTAGGGGACAGATCCATTTTATGGAGCTTTGATTTCATTACATGTAGGTGGAAATTTTGACATAAAGGGGTTTATGTACGATTGAACAATAAAACGCTCTTTATACAGGGTGTATCATAAGGAATGGTCAATATTTTAAGCGTGTTATCAATTTTGAGATTAAATAATCTCTACTGGATGAAGATAAGTATCAATTTTTGTTATTCCTGGCCTTTTTTGAATACATCTAAAATTGATACTTATCTGCTTCCAGTAGAGTGTAGGTGGCGCCTTCTTTATCTAATCTCAAAATTGATAACAGGCTTATGATTTACTAACTTAAAAATATAACCATACCAAATTTTAAGTCAATATATTGCATAATAAAGAAAATATTACAAAAAAACGAAAAATACATTTTAACTTCAACACTCTGTATCTTAGTAGTAGATAACATTTGACCCAGAGTTATTTAGTAAAATATTAATATTTCGAAGTCCTGAACCTATGATTAAAATATTGACCATTCCTTATGATACACCCTGTATATAGAACAGTTTTGCGCAACGGCGGCCACATTGCCAATCGTTTCTTATAGAAAATTCATTCTGCATAAACCAAATTTTATTTTTTTTCAATTTTTTTTGTAGATTCTAGGTCCATTTATATACTGTAAAACTTACTTTTTCCCTCAAAAATGGCCCAAACATTTTTTTTCAGTAATTTTGACATTTCCAATCGTTTCTTAAACAAAATTCATTCTGGGTAAACCAAATTTTAATTTTTTTTAATTTTTTTGTAGATTCGAGGTCCATTTATATCCTAAAAAGCTCACTTTTTCCTTCAAAAATGGACCAAACATTTTTTTCGGTGGTTTTGCGTCAATAAAGTAATTGTCAACGTCATTGACAAATTGCAAGACAACTAATTTGACATGTTTAAAAAATAAACATCTACTTGTCATCGCAACTGCTGTGAGCTAAAATCGTATACAGGTATAATCAAATTTTTATTGTTTCAACTTATTATATTTTTTTAAATTGCAATCGTATATAACGCGTACATAAACAGGCTTTATTGAATATCTCGCAAGTTCGCTCGGCCATAAAACGATTCGTTCAATAAAGCCCTTGTTTATGTACTTGTAATATAAATAGCTATTTATTTTTTATTTTATTTTTCAGCCTTTTTTCACATTTCCTTAAATTAAATTTATTTATATTTTACAATTTTTTTGTCTTTTTTATTTAATTATAATTTTATTTTTTAGATTTGTGTAAACCATGCGAGACCATTTACTTTTAACCTTTTTACTTCTATAAATTAAACTGATCTTTACGGATACGTCAAAAACCATTTTGCAATTCCTTTGTTTTCACATCTATTGTTAAGGTCTACCATGTAATTAAATTTTTCGGCCTTATGAGAAGCATTTCCACCAAATGCAGTCAGGTTATATTCTACATGTGGCTATTACCACCCTTCAGGTTAATTCAAAATTACAATAATATAGAGTTGCATGAATAACACAACTGAACTCTAATAAGCTCTATTTCAGGAGTATGGATTCATATCGTAGAATGGCTCTTTGTAGTACGCCAGCTGGAAATTTCATTCAAAATATATGTATGTTATGAAAAAGAATACCATATATATTTATATTACAAGAATCGGCCAATACTTAACGCAAATTTAATTAATCTTTAAAAAAGGATAGAAATTTGAGGATGTGATAAATAAAAACATAAACATAAATAAACGCCATTGCGATCGTGACCTTTTTATAAAATTGTTGTAACATCCGATTTTATTTAATATTGTTGGAATATATCCTTTCTTCAATGAAGTGTATATAACTTGACAAAGCGGCTTTATTAGTAGAATTTTTTAAATTATATAGGGTGTTTCATAGTTAAACCGACATACGTTAACTCTAAATAGAGGGTACTTAGGTGATTCCAACCTTGGTTACTGGGTCTAATGCCTTCAATAACCGAGATACGGGGTGTTTCATCCATTTCGGCCAATATTTTGATAAGCCGTTACTTTAGAACCACCCTGTAGATTTCTCTCATACTTGGTACAGGTATAGTGTGTTAATAGCCCAATCCTACAGTGTAAGAACTACAATTAAAAGAAGAATTTGTAAAATTTGAAAATCCCCAAAACGACACCCTGTATATCAGATTTTTTAAAATTGGGATGGATATTTGAAAAGAACGGAAAAATGAGTTAAAGTGAAATTTTTTTTAAGTGTACATCCCATTCTACTACTGGAGTTTTAACGTAAATTACATCAAATGCATTTTTTTCATATTTGGTACAGGTATCATTTTTTAGTAGCCCAATCGTATAATGTAAGGACTACACTACAGTTGAAATCCAGATACGGATTAAGAAACATTTGTAAAATTTGAAAATTCCCAAAGCAACACGCTGTACATCAGATTTTTTTTAAATTAGATCAGACATTCGAAACGAATGGAAAAAACTGAGATATACTGACATATTTTTATAAATGCACATCTAGTTACTAAACTTTTAAAGTTAAAATTCAATTAATGCAATACTTATTGTCATTTTCATAAGCCATAACTTTGGAACTAAAGTTAAAATCCAGATCCGGATCATGAAAAAGTTGTAAAAGTTGATAATCTCTAAAATGGCACCCTGTATATCATATTCTTTAAAATGTAATCGGATACTTATTTGAAAAAAGAAAAAAAAAAAAGAAAAAAGATGTGTTATTGCCAAAGCCTACTTGATAGTTTAATGAGTTTTGTATATGGAATTAATTCGAAAAATTAAATCTGTATTTTTTTTTGAACGCTCTTGAGCACTTATAAAAATATTTCAGTATAACACATCTTTTTTTAAATAGGTATCCGATTACATTTAAAAAAATGTGATATACCGGATGCTATTCTAGAGATTACCAACTTTTACAAATTTTTATTAATACGGATCTGGATTTTAACAGCAGTTCTTATACTGTACGATTGTGCTATTTAAACAATCTACCTATACCAAATATGAAAAAAATCTAGAGGGTGTTTCCAAAGTTATGGCTTATGAAAATAACAATAAGTATTGCATTAATTTAATTTTAACTTTAAAAGTTTAGTAACATGTAGAACGAGATGTGCATTTATAAAAATATGTCAGAATATCTCAGTTCTTTCCATTCGTTTCGAATGTCTGATGCAATTTAAAAAAAATCTGATGTACAGCGTGTTGCTTTGGAAATTTTCAAATTTTACAAATTTTTCTTAATCCGTATCTGGATTTTAACTGTAGTGTAGTCCTTATTGGGCCGATTGGGCTACTAAAAAAAAATGATACCTGTACCAAATATGAAAAAAATGCATTTGATGTAATTGACGTTAAAACTCAAGTAGTAGAATGGGATGTGCACCTAAAAAAAATTTTCACGTTAACTAATTTTTTTTTTTCTTTTCAAATATCCATCCCAATTTTAAAAAATCTGATATACAGGGTGCTGTTTTGGGGATTTTCAAATTTTATAAATTCTTCTTAATCCCGATCTGGATTTTAATTGTAGTTGTTACACTATAGGATTGGGCTATTAACACACTATACCTATACCAAGTATGACAGAAATCTACAGCGTGGTTCCAAAGTTACGGCTTATCAAAATATTGGCCGAAATAGATGAAACACCCCGTATCTCGGTTATTAAAGGCGTTAGACCCAGTAACCAAGGTTATATGGAATCACCTCTATTTATAGTTAAGTGAAATACCCTGTATAATTAGACTTACCAATGGTTGTCAGGACAACTCAATTGATAAGGTTAGAGAGTATCGATCTAGTAGTTATATAAGCACGTCTTGCCGCGGTTAGACTATGGATGGGTGACCACTGATATGCGGATGGACCATGCTGGGAAATCGCATATTAAAAGGTAGGGCCCGTCATTTCTAACTCGGATAAGCCTGTTGGCTTTTGAGGGTTGCTTGTTGGGGGGCAAATGTTTATTTCTATTCTAATAGTATAATCCAAGATTTAAACTCTTTTTTTTTGGGAGTGGCAGTTAATTTGTAAATATTAATTTTATTTATTTTATACTGGTAAATTAGAAATTAAATTTTAAGTTACTTTTTATATTAGAAGAGTTGTTAATTTAATTTTATTGACTTTTAGCATTAATCCGTTCGAACGTTTTTATTACCTATATATTATTTCACAAAATTTAAAAACTAAATCAGTTAATTTTTCACTAGTTCACACATATATACTTTCATAGGTAGCGTTCGCAGACGACGTGTTCAAAATCACGTCACTTGTGCATCATCAAAGTTAATATGTACACTAGAGACATTAAATGACAAAAAAAATTGTTAATTATTAACTAATCAAGACTAATAAAAATTTTATCACAAAAATGCAACTAAAAAGCGATTTAGTCGTTAGAAACATACTCACGTATATTTAATTTGTACTGTAGAAAAATTCGCTTGTACATTTTTTTCGATAATTACGTTCACATGTAATTCCAATAATAATATCAGGAAATACCGACTCAGGCAACATTAGAACATACTTGAAGGTACTTAAATCCATCGGAAAAGTGACAATCCATTTATCCCATACAAGTAAACACATTGTTGAAGATAATTTTGTTGACCGTTTTATCTTTTTTTTCGACCGCTTTCGACTTCAAATTATAGTAATTACTTAAAAAAATTACCTTCAACCGACGCAGTAAATTGTTGGAAAATACTCTGTGTCAGTAAACGTTTGTTAAGTTTCAGGGATTTCAGTAATAACTGACAATTTCGAAATACGAGTAACCACTATTATTTTAATTACTGGGGCTTGAAGACAGTGGCGTGTATAGAAAAATATTTTTATTTGCCGGAATAATTTCTTGTATACAGGGTGCAATTGTAATGCATACAGATATTAAAACTTACGTACTATGTGATGTTTTAACAAACGAAAAAGCAATGGTGCTATTTATAGGACCAGAATCCTTAAGATAGACAAAGGAGATACTAGACCATGTAGATTCTGGTTTTGGATGAAGTTAAATAGCAGTCTGTCGAACTAGTGAAACTAGCTATCAGGGAAATTGTCACATTCTACAAGTCTAGAAGAATTAGGGTCAAACTAGATTAGGTTAACCAAAAAATCAGTCTTACAATATATGAACGGTACCAACTTTATCGATATTCTATTCAAAAATTTAAATATGAGGCTATTTTACACTTTTTTTTAGCATTATTCCAAACCCGATTACAAACCATGAAATAATTACACATACATTGATTGAGATGTTGTCGGTTTAAACTTATAGTGATAGAAAAAACTTTTGCGATTGTCACTAATTAAGGATAATGAGACGATTCGCTAAATCAATATCGGTAGTCAACTGATAATAGTATATTATTCAATGAGTTTGGGTGGATTATTTTATTTATTTATGTCGACAAATAATAGATTATTTATACCTAAAAAATATCTATTAAATCAAATCAAAAACAAAACATTTTTAAATGCTGAAGAAACTATTATACGAATATAATGTTATGATATTTATAAAATCGTAACTTTTAATTAAATAGTTGTCCCAACCCTTATTTCATTTTGCTATACAGATTGTCCTATGATTATATTTTGTTATAAAGATTGTCCCAAATTAAAATGTTAATAAAATTTTGAATTTTGAATATGATTTAATTTTGGTTTTAAATTTGTAGATTACTATTTTAAAAAGGATTTTTCTAATAATAAGGATCTCACATTAAATCAATCCCTTAGGTAAGTTCACCTTTAACGTTTCTCTTTATCTATAAAATACCATTTTGTTTATTTTTCTAAATTGTGTTTTAATAATATGGTTTCTTTATTTTTAGGTGACGTTCATTTTATTTTAACTGACAACATAATTTTAAGAAGAAATATCGGATTGGGCATAGTCTGGGTATTTATTTTCTTCAATTTATAATTTAATTTTACCTAAATATTATAATTTTGATAATGTTAAATTTCCATTTCATTTGATAATATTAAAGTCCATTTCAATAAATACTTATCTATATTAAATTAATTTTTACAATTCGAGAAATTAATTGTTGTATCTGCAATACCAAAATTCATATTGATATTCATATCATTTGATATGATATTATTAGAACTAGCATATGTTGTTGGATTATTAGTATTATTTTTATGGATTTGATGTAAAATTCTATTAATAAAATATCCATTTCGACAAATTTGATAAAGTTTTTAATGAATGACTTTTACTGGCATTAATTTAATTTGAAATTGACGTATAAATTAAAGGTCGTGCTACATAGTAAATGTAAATGCGTTCTTGATCTTGATTGGTTAAACTTAGTTGCCTTATTATTGGTTATTAAAAGTGTTGAATTTTCATTATTGAACGCTTTTTAACCAATCAAATCAATTTTACAAACACACTATTGAATAATGAAGGTCAAATTCCGGTTTGATTGTTGGTTTATTATTTGACATTAGTAGATAAACTGATAATATCGCCCAGGTCAAAGTATTTTACAGGTCAGAGTTGGCACATTGGGGTGCTTACTTTTCTATGCCAAAATCAAAATTGAATTATAGGGTTGAAACGAAATTTTCTGAATTTTGGAAAACTGCAAAGTTTCATCTGTTTCGATATATGCAAGCATTCTGTTGTATTTTCGGAATGTTCCCAAATCCAACATGACTATATCAGGAGGCAACAAAATGGGTTTGTTGGTGGTTGTACGAAAATTTAAAATAAAAGAAATCACCTTATCTTTAAATTTCTATTCAACAAATAACGAAGGTTTTAACACTTTTAACAATTACTAAAACTAGCCTTATAATTTCGGTGCAAATGCTCAGTAAATGACTTATTTTATTATTCGAAATTAATTGGCCATGTCAGATGTCAGCGAAGACAAATTTACACCTGTTTGTGGAAGAGCTGTTGTGCTACTGATTTGTTCTAGATTAAACTGCTACGAATTCAAGCTTTTTGAATATATCGGTCTTTTTCCCTCTCTGTGCATTTAACTAGTATCAGCTTTCCTAACCAAGGTTTTAAGTGGATTATGATTAAGGGTGCTTATTGTTTGTTCAATGACGGAATAGTTTGTAGCGTTTCTGCGTTCGAGTTTTTTTTATGTGAAATATGATATCTTTGCCGGTCGGTTTTGTTGAAGTTGGAAGCGAAGATCATTTATAGCTCGCGGCGAGGCACAAATTATTACGCCGTAATTAAATATTCTACCACGGCGCGCTTTTTTATTTTTATTTAATTATTTGATTGAATATTTTATTTATTTTGATTACCCTTTTTGGCTGCAGCGGCGGAGTTCTGTTGATTTCTCAATTACACCCTGTAGGTATAGTATATACTCATAAACTTGATAACATTTGATTACCCCAACGATCCTACTGCACTGGAAAACAATTTTAATTTTCTCGACGGATATGACGTGAATTGTACACAAATGTTGACGATGTGTGTGTGTTTTTTTTTCATTTTTAAATTTTTAACGACAGATTTATTAATTGGAAAATGCAGATAAAAAAACATTTTGTAATTATATTTGAAACTGTGTGTATGTAACGTAGAAAAATAAAAATTATAGATGTACTAACAATAAAAAGTAGATTCCAACTACGACAAAAATCAATCTTTGATTTTTAATTAATTAAAAATTTTTGTCTTCAGTAGATACTGCTCGCTGTAGATTTCATACATTCCTTTTACTCTGAAATCTCTTTTTAGGTCAATATATATTTGTCTCTACTAAGTCAGATTCTTATAAATTTAGTTTGAAAAAGGCATTGGTTACCAGAACATGTACTGTGCAAATGTCTGAGAGTCTAAAAACACAATTTGTTTCCAAGATTACGTTAAAATTTCAAGGTGAAAAATACATTAAACGAATAAAAACTAACAAAAAAGACTTAATTCCGCGTAAAAATAGAACCAGTAATATTTCAGTTTCAGGAAATAAATAGCTATGACATTATCAGAGGCGAAATTTGCTAGCGACTAATTGAGTGTAAAATGTCCTTTCCTGGCTCTGCAGGAATTAAGGTTGCGATATTTTTCCATTTTCTTTTATCTCCTTCTCAAAATCTCGCCGAGTCCTTTTCACAAAATCGAATGTCACTCACTTGCCGCAACTTCAGTTGCTAAAGGAATAGTGAACACGTTAAGTAAATTGAAATTCTTTTTAAAATATAAACATGCGAAACAAGGAAGTTTTGCAATACAAAGAAGTTTACTGAACCAGCCCTTAAAATAAATGCTGAAGGATATTGTGCTCAATTCAAATGTTGTTTTTCCGCCTACAACTCGCTTTCTCGGCTGCTACAAATACAAAGTTTGCAGGCCTTTTTCGCAAACAGATTAGTAAAAACATTTTATTTACATAATTAGTGTTTTCAACAACGATATCTGTTTATAAAAGGAAAGTGAAAGCAGAAATCGGAATGAAATTGATGTAGATAGCTGAATTTTAATTCTTTCATTTTTATACATATTTTTATTAGTTGTATACGCCAACCCCACATCTCCCGACGCGATATCTGGGCGACCGGGTCCGACAAAAATTGTGTGGTATATTTCCAAGTTAAAGAAAAGTGACAGTTCTAGTACACAGGGTCGCATTATGGGTGTTATAAAAATAAGTATGTAATACTTTAAATTCTATTCTCATTGTAATATGTATTATATAATTAGTTTTACGAAAAAATTGTACTCTTTATAAAGAGTAGTGTTTGGCATTAAAACTTTGTAAATCGTCTAAATTTTTCAATAACGCTAATAAAATATCTTCTTTTTGTCTCTCTTCTACCAGTCTAGCTTCTTTTCCCACTCTGCATCTTTCCTCTGCTAACACTATGTTGCGTAGCATAACATTTTCCACCAAGTGATCAGAAGAAACATTACTGACGTCCTTACACCCGTAGAATACATTACACAACAAAAAATGATTCTTTTCCTTGAATTTCATCTTATCAATGTTGCGTTTATTCGGATGAGTATGGACGAGCCTTTATTATTTCATCATGGGTTTTACACGATGCAGAACTTTTTATAAAGAGTAATTTTTTTCGTAAAATTAATTTGAAAAAGTTTTCCATATGGTGTAACTGAAACACGCTGAACATATTACAAAGAAAATAGTATTACTAAAAAATCAAAATTATATTTTTTATGAAATCGATTACATACTTAATTTTATAACACCCTGAATGTGACCCTATGAACTTGCAGGATCAGTGACGTTTACGTTTCTTTAACTTGTCATTATCTGTTATTAGAACTTATACAATAATTATATACATAGCTCGATTGTCGGCTTGTAAATGTTTGTTTTCGTTTTGGTGCTTAGTGCTTAGCGCAAAACCGTTCCTATAATCTCAGATGATCCATCAGTTTTTAACTCGTAGACGCCGGGAACATAATGGCTTTCGACGAGTTTCTTGCCTTTACTGAGGCTTTTCTTTCGAAAAATTGTTAAATTTACCGGCTTGAACCCATATCTTAGCAAAACCAACATTGTGGATGGTTAATAACAATAAATAAGCGAGTTTTTCGATTAAACTTAAGCGATCGATTTAAATCGACAATCAATTATTGTTTTTCCCGGCCGGCAGAGCGGCGCTCGCGTCGCGCCAGCCGATGCGGGGCTGGCCTATTTTTTGCGTTTTTCTCGTCAGGGTATATTCAACCTCAGGCAGAATCACCTTTTTTATTATCTGGTTGAGGTTTCCGGAGATTCGTGTAATGAAGGATAATCAATTTTTGACGTTTATTGAATAATTTGAGGAAATAAGAAATGTTCCTTTAAATATTACTTTCCAAAGACGAAAAGACATAGTACTGTCATAGTGACGGATATATTTCTAAGATTCCCGAGACAGCAATAGAGCGAAACTCTGAAATACGCAGAATATTGAGACGAACAAATGTGATAAAGTTGGGAATGTTCCTGTTAATTTGCTAGATTCTTTATTAAACTAGTTCATCCACTGACCTAGACAAATGAGGAAAACCCTAAATAGATTGTAATGGTCTGTCATTATTTTTAAGTTGTTTATTTTCTATTTTTTTTGTTTCTATTTATGCAAAAAAATTGTTGGTTCTTCGAATTTTCCAAAGTCATTTTAAACCCCCTATAACATTAGAAAATCTAAAATCCATTAAGGCAAAAACAAAAATATTTTTTTCTTAAAGAAAATTTTCATTGAGCTATTTTGTGACAGTGCATGCGTCAAAAAAAAAATTGTTTTCTTTTCAAGCGAGATGATAACGGCAACAAAATTAATAGTTTAAATTTATATTATATTAAATAATATGAGACCCATTTTTGTACCTTGAGGTGCTCTTTAATTACATCTCATCCAGTATTAAATCCCAAAATTAATTGTTATTGGGCATACTTTGTCTTCCATCTTTTTTAGTTTCAAAATTCTCTTCCTAAATATTCTTTATTTTTATAAATATTTATCATGGTTTTGCGAATTATTTTCCTGACGGCTTAGCAGGTGCACATTTCCTGCAAAATCATAACTTCGTTTAGAACAATTGAGACCGACGTGGACATTTCAAAAAGTTATGAACCCACCTTGTTGTCCTGCGGGAAAAATTCCTTTGACCGAGAGCGATTTCGGTTCCTGCATCTGAATTATTGAAAGCCAATAGCACATGGCGGATGACCTAAAAGTAAAGAGCAAAACATGACGTGTTGCCGATGCTCTCTTGTTTTCTGTTAAATTATTTAGAGTAGGAGGTGTACTATTGATTCATGGCATGGCGAACTGGGACCATTCCCAAAACTTTTATAGTCCGTGGGTTTTGACCCTTGAACTTTTTATTGGTGGGGATCTTGAAAATTTTTTTACAATTCTGTCCAAATTTATATTTAGTAAGAAAACACCCAATTTTGCAGTCAAACCCCATATTTATTTGTCTAGTTCCTAATGTTCTAAATCCTCGGCTTCTTCAATACTGTACTTTTGCCAAGCTCTATTATTGCCTTTGTATGTATTAGAGTTCGCTTAATTAGATGTTAGCTATCTTTTGGGAGAAACACTCCTTCAGCTTATACATATAAGCGTCGTAAATCTTCATTATTAATTTTACCATTGTAAAGTAAAATTAAATTGTATTATTTTGTTAATTTTAAATGGAAAATCACAAACAGAAATATCCGCGCCATTCTGCATTAAATCTATGAACATTTGCTCCTATTTGTTTTAATAAATATCAAGTAGTTTTTAAATAATATGGTTTCCCATTTTTTTCTTAATTATCTTTGTAAAGTGCTGCCACATCGTTACATACATTTAAAGCTGTCGAGAAATATTCCATCGCCAAGTGTTCCCAGTGGCGCGCATATAAATACAATTTTATATTAGAAAATTCTCATAAGAACTCCGGTTGCCACTTAAAGATAGCTTTCAAATCCAATACAGTCCACTATGATCAAAGTAAAGATGTCAACGCAAGGTTTAAGAGTTTGGTAAGAAAACAGGCTAAAATCTTATCAAATTCCCGCACTGACCCACAGCTCTACTAGGTATTAATTTTAACAAAATTCAAAAATTTCTTAAGGACGCTAAGATGGCAAACAAAATTTGATTGTTAATTTCACTATATTAATAAAAGGCTTTTTTTTACTAAATCGCTTTATGATCTTTCAAAATGTTTACTCTCAACACATATTTAATGGTAGCTGTAAATTCTGCACAAACAAGGTTTTCCTCTTTGTACAGCAATTTAGCTTCATCATCATTTATCACTTTGGCTTCGTAGAAATCTTTAAGAATTCTCCAGTTTTGGGTAAATACCCTCTCCTCTGACTCCCCTACTAACAAGTACGTGGTACGCGATGTGACGGGAGTAGAGAAATATTTTGGGGGAATTTATCCCAAGTCTCGTGTTTGGAGAGGATAGTTTGTCTAACATTTCAGTGATAAATGATTCAAATAAACGGTCGGCCATTTAACGAGCGGCCTATAATCCCCCGGCTATCGGCTAACGAAAGAATAAGTAATTGACGATTTATTATTGATACTACGGAGATTATTATCGGG